>CM077644.1:32509374-33709374 GCA_039707465.1 Rhabdophis nuchalis
TGGAGGTCATCTAGTCCAACTCCCTGCCTAGGCAGGAAGCCCTATACCATTTCAGACAAATGGCTATCCAACATCTTCTTGAAGACCTGCAGTGTTGGGGCATTCACAACTTCTGGAGGCAAGTTGTTTCACTGATTAATTGTTCTAACTGTCAGGAAGTTTCTCTTCAGTTCTAAGTTGCTTCTCTCCTTGATTAGTTTCCAACCATTGCTTCTTGTTCTGCCCTCAGGTGCTTTGGAGAATAGTTTGACTCCCTCTTCTTTGTGGCAACCCTCTCTCTCTATTCCCCTATCTACCTAACTACTGTAATACAATAGCAGAGTTGGAAGGGACCTCGGAGGTCATCTAGTCCAATTCCCTGCCTAGGCAGGAAGCCCTATAGCATTTCAGACAAATGGCTATCCAACATCTTCTTGAAGACTTCCAGTGTTGGGGCATTCACAACTTCTGGAGGCAAGTTGTTCCACTGATTAATTATTCTAACTGTCAGGAAATTTCTCTTCAGTTCTAAGTTGCTTCTCTCCTTGATTAGTTTCCACCCATTGCTTCTTGTTCTGCCCTCAGGTGCTTTGGAGAATAATTTGACTCCCTCTTCTTTGTGGCAACCCTCTCTCTCTATTCCCCTATCTACCTACCTACTGTAATACAATAATACAATAGCAGAGTTGGAAGGGACCTTGGAGGTCATCTAGTCCAACTCCCTGCCTAGGCAGGAAGCCCTATACCATTTCAGACAAATGGCTGCCTAACATCTTCTTGAAGACCTGCAGTGTTGGGACATTCACAACTTCTGGAGGCAAGTTGTTTCACTGATTAATTGTTCTAACTGTCAGGAAATTTCTCTTCAGTTCTAAGTTGCTTCTCTCCTTGATTAGTTTCCACCCATTGCTTCTTGTTCTGCCCTCAGGTGCTTTGGAGAATAGTTTGACTCCAGTGCCTTTTTGGCCATAAGGGGCCTCCGTAGTTAATGACTGTTGGTGGGCGGAGTTACAGGGAGTAAACACATTTTTCAGTTAGTACTTTTTTTTGTGTTTACTTTACACATTATACAAGTGTGCTAGGCACAAAATGATTAGCTATTCTATTATCGGAAGTCCTTGGCTACGTTGTTTCAAAATTTGAGGCAAATTGGTCCAGTACTTTTTGAGATTAGTGGATTCGTACAAACTATTTTACATTTTTATTTATATAGATTAAAAGGGAAGATATTGCCAATCATACATTTCTGTGTGGAAAGAAGTTTCAGTAGCAGGATAGGTGAATGTGATGATTTTAAACTCCTTTATCTTACCCTGGTTCTTTAAACAGACCATCATGGTAGATCAGATTGGCAACTGGATCATATCACATACCACCCCCTGTGATTCCAGCAGCCAAATAGCAGAAACAGAAAGAGGAAAAATCTCTCCCAGTCCCTTTCTCTCTCTGGACTTCTGCAGTTCCTGGGGCAGAGTTGGTTAAAGACAGGAATCGATTACACTCAGCTCCAGAGAACACAATCATACTTCTTCAGTTTACAGTCCTCTGCTAATTATAAAAGTACCCTGACTTGATCTGCGGGCAACTCAGCATTTTAAAGATGCCAATTAATCTTCAAGCACCTCCCAGTTGAAATTATACCCTATGGTGCCTCTGACAATTATAAGCACATCAACATCGTTTACAGTTTTTCTCTTATAATGTGAAGCCCCAAGGAAGGGTTAGATCAAATCTACATGCTGCCATTAAACTATAGTCATAGATCAATGGGGATGTGAAACTCTGCCAAACACAATAAGAAATCTATTAAATTCATATCCCTGTTGCCACAAACAGTTATTTTTCCAACTGGCCTGCTGGTTCTTTCTGTTTCATCATGAAGCAGGCTCGGCTGGTTTACATGGTGTGCTATACAGAAATGATTTTATTTTATTTGGCTCCATTCAGAACAATGCACTTAAACATTAAGGAGGTTTTTTTCCAGATCATTTTCCTGTTGGAATATTCATTCATTTGTTCAAATAAAATGACTTGTTGGGTTAAAGAAAGCCACTTGTGGAAGAATCATAAAGGTGTTGGACTAGAAGCAGTGGTGGGATTCAAATAATTTAACAACCGGTTGTCTGCTCTAATGACCAGCTGGGTAGGCGTGGCTCAGTGATCATGTGATCACATGGGCATAGCCATCTCAATGTCACTCACGTTGATGGGCGCTCCCCTTAGTTGTTACAATGTAATAAGGGTTAACCAGAGAGGCAGTTTCTGTAAGCAGGGCAATAAAGATTAGGCTAGAAACAACACCAGAATGTTTCTTTCCTGCCTTCCTTACAGGATTAGCCCTATAAATTTGGGGGGGGGGGGGGGGGGGAAACAAAAGGAGATTTCTTTCAACAACCGGTTGTCCGAACTGCTTAGAAAGTTAACAACCGATTCTTCTGAATAGGTGCAAACTGGCTGAATCCCACCACTGATTAGAAGTGAGGATAACTGTGTTGGAGACAACTGCTTAACCTCAGTAGCTTTTAAGATGTCTGGGAGACTGGGGAATTCTGGGAGTTGAAATGCATACATTTTGAAGTTGCTAAGTTTATAACATTGGTTTGACCATTTTAAGCTGTGGCCAGGAGGGCGTTTTACCAAGTTCGCCTGGTAGGCCAGTTGTGTCCCCTATTGGATCGGGATGCCCTTTGCACAGTCACTCATGCCCTCGTGACATCCCGACTGGACTACTGTAATTCTCTCTACATGGGGCTCCCCTTGAGGTGCACCCGAAGACTTCAGCTTGTCCAGAATGCAGCCGCGCGAGCAATAATGGGAACCTCTAGGTTTACCCACATAACATCGCTCCTGCGCGAGCTGCATTGGCTGCCTGTTGTCTTTCGGGTGCGCTTCAAGGTGTTAGTTACCATCTTTAAAGCGCCCCATGGCTCGGGACCTAGTTATCTGCGGGAGCGGATCCTGCCCCATACATCCCTGTGGCCGATTCGCTCCCACAGAGAGGGGCTTCTCGGGGTGCCGTCCACTAGGCCATGCCAGCGGGCGACGCCCAGGGGAAGGGCCTTCTCTGTGGCGGGCCCAGCCCTCTGGAACAATCTTCCCCCCGAAATTAGAACAACCACGGACCTCCGCTCCTTCCGTCAAAAATTGAAAACACACTTTTTCTGCTTGGCCGGCCTAGGTTAGTCGTCCGTCTTTCGATAGGGTTTTAGGGTTTTTTAGTGTAATTTAATTTAGGGGATTTTAGCGCAGGGACAATTGTTTAATTCGTATTTTAACTATTTATCTTTCTATGTATTTTATATTGGTTTTCTATTCCCTGTGCACCGCTCCGAGTCCCTTTGGGGAGAGGAAGCGGTATACAAATAAAATTTATTATTATTATTATTATTATTATTATTATTATTATTATTATTATTATTATTATTATTATTATTATTATTATTATTATTATTATTATTATTATTATTATTATTAAGCTGTCAGGGTTTTCTAGATAATTTTGTGCCAGTTATTCTCTCTCAACCTTATAAACACATCTTATATTACTCTGCCCTATAGATAGCTCTCTCCAGACATACAGCTACAGAAAACCTCAAACGTATTGTTGAGTACCGCAAGCTACTTCTGTTGACTGCTGGCTGTAGTTCGGTAGTTCAATTCTTACTGGCTCAAGGTTGACTCAGCCTTCCATCCTTCCAAGGTGGGTAAAATGAGGACCCAAATTGTCAATATGCTGATTCTGTAAACCACTTAGAGAGGGCTGTAAAGCACTATGAAGCGGTATATAAAATTATATATAGGTCTTACTGCTTATATTTGCTTTTTGGCATCCATAAAGACCTGAGTCATTTTCAGGCAGGCTAGTAGATTGGAAACTTTGGCATCACTGTACATTGTAAATATTCTGTATTTTTAGTGAGGGAGCCTTTACCTTGCTTTGCTATTGCTTTATTGTGTTTTACATTGTATCTTAACTGCAAAACTGCATCTTTTCAGTTAAATAAGTGAACCACACACACACACATAAACACATTATCTAAATAATTTGCTTTTTCCGAACATGGCAGAACTGGTTTCAGGACCCAATATTAGCAAGAATCAGATTTTCCAAGAATTTTTTTACATTGCAGTAGATTTTATAAGTATGTTTACATATACGAATACTTAGAATTTTTGATGTATGTGTCCATAGATGCACATTAAAAATCTTTGATTTGCAGTTGCTATTCAATCAATATGTTTTCTTCCTGCCTGATTACTGAGGCACTCATAATGTTCACTGTGCTATTAAAATCTATTGACCTTTTACCCATTTAAATCAGACCAGCAAATTTTGATCTAGATATTATCGAGAAAATTAAATGTCATGATACACCTAGAATTACAACACCACTGGGTGTTTAATTAAAACATACACAGAGAGAGACAGAGATGTAAGAAATAAATCCACTTAGTTGATATTAGAGGAGGAGGTGGGAGGGAGTGACAATCTATTCTAGCAAAACCAGTATATCAGATTCAAAGGGGGCACTGGAAAGATTGTTTTAAATTCTCCTCCAAAGTAGATTGAGTCTTGCCCAAAGAGATCTGAAATGAAATAGGCTATTCTAAGATGTTCAAACTTTCTTTAGAAAGTTTTTATAATTTCCTAACTGGCTCGATGAAGCATTTCTGAATTTCAGCCAAGATTTCTCAAAAAACAAAAATGCTGTGGAAAGGACTGGAAGGTGAAGTACTATTAAGACTGACAGCTATAGCTTCCAACCACCGAATAATATTACCAGGACTGTACAATGACAATGCCCAAGGGATATATTGAAATAATGTATTAGTAGTTATTTTCTTCTTTTCAGTTCTCTTTGGCACTTAACTTTTAGGAGCTGTTGTAGAACTGATGGTTGTAGAAATGTCAACCACTTTGTTTTGCTCATGTTTCTTATTTCAATCCAAATTTTTTCCCTAGATTTATTTTCTAAAATCTGGCTTCTTGCACCCTTGTGTATGTATTTAATATTTGAGTTCATAGAGAGTAACACTGAATTTTCAAGAAAATTATCCTTTAAAAACAAGAAAACCAAACTTCAAAGAAGGCAGCTTCATTTAATATCCTTCTTTTGATACAACAAAATCTGGCATCTTACTAGCATCTGACAATATCAAATTATGGTTGTTTTTAAAAAGCCTTTGAAATTTCCTTAATGCAAACAAAGTGCAGCATAAATAACATGTTTTATATTTATTTATTTTCATTTAAAACATTTATATACCTACCCATCTTACAATCAACTCTGAGCAGCTCTCATATTCTTAAGTATCTGCAAATAGAGTAATATGGAAGACTTTAGGGAAAAACACAGAGGAACAGGAAATAATTTTTTTGCTCTACTTTTACATGAATAAACTCACAAAACCTGATTTCTGCTATTGTTTGCATATAATTGTTAATCATCAAACCTATTTACTGTTGCTCTAATCTTTCACACCACTCTGTGTCCAGTTTGTGTACTTAAAGTTATGGTTCAACCCCCAGGCAAAGTTTGAGTGTAGGAATCATCCAGTGTCCCCTTGTTGGTGTAGACCAGAAAATTTGTAGCTCCTATCACAGATATATTGTCCATTTTAAAAGTTCGCAGATAGTTGAGGAATCATACCATTAAATTTTAGGAGTAATTTATCAAGAAACTTGTTGCTGAATAATTGGAGTTTCCTTTCTTCTCTTCTATTGTCTGTCTGTCTTCTGATTATCATCTACCTACCTACCTACCTACCTACCTACCTACCTACCTATTTTTCAGAATAAATGCAAGATTTTGACTCTGACACTGGTGTCCCATTATCCAACAGCATTTTTGGTACCATGCCTAGGTATCCATACACTAGGACACTTAAGTATCCATCCATCTGAAATACATACATGTTCTTAAGAAGTGAGGAGGAAGGCTTTGGACATCTATCATAAACTTGGCAAACACTACAGTCCTGAAACAGCATTTTGAAACTTTGTAACATAACAAATCTTCTCCTATATATTATCTCACAGGAAGCAACACATGATAAATCCTTAGCACAATGCATTTTCCCTCCTCCGCCTCCTCCCCACTTCAGAAAGATTTAACATCTAATTCAGGTTTTGACGAGCTGCTTCATCACAGCAGGAACACCACTGATCTCTGTCGGAACCTTATAGCCTTGGACAGAACAACTGAAAGAGGGGAGGCAAAAAAATTGGCCATCGGTAATGATAAATAAATACATTACAGGATACAACTCTGGGGAATGGAGACTGACACTGACTGAGCACTATGACCTCCATGCAATTGCCAAGCTTCAGTCATTTAACAACAACAATAACAAAACCCTCTGTTTTTGCTTGCCTACTTCTTAATGTCAATTTCTTAACGTGCAAACACGGGTTAGAAAAGAATGTCTGGCTACCTTCATCTGCAAAGCTTTGCACTTTAGACTTGACACAATCATTTGTTTCCTTTGTACGGTCAAAATCTCTTTCTCCTTTTCTCTCTTTTTTTTAAAGGGTATTTTGAAGCTGTCAAAAATAAATCTAGAGTCTATCTGAGATCAGTAAACCTATTAAAATATTCCACTTAGAAGCAAATGCTTGGCTATATTTTATGATGAGCTTGGGATATTTTGATGCTAATTGGTGGGTTTATTTTGTGAACTGCCTTAGAAATGTTTAGGTTACTACACATGGCACGTAGTCCTGTGTTACTCAAGTTTTGAGAGTTGTTCTCAGGTCAACATTTTAGAGACAACTTGTGGCTTGGGAATACTCAGTAGTTTCTTCCACAAAGACAAATGGACTAGAAATGCTGATGACAACTACAAATCTGCAGAAAAACAGAGTTGGAAGGGACCTTGTAGATCATCTACCCAGCCGCCCTGGGTCCTCTGTGGAGAAGGGCGGGCTATAAATTTAAATAAATAAATAAAAAAAATCTAGTCCAACCCCCCAGCCAAGCAGGAGATCCTACACCATTTCTGACAAATGGCAGTTCAATCTCCAGTGATGAAGCGCCCACAACCTCTGAAGGCAAGCTGTTCCATGGGTTGATTGTTCTCACTGACAGAAAAGTTCTCCTTATTTCTAGGTTGAATCTCTCCTTGATTAGTTTCCATCCATTATTTAATTTCTATTAACTACTACACATAGAATTTTCACATGGAATGCCAACAGAAGATTGTTGCGGTCACACCATGGTTGGTTTGCTCTAACAGGAAAATACATGGTAGTGGGAACATCATTTTAAAACAGACATTTGTCATTATTCTTAACACACTTCAATTTTGTCCAGAAAACAGGAAGAAACTTCATATACACATATGCCTCCAATTCATCATATGAAATCCCTGGACAATATTCCCAGCTCCAACAAATTTGACAGGTTTTGTAAAATTCTCAGCCTTGGACAATAGTGTGACTGTTGCCAGGTATTATTTCATGACATTATAAAAAGTTTTGTGCTACTGAAGACCTAACAATGTTACCGAGAAGCTTTACTGGAGCCATTAAGCTCCAGTAGAAATAGCTCAGATAGAGATTAAAGCAAAACCATTGCACTCTGCCAAAATCCTGGAATAGATTATGGTATCTGAAAACGATGTTGCAGGGCATTGAATTTTGAATTTGAATTTATTCGCATTTATATACTGCCCTATCTCCCTTGCGGTACTCAGGGCGGTGCACAGGCAATAATAAAATAGACAATAAATACAATAAAAATATCTTAAAAATAAATTAAACTAAGAAACCTGTGCTAAATTTACAATAGAAACCCCTACTAAAACCAAGATTAAAACTATTTAAAAACTATGCATTCCAACAGGCATGGTAAAGTCTCGCTTAGCACCTTTTCAAGGCCTTTGAGATAGCAAGCTCAGTTCCCCAGACATACAATAAATGATATCTGAAGTATTTCCCCTGGATTAAGGTAAAATTAATCTCATTGCTACAAAAACCCCAGGACTCCAAGCAAAGAGCGACTGTTGCCTTGGTAAGCAGGAAAGCTCCAGATATGGGTTTCTTTCTTGGACCAGAAAGTTTATTGATTTTAATGAAACTATGATACCCATTGATACTTTTTAAAATAGAAAAAAAACAAAGCCTGTACAATATATGCAGCACAATTCAACCTTTCCCAAAGACTGAAAGCTTTGTCAGGCTCTCTTTGTCTTCTACTGAGTCATCCCTTCCACTTCTTATCATTGGCCAGAATTTGAGCATCAACTATTACTCCCATAGAACAAAGCATCCTGACTGAGATTGTCTTCTCTAATAATTAGTTTCACTTACACAATCAATTGCAGATTTAAGGGATGCAGGTCAGAGGTGGTTTCCTACCTATTACATAGGTCCAGTTCGGCCGAATAGGTAGTAACTCCGGTGGACATGTGACCATACCGGTTCTATCTTCGGTGGCACTATCTTGATTTTCTGTCCTGCACATGTGCAGAACAATCTTCATTGAAAAAGTGTAATTTTTATTTCTTTTTTAATGTTGTGCGCATGTGCAGACCATTTTAAGTGCAAATGTGCACACATGCACTAGCGAAGCAAACGTGTGCATGCAAAAATTTTAGGCCAATGAACCTGTAGTAATGGTGGCAGGAACCCACTCCTGATGCAGGTATTTGGAGATCTAAAGTCTCAAAATGAATGTACTTATATTCTTCGAAGAGGGTCATTACTTGAATAATTTGCAAGAGTAACTTTGAAGAGGACAGGGTCCCTGACAATAAGCTTCAGGCTTTACCAATCTTCAAGAAATTGGGTCAATTGGTATGTGGAAGAAGATTCTGAACTCTCACCATAAAATGTAACACTTTTTATGGTGTTAGTGTTTAGTGAGAAAGAACAGGACTGCAATAATATATCACTGAAATGTGAAAAGGTTGTCTTGGCAAGTGTAGTAGAATACATATGTGAATACACTAATTTTTGAATAGTGGGTTTAATTCATGAGAACAAGACTACACCAACTATAGCTGCGTAAATGATTGATGGGCTTTGCTAATGTAGTAATAATTCTGTACTGACTCTAAGATGGCATTATGGTTTTAAAGCATTTCAGATTGTTCCTCAAACCACTCAAAAGAAAATGTGTGACATTTAAATTTATAATGCAAAGAAATCCATTAGGAACTGTCAATATTTTTAGTAGGAATATCTAATTACTGTAACTTGCTACAGGCGATTTTGCTAAATTTTACATAAATGGCTAAATATTCCTGAAAATTTTAATGCATTATTAAAGGGGTAATCATTTAGTTAGTGCTTGTGTAATTCTGTATGAATTACATGACAGCTAAATTCATCATCTTTATGCCCACAATTTTGGGAAGTTAATTCTATGCAATTAGTAGACATATAACAAGCTAAACAAAGACTGAAATGTCATTCCACTTTTCTTTGTTTAAAAACAATAGTAATTGTTTATGGCTGAGGGAAACCATATCTGAGTTGTCAATAGTAGGAATGTGGCTAGGGGATAATTGGGCTCCAGCATGAGTTCAAAAGCTCGAAAGACAAAACTTCTAGTCCTGGTGATTGACCCAGATTGGATCCTGCAATAAAAATACTATTCAAGCCCCAATGCAATATAAAAGAGCTGGACAAGAATACTGTATCCCTCCGCTTAATGTACCATGTACATTTCAGAAAAAAAAAATGTTTTCAAATTTCCAATGAATGGACTAAATTAGAAGGGAAACCAATGGGTCCCCCAACCATATACTTCAAAATATAATAACTGGTACTAATGGAAAAGGTGATGTATATGTATAAATGTTCCTAATCATTTCATGAAAATAAAATATATTTGACAAAGCAAGTTTAAAATTACTCATGTCAGGGGAAAACGAGCTAATAACTGATAGTAGAAGAATGAGGTTAATATTTGTTCTATCAATGTAAATGTTGGAACCTTGGTGCCATCTATTTAATGTAGAATCCTAGTAGTGAATGACATGAACTAATTAATTGTTAATGATTCTTAGGATCAATGAAATATTAAAAGTAAGTCATCCTGAACTAACTCCTCCAATTGGACTTTGTCAAAGTGTGAGTAAACTAGGAAGTTTCAGAGTGATTGAAAGTTGTGCTAGCCAGAAGAAGCAACTCTTGCCAGGGTATGATGCCATAGCCTTGTTTTCTGTTACAGCTACTACCACCACCTATGGCATATAGGCAAGCATTGATCCCCTACCTCACCTCGTTTAGCTCTCCTAATTATCTCCTTCAGCCCAGAAATTGATGTTCTTTCTTTGAATGGTGCAATACTAAAGGTAAAGGTTTCCCCACACACCTGTGCTAGTCATTTCCAGCTCTAGGGGGCAGTGCTCATCTCCGTTTCCAAGCCAAAGAATCAGCGCTGTCTGAAGTCATCCCCATGGTCATCTGGCCAGCATGACTAGATGCCAAAGGTTCATGGAGCACTGTTATCTTCCCACCAAGGTGATTTCTATTTTTCTACTTGCATTTTTACGTGCATTCAAACTGTTAGGTTAGCAGAAGCTGGGACAAGTAATCGGCACTCACTCAGCTACGTGACACTTGGAATTCGAACCGCCAAACTTCCGAACCTTCTGATCAACAATTTTAGCATTTTAGTCATTGAGCCACAGCGTCCATGGTGCCATACTAGGGGCAGCTTTTTTGCTGGGAAAGCAGCAAGTTCACAGGAATTTTACTAGGACAATGAAATGTGAGGGAGCTGAACCCACCCATTCTATACAAGCCTAACGCTGGAGGCCAGTCTTCTGATTGCCTCTTTCTTTTTTACATTAAATGAAATCATACTTCCACACGTCTTCTGCTTTATTTCAGTCATCGCCACTACATTATGCCTTTTCATAAATAATGGATAAAATTCATTCCCCATCAATTAAAAAGAAGTATCTCATATTTTATACCATTTTGATTATGAGAACGGATCATTCATAAACTCCTTTTGGCTTCACACTCAAATATTTGTATTCTGAAATATTGTTTTCCAGAACATTTCCAGCATTAAGCAAGATTTACCATTCTGAACAATTTACTTCTTTTTACATACAAACTGATAAATAATTCTGATCATTTTGTCTCGTTAAACTTTGATTTAATTATCTGCCATTTAAAAGCATTCTGATGGCTTCTAAGTTACAAGAGCATTACTACTACTACTATTATTAATACTAATACTACCCCCATTCAAATAGTCCAGAACATTTGCCTTTTTTATATCCTTTGCATTACCTATATTTTGCTTTCTGAATACCAACTCATAAACTGTCCACCTGCATCTACCTAATGCAAGATCTTGACAAACTCACATCATTATGTGGTCAGTGAATCTGAGGTCATATATCTCACTTCATTTCCATTTGGAAGAAGAATCTTCAATTAAGCAAACATTGATCCTCTAATGATTTTTTCCCCCTTTGCCTGCACATGACTGAAGGACTGTCTGGAAATGCTTCAGCCTACCAAGTATACGGAGAACAATTAAATATGCATCTTACTTGACAGCAGGACTGTTTTAAAATAACTGAATGTAATTTAGTCTCTCTCTCTCTCGCCCTCCCTCCCTCCCTCCCTCTCTCTTCCTCTCCCTCTCTCTCTCCTTATGTATATGGAACATGGTGCAGTATTAAATATTGAAAAAGTAATCTAAACAGGGAAGTTACAGAATAAATTGAAACCAAAGAGTGCTGAGATTTTGTTCAGAGTTCCAATCAACCAGCCTTTCTTAGCCCCATACAGGAAATTTCATTCTTTCTCCACCCCTTCTCCTTTTTTGGTTTTCGTTTTTCAAATAATAATCAGCACAGTGTGGATATAGAACACATTCAGTTCTTGCTGAGCTACTGTTACTTGAACTTTTGTCTATGTGTTAGCCTGTCTGTGGCATCACTACTTAGTACTGTACTTAGTGCTATCATTTTTCAACTATTTTCTTCATATTACTATTACTTTGCATTACTATTACTATTAGTCTTCTCATCATTCCTATCACCCATCTCCTCCCACTTATGACTGCAGGACTGTAACTTTGTTGTTTGTATCCTTACAGTTTATACTGATATTGTGTCTTGATTGCTTGTTTGTACCCTATGACTATCATTAAATGTTGTACCTTATGATTCTTGATGATGTCCTTTTATGTACACTGAGAGCATATGCACCCAAAGACAAATTCCTTGTGTGTCCAATCACACTTGGCCAATAAAGAATTCTATTCTATTCTATTCTATTCTATTCTATTCTATTCTATTCTATATGCAAATCTAGAGCTTCTCGTGTTTATTTTTCAGTAAGCTTGTTTTGCCTCCAACTTTATTGCTGTAATGAATGTGATTCTAGAACACAATTCTACATCTCAGCAATTTTGTCTAAATACCCTAGAACTCTAATATTTCTGGAAACAATTATGTCACAAAGTTGTGGAATGTAATAACTAATTTCAAAATGACTAAAGGGCCCCCATACTAACCTTATGAGGAAACCTAACGTTAAAAATTTGAAAAAAAAATGATATGGAAAAATTGGAAGGAATTGGGCACCTTGACTTTGGATCACCTAATGAGTTTTTAATTTCTGTTCTGTTAAAAGATGAATATTCCTCCACTACTGTAACTCAATAGCAATATTTACAGCTAAATTTGTTAAGGAGTAGCAGCATTTTTATTTTTTTGAGACACATCTGAGATACTAGATACTAGAACAACTGGCTAAGCCTTTAGAACTGAAAAAAAACACCTTACTATTAGTTTTTCTAGATATTATGAGTGGAATAAAGAATTAGAGGGTCCAATGTTGCCCAGACAATGAGAGAGTGTTTTAATTTCTATAGCAAGAGTGTGAATGGCAACTTACATAACAAAAAATAATGTTTAGAATTTATTAGTTTCCATTACATTTGTACAAAAAAGGAATTGTTTAACTTAATGTAATTTAAAGTTGCTGAGGTTGACAAGAATTAGTCTAGACTGAAATAATACTAGCAATGCCGAGTTCTTGTTTAATTACATTAGGGGTGACCATATGCCTTCAAAGTGGAGGCCTCTGGATAATGCTTTCTATTTCCCCTATGAAAAACAAACATGGAGTTATGGCAGTCACATCCTGGCAAACCAGAATCTTAAATCCGAGCAGATTGTTTTGCAGAGGTTAACCAGGTGATGGGATTCTAAAATTTTTACTGCCGGTTCTGTTGGCATGACATGACTTGGTGGGCGTGGCAGAGGAAGGATACTGTAAAATCTCTATTCCCTCCCCACTCCAGGGGAAGGTTACTGCAAAATCCCCATTCCCTCCCAATCAGCTGAGATTCGGGAGGCAGAGAATAGATGGGGGTGGGGCCAGTCAGAGGTGGTATTTACCAGTTCTCTGAACTACTCAAGATTTCTGCTATCAGTTCTCCAGAACTGGTCAGAACCTGCTGAATACCAACTCTGTTTTAACCTTTGATTCAATTTTTTTTTCTTAATCATTTCAGCATTTGCATTTTAGACAGTCAAAAACAGCTATACATTCCCTCAAAAAAAAGTAAAAGGCAGGCTGAAGGACTGCTGGGAGAGAATATATATATAGAGAGAATATAGATAGATGCAACCATAACTGAGTACAAAATTTCTGTAGTTCAGTGACATATTTGTTCAGTGAGTTTTGCCCCATTTTACTTGCCTGAGGCAACAACTTGCCTCAGTTGTTAAGTGATTTATTGCAGTTGATAAGTTAATAACATGGTTGTTAAGCGAATCTGACTTTTATATTGACTTGGCTTTTCAGAAAGTCACAAAAGAGGATCACATGACTCCAGGACACATCCACGGTCATAAATATGAACCAGTTGACAAGCATCTGAATTTTGATCACATGATCTTGGGGATGCTGGAAAGGTTATAACTGAAAAATGGTCATAAGTCACATTTTTTCAGTACCATTGTAACTTTGAACAGTCACTAAAGTGTTGTAAATTGGGGATTACCTGTACTTTCCCTAAACTTTCCTTTTTACTTCCAATCACAGAACTTTGGGTAGAAAAATAGAATTCCGGTTTTTTTTATTACAACTATTCAGATGCTTTAGGAAAAGATAGAATTGCAGTATATAAATTGGTATAAGCTGAATAGAAAACAAAGCAACAGATTCAGATATTTTTGACTGACCGTAATTCCTTAACTCTTGCACCTATTTTTCAGAAGTTTTAGCATCTTCTCTACACTCCAAAAATCAAAACGGGGGACCAAATGTCTTCCCCCTTCGAACTTCTGAGACTTTTTAAAATATCTCAGATGGGGCAATTATGTCTGCAAATTCCATCCCCCATTTTGCCAAGTTCTAAAAATTATTAAAATGAATGTACTTGAAATGGAAAAGTACATAATACAAAAACCTCTGAAGTATTTATCTTCCACTTGACAGATTACATCCCTCCAAAAAGGCAGCTTTTTGCCTGCAAATTTCAATTCTGTCAAAACTTTTTAAACACCATTGTTCTTTCTCTGAATGAAAGTCAGTCGGGAAAAGATGAAGCCACCATAATAATAATAATAATAATAAGTTGGGATTTATTAACCGCACCCTCTCCCCACAGGGACCCGGGGCAGTTTTTTCCAGCTCGATTTTGGACCCAGAATAAGTAGGGTCATGTCTGAAGTCACATCAGCTCAACACAGAAATTCCAACTAAGCATCTGAACTGAATCGTCTATTGCAAGGTCCCATGTATTAACTGTGCCAGTGATTTATTATTATATGCCCAGATGTTTGATACTAAATATTTGTGCTGGAGTTAAATATACCTAAAAGTAAGCCTGCTGCATAAGTTCTAGTCCTTATATCAAAACCTAGACCATCCTTCTTCAACCTTTAACAGATTAACAGAGTTGGAAGGGACCTTGCAGGGCGTCTAGTCCAACACCCTGCTCAAGCAGGAGACCCTACATCTGCAAGACAGCCACTGAATCTGCCTGCAGTATAGTAGTAAACTCTATAGCCAAAGCTGGTCTATTTGACTCAAAACTTGCAGGAACAGAGGGAGGGAGGGAGGGAGGGAGGGAGGGAGGGAGGGAGGGAGGGAGGGAGGGAGAGATAGGTGGATGGATGGATGGAGAGAGAGAGAGAGAGAGAGAGAGAGAGAGAGAGAGAGAGAGAGAGAGAGAGAGAGAGAGAGAGAGAGAGGTAACAGATAGATATTGTGCACTAAATTGAGTAAAATATTTTATTTATTTATCCAATTTATACAGCCATCCATCTCACAAGCAAGTGGGTGATATACACCAAGATAGCTGGCTGGGGAATTCTGGGAGTTGAAGTCCACCCGTCTTAAAAGAGCCAACTTTGCAAACCCCTGCCCTAGGTGATAGATCAATCTAGTGGGGCGAGTGAATGAAATTGAGGAAAGACCTTCATTTTATTAAACCCCTTTCATTGTTCTACAGCAAGCAGTTGAAGATGAACAGTATACGAGTGGGCAGACTACTAGGAAGATCAGCAGAAAGATGCCAAAGAGATTAAGGTTGGACTAGTGATTTTACTTTGCTACCCCAAAGCTAATTAGTGCAGTGTCAGTTGTTCATTTACCTGTTCTTTCAGAACAAAAATAACACAGGGTAAGCACATATAACGTTGGCCTTTATATAATTTGTTTAAAACTGGTAGCAAATTTAGCATCTCTAACACCAGTACTTCACTTGCCCTTAAGGCATGTGAAATTAACAGAATAGCAGAGCATGCCAACACCTTCTCTTTATTTTTTAAGCTATAAAAAAACCAAGGACAACAATAGAAAAACACATACAAAAATTAGGCCACTTAAAATGCTATTTGATATAAAACTGCACTAGAGTATAGTGGAATAAAACATATTTTATTGCCAGTAGTTATCACTGGGCTTTCTTCTGCAGTGATCAACTTTAACCAGTGTTGTTGCACTAAGCGTATAAGAAATTCTTATTTGTAGTATCTCTGAAAACAGATCTGGCCTTTTAAAAGCAAACACCTAAATGGCTTGACCTAGCTTTATTTACTTGATTCTTTGGGCTTATCCAGGTTTTCTTCTGAAGTGAGTCCTATATATCACGGTTCAATATCAGTCTTTTAAGATGTCTTCATGGATACACTTATTATTAAGTGGGGAACATTGAAGAACCCCTTTTTTTAAAGAAAGGAATTTAAAAGAAAATGTGAATTTGATTAATTACAATTTCCAGCAGATTCTGTCATCTTGGCTAATTCTGAGTAAAGCTTGAAGTTTTAGTTCAACATCTTGAATACCACATATTGTCAATAATACATGCCCCCATAGCTGAAGTATACTCATTCAATAAAGTTAATATTTACATGTAAGCCAAGTCTTCTGTGATTAAGGTAAAATGACACAATTGGCCACAGGCATTTCTGAGAAGGTTGTCCCAAATATTTATTTCAACATCTTAATTTTTCCATGTGGAATTGTGAACAAAGAAACCATGAAAAGTTAAAATTATGTATTTTTACTTCACTCCAATCCCTACATCATAATAGGCACATTTTCATTGCAACAATTCCAAACTTCCTCAACTATAGAAATGACTCTGGGGTCATTTTGAGCCACCTTAGATTCAGGTATAAATATCATATGTCTGCAAAGGCATGATGATATCATAAGGTCTGTAATGAACGTTGACAAGGTATAGTGAAAGTACAAACTAGCATTATCAATTTTAGAACTTCAGTGAGGCCTACATAGTTATACGTCCACTAAAGTAAATATATCTTATTAAGAGTATCTAAGGATGTGAAGGCATAGAAAACAAAATATCAAAAAACATAGTTTTGTCATGGGAGGAGAGACCAGAGAAAATTATGTTTTCTTCCCTGTTTCTTTACCCATTCCTCTGTTTTTCCCTTCAGGCTTTTCATCCTTAATAGCACATATTATGGATTCAGTAAAGCCTGAAAAATTTCAGCCTTCGCAAAATCTCAGAAAGCCCTTTGAAGGTCACAATATGAAACTGTGAGCAAATGTTCAGCTTAGTGGGACACAATGTTGTACAAATACATGCTAAACATAAATGGGAAGAAGTTTAAATTAAAATGAAAACCTTCAATAACTGGAAGAATAAAATAATGCTATCAGGTATATGACTTTTAACAGGCCCAAACTGGATTTCACTCCCTCTTTTTCATATTACTACCAACTTGATTATATAAATGTTGAGTATTCATTTTGCATTCCCTTAGCATGTTAATTCTCCAAAGCCCTCATATTATTCTGCTTCATTTGACCTGAATCTGACTTCCTGTATTTCCCAAGCTACTGTTCACTCAGTGGTTAATTAAAAGATTAAGTCTTTGACACAAAGCTTACAACCCTTATTGGCACCCATTAGCCCAGCTAGACTAATTCTCCTGAAAACCAAACCACCTTATGTTCTTGGGGTCACAAGTGTAGCTTCAATTCCCTAAATCTTTAGCATTCATTGCTAACTTAATTCTGTGAAATAAGTCTGCTCTGGGAGTTTACAGTTGAATTTAGAAATGGAATGGGAGCAAAATGAAATCTCTTTTGTCTGCATTTTTTCCCAAGGAATCAAGCCAACTTTAAGAAAATACTGCCATCCTTTGTCTTTCTAACATTCAGAGTACAATGAGCATAGTTTGCAAAAGAACAACTGAACTGAACAAGGCAGGGAGTTGAACTTGATAACCTAAATAACTCATTGCCACTTTATGATTCTAGGATAACAAAAAGATTCAGGAATATCAATTTTCATGCAATAATATAATCTAGATAATTCAGAAGTTCTGCTTGTGCATTGTAGGAAAGGAGTCACGCTGTTTCCCTCTCAACCTCTAATCATGCTTCGCTGTGGCAGTTTCATCCTTTGAAACCTGTATCTTGAACATGGTCTCCTATGAATGAAAATTAAAATTATTTAGACTCTGTTATTGGAAGAGTATTCTACCATGCCTTCTGTTCATATGGTGCACCTATAGATTAAGAAATTGATGTATTACTGGAAGCAAAAGGAGTCTCCCTCCTGCATCATCAGGTTAATGGCTTTCACATATCATCTTGAATAGGCCTACAGTACTTCAATGTGAATGATAATTCACATTAATCTGTTTGCCAAGAATGTGGTATATTCTAAAAATGAGAAAACAATACCCCTGTTAATGCAAAACAGTTATCTAGTCATCTTTCCACAATTAATTTGTATCTCCACCCATTAACCCAGGGTGTCAAACTGGTGGCCCACAGGCCAGATGTATTGGGTGCAGGCCACGCCCATCTCTGCTCCATGAATGGGAAACAGTGAGTTTGACACCCGTGCAGTAACCCATACCTCAGACAGCATAGTATGAAATGATATCATCTTCATTCCTCTCCCTGGGGAATTTCAATTCAATATCTGAATGCTAGGTTTTCACTGAGGCTAGCAGCTCATGAGACTGTTCTCTCCCTCAGTTGGGAGAGGAAGCAACATCCAATGGAGGCTCTATTGGCTTTCAAAAACATCAACCATTAACTGGAGAGAGGGCCTACTTTACAGGATAAGGTATTGATCTGGGCTTCGCAAAGCAGTTAACCATGCCATTTTCTTGCTTTAACGGGATTGGATTGGTCTTTAGAACTGTGTCTCATCCTAAAATCTTCCTCTGAAACACCCTCAGAGCTAAAAACATTATTGGTTGCAATAGAAGGTCTTTTTCACACTGGTATTCCATTCTAAGGAAGGCATTTTGCCCCACTGCCATCTTTCTTCTCAAGGTTTCCTGGGATAAGGGACCAACCATTTAGGGATTATTCAAAAAATGTTTTGGATTCATTCTAGAAACACATTACTAATAAAAAAAAAGCTGTGCCAGTAAGGATCTTATACAATTTGATTTATGTTGCCTAATAAGCAGGAGTCAGCATCATATACTACCAATATTTCTGAACTATCTTGAAAGACAATCCTATATAGGATATATTACAGTAAAGTAATCTGGAAGTTACCAAAACATGAATGACAGGAACCAGATCAAATTCTCCATGCCAAGGACATTCCTATTGAAAACCCCAGCTTTTACACTCAGAATATTGAAACAAGTCTAAATTCCTAGGTGTGTGTGAGAGAGAAAGAGAGAGAAAGAAAGAAGGCAGAGTTTAATAACAATATACAAAAGTAGCCATTCAGGAATTCTATTTAAGTTAAGAGGAGCTATCATTAAATCCAACCTTTCCCCTCACAAATATAGCATCTGGAATCACTCAGGTTCCAATATATTTCTTTTAATTATTCCAAACTAACCTCCTCCAGTCCTACTACAAGCCCCTAGCTACTTCAGGCAAAGACGCTATAATGATTTCAATTAAATCTTGGCCTCTCCCCAACATAACACAAATTAAAAGCATTACTAGGAGATACAGGCTTCATTGGTTGGAAGTGTTATATAAAGAAAAAGGAAAAGTTGCCAAGAGCTTGTTGTCATTTTGCTGGCAGTGGGAGAGGATTAACCCCTTGATGTCTGGTTTGCTCTTCCTGATAAACACTCAGGCCTGTAAGACTCCATTTTCCTCAGCCTTTTTTTCCATTTTATAGTTATAAGGTAAACTGATATGAAACTGACATTTGCAAAAAAATGGGTGGATTTTCCTTTCCAATACACAGCAGTATTGGCCCTTTAATATGAACGTGTTAGTCCTTTGTGTTCAAATAGGATATATTATAATGCAATTCATCTGTGGATAGAGAGGTGACTCTGCAGCCCCAGTCTGGAATCACAAAGTCTAGCCCAGACATGTCAAACTCATGTTGTCATGGTTGCATCACATTACATATCATGACTTTTTTCTCTTTCACTAAACAAGGCATGGGCATGGGCATGGCCAGTGCATGACACATCTGGCTTGTGGGCCATGAGTTTGACAGCCCTGGTCTAGCACAACAGGAGCATTATAAATGTGTTGTAGTATCTCTGGGTGTTATTCTGTAATGCTGCTCACAGTTTTCTATCAATTTGGACTGTATCTGTCTTTAAAGCTAGTGGAGGCTTTGCAACACAGTGCTTGCCAGTGGGTTCTGTCAGTAGCTACAGCTTCTAGGTCACTTGGCATCCTCATTTGGAAGTAGAGATATTCAATCGAATCGAATCATACTAATGGATTTTCTAACCTAATGACTCTATGCAGATGCTAAATAGGAGTATGTAAACAATACAACCATGGGGAATCTTACAGAGCAGGAGCTTAGAACTAGACCTCTTTCTCCCATGAACACCAGCTGGAACTGGCTTAGAAAAAGTAGGAGAACCACTACAACACCATGACCCACCTATCAAATTCTGAAGATCTACTGGGCTACTGAGAGATAATGGAGGTCCTTGATTATCACCCCATTTGATCTTACCAAACTTTATCAAATAAAATCAATACTGTCTCATGACTACATCTAGGTCTGAAATCTGACCCAAAAGGGTCCAGATAATCCATTTTTTCCAGAGCCCTCTGAACCTGAATCTGATCATATTCTCAACAACCTTCTTGCAAAAAGGAAAGCCAATGATAGGGTGATAATTATCTAATACCATTGAATGCAGCAAGTTTTCTTTAAGAAACTAAGAGTCTTTAAGACCATTGCCTCCCTCAAGGATGTATTTGCCATCACCTGAAACAAACTATATATCATCTCCTGGGAAGTGGGGTGATGGTGGATGTAATTAATAGGTGGATACAGCTACAGCTCTAAAAAACCTCTACTCTACCTTCAGACCAATAGGCTCAAACCTTTCCCAAATAACCAAGTCACATCATGCCTTAGTCCCTTCCTTAAGACCTGCACAGTTGGAGTCGAACTCAGAGATGATCCAATCAATTTCATCTGACAGATGCCTCAAATAGTCTTCACAGCGGCATTGCGGGTGTTCTTTCATTAATGAGGATTGCTGGATTGCTTTCTGTAAATGCAATAATAGTGGAAAAATAGTTATGTTTTGCCACTCCTATCACCACAAGGTAACTTTTAATAAAGGCTCTTACACCCATGTTCAGTCAGGTTTTCTCCTCATTTTCCTCTAATTTCATCATCCAGCCATTTCATCTCCTGGAATTTCTTTGAAAAATGCATTTCTTGCTTGGAACTCACAAGCAGAGATAGTCTATACAAGCAGCATCCCATCTCACGTAACACCACTCCTGCGCGAGCTGCACTGGCTGCACTGGCTGCCTGTGATCTTTCGGGTGCGCTTCAAGGTGCTGGTCACCATCTTCAAAGCACTCCATGGCATGGCACCTAGTTATCTGCGGGATCGCATCCTACCCCATACATCCCTTAGGCCGATTCGCTCCCACAGAGAGGGGCTTCTCCGGGTGCCATCCACTAGGCAATGCCAGCGGGTGACGCCCAGGGGAAGGGCCTTCTCTGTGGCGGGCCCGACCCTCTGGAACGACCTACCCCCCGAACTTAGATCCATCCCGGACCTCCGCTCCTTCCACCAGCAACTAAAAACCTACTTTTTCCAACAGGCCGGCCTGGCCTAACCTACCGTTTCAGCCTCAGTCGTTTAGCAGAGAAATTTTAAATTGGGCTTTAGGGATTTTAATGGGGTAGTTTTTAGCACAGGGTGTAATTTAATATCGTTTTAATGTATTTATGTATTTATTGTGATGTATTGTATTTTTTATATTTTCCCGTGCACCGCCCCGAGTCCCTTCGGGGAGAGGGAGCGGTTAATAAGTCGAATAAATGAATGAAATGAATGAATCCACTATATTTCACACTTTCATTCTAAGTAGTGATTAATTCCTGAGTTGAACTATGCATCGGAGATCAGGAGCAGTTCATGGTCTCTTTGAAACCCAGCAATGTACCTCAGGCAGTTGGGATGAGCCAATCAAATAGATTGTCTTTCCTTGTGGCTGGGAGCAGCTGTAGAGGCTTGGGAGCAGCTGTAGAGGCTGCATGGCTCGGGACCTAGTTATATGCGAGACCGCCTCCTGCCCCATACATCCCTCAGACCAATCCGCTCCCACAGAGAGGGCCTCCTCAGGGTACCGTCGGCCGGACAATGCCGACTGGCGACACCCAGGGGAAGAGCCTTCTCTGTGGCGGGGCCAGCCCTTTGGAATGACCTGCCCCCTGAATTACGTACCATCACCGACCTCCGCCTCTTCCGCCAATGTCTTAAGACATATCTGTTTCAACAAGCCGGCCTAGCCTAACCTCCCTTGGGGACTTAAGATAGTTTTAAATTGGGTTTTAAAATTTGGTTTTAGCGCAGGATGGGGTTATTTAATAGTTTTTTTTAAATTATATTTATTGCATTTGTGTATGTTTTTTAAATTTCCTGTGCGCCGCCCTGGGTCCTCTGTGGAGAAGGGCGGGGTATAAATTTAAATAAATAAATAAATAAATAAATAAATAATAGAGAACTCTAAGAGTATCAAAGTGATTGGACTATGATTAGAGACTGATGATAACAATCCCCACCTCCAGATCATATTGTCATTGTCCTGAAATCAACCAACCAACCAACCAACCAACCAATCAAACATCATGTTAGGCCCTCAATAATTTGTGGTAGGTTAAGGCTATGAACACTCAAGCCACCTCTGATTTGGCACCCAAAATGAAATTCACTAGTACCATAAAATAGCGTAGATACTGTAACTTCACCACAAACCTTCATACAGCACCATGCATCTCAGGACCTCACATTCTGTTATCTGCAGAGTAGTGTTTTTAGATGTAACCAGTCTGCATCAGTCCTCCCTTGTGTTTCCAGCTAGTGCCATATTTTAAATTCAAGTAGGCATATTTTCTAAAATCCCAAGCTCCGGTCTCCCAGGCCAGATTTCACTTAGACACTCCAAGTCAATCTTCTCATTTGTTATTAAATCTTGAATAAAGGAAACTTGGTTGTAGCCTTACCTGGCTCTCAGAAGCAGTCAAAAACTTGGGCCACCAATATCAGTGACTGGGCACTAGTAAGGGAGCTGGAACATGACTCCAATTCCTTGAGAGCTTAATTTCAAGGTTACAGAATTAGGCCTCCTTTTTAAAGCCAGGGCATGCTTAGACTGATGTGACAGTGTAAGAACTTCAACATTAGAAGCAAAGCTTACCTACACAAATCTTTAAAAGCACAAGGCAGACTCGGAGAACTGGTTATTTACTATCAAAGAATCATGTGGTGCATTCCATTCCAAGAGTCAGAAGATGTCTGATACTGTATCATATTTCTCCTGTTTAACCAAAGGAAAATAGATATATTTCAAAGTGAGGCTCCAGAAAATTTAATTTAAGATCATAAACCCCTGATATTTTAAGGGCTTTTTGTTGCTATTGTTTTTGCTAGAATAAATTTGGTTAACAAAGCACAGAAGGTCTGCCTCAACTTTCCTACATTGTCTCTAAACACTACTATATCATTTTCAGCATGTTTTAAGAGACTGAATTAAACACATTTAACTTAGTTTTTCCCTTTCATTCTCTCCCCCCCCCTTTTCTCCGGCCTCCCTTTCTTTTTCTCTTTTCAAGATATTTAGTAAAATATGACCTTTTTTTCCACTATGTGGTTGGCTGTATTTCTCAATCCATTGCTCTTCTTCAGCTTTGATAGAAGGAAGATGAAAGTAGGGTGGAATTTCAGAGCCTTTAAGTCTGATCAAGAAGATATACTTCAGCCTGGTGTCAGCAGCCAGCATCACTCAGTCTTGCCAGACACCACAAATCAGTAGGGGGTCCATGGCTAACCAACAAAACTGCAAAATAATGTTGCTTTTTGCAACCATATTTGCTTTGCCATGTGTGCAGGTACAGATATGCTATACTCATGAGATTCAAAGAACCTGTTGCCCTAATCTATATAAATAAAAATGTAAAATAGTTTGTACGAAGCCGCTAATCTCAAAAACTACTGGACCGATCTGCCTCAAATTTTGACACAATGTTGCCAAGGACTTCCGATAATAGAATACATACTGTACATGTAAAATGTACCCACTGATCATGTTTTTACCTTCCTGTAGCTCCTCCCACCCGGCTGATACATCACGAAAAAACTCCCTGCATGTGCGCCTCCCTGTCAGAGCCCGACGGCAGCCGGCTGATATGTCACACAAACACTTCCTGCGCGTGCGACTGACATGTGACCCCTGTCATGGCGCGGCACTTTCCTCTCGCCGCAGCACCTTCTCCTCACGCCGCGGGACTTCAAAGGGCATTGAACCGCCCACCCACCCCTCGCCTCCCTCCCTCTCTTCCTTGAGGCAGCAGGCACCTCCTGGCCTCCAGGCCCCACTCCATGGAGAAAGTAGAGAAGTAGAGAAACTACACCCCGAGTCCCTATGGGGAGAGGGAGCGGTTTACAAATATTAATTGAATATTAGTTGCAGCCCGGAGCGGGACCGCAGCCCCTCTCCCAGCTGGTCTTTCCTTGCTCGGGGGGTGGGGTGCTTCGGAGGGAGGCTTCTGCAGGGGCCCAGGTGAGTGGGAACAGCTTCCCAACATTGCAAGCTCTCCGAGGCTCTGGTTGTGTGGGCTGAGTGGGCTTCTGCGGAGGCTTCCCTCTGAAGGCCTCTGAGTGGGGGAGGGGGGCAGTTGGGAGAGGGGCTGTGGTCCTGCTCTGGTTGTGATTTTGTGGCGCACGTGCACGGCTGTGTTCTCCATGGAGTGGGGCTGTGGCTGGAAGACGAGACAGGCACGGAGAGATAGAGACAGAGAGACAGAAAGGGGGAGGGAGGGAGAGAGAGACAGACTGAGAGACACAGAGAGACAGAGAGAGAGAGAGACAGAGAGTGAGTGAGTGATTGAGTGAGTGACAGACAGACACAAACACACATACACACACAGAGTGAGTGATTAAGTGAGTGAGAGACAAAAAGACAGACACACACACACACAGAGTGACAGAGAGGAAGGGAGGAGAGAAAGACAGACACACAGAGAAAATGAGTGAGAGAAAGATAGACAGGCACACATACACAAACAGATTGACAGAGATGGGGGAGAAAGGAGAGAGAGACATAGAGATACAGATATATATATATATATAGAGAGAGAGAGACAGATAGAGAATGACAGAGAAAGACAGGGAGGGAGGGAGAGAGAGACAGGTAGATAGGGGAATAGATAGAGAGGAAGAAATACAGTAGGTAGGTAGGTAGGTAGATAGAGGGATAGATAGAGAGGGAGAAATACAGTAGGTAGGTAGGTAGGTAGAGGGATAGATAGATAGGGAGAAACACAGTGGGTAGGTAGGTAGGTAGGTAGGTAGAGGGAGAAAGGAAGAAATACAGTAAGTAGGTAGGTAGGTATGTAGGTAGGAGGATAGATAGAGAGGGAGAAATTCAGTAGGTAGGTAGGTGGATAGAGAGGGAGAAATACAGTAGGTAGGTAGGTAGGTAGGTAGGTAGGTAGGTAGAGGGAGAAAGGAAGAAATACAGTAGGTAGGTAGGTAGGTAGGTAGGTAGGTAGGTAGGTAGGTAGGTAGGTAGGTAGGTGGACAGATAGAGAGGGAGAAATACAGTAGGTAGGTTTGGTAGATAGAAATACAGTAGGTAGGTAGGTAGGTAGGTAGGTAGGTAGGTAGGTAGGTAGAGGGAGAAAGGAAGAAATACAGAAGGTAGGGATAGATAGAGAGGGAGAAATACAGTATGTAGGTAGGTAGAGGGATAGATAGAGTTGGAGAAATACAGTAGGTAGGTAGATAGGGAGATAGATAGAGAGGGAGAACTACGGTAGGTAGATAGAGGGAGAAAGGAAGAAATACAGTAGGTAGGTAAGTAGAGGGATAGAGAGAGAGGGAGAAATACAGTAGGTAGGTAGGTAGAGGGATAGATAGATAGGGAGAAACACAGTGGGTAAGTAGGTAGGTAGGTAGGTAGGTAGGTAGGTAGGTAGGTAGAGGGAGAAAGGAAGAAATACAGTAAGTAGGTAGGTAGGTAGGTATGTAGGTAGGAGGATAGATAGAGAGGGAGAAATACAGTAGGTAGGTAGGTAGGTAGGTAGGTAGGTAGATAGATAGATAGATAGATAGATAGATAGATAGATAGATAGATAGATAGATAGATAGATAGATAGAGAAAGGAAGAAATACAGTAGGTAGGTAGGTAGGTAGGTAGGTAGGTAGGTAGGTAGGTAGGTAGGTAGGTAGGGGGACAGATAGAGAGGGAGAAATACAGTAGGTAGGTGTGGTAGGTGGATAGATAGATAGAAATACAGTAGGTAGGTAGGTAGATAGGTAGGTAGAGGGAGAAAGGAAGAAATACAGTAGGTAGGGATAGATAGAGAGGGAGAAATACAGTATGTAGGTAGGTAGAGGGATAGATAGAGTTGGAGAAATACAGTAGGTAGGTAGATAGGGGGATAGATAGAGAGGGAGAACTACGGTAGGTAGGTAGGTAGGTAGGTAGGTAGGTAGGTAGGTAGGGGGACAGATAGAGAGGGAGAACTACGGTAGGTAGGTAGATAGGTAGGTAGGTAGGTAGGTAGGTAGGTAGAGGGAGAAAGGGAGAAATACAGTAGGTAGGGATAGATAGAGAGGGAGAAATACAGTATGTAGGTAGGTAGAGGGATAGATAGATTTGGAGAAATACAGTAGGTAGGTAGATAGGGGGATAGATAGAGAGGGAGAACTACGGTAGGTAGGTAGGTAGGTAAGTAGGTAGGTAGGTAGGTAGAGGGAGAAAGGAAGAAATACAATAAGTAGGTAAGTAGAGGGATAGACAGAGAGGGAGAAATACAGTAGGTAGGTAGGTAGGTGGATAGATAGATAGGGAGAAATACAGTAGGTAGGTAGGGGAATAGATAGAGGGAGAAAGGAAGAAATACAGTAGGTAGGTAAGTAGAGGGATAGACAGAGAGGGAGAAATACAGTAGGTAGGTAGGTTGGGAGTTATACGGTGTTTGTGTGTATGTGTGCAGGTGTAGATCTACACACACATTGGTTGGCCACTTAACCAGACTGGGCCACAGCAACGTGTGGCCGGGTACAGCTAGTAACTAATAAGCAAGCTGTGAAAAAATGACATAAATGGAAAAGGCCATCACCCAGTAGTACAGCATGCATTTTACCTTGAAGGTTCAACCCACTTTAAGGTAGTAAACTATATAGCCATCCCCATTTTTTTGCTTTGAAATGCTTATATTGTAGGCTTTAACCCTTTTGAGCTGTCCAGGTGCAATGTATGAGTGGATAGGTATAGATATCAAATCTACAGTTTAAACAAACAAACTAGCAAATACTAACTGGTTAACTTTGTAGCTGCTTTCAGGCAACACGATTATCCTAGAATACTGAATTAACCCATTTTCTAATTTTGCACAACACATTGAGCTATAAACTAATCGAGTGAGCTGGTTCACACAACACATTAAGTTTCAAGCAAACAAATAGTAAGCAATCAAACCTATTCAAACTTAATTCTCATCTACCACAGTATGTTGTACAAAGGATTGGTTAGATGTTTCCCTGACCAGAATAAACATGTTGTATAAACATAGACAGTGAAAAGACCTGTCTAACACAAGGCAATTCACTATTGCTCATCTCCTCTTAATTTAGTGGTGGGAAACTGTGTTGCCCAAGTCTGTGCTTTGGGGGGGGAAAGGCTATAGAAATAGTGATATATTGATGTCACCAGAATTAACAGGATTTGTATTTAGTATTATATTTGATAAAAACATAGTTGCATCTTAAGTCTACAGAAGCCCAAACACTTACTGGATTTCCTAGGGAACAAAGCAAGAATTTTGCCACCTTCATAGAATTGCATCAACTTTCTACAGAAAGATCATACAAATGGATTCTGAAGTCACATAACTTGTGTTATCTCCTTTTTTTGTTCACCATGATTTCACACTTCAAAGTTAGCTCCTGTTTTACTATCCCTGTCCATTTCCCTACCCTTTGCCATCCCTTATGTATGCATTTATTTGCTGCTTGAATTGCACCTGGAAGTCTATGGTAACCAATGAAACTCTGCAGAATCAGCTGATCTGCTGTATGTTGATGCTGATGCTGATCCAGCTGCAGAGGAAAAACATATAGCTTCTAAACTACCTTCCAGGGTAGCCTTATAAAGAGAAGGTTGCAGTAATCCAAGTGCGAGATTATAAGATTATAAATTACTATGAACTGAACCTCCTGGCATCCAGAAAAGGCTTTCTGGATTCCAGAAAGATCCATGAGTTCAGAAATACTCACAAATTATTAATTTTCCTTCAAACGTAGCATCACTTCACTCAGAGCTAAAGATGGAAGAATTCTGGACAAGCAGAACTTCCATTTTGTTATGATATTTCACCAAGAGCAGGGATGGCTAACCTTTTTGGCATTGAGTGCCCAAAGCACGCATGCACACTCATAATGCAATGCACATGTGACACCCACACACCCACATTTGTGCCCTGCCCCTGCACATATCTGCATTCCTGTGGACTTGCCCCGCGACTCGACTGAGGACCTAGTGGCCGCATGGTTAAGTGCGGCCACAGGGGCCTTGGACCGAGTCGCGCCCTTGCGGCCTCTCTTGCGGCGACGAACCACCTGGGCTCCTTGGTTCACCGAGGGGCTTAGGGAGATGAAGCGCCACAAGAGACGCCTAGAGAGCAGATGGAGATCTTCTCGCTCCGAAGCCGACCGAACACTAGTGAGAGACCATATTAGGACTTACTTAGTGGCGTTAAGAGTGGCCAAACGTGAGTATTGTGCCACTATTATTGCATCCGCAGATAACCGCCCTGCCGCCCTGTTTGGGGTGACCCGCTCCCTCCTTCAACAGAGGCCGCAGGAAGCCCCTTTACAGGGTCGAGCAGAGGAATTTGGGATTTATCTGCAGGAGAAAATCACTCGGATTCGGAACGAGTTACCCTCCATCGACAGTGGTCCAGTCGAGCGGGCCGAGGCTGATCTTGTGACACCATCCTGGGAGGAGTTTGATTTTGTTACCACCGAGGATATGGACAAGTTGTCAAAGAGACTTAGGGCTACCACATGTTTATTGGACCCGTGTCCCTCCTGGCTTGTACTGGCATCCTGGGAGACGACACGAGGCTGGCTCCAGGGCATTGTCAACGCATCTTTGAGTGAGGGGTCCTTGCCTGCCGTCTTGAAAGAGGCGGTAGTAAGGCCCCTCCTCAAGAAGCCGTCCCTGGATCCAGCATTATTAGAGAACTATCGTCCTGTCTCCAACCTCCACTTTCTAGTGAAGGTTGTTGAGAGTGTGGTGGCCCAACAGTTTCCGCGACACTTGGAGGAAGTTGATTATCTAGACCCGCGCCAGTCCGGCTTCCGACCCGGGCACAGCACCGAGACGGCATTGGTCGCGTTGGTTGATGATCTCTGGAGGGCGCGGGATAGAGGACATTCCTCTATCCTAGTGCTATTAGACCTCTCAGCGGCTTTTGATACCATCGACCATGGTATCCTATTGCGCCGACTGGGGGGGTTGGGGCTGGGAGGCACCGTTTTGCGGTGGTTCTCATCCTACCTCTCTGGTCGGTCGCAATATGTGTTGACAGGGGGGCAGAGGTCGGCCTCGAGGCCCCTCATATGTGGGGTTCCTCAGGGGTCGGTCCTCTCGCCCCTACTATTCAACACATATATGAAGCCGCTGGGTGAGATCATCCATGGTTTTGGGGTGGGATATCATCTGTACGCTGATGATACTCAGTTGTACATATCCACCCCAGACCACCCCAATGATGCCGTCGAGGTTATGTCCCGGTGTTTGGAGGCCGTACGGATCTGGATGGGTGGTAACAAACTCAAGCTCAACCCGTCCAAGACTGAGTGGCTGTGGCTTCCGGCGCCCCGGTTCAGCCAGATTATTCCAACACTGGCCATTGGGGGCGAAACACCGGCCCCCGTGGAGAGGGCGTGCAATTTGGGTGTCCTCCTGGATTCCCGTCTGTCTATGGAAGATCACGTGGCAGCCATGGCCATGGGGGCGTTCCATCAGGTACGCTTGATGCGCCAATTGCGCCCCTTACTGGATCGGGGTGCCCTATGCACAGTCACTCAAGCACTCGTCACCTCTCGACTCGACTACTGTAATGCTCTCTACATGGGGCTTCCCTTGAGGTGCACCCGAAAGCTGCAGCTAGTCCAGAACGCAGCCGCGCCGGTGATTACGGGAGCGCCTAGACACTCCCACATAACACCTATCCTGCGCGAGCTGCACTGGCTCCCTGTGGTCTTTCGGGTGCGCTTCAAGGTCTTGACGACCATCTTTAAAGCGCTCCATGGCTCGGGGCCTAGTTATATGCGAGACTGCCTCCTGCCCCATACATCCCTCAGACCGATACGCTCCCACAGAGAGGGCCTCCTCAGGGTGCCGTCGGCTGGACAATGCCGACTGGCGACACCCAGGGGAAGAGCCTTCTCTGTGGCTGGGCCAGCCCTGTGGAACGACCTACCCCCTGAACTCCGCACCATCTCTGACCTCCGCCTCTTCCGCAAGTGTCTGAAGACACATTTATTCCATCTAGCCGGCCTAGCGTAACCCCCTGTATTGACCATTAGACAGTTTTAAATTTGGGATTTTAATTCGGTTTTTAGCACAGGTTTTACTAGAATAAGTTTTTTAAATTTTATATGTGTTGTATGTATTTTAACATCCCTGTGCGCCGCCCTGGGTCCGTTTGGAGAAGGGCGGGATATAAATTTAATAAAATAAATAAAATAAAATAAAAATTACCCCCTGCCCCATGTGCATGTGCACACAAGCTCTGCACATGCATGCATGACGCCCACATGTGCACCCCACCCCCACACATGCACGCATGTCTCCTGCTTCCACCCTGCCCATGTGCAGCAGAGACTTGAAAACTAGCTGGCTGGCAGGAGGTGTGCGCACATGCGTGGCTGAGCTGAGTTAGGGTGATGGCTTGTGTGCCTGCAGAGAGGGCTCTGCGTGCCACCTGTGGCATGCGTGCCATAGGTTCGTCATGAACCTAGAGATATAAAATTGGATACAATTGCCATATAATGATATCTCATCCCAAATGGGCAACTGATCTCTCCCAGAAGCTTCATGTACTGTACATATTAAGCAGAAAAAGGGAGAGAGTCAAAAGGCACCCCACCTTAGTGTACTCTGGGGCTTGACCTCTCTTTCTTCACTAATTCCAAGTATAACTAATGAAAAGAAAGGAATAAATTTGTTCCAAAGCACACTTAAACAATCCAAAAGAATTCAGTTGTTTATTGTGTTGAACATTCCTGAGAAATAAAGAGGTAGAAGGCAAAAAGGTATCCCTCCTTCTACCATCTTACAAAAGTGCTCAATATTGTTTCATCCCATGCTTAGGCCTCACCCCAATTCTAAGTAACTACTAGATCAGAGGTGGTATTCAGCCAGTTCGGACTGAATCTCCCGAACCGGTAGCAGAAATTGCGACTGAACCTGCCCACCTGCCCCAGCTCTATTGAGACACGTTTTTGAGGCCGGGAGCATGCACAGGAGGCACACATGTGAGCAAAACACATGCACGGAAGGCCAGGCACATGTGTAAAAAGAGCGGGAGTGCATGGGGTGAACCGGTGGTAACAAAATATGAAAACCGCCACTGCACTAGAGGCAGCAAAGGGGTTCATAAAACTCATCTGCTAATCCTATTTGTGCCTGTGATGATGAAAGAGTTTCATCTGCATCATTTTAAATGGGCCATCGAGAAGGCTAAGAGTCTGCTTACCCATTTAAAAATGAAGCATGACTCTTAACCTGTACGTGACTTCGTTGCTTCAGACTAACAAAAGGCATTATTCTGACATGAAGTTTATATCAAACAACCCCTCCCCCCTTCCCTGCTTACAAACTATCCAATGTTTTATTTCAGAGTCTCAAAATTACACATCTTTTCTTTCATCTTTATGGTTCTGGTTTGGAAGCCACTTCAGAAGAAGCTGTTTGGATGATGAATTCTTGTAAGGAAAACTGTGGTTACATTTTGATTTCATTGCTTCAAGGGTATCTTCTGCTCCTAACATCGTTCCTTCATTTTATAAAATAGTATTGCCTTGCTTTGCTCCTCCTTATTTTCCAAACAGTTCAATTGACATGTTACATAGTGGCCTATATTTTCACAACTTTTTAAATTAAAAAGCATATTTTCCATTGTTTTGAGCAATTAGTAGCTTCTATAAGGGGGTCTCCATAGCTATATGTTGGTTCTTTTAAGAAGACAGCCTAACCTTTATGTCAAAATGATACAAATTCTCATTAGTTTAAAGTACATGCAAGACCAAAAAAAAATGATACATTGGGAAAAAGTCAATTTGCTTAATGAAATGAACCAATTATGAAACGTATATCTTTAATTATGTTAACCATGCAAGCAACTTATTTTTCCTGTCAGATTTTTTTTCCATTTTACTCAGTGTTCCATTTTCCTAGATACAAACCTGTGAAGCAAAGATGGAACCCTGACTTGCATCAAAATGGATCTCTGGTATTCCAACCTTTTCCCCCCCTCTGTTTGTTGTTCTACTATTTTGTTTGGGTGGTCTCCATCTCTATTTTTTAGAATATATTCCATGGGGGTTCATCTGACATTATTGTTCTGATGTAGGAGAGGGTATTATTGTTTCTGTCAGGTAACAGTAATGCTGTGTGTGAGTGATATCACATACAGTATATCATGATGTTATCAAGCTAATGATGTATGATATCGCATATGATGAATATTTTCATAATTTGCATCATTGGTGTAATGACATCATGACTTACATCATCATTCTGCTGGATGGCAGTGCTGTAACTCTGTAGCTTTCCAGGCTACTTTTGGTATAAAGGCCTTGCAATGAGTCTTTTGAAGATGCCATCCTTGGGATGAAAAGGAGCCATGAAAAGAGACATTGATAGGTAATTGTACAATTATACAATTTAAAACAAAGATACATACTCAGCCATACAGACACATATGCCTCCACCCCTTTTTAAATTAAATAAAAGCCATGTATCTTATTCATGACAATTCTTCTTTGTTTATATATTTAAAATGGTACTATTTCAATTAAACAATAGACAGTTCTGATAAGAAAAGCCTCATTAGATTCCATGGAATCTATCTCAGGAAAACAGTATGTGTCAGGGTTCCAAGTAACACCCCCCACGAAAGAAGACTCAGAGGCTTGAAGTTCCTTAAAATTCCATTTTATTAGAGATGTCATATTGGCACATCTGGGAAAACCCGGATTTGAAACCTTCCAGGTTTCCCCACCCAAATGAAAGGCCAAGCGCCTGCCCAGCACCCAAATGTCTGTCACATGGCCCAATAAGGCACTGTCCCAACTGGAGATGCCTCCCAGTCATGCCACTCTGGGTGCAGGGCAACATGTCCTTGACTCTCTGAGAAAGGAATGCTATTATGACTATATATCTCCCATACTCCATATAATCCCCCCTCCATTTTCTCACAGCATTGAATGTGGAAGGCCTGAAGGCCCAATGTAAAAGATGGCTTCCAGGCAGTACAGTATGTAGGAATGCATGACAAAACACAACCTTTTCTGTCCTCTTGAGCAAGGGTCCCCAACCTCCGGGCCTTGAGCTGAACTGAGCTTCAGAAGTGGTAGGTGAGTGGGTGTGCCTGCCACTTGCATAAATGGAACTGCACTCTATGTGTGAGCTTGCCTGCCACTCATGCAGAACCATGCCCTCTCCCTAAACCCTCCTCCCCACCAGTCTTCAAAACCGACAGAGTTGGGGAACTCTGCTCTTGAGGGCAAAAGGAGTCCAGTTTCTTCCATACTGAATATTTGGGCCTCTGGATTCCTACCCCCCCCCCCAATTATCTCTTATATATGATCCCAACAAACTGAACTGTCTTCTCTCCCCCCCAAAGTTTCTCCAGCAATTATCAGAAAAGATCAGGAGAAGATCAGTTCCAATGCACATTTACGCTATAGAACATAGAAGCTATTCAATAGAGCAGGAAGCAACCAACGCTTGATCTCACTATGTAGACCAAATCAAAATTGAACTCCATCAGCTTAAAACTGCTTTTATGGATATTGGCTATAATACCAGAATCTTGCAAATAAGATTATGCTTTACTTCTCCACCAATCACTCCCACTTCTTATATTCATGTGAATTAGGATGGTGTCTTCCTGAATTACTTGTGGATATGTTATTGTTTTAGACTTAAGGCATGTTTTCTCCTTGTTGCTTTGTAATGAATCTCTGTCAGTGTCAACTCCCTTACTCTCTATACAGTTAAAATTAATTAATACAATTAATACTCCCTATTTCTTTGATGTTTTTCTATTCTCTGGCTGGTGTCGGATTTGACGGTGTCAAGTCACCCTGTTCTTTAATGGCATGGTTTCTTTTTACCACCAACTCTTCCAAACATAATTGCTAATTCCTCCACATGACATGGCCAAAGTAAGTGAGACATATCCAGGATTTTGCCTTCTAGTAACATGTCTGGTGTTATACATGTTCTCCTTGTATGCAGAGAGCTTTAAACTTTGCCATCTCCACTATTACCAGGGTAAACCTGATCTGAAATGAGTAGTTTGCATCTGGAATTAACACAGCATAAGCCCTTTGTACTTTAGTGAGATATTTTTCTTCTCTAATGCAATTATAGTGGCAGTTTGAATCTGTCAATAAGATGGGACAGAATGTTTTGCATATGGATCTTTTTTTATTCTATTTATTTATTTATTTGCAGCTCAACTTTGGGTTGATTAACTAGTCCTTTGATCTGAGTTATTACTGACTTGCACATTTCATGGCTTAAATTTGTTCTTGTGGTTTTCAGTGAATAAAACCTCAAAACCCTGCAGCTGTTAGTTTGGACCATTAACATATATAAACAAACTTGTTTACACTTTTATGACAGCATCAAACCAATGTCAGATTTGATGCTTAAATGGCAGGGAAGGAAGAATTAACATAAAAGGCAAAATCTCTGTCAGAATTATCCCAGAAAAGAATGTGGTTTATAGTTTACTCTAACCATTTACACTGTGAACTCTGCAGTGCTTTTTTCAACACACAGATAAATACACAATCCAGGCACAATACCTTTGTCTAGAAATGAATTGCTTGGATAGAAATATTTGAGTTTAGGTTCCTTGATTATCCCCAGCGAAACCTATCCAAAATATAATGAATTTAATAAAACTTTTAAAAAAATAGGAACACCTGATTATAAACAAAGATTGGGTTGAAAATTAAATCTCTCTTTAGTTCAATGCTATGTTGAGCATATCTCGCAAAAAAAAAAAAAACCGGAAAAAAATTCTTAACATTGTTTTGATGAAACTTATAAATATGCAAGATAACCAGTTTCCAAAAATTCAAAAAACAAGTGCTAACTGGAAGGCTACAGTTCTTGATATATTGGCTAGCAATACACATAGCAAATGTATATTCGATTTCTTGGAATAGGTTATTTGGAACTCAACATTCATTATAACATTGTCCAAAAAGAGTTGCAAGGATGAGGGACTGGAATATGTAAGTATAAATGTGTAGATGAAAATTGCCCAGATCCAGACACAAAAATGTCCTTAAGATGTTTGGAGCTTCAGCAGATATATTTTCTCATCAATCATAATGCTCATCACCTGGTTTTAGCTGTTACACATGTAACAGCTTAAAGTTAGAGCTCAGTTGGGATCTTTGAAAAATAGTGATGCTATTTTTAATGCTATTTTAGGGTTAAATATAATGTGATTATTCTGACAGGCCTGATAAGCCAATTTAGAATACCAAGCTCACTATGGTGAAACAGCAAGGCTTCAGCCAGTTTTAACTAGATGTTTGTCAGTTCTGCTCTGTCCATATAACAAATACTTCATGTATCTTTTTTGTTTGTTCCAGTTTTTGTGTTTAGCTTCTTTTCTCAGAATCTCAATTTAAATGCTAAATATTGTTACCTCCACAAAATATTAGCTTATTCTCAATAAGGGTGGAGATAGCATCCATGTATGGGTTAAACCTATCCACGCTCTGATTGGACTGAGTCATAATATTAAATAATTAATTAAGTAGGCATGGTATATAACCCCCTACGGAGTAGCCACACCCAGTTTCCGACTCAGTTCCAGCTCTGGGACTATTCGGTGTCCAACTCCTATTTGATTGTTTGAATTGAATGGAATTGAATTGTTTGAATCAGAGATTGAGATTTGGATTTGATCACATTGAGCGCTGTGAGTAGACAGGGGACCCCCTCCTTCAGGAGCAGCCCAGGGCTCAGGCTTCCCTGTCTCAATTCAGCCACAGGCCCCGGCCTTCGGCTGCCTTTAAGGCCTCAATACTAGCCTCCTACCTGAGCCTCCCCCATCTGAGTTTCCAGCATTCCTCACTGTGGCTGCTGCTGGTTAGGAGAGGAGGGTGAGGTCAAGCGCTATTAGGAGGCGGGCCGTACGCGCAGCTTTGCTGTGAGGCCTTGTCCCTGCTGCGGCAGGTGCGCACTCTGCTCCCCGGCTAGCTTCGGCCTGCCGCGCAAGTGCGATCGCTCCCAGGGCCTTCTCTGCCGAACCAAATTAATTCTGTGCAGGCTTTCCCACAACTGACAGGCCTCTGTCAACTGTGAGGGCTGTTCCACTGGGCCTAAATGAATGGTGCCTCTTTATTACCCCTTTTGGAAAAGAACAGAGCCAAGTCAGCTTCTAAAGGCTGTTTTGGAGAAGGGGCCAGGCGTGCGGAAGCTCTTTGCAGCAAGGCCGCTCTTTCACTTTATATTCAAGCCTCTCTCAGGGGCCTTTGGCATGAACGGCCATTTTGAAGCCTGCCTGAATCAAGAACCAAAATGGCTGCCGCCTCAGCTTCAGAGGACAGTGAGTGGAGTCAGGTCCTCACGGCTACGACCAGTGGCCCCACGGAAGGAACAGAGGCTCCTGCAGTGGTAATTGCCCCCATCGCCACAAGGCAAAGGGGAAGAAAGAGCATGTGGAACCACAAGCCTCAAAAGGGGCCAAATTGGGGTTCAAAATCCCCTAAGCCTGCCTTTAAGTATGAGAAGCAGAGGCATGAGGCACTAGAAAGCATTTATAAAAGTACCAGCAGCCAGAAGACTTCTCTTGTCCTGAGCACTAAGGTGAGGCAGTCTGCACTCTCTTCGCCTGGGAGAGCTGCAGAGGATCCCTCCATGTGAGGATCCCCATTGACTCCTCAGGCCCCTGGGGTTCTGGCCAAGGTTGGCAGTCGCCCCCACGCACTGCCCCATGGGGGCTTCACCTCAACCTCTTCCCTCTACATCCGCAGGGGTTGGAGCTGCTCAATTACCCCTCTCGGGAGGGGGAGCAATTTCAGGACCTAATGTTCAGGGCTTTCCAGCAGTGCAGCGTTGCTGCTTCCCAACGGCCTCAGATTCAGCCACAGGGTGCTCCTCCATCTGCAGTTCCTGTGGGGATAGATGGTCAGGAGTCTCCCCTGTTTCTTCCCAGGACAATAGTGAGTCTGAATCTGAAGAGGGCGAAATCAGAGAGGAGAAGCTTTCAGGGGATGAGGGCATACGCCCTTCTAAGCCTTCCTTCTCAGTTTGTTTCAGCATTGTTTAAGTGTATGCCCTTTAAAGCTAAGGCATCGGCCAATTTTGGCGAAAAGCCATCGGAACCCCTGGTGCTACGGCTGGGCCTTTTTGCCGAGACTATATTTGTGGATCAGCCTATTGCGGCTGACATGTTCCCACCCCCCAAGTCCTTCTTGACCTAGTCAAGTGCCAGTGGGCATCTCCAGCATCTGGGCCCACTTCCAACGGCTATATATTCATTAATGTGGACAAGGACATGGTTCAGGTGCTGTTGCAACCCTCTGTTGATGCACCGGTCACAGCCATACATGCATCTGCAAACATGCCCAAGGAACCAGAGCACTCTCTGAAGCCAGAGGATGATGATGATGATGATGATGATATAATAATAATAATCTTTATTGTCATTGTACTAAAATTACAATGAAATTGACAAAAAGGGCTGACCTCACCTTACAAAGGGGCCATCAGGCTGCTGCCTGGGCAGTGAGAGCTGCTACCACTGCCTCATTCTTTAATGGTCTTCTTTGCTTTGATTGCAGGATCTTCAACAGCAAACGCCAATAGCAGATTTCAGGTCACATCAGGACATCAACAAACTGGTGGTGGCCATCCAATTTTCTTCGGGCATCACTTTAGTCGCAGCCAGGTTTGCCTTCAGGGCAATTGCTTCATCCATAGGCTGCAGCTGTGGCAAGCTGATGCGTGCCACATATGACGCCTGGCGTCATCCCTCTTTGCTGGAGGGTCCTTCTTTGGGGCGTCTATTGACCTTTTCTTAATTGAGAATTAGGGCAAATGGAAGGTGTTACTTACAGCTCCTAGGAAGGGCAATTTCTGGGCAGTGCCCTAGCCCCGTTGCTCCAATTTCTGTGGTCAAACTACGGTCCTTTATTCTGGGGTCAGTGTTCTGTTCGCAGAACCAGTGTGGGTGCTGAATAACTGAGGCTCAGGCAGAGGAATAAAGGGCTAACAAGTTTATTCCCAACGAACGGCAACACAAGTAACTTCAGTTCTCTGACAGGCAACAGCTGCGGCTGCCGTCTGACAGCTCGCTTTTATAGCGAGCTGTCAGATAGCTCCGCCTATCCGCGGGCTGCATGAACCCCGCCAAAACTGGTAACTGCTGCGCAGGCGCAGCTCATGACAGCTAGAACACAACACTCCTTCCCACCACTTTTGCGCATGCGTAATCCTGGAGGTACGCCGGCCGGCGCCTGACTCTTCTGGAGCGCCGTAGTTCAGGCCCGGTGCCCGCGGCTGTTGGCACTACTCCGCTCCCTGCTCCGGCCTGTGCCCCTGTTCCTGGATGCGGGCCGATAGGATCCGCGTTTGCAGGTGAGGCGCCTGTTCGCAGAACCAGTGTGGGTGCTGAATAACTGAGGCTCAGGCAGAGGAATAAAGGGCTAACAAGTTTATTCCCAACGAACGGCAACACAAGTAACTTCAGTTCTCTGACAGGCAACAGCTGCGGCTGCCGTCTGACAGCTCGCTTTTATAGCGAGCTGTCAGATAGCTCCGCCTATCCGCGGGCTGCATGAACCCCGCCAAAACTGGTAACTGCTGCGCAGGCGCAGCTCATGACAGCTAGAACACAACACTCCTTCCCACCACTTTTGCGCATGCGTAATCCTGGAGGTACGCCGGCCGGCGCCTGACTCTTCTGGAGCGCCGTAGTTCAGGCCCGGTGCCCGCGGCTGTTGGCACTACTCCGCTCCCTGCTCCGGCCTGTGCCCCTGTTCCTGGATGCGGGCCGATAGGATCCGCGTTTGCAGGTGAGGCGCCGGCCGCTGGTTCTGGGCGATTTTCTTCCCCGTCTTCCCGGCGATTTTCTTCTCCGTCTCCCCTGCCGCTCACGCTGCTGCTTCTCGGTCTGGGAGCTGGGTTTCGCTCTTGTGCCCCCGGCACGGACGGTGACAGCCCACGTCTTGTTCGTAGCTGGTCGCAATGCCGGCGCCAGACACGCCCGTCGGCAACGGTCACCCTGTAAGAACAGGGTCCCGTCTGGTCAATGACGGTGCCCGGCAACCAGAGGGGATGACCATCGTAATTTCTAGCATACACTCGTTCCCCGGGGCTAAAACTCCGGGCTGCTCCAGAGGAGTCGAGGGGTTTGTCTTGCGAGTAAGAGGGGTGTAACCTATCTAGGCACGTCCGGAGCCTCCTTCCCATGAGGAGTTCGGCAGGACTTCTATTGGTGGTAGGACAAGGGGTAGAGTGATGGGCAAGAAGGAATGTATCAATGCGGTCCGGCCAACTAACGGGTCCCATTCTAGCTAGCGCCTCCTTGGCCGAGCGCACCATGCGTTCGGCCAATCCATTTGAGGCGGCATGGTATGGGGCAATGAGGGCGTGTCGGATGCCCAACGACGCTAGGAATCCCTCAAAAGCAGCGGAAGTCAACTGGGGCCCGTTATCTGAAACGAGCACATCGGGTAACCCATGAGTGGCGAATAGATGTCTTAGTGCCCGTATGACAGCATCGGAAGTGGTGGAAGTCATTTTAATAACTTCCAGCCATTTGGAATATGCGTCCACCACTACTAAAAAAACCTGGCCCTGGAAGGGGCCAGCGAAATCAATATGCACGCGAGCCCACGGAGCCGTAGGCCTTTCCCATTCCCTGGGGGTTTCTTTGGGGGGCATGGGGCGGGACTCCTGGCATTGGGAACACGAGGCCACCCAGTCAGCTATGTCCTGGTCGAGCTTTGGCCACCACACGTAACTGCGGCCCAGGGCTTTCATCCTTACGATGCCTGGGTGGCTGCAATGAAGAGTTTTTAACACCGCAGGTTGAAAAGGTGGAGGGACAACGACCCTATGGCCCCATAGGAGGCACCCGCTCTGAGCGGAGAGTTCAGCAAGGCGATTCTTAAAAGGCTGGAACTCGGCCGGTAAAGGATCCCTCGGCCACCCCCTTTTAACCCAATCTAACACCCGGCTAATTACCTTATCTTTGGCCGATTGCCGGGCAATGTCAGCGGCTGATATGGGCAGGTCGAGCTCCGAGATCAGGAAAACTGCAGACGCAGGGGCTGGATCTTCGAGCTCTTCTGGCAGGGGACAACGGCTGAGAGCGTCCGCATGGGCAATTTGCTTCCCTGGGCGGTGGAGAAGGATGTACTGGTAGGCGGCAAGGAAAACGGTCCATCTTGTCATCCTTGGTGACAACACTTGGGGCGTTTGCTTGTCCCCAGCGAGCAGGCCTAGCAGCGGTTTGTGATCGGTGATGATTTGAAATTCGCGGCCATAAAGGTAGTGGTGGAATCTCTTTACGCCGGCCACCACTGCTAGCGCTTCTTTGTCAATCTGCCCATACAGTCTTTCGGCAGAAGAGAGCGTTCTTGAGAAGTACGCCACGGGAACTTCAGACCCATTTGGTAGCCGATGGCAGAGGACCGCCCCCACTCCGTAGGGGGACGCGTCGCAGGCCAGGACAAGAGGCAGGTTCTCGTTGTATTGGGATAGGACCGCGTTGGAGACTAGTAACTGTTTGACGGCCCTGAAGGCGGAGTCTTCCCGCCGGCCCCAATGCCAGGCAGCCGATTTGTCCAACAGCCGGTGCAAAGGCTCGGCTACTGAAGCCTTATGAGGCAAGAATAAGGCATAAAAGTTAAGGAGACCTAGGAAGGCTTGAAGTTCCTGCTTTGTCTTAGGTGTAGGAGCGTCCACTATCGCCCTAGACTTCTCTTTCGTAGGATGCAGGCCAGTAGCGTCCACCAAGTAACCGAGAAATTCGACCTGAGGAACGGCGATCTGGCACTTCTCGCGTTTCACCTTGAGCCCGGCGGAGTCAAAACGGGTTAGGACTGCGCGGATGCGAGCCATTAATTCTGGGGTGGATTTAGCGGAGATGAGGACGTCGTCGAAATATGGGACGACGCCCTCTAGGCCATGCAATAGCCGTTCCATTAAACTTTGGAACAAACCCGGGGCTCTGCTGACCCCGAATTGAAGTCTTCGGCACTTGAACGCTCCCCGATGAGTAATGATTGTTTGGGCTTCCGCGGCTTCATCATCGACCAGCAATTGCTGGTACGCTTGGGCCAAGTCCAATTTAGCGAATATGGAGCCTTCGCCCAAGGTGTGTAGCAGATGGTGAATGACTGGAACCGGGTAGGCATTGGCAGGTAGTGCACGGTTCAACGAACACTTGTAATCGGCGCAGATCCTCACACTGCCATCCGGCTTCACGGGCACCACGATTGGGGTCTCCCAACGTGCGTGGTCCACAGGCTCCAGGACCCCTTGCGCGATTAGACGGTCCAATTCGGCATCCACCTTTGGTTTGAGGGCGAGAGGCACCTATAAAGGCACGGCCGTGTCTTTTAACATCGACCCTCTGGTGCAGCCGGTCCGTTTAAAGCCTCGCAGGGTGCCTCTCGCCCTCAAACCAAAGGTGGATGCCGAATTGGACCGTCTAATCGCGCAAGGGGTCCTGGAGCCTGTGGACCACGCACGTTGGGAGACCCCAATCGTGGTGCCCGTGAAGCCGGACGGCAGTGTGAGGATCTGCGCCGATTACAAGTGTTCGTTGAACCGTGCACTACCTGCCAATGCCTACCCGGTTCCAGTCATTCACCATCTGCTACACACCTTGGGCGAAGGCTCCATATTCGCTAAATTGGACTTGGCCCAAGCGTACCAGCAATTGCTGGTCGATGATGAAGCCGCGGAAGCCCAAACAATCATTACTCATCGGGGAGCGTTCAAGTGCCGAAGACTTCAATTCGGGGTCAGCATAGCCCCGGGTTTGTTCCAAAGTTTAATGGAACGGCTATTGCATGGCCTAGAGGGCGTCGTCCCATATTTCGACGACGTCCTCATCTCCGCTAAATCCACCCCAGAATTAATGGCTCGCATCCGCGCAGTCCTAACCCGTTTTGACTCCGCCGGGCTCAAGGTGAAACGCGAGAAGTGCCAGATCGCCGTTCCTCAGGTCGAATTTCTCGGTTACTTGGTGGACGCTACTGGCCTGCATCCTACGAAAGAGAAGTCTAGGGCGATAGTGGACGCTCCTACACCTAAGACAAAGCAGGAACTTCAAGCCTTCCTAGGTCTCCTTAACTTTTATGCCTTATTCTTGCCTCATAAGGCTTCAGTAGCCGAGCCTTTGCACCGGCTGTTGGACAAATCGGCTGCCTGGCATTGGGGCCGGCGGGAAGACTCCGCCTTCAGGGCCGTCAAACAGTTACTAGTCTCCAACGCGGTCCTATCCCAATACAACGAGAACCTGCCTCTTGTCCTGGCCTGCGACGCGTCCCCCTACGGAGTGGGGGCGGTCCTCTGCCATCGGCTACCAAATGGGTCTGAAGTTCCCGTGGCGTACTTCTCAAGAACGCTCTCTTCTGCCGAAAGACTGTATGGGCAGATTGACAAAGAAGCGCTAGCAGTGGTGGCCGGCGTAAAGAGATTCCACCACTACCTTTATGGCCGCGAATTTCAAATCATCACCGATCACAAACCGCTGCTAGGCCTGCTCGCTGGGGACAAGCAAACGCCCCAAGTGTTGTCACCAAGGATGACAAGATGGACCGTTTTCCTTGCCGCCTACCAGTACATCCTTCTCCACCGCCCAGGGAAGCAAATTGCCCATGCGGACGCTCTCAGCCGTTGTCCCCTGCCAGAAGAGCTCGAAGATCCAGCCCCTGCGTCTGCAGTTTTCCTGATCTCGGAGCTCGACCTGCCCATATCAGCCGCTGACATTGCCCGGCAATCGGCCAAAGATAAGGTAATTAGCCGGGTGTTAGATTGGGTTAAAAGGGGGTGGCCGAGGGATCCTTTACCGGCCGAGTTCCAGCCTTTTAAGAATCGCCTTGCTGAACTCTCCGCTCAGAGCGGGTGCCTCCTATGGGGCCATAGGGTCGTTGTCCCTCCACCTTTTCAACCTGCGGTGTTAAAAACTCTTCATTGCAGCCACCCAGGCATCGTAAGGATGAAAGCCCTGGGCCGCAGTTACGTGTGGTGGCCAAAGCTCGACCAGGACATAGCTGACTGGGTGGCCTCGTGTTCCCAATGCCAGGAGTCCCGCCCCATGCCCCCCAAAGAAACCCCCAGGGAATGGGAAAGGCCTACGGCTCCGTGGGCTCGCGTGCATATTGATTTCGCTGGCCCCTTCCAGGGCCAGGTTTTTTTAGTAGTGGTGGACGCATATTCCAAATGGCTGGAAGTTATTAAAATGACTTCCACCACTTCCGATGCTGTCATACGGGCACTAAGACATCTATTCGCCACTCATGGGTTACCCGATGTGCTCGTTTCAGATAACGGGCCCCAGTTGACTTCCGCTGCTTTTGAGGGATTCCTAGCGTCGTTGGGCATCCGACACGCCCTCATTGCCCCATACCATGCCGCCTCAAATGGATTGGCCGAACGCATGGTGCGCTCGGCCAAGGAGGCGCTAGCTAGAATGGGACCCGTTAGTTGGCCGGACCGCATTGATACATTCCTTCTTGCCCATCACTCTACCCCTTGTCCTACCACCAATAGAAGTCCTGCCGAACTCCTCATGGGAAGGAGGCTCCGGACGTGCCTAGATAGGTTACACCCCTCTTACTCGCAAGACAAACCCCTCGACTCCTCTGGAGCAGCCCGGAGTTTTAGCCCCGGGGAACGAGTGTATGCTAGAAATTACGATGGTCATCCCCTCTGGTTGCCGGGCACCGTCATTGACCAGACGGGACCCTGTTCTTACAGGGTGACCGTTGCCAAAAGTGGTGGGAAGGAGTGTTGTGTTCTAGCTGTCATGAGCTGCGCCTGCGCAGCAGTTACCAGTTTTGGCGGGGTTCATGCAGCCCGCGGATAGGCGGAGCTATCTGACAGCTCGCTATAAAAGCGAGCTGTCAGACGGCAGCCGCAGCTGTTGCCTGTCAGAGAACTGAAGTTACTTGTGTTGCCGTTCGTTGGGAATACTACGCTTGGACAGCTGGGGCAGCAGTCTTTTGATGGTGCTCCAAGATATAATGGACGTGGCCGAGCCGGTGTCGACCTCCATGGAGCACGGCAATCCTTCAATTTTCACCGTCACGTTTATCTTCTGCTTGAGGGCATGGCAAGCACGTACAGATTGTACGTCTGACAGGACTTGATCTGAGGATCCTTGTGAATAGTCATCATCCACATAATGTTCCTTTCTATTGGTTCGCCTTCTACTGTCATAGTGGTCGGTGAGAGCGCTCAAGGGCTGAGGAGCACGGCATACCTTGGCGATGTGCCCCTTTCGGCCGCAACGCTGGCAGAACGCCTGCTTAAATTTGCATTCAGCTCTGGGATGGCTGCTACCGCAACCCATGCAAACAGGTCTGCCCTCGTTGCGGCCTTTTGGCCAGCTCTTTTTTTTCCTCGCCTCTTTAAGGCGGTTAACTTCCTTCTCCTCACCGGACTCGGATCCTGTGCTCACTTCTTCTCGGTGCACCGAGAATCCCTCAGCTCCCTTGGGTAACACCAATGTGACTTGATTGGCAAGTTCTGAGGCGCGCGCCTCAGCCAAGGCTGATTCAAAGGTGAGATCGGCTTTAGCTAGTAGTCGGCGCTGTAACTTTGGGTCCCTCAGGCCACACACCAGTCTGTCTAGCAGAGAGTCATCCAGATTCTTGAAATCGCAGTGTAGGGCAGCCTTCCTCAGAGCTGTCACGTACTGATTAACCGATTCGCCTTCAGCTTGATTCCGCTTGTGGAAAGCGTGCCTGTGGGCGATCTTCGGAGGCGAAGGCGCATAGTGGCTTTTAAGTTTCGCCATTAACTGCTCCCATGGTACCGCTTTGATGGCTAGTGGGGCCACGAGGGCCTGCGCGGTCTCAAAAACTTCCGAGCCGCACACTGAGAGGAATTGAGCGCAACGCCGTTCTTCATTTCCCTCAGCAAGGTTGTGGGCCACCAAGAAGCACTCGAATCGAATGATATACGACTCCCAAGACTCGGAGCTTGGAGAGTAGGGAGGAAACTGGGCTGTTGCCATGCTTAATAGCCTAAATCACGACGTCTCGTCGTGGCGTGACCAGCTCTGTGGTGACTTCAGCTTTGTTGACCGTGTCCCTGGCCTCAGCACAGCGATCCCACCTTCGTCGCCAGTGTTCTGTTCGCAGAACCAGTGTGGGTGCTGAATAACTGAGGCTCAGGCAGAGGAATAAAGGGCTAACAAGTTTATTCCCAACGAACGGCAACACAAGTAACTTCAGTTCTCTGACAGGCAACAGCTGCGGCTGCCGTCTGACAGCTCGCTTTTATAGCGAGCTGTCAGATAGCTCCGCCTATCCGCGGGCTGCATGAACCCCGCCAAAACTGGTAACTGCTGCGCAGGCGCAGCTCATGACAGCTAGAACACAACAGTCAGGACTACAGATCTTCTTTTAAGGGGTCTGATTTCAGTCAGTCAGGTTTCAGGCTGTACCAGGGAGGCTATGCCCCCAGCCAGAGATATCAACTGGATAGGCAGCAGAGGGGTGGACAGCAGAAACAGCCCTTTCATGGGGGCGAAGGAGGCGGCACTCTTTTTCCGCAAGAATTAATTCTGGGCCCAGCTCTCCCCTCATCGGGGGATGCTGGGCATATTTCGCAGATTGTTGGGACTCCTCTACCTCCGATGCGTGGGTACAATCAACCATCAGGTCTCGGATAACCCGATTCGGAGGTGACTTATGCAGGAAGCCATTCAACACCTATTGGACATTAGGGCTATCCAACTGGTGCCTCCAGTTTAACAGGATCAGGATTATTAGTCCTTTCTCTCCGGGATCCCAAAGGCTTGGGGCGGCTGGAGAACTATTTTTGATTTTAAATAGTTTGACCGCTATGTGCGTTATCGCAGGTTTAAGATGCGTTCACTGCACTCAATATTAGAGGGTATTATGCAGGGAGATATCCTCACATCCATCAGCCTTACTGAGGTCTATCTGCACATACCTATAGCCCCTGAATACTGACAGTTTCTCAGGTTTTGTTACCTTGGGCACCACTTCCAGTACCGAGCCTTACCCATCGGGTTGTCATCTGCACCTCAAGTCTTCAGGTAGGTGATGGTGGCATTGGCAGCGTTCCTGAGACAGGTACATGTGCAAATCCAAGGCGGCCTAGATGACCTGTTGCTACAGTCCTCTTCTATAAGTGATGCCCCAAGGGACTTAGACATTACCAGGTTGACCTTGCGAGGCCAGGTGCTTTCGATCAATCTGGCCAAAAGCTATCTAGGCACTATGGTGTCTTGCCATTGGCATTGCCTTACCAATAAAGACCTTCAATGGTTTCTTTCACCATTTCAGCTAAGGCTCATGAGCTGCTCCCAGATCCAGGTTCTTCTGCCAGCGGAAGTCTCCTGCTCTTTGATTGGTGGACATCATCTAGCCTACCCAAGGGGGAATTCTTCAGGGTCCCAGACCGAGGTCACAGTCACTTCAGACACCAACCTACTCGGAGGGGGGGACCCAACTTCAGGGGAGAACCTGGTGGCTTAGTGGCTAAACCATCTGCCTAATGTAATACGGCCCTGGTTAGAATCCCAGTAGGGATATGACTAGCTGATGAGAGCTAAATAGTTTGAAATAGATCTATACTAGTCTCCCTTATATGCAGATGGCACAGGGACAATGGAGCCAAGCGGAACTAGCTCACAACATAGACTGGTTGGAACTCAGGGCGGTCCACCTGGATCTCAAACCATTTCGTTTTTCGGTCAAGGGCACACATATTCTGGTCCTCACAGACAACATGGCCACCAAGGCTCATATTACAGGCATGCTGGGGGCCAGGAGCTTGGGTCTTTGGGCAGAGAGGAATTTGCTCTCAATAACCGCAGAACATATAGCGGGGGTGGACAATGTCAGGGCTGACCAGCTCAGTCGGATTGAGGTGGACAATTCAGGATTGCAGCTGCAGCTGGCTATCTTCCAGGCAATTGTGGACCCTTTTGGCTGCCCAGAGGTCTACCTGTTTGCAACTCCCCTCAATACTCAGCTCCCGATATTTTATTCCCAGTTCCTTCGCAGAATGCAGAGGGGGTGGATGCTCTCCACTGCCAATGGCCTCTGGGGCTCCTTTATGCCTTCCTGCCTTTGCCCCTGATTCCCAGAGTCATTCAAATGATCTTGCGGGAGGGGGCGGAGGTGGTGCTTGCCCCACATTGGCCTCAGCAGCCCTGGTTTGCCGACCTTTGATCTCTATAGTGGAAAGGCTCTGGAGGATTCCCCAAGAGATTATTTCCTTCAGCCAGGGGTCGCTGGAGCATCTGGAGCCTCAATGGCTCTAGTTGACGCCTAATGCTTGAGCGGAGCATTCAGAGACGAGACACCTTTTCCTCCAGGATCATTCAGATTATTCAGGCTTCCTGTCCACCTTCCATGCGGCTCATATACTGTGCAACCTGGGGCGCTTGTTGTAAGTGGTGTTTGATGAACCACTTTGACCCAGTACAAGCCACTATCCCACAGGTCCCAGAATTTCTTCAAGTGGGCCTGGGCAAAGGGTTGACTCGTAATACCATTGAGAGACAGGTATCAGTAGTTTCTTCTGTACCTTTGTGCGGTAGGTCACAAACTTTGACTCAACGTCCTAGAGTCAAGAGATTTCTCAAGGGTGCTTTGGTACTCCTTTACATAAGGTATTGGATTCTTTGACAGGTGCCCTCTTGACACTGTGGAAGGAGATTTTTCGGATTTGTGCAAGTTTTATGCAGATAGGGTTGTCCTACCTCTGGATCCCTCCTTTGCCCCGATGATGGGGTCTTGGTTCCGTCGGGCTCAGGAGGTGGTCCTCCCAGCTTTCCTGCAGAGTCTGCGCAGACCTCGGAGGACCGGTGGCACTTGCTGGATGTCAGGCGTGCCTTGCATGTGTACATTGATTGTATGGCTGTTATTTGCAGGTCGGAGTCTCTTTTTGTCTCCTTTCTGCCAGGTTCCCTGGGTAAGAAGATGTCTGTCTCCTGTGTGGGACGATGGGTTTGTCAATGCAATTGAGAACACCTAGGCAGCTTGTGACGAGGCAGTTCCTCGAGGAGTCACAGCACATTCTGCATGCGGTGCAACGACGACTTTGGCTTGGGCGATGCAAGCTTCTCTGGGAGAAATTTGCAGGGCTGCAGCGTGGTCTTCTCCATCCCCTTTCGTGAGGTATTATACATGGGACACGTTTGCCTCGGCTGAGGCCGACTTTGGCCGCTGGGTTCTGTCCGCCCTCCTTCATTGGGGCAGGTCTGATCTCGACCCTCCCGTGGGTCCTTTTCAGGGCTTTGGTATGTCCCATACATGGATGCTATCTCCACCCTTATTGAGAAAGGGCGTTGGTACTTACCTGATACGCCTCTTCTAATAAGGGGGGAGATAGCATCCGGCCCATCCCTTTCTCGTTCAGCCCTGCCTGTGTTTGGAGTCTGACTCTTGTTGTTCTTGGTAGTGTTACTGTTAGATTTTTCTTGCTAAAGGAGTTGGTTCGTACCGGTGAGTCTGTATTCTTCGTCGAAAACTGGGTGTGGCTACTCCGTAGGGGGTTATATACCATGCCTACTTAATTAATTATTTAATATTATGACTCAGTCCAATCAGAGCGTGGATAGGTTTAACCCATACATGGATGCTATCTCCCCCCTTATTAGAAGAGGCGTATCAGGTAAGTACCAACGCCCTTTTTCAAAGTAACAGACATTAGCTAGTTCTGGCAGATAGCTCTTTCTTTTACTTTAAGTTTCAACCTCATTATTAAATAGGTGGCATGAAGCCTGAAGCAAGGTAGCTATGTCATATAGCTGGGTTTTTAAAAAAAAAAACTTGGCATCTTTAAGAAGTTCAAGCTTCAACTCTCAGAATTTCTTTCCCAGTAGGCTGGCTGCAGAATTCTGGGAGTTGAAATCCACACATCTTAAAGTTACCAGATTTGAAAACATATTGGACAGTGTATTCAGAATGACTTGCTTGTAGAGAAGAATAAACCCATATGAGGAACATTCTTCCATAATAGTAACAATAGGCCTCTTTGGAAAATAGGAAGAGATTCCTTATGATGACCTCCCTTGAGATTTAACTGAAACATAGGAAGCTAGGGAGGCTGCTGGGGAGATGATGGTATAACCAACCATAGGACATTCACACAAACATCCCTATGCTAACTCACAATTAAATAATTGGAAGGATATCATATTCCATCCATGAGATTTCTTCTGAGATTCTGCTTTCCTTAAAAAATAAATTTAAAAAGCCAATTCTTTTCAACACACTGAATGAAACATAGTAAGAATCAAAAATGCAGGCTGGCTTTTCTTTAGGAAGAAAAAATTGAACATTGAATTCTTTTCATGTCTTCTGTTCCTGGTTTTTGCTTCCTCACACAGTTCCTTCATTTTACCTGAACAGTTGCACATTGATTAATGGAAAAGGAACCATTAAGGGTGGAGAGTGAGGAGAAGTTGAATAAACCCAGAAGTTTTCTATAAGCTGGCTTCCTGCAATACAATGAAGCAAATTAGTGATCCTCAAATGCAGACATGCTTAAGGACCAGGCAGAATTATGGTGATTAATGATTAGTTAAATTAATCAGTGTTGAACATCACTACCTTTTGATTTTGCTTTTCTAGAAGCTTGAAACTAGAAAAAGGTGAGTTTATCCAGTATCCAGTTAAGGTCATACCTAATCCAAAAAAGACATGTATATCCTCATTCTTAGATTAATTAGCCAATCTAAAAATGTAATGGAGCTTGACTTTTAAAAAAAGGAAATACTAAGAGAAGGCAATAATACAGTGACAGTTTAAAATACCTGGAGTTTTAGTTTAGAGGAGAAAGCCACAGTAGCAGGAAATGATGGAATTGATAAATTCATATGGTAGAGAGTGTATAAATAGTCAAATAATTCAGTTGATTAGACTTGAGTTAATCAAGTCTATGAAGAAAAACTTGATACTGCACACAGGTACATAAAGACAAATAATTCATTAACTTTATCATTAAGAGATATTGTGAGGCATTATAAAATTGCCCAAAAAGAAATATTACATTAAGGATCAGGGACAATTTTTGTTTGAGTGAAACTAAGGTTCATCAAGATTCTGTTCTAACATTTTTTAAAAAGTAGGGACAATAACATTATCTACCATCTCCTCAAGTATAATCTGCATCAGGGGTGTTAAATTCAAGGCCCAGGGGCTGGATCCAGCCTTCAGGGTATTTAAATCTGGCCCATGGGGCTGCCTTGGAAAGAGTGAAAGACCAGCTCATGGTCCCTCCGCCAGCAAAAATGGAGCTCCATTTTCACTGGCAGAGGGTTATAGGAGACCACTGCAATCAAAAATGGAGCTCATGAGGGCTGCCCCCTATGGCTGTCTCACGCTCCGTTTCCACTGGCAAAGAGTTGTAGGAGGCTGTTGCAGCTGAAAATGGAGGTTGGAAGCCTGTTTTCACTGGCAGAGTGCTCGGGCCATCACAGGTGCCCCTGACACAAGGGATGTCTAGTTGTCCATCCCCATGCTGGCTACGCCCACCCCACCCAAACTGGAATCTAGAATTCTCTAGCCAAAGTCCTAATTGCTCTATATACAGGTTTTTTTTTTCAGTTCACTGTTTCAAATGTGCTTGCTGATCCTAATTTACTGAGTAGTATATGGTATATGATTGTAATGGGCTTTGAGAATAATCTTGAGGAAGAAGAGAAACAGCCAAAATCAGATAAAAGAAATCTGAGCCCAAAACAAGAATGAAATTTGAGAAAGTATCTCAGACTTCACACAATAACATACCCACAAACTCTAAGCAAGATCATTCAGAATTGTAAGGTCCTGTTACTATAACCCTATAATAAAAAATGTTTTAATGTTCTTGACTTTTGTGTTCAAGACTAGTTTATTTCATAGGGCTGACAATATTTTTGTGTTCTTAATTTTTTTGGGTGGGGGGGAGGTACACATGCACACAGAGATATGGATCAATACTGCTAATTACATTTTGGGATTCTTGTTGAGGTTATGACAATGACACAATACATTTCAATTTGCTTGAGGCTAAAAGCCCAAATAATCTGCCCACTGTGGCTTCTTCCAAATACCTTTCTTGGCCGCTGAAGACAATTGCTGATAATCCCTTGATATCGTATTCTGAATTAATTCACACATTCATCTATCCTTCAATTATAATCAATTCAGTTTTGGGGGGTCAGCCTCAGGATTGATCTGCCTGCCAATTATGGCAGGGTTTTGGGTGGGAGGGGATCCTTAGGATTTTTTTTTTCATTTTTTTGTTTTACAATAACTCAAACTAAATGCCAATACGAAGGCTAAACAAACAAGGTATAGAAAAGAATTTTTCAGTATCCTTTAGGGTTATGCTTTCTGGCTTTTGATATTGAATATATTCTGTCTGGTGAATATCTACATAAATTTGATATGTGGTATTAGTGTTTACATTTTTTAAATACCAGTTCCATTTGACAACTGACCTACAACTGACAGTTTCATTCATGACTTTGATCATTAAAAATGCCTTTAAAGAAATGAAAACAGTTACTATTGGAATGCAATCTTGAAACCCAAAGGTCATTATTTGATATCAACATCATTATGTAACTTGTAAAATTTTTGAAAATTTGCAAAAGGAAAAAAAAATAATTTACCATGAATGGTGTTTTCATATAGTACTTAATTGTGGAAATAGGAAATTACCAAAAGGAGGAAAAAAGCAAGCTAAATGGAAGATGTGTACTTAGCAAAGATTCTGCAAAAGTGTACTGCATATGTAACGCAGCATCTCCGTAACACACCTGCCTGTACATACAAATTGCAGATAGATAATAATGTAAGGAGAACAAAGTTACCAATATGAAACATCAATGTAGATTTTTCTTTACCATTCTCACTTTCTTATAAAAGTTTACTTTGCATTGCTTTATCTACATTTAACCTCCCACAGGCTCTAGCCCAGTACAAGCCCATGAATTAAATTCATTATTATTCATTATTCAAACACCATCCCTTTGTTTTCTGGAATAGCTTTGTAGCCTGGAGTCAAATGAGCTAAAGTAAAATTATGTGACTTGGCACTGAAAATATATTACTTCAGCTGCCAGAACAGATTTAACAGAATATGTGCACAGTTCGTCACTTCTTCCACAACTGCCTTCATGTGCACAAAGGGGTATGACAGCCCCTGAGTTATGAGGGGCCATTTGAGGAGCTGTGATGGATTAGATTGTTTTATGCACTGACTTAAGATCTCATTTCCTGCAACATTCACAAGTGCCTTCTCTATGCCTGAACAGAACCTTATTCTCTCTGATATAGGAAGATCTTGCTTGTTAGCTAGAGAAGCGATGAGCACTTGAGGATGATATGACATGGATGCCACTATGGTCAGAGATGAGGATGAAACCACTAAATTAGCTTTAATATTAATTTCTAATGTTGGATTTTCTCCCTTACCAGAGGGACCTCCCTTGTGGCGTACTGTGAAGTCATTACCATGGCAACTCCACTGCACTGTACAGTAGAAGCCATTTTACAGCGTACAATAGAAGCCATTTTAAGGCACAACGGGCTGTACCTTAACAGAACACACACCCTGAGGGGTTTAAGGGGTGTTTTACCCCCACAGTATTTGTTTCCAGAGAGTGTACCAAGTTTGGTTGAAATTGCTCCTTCCAGAGTAATACTGGAACATACACACACAGAGATGCATACACACACACACACACACATATATAAAGGGAAAACAAGGTTATCAGTTACTTAATTATTCTCTTTGAAGTTTGGGTATCTCCATCTTGTAATGAGGTGGACTTAGAATTATATGAAAGTTGTTTCCACAATTTACGTGAATGTATGGACATAACAACCTAGTACCATAATAATATTATAATAGCAGCAACATAACAAGGAGAATCTCTGTTGCCTTAATTCTACAACACATTTACACCTTCTGACTTTTGTATATATTATATGTCTATAACCCACTCCAATATATTTGATGAATGTATAGGGGAAAGCAGACTGACTGACACAGGAAACTATTGACCTTCCACAAATACATTAATCTTAGTATATTATAGTATGGTCCTATAGACTGGAAATCTTTCTGAAAAATAAATCTTTCTACAAGGAAAAGGTTCTTAAAAATTCTGATTCTGGGCCTGGAGACTTGGACCTTCACTAATTATAGTTATAGAACTGGACTTTGGTGTATGGCTGTTGCATACTCTTTCTAGAACCAGAAGAAATTGCTGAAGCTACTTTTGGGAAATGACTAAGGAGATAGATAAGTGCAGATCCAACCAAAATTTGTAATATTCAACTTAAAAGCTGACTTCTTTGTGAGTAAAAATTGTGGGTACCACTCACAAGAAGGTTACATTTATGGCAGTATTCTAGTAATCTTAAAACAGGTCAGTATATCAGTAAAGATTGTACATGAAATTCATTCTTATCCATGTTCTTTTGGACAGATTTACCAACAGGAAAGAAGTTGATCTTGTACCCCATTGGGCATTCCTGATTTGCAATTGACAACCTGATAGATACCTTAACACAAATTTGAGTAGGTATAAATTTCAGCTGAAATTTTTAACTTTATTTTGCTTTTTCTAGTCACTTCCAGAATACTGACATTTCTTGTTGAATCCCAAATACTATTTAAAATTTCTTCAAATGTCATCTCTTAGTCATCACTGGAATGTGCCATTAGCCAGTCTATTTTAGTATACAGTAATTTCAATCATCCATTACATTTATTTTGTATGCCTCTCTATTTTCAATCATTTTCTCAATACAAATTTCAACAGTTTGGAAAACATGTTTTTCATTCTAAGGTGCCATATTTATTTTATTTTTATTGCTTTCCTGGAGTCAGTTCCTTTCTAGTGAGGTAGACAGTTATCCCTGAAAATGTTAGAAGGACATGACCAGATGGCATGGATATTTGTGGATTGACAAAATTAAGATCAATGTAGATTTTAAAAGCCATTATTTTAGACATGCCATATTTAGAATATGGAATAGATGCAAAAATACCTCTATGGCTCTTAGCACAAGAAGCATATTGTACTTGAGAAATAATAAGCAAACAGAGTACCCAAAAACAGAAACAAAAAATCTAGAAAAAATAAACTTATGATGTATGGTTTTGATGTATCAATATATCATTTATTGATGATCAAGCAGAATAGATATAGAAAAACAGGATGTGTTATAACCATAGAGTAAGAGTTAATTTTAAGTTTGGTTCATTCATTCCTTCAAAGATACAAGCATTTTAGGTTTGTGGGAGTGCTTTTATTGTTCCTCTGAAAGCAGCTATGTGGTTTTAACATTTACATTTCTCTCAGCAATTGTTCAAAAGGAAGTACACCAGATGATCCATGTGGACATCAAGGATTCAAAGAGGCAACGAGGAGAAGAATTAAAACCAAAGAATGGAATGTCTTTGCAAAATAATTTGTTGACATGCTGCATGGACAGCTGGTCAGTTATTTCAGCATGTGATAAAGCATAAAGGAAGCATACCTGAAAACCTTTAAGCACAATCAGCTTTGTAAAAGGCTAAATAAAACTGTGACATGAGTGGTGGACCTTGGTTTCATACATTTTATGGTGGCCAGTTTCTGGTTACCCTACTTTGGTTTCCTCTGCAGACACATTCCTCCCAGCATGTGTTCAATGCAGGAACATAAATTGATGTTCACAATTAACCCCTTCTAGATTTGTGGGTGAGGAATGTTTTAATATATATTAAACTACTATGAATTAGATGTCCTTACTGACACTTGCAAATATCTACCCTCTGCTAACTCCTTAAAGACAGCATGGACAGAGATTAGCATAGAGCACTTTTCCCCATTTTTTTTCTTCCTTCAACACTGTGTTGAGTCCTGGCAACTTTCTGAACAAGTCCTACAATTTTCCTGGCAATATTTAAGAAATGTTTGCCATTTTCTTCTTCCTCACATGAGGCAGAGACTGGTCCAAAGTCACCCAGCTGACTTCGTTCCTAAGGCAGGACTCAAACTCACGGTCTCTCAGTTCCTAGCCTGGTTGCTTTAACCATTACACAAAACTAACTTTATATAAAATCACGGAAGAGGGTAATTGTTGGCAGAAAATAAAGTCCTTTGAAATCAGTATTTCCCTTACTTCATCTATGATGATTTTGTGTAAGTTCATTCTTGGTGCACATCTGTTTAGTCTTTAAAAAAAATGCATCTGGCATTTAAAACTTTTTCCAAGTACATCATCAGAGTCCGGAGTTATACCCATGAGCTGTAATTGTGTTTGCAGCCACAACAAGTTCTTCCCATTTGACAAACAAGTCTTTTTAGCAACTTAAAACAAAGATTCAATGCACAAAGAGAAAATGTTTAGCTTGCTTTGCCTTGTGGGGCTTTTCAAAGTCCTGTGCTGCTGACCTCATAGAGTTTCCATTCCCATCTTTAGAGGCATGGTTAATCGTGGATGAATAATTGTTTTAGGAAGTGGCCTACGTGGACAAAAAAAAAGTGATGTTATTGGAAGCCTGCTGAGTAGTGTGTCAATAAGGATTTCAGCATCATTTGCAAGGGGATAACCTTTGCTTTTTCTGGAGCCTGAGAAAAGATGAGCTAAAACCACTTTGTATTAGGAAGATTTCATATATGTCTACATTGCATAAACTTTGGTGAATCTTCATGAATATGTTTCATGCAATATTAACTATAATTATATTACTGGAGCATCTTATTAAATAAAAAAAGAGCAATATCCAGTTGCAACCGTGGTTATTAGATTTTGATTTCAATTGATTGTCAAGAACACAGTCATTAAGATTCAACATCTGTTTAATAGATATATCTGATTACACCATAATACGTAAGTCCACATGCAACATCTGATTTTATAGGAGACATAGTTTAAATAAACTCATTATACAATCATGGTCTACAACCAAACTAAATATGGACCTTTGAAAATCACACATGAGTTTAATCAAAGCCTGTCCCTCAAAGTGAGCAGAACTTAACCACTGGAGTGAGTCATACCCATATTTTGATTTCACAGCTGCAACCAGTGAATCAAACCTTCTCGGAGAGCTTCCCGAGGCCTCAAGCATTTTTTTCTCTCCCATGGATGAGAATGAAGAAAGCATTTTCTTTGTCTTGAAACATTGAAGTGTTTACCCACTTCAAAGGAAGAGCCCACCTTTATTTATTGGTCATGTGAAATGAAAGTGACATTGAGTACTTCCTATGAAATCCACGAGAAACGTTGTAGAAGGCAGACATTTCCATCCCTGCCCCACTTCCCATTTGAGATTTATAAAGTGCTAAAACTTAGCTTAAAATTTTTGAGGAAGCTCCTTGAAGAGTACTGTTCAGATACATTGGGAAAGAGTAAGAAAACTAGCATAAAATACTCTTTACATGTGTTATTCCACTATAGCAACTTTAAGATATGTGGGCTTCAGCACCCAGAATTCTCCAGAATTCCCCAGCCAGCATAAACTCCAGATGCTGAGATGAAAAAACACTGTTCTACACATATTTATAATGATCTATGCATAAAGTGCTTTGGCCATATTGAATGCAATCTCTGAAAGTCTCCAGGGCTGTCCTTAAAAAATGGAAATACTCAATTTTATTTTATTTTTTATTTTTACCAAGTCTATATTTAAAATAAACACATTAAATGTGTTAAGTGTAAAATAAATTATTTCATCTAGTCCAACTTGCAGGGACTTGCCTTCTTAATTATATTAAAGCCAAGAGATTTTTTTTCAAACTTCTAACATAATAATTGGGATGGAAGCATCCATGTGATGTACTACTGTATATATGACTATTTCATTTTCAGAGATCCTCAACCATGCATGAAATTTTTTATTTCCTCCTTCCTTTCCTCCACTTTTCTCTTAGATTGTTTTATGAAATTTGACCCACAATGAATTCTGTACAAAAATAAATCCCAAGTGCACATATTTATTCTCAACAAGATTATATATCTGCAAAGACATCAAGCATCAAGAGAAACATAAGATTCTAGATTGTGGGAAGTAATTAGACTCCTCTATTCTGTGGTCATGCCTCACTTGGACTATTGCATTCAATTTTACACGTTCCAGTTTGGAAAAAAAATTATTTCTAAATTATTTAAGGGATGAATCTTGGATGTAGGATGTAGATCTGATTAGAAATGAGGAAGTCTTGACAGTAAGAGCTGTTGTCCATAGAATGGGTTACCGGATGGAGTGGCTTCTTCTCTTTTACTGGAAGTTTTCAAATAGAGGCTGGATACATATCTTTGAGGGATGGTGTGATGAATCCTGACTGTGCAGGGAGTTGGAATCATGATCTCCTAAGATCCTTCCAACTCGATGATTCTATGATTTAGATAGTATCTGAATATTCATATTCAACTTTAGACAATTCATGTGATACCACTTGCTTGGGAATTTAGTAAGAGGTTCCTGATGGATTAAGGCAAGAAATTATCAAGTCTTGTATTTAGTTTCCTACAGTTGTCAACCAGATGATGCTGCATAGCTTCCCAAGAAAGCATGAAGATAGCAGCTCTCTTCTATTGCTGGTTCTCAGCATCTGACAGCCAGAAAAAGAACATCTCTGAACATGATTTCTGTGCAGCTCTTCTTATAATAATAATTTGTAATTTTATCTTGCACCTTATAAAATTTATTTATTTTATATTTGTATCAGTGGTGGGTTGCCAATTTTGTTACTACTGGTTCGGGTGTGCTTCTGGGTGAGCTTGCACGACACTTCTATGCATGCACAGAAGCATCTGAGTGGGTGGATGGAGCCTCCCACCACCACTATTACCAGTTTGCCTGATCCGGGCCAAACCGGCAGCAACCCACCTCTGATTTGTATATATTTAAATATCTATCCAGGGTCTTTTGCTATTAGAATGATTTTTCAAAGGGGCTTTTTCAGAATAAATGTGAATCTCTACCAAAACAAAAAGTAAGATTTTAACTGATCAAGCAACTATGTTCTACACTATTCTCTCTTCTGTTTTCATTATTATCCTCTTTGCAGCCATTGATAGCTATCTTTGATGGATTTGAGGGTTTTTATTAAAATCATCTGCTAAATTTCTGTTCCTCCGAATATTACTTAGTGCCTTGAATAACTGTTAGATTGTTTCTACTATTGAACTGGAGAATTGAAAGAAATCTTTCCTGTCATCTAACAATCATGGGCATTAAGCGATAAGGTGTCTCCCACGGTCTGTCATTGATGTGTTGTTTGATATTTTATTCCAAAGTTTTACAACTTTGCTCACAAAATGGATATTAGCTAAATCTAAATATCAGGGGAAAAGCTACAAAATGTAAGGCTTTTCAGCTTGTAACCAACAATAAAGGTAAAGGTTTCCTTCGCACATATGTGCTAGTCATTCCCAATTCTAAGGGGAAGTGCTCATCTCTGTTTCAAAGCCGAAGAGCCAGTGCTGTCTGAAGATGTCTCCATGGTCATGTGGCCGGAATGACTTAAAGCCGAAGGCACATGGAATGCTGTTACCTTCCCACCATAGGTGGTCCCTATTTTTCTACTTGCATTTTTATGTGCTTTTGAACTGCTAGATTGGCAAAAGCTGGGACAAGTAATGGGAGCTCACTCCATTATGCAGGCTAGGGATTGAACCGCCAAAGTCTCACTTGCCACATTGTCGAACTTTTCAGTTCCATTACACTTTGCACTGGATTGGTTCATAAGTAAGATCCATATCCCAGCATATTATTCTTGGTTATATACATCAGACCCTAAAGAAATAAATATTTGGTCCCTTATTGAAGACCTTATAATGATGAGTGTACCAGTATATGTGATAAAAAGCTCTAAATTTGACAATGACTGGGAAATGATTTGCAACTCAATTAAAATAGCATAAATCATAGTAATTGATTGGTTAATTATGACTGTAATATGAATGTCAAGTGTTTACAGAGGAGTTCACTGATAATTTAGCCTTCTTTGTGGAAGTTTTTTTAAAATGTCTGTTTCAAATGTGTTTACTTGTATATGCCAACTTGACTTGCATGAGGTCTTCCTCACAAACATAATCTCACTAAAAATCAATTTGTTGAGCTATTTTAAGAGAAAAATATAGATCCACTTAATAGAGTGGTGGGTTCCAGATCCCGTTCCAATTGCAGCATTGTCCACATGGATGTGCACAGCGCACGCGCACAGCGTGCACATGCATCTTACCATCCAGCGGTGTCTCTGCTAGCCTCCATGACACTCCAGCTGCTCGGAGGAGCATTGCGCAGGTGCTGTACGTGCTGTGCGCGTGTGCGTAGGCAGCAAAGATTTTAAAGACTAGTAAGAAGCATGAGCGGGTGGGTCCTCTGGAGTACCAGAGCAAAGCTGTACCCAGTGCTCCAGGCAGGCTCCGGTACACCCGTATCGGGGCGTACCACCTGCAACCCACTACTGACTTAATATGGATGTAAATCAAAGGTGGTATTCAGCCGGTTCTCTCTGGTTCGGGCGAACTCGTAGTGGTGGCTGTGTGAGGCTCTGCCCACCTGCCTTGACATAATGTGCTAGGACTATGCATACACAGAAGGCACACTCACATTTGCAAACCGGTAGGAAAGGTAAGTGAATCCCACCACTGACATAAATGATTTATATAACAATAGCAATTGCATACAATTGACCATATCAAGTTGTACAATGTTATATAAGTAAATACAGAAGTAAGTAGAGACAACTTCCAGAAGTATCTTCAGTATTGCCTTCTTCCATCTTCCACATCATTTTTATTTTAAATGCCAAGACTGTTTTGCATTTCTTCTAATATTTCAGTTTGCACCATATAACAAAGCTAGTGCAGCTGTATTCTGAAACACATCACAGAATTCAGTTTGACAACCAGCCAGCATTTGACTCATCCTACCAGAAAAATCATGTCATGGCAGGTAATCAGGATGTAAGGTCTATAAAGCCAATAAAATCCAGATTTTGTTAAAGCCCATCTGTGAGCTGTCAGTTTCTATACTGGCTCCACTCCGAATTTTCCAGACCCTATTCGAAAACTATAGATATCATCTTGACTTAGCACTTAACTATTCTGGGCAGTTCCTAGTTCCACCCAGGATGTGAGTTTGATTAAAGTCAAAATTGGTTACACTCCTGAGGTTCATTGTCATCTATAGGCAATCATACTAAATAAAATGGTAATGACTAAGGTCACATACATATGCAGGCATATTAATGTAATTGAGGCCAAAATTTCAGTTGCTAACCAAGGCCGTTGTTAAGTGAATTGTGCTTCATTTTACAACATATTTTGCCAGAGTTTTTAAGCAGTTGTTAATTGAATTTGGCTTTCCCTATTGACTTTACTTGTTGGAAGCCAGCTTGAAAGGTTACAAATAGTGATCACATGATCTCAGTGCAACTGTCAAAAATACGTGCCAGTTGCCCAGTGCTCGAATTTTGATCATGTGACCATGGGGATGCTGCAGTGGTCATAGGTGTGCAAAAAAGTCATAAGTCACTTTTTTCCAGTGCTGTGGTAAGTTCAAACAGTCACTAAATGAATGGTTGTAAGTCAAGGACAACCTCCATTATACAATAATGTGCAATTGGGGTCTTGGTCATCCACCAATCGGTTTTAACATTATACATGGCAAGAAACCAACCTTCCATAGTGCTTATGAGACTTATAGCATCCCTTCTTTCTTTAAACCTTGTGCTTCTAATATAGACTTTCCAAGCCTGATGCCCTCCAGATGTGTTAGTCTGCAACTCCCAAGGGCATAGCAGCTGGGAATTCTGGGGGCTGCAATCCAGTACATCTGGAAGGTATCAGGATAGGGAAAGCTGGTGGTGACCAAACCTTTCTTGTGGTTACAAAGCCTAGCAGGTTTCTTCAAAACAAGTATATTAAACAAATATATCAAAACTGTATATTAAAAAAAAAAAGATAGAGTAACACTCATTTATTACAACATCAAAAAAATCCCTTTTTGATGATGGTGGCGTGAGAGCATGGAAAAAGGGAGGAAGTCCCTTTCAAATTGACATCCAAAAGCAAAGAGATTCAAGTTTCTTAATGCCAGATGAGAACCTAGCACAGGGGTGTCCAAACTTGGGAACTTTAAGACTTGTGGACTTCAACTCCCAGAATTCCCCAGCCAGCTATGCTGGCTGGGGAATTCTGGGAGTTGAAGTCCACAAGTCTTAAAGTTCCCAAGTTTGGACACCCCTGACCTAGCAAGTCAAAAGGGCAGAGAAGAGAGAGATTTGTCCCTGATTTCCTTTTCCCCACATCTTTCTATTCCCCTTCCCTCCTTCCTTATTTTCAACTCAACTGTCAGCTGTTTTCAAACTGGGCTGGCAGACGGGGAGAAAGAGAGTATCCAGTTCGGTCTGGTTCCTGGCGCAAGGAAACATTTTATTGGATTTGTTCCTCTTTGATGCTGATTAAGCCCATGGGGTAGAAAAACCTGAAGGAGGAGGGGAGGGGGAGGGGAGAGAACATTGCTTTTTTTCCTGTGGCTGCAGTGTTTTTAATTTATTATTAACCATCTCTCTTGTGTTATCTGACAGGATGTGAAGGGAAAATTTCTCATTTTTTCCAAGGGCAGGTACCTTTGTTGCTGTTCCCCAAATACAAAGGCCGTATGTCCATCCCAGGAGTTAACTTTGTAGCTGCTAATTTATAACAAATAGATTATTACTGAATTAGTTCCATAGATGCGGAGGGTCAAATGGCTAGAAAGCCAGGATTACGCAATGGAAACTTTAATAATAGCCAGGGATCTCTGAGAGGTTGCATTCAAATCTGAAGTGGAGCAAATCCAAGGAAATGATATAAAACCTCCCAAGGAATTACCCTTGTCTTCAGTTTAATCTCTCCTCGCTGCACTATTCAACAGTTCCACAGCCAAATTCATACACCAACCTATTACTTCATGATCAGTGTTTGAGGCCGAGATCTGGAAAACAGTTTGGAACAAGTGGCTGAGAGCACCTCCTTCCTCTGGAGTGCCACTTTAGGTTTCATTAGGCTCTCCATGCGCACCACTTATCTCCAGCTTGCAAGCAGCCCTTGTAGCAATTTCAAGAAGATTCCACAGCCAATTCCACCCTGATTCAGGTGACCCTGAGGGCAGAGATAAACTCCCAAGTGGCTTCAACCGCTCTCAGAGACTGCTAACGACCAGGCAACTGCACAGAAATACAATCCTTCCATTTCCCCCACCCCACCCCATCCTGTCAGAACCTACCCTTCCATTTTTCCACCATCCAGTCTTAACTGTCAGCACCTATCCTTCTCTACCTCCACCATCAGAACTGATGAAGTTTCTTGGATGAGAAGTGAAACGTTTTCTTCTTCCTTGAGGAAAAAAATAGTCCAGTTGCCTTTTGAAGGGGAAAAAAAGGTTTTCGTTTTATTTCATTTTGTTTGTTTTACTGTTTTGTATTTTGTTTTCTGTTGTGTCCTGAGAGACGGGTTAAAAGCCAACTTAGAAGTGCAGAGGAAGATCTGATTGGCTGCAATGTGCATGCCGGCCAGCAAGGCAAATACTGTGTTCCTATTGGTTATCCGTCTGACAGCAAGCTTATAAAGAGCTGTCAGACAGGAGAGTTTGTTAGTTCCATTACTAGTTGTAGTTGAGTTAATAAACAGTTCTGCATTAGCAATTGCCTCAGCAATTGGGTATCATAAAAGATGAACATAAAATGTTCTATGATAAAACAATAAATAATAAAAAGAAAATAAAGAGGGGGGGGGAAAGCTTGAGACAACAATGATCTGGATAACACAATATGTTGGGGAATTTAAACTGGTGTGCTGAAATCATGGCAGTTTATTACCCTGTTTCACTAAAAATAAGACCTCCCTGGATAATAAACCCAATCGGGCTTTTGATCACATGTGCTAAAATAAGCCATCCCTCCAAATTAAGCTCTCCCCGAAAATATTGCTACACAGCAGCAGCCATGAGGATACCATGATCGCCACCTCCTGCACCTCAAAAATAAGAAGACCTCCCTGAAAATAAAGCCAAGTGCTTATTTCGGGAGGGTCAAAAGAAAATAAGACCCTGTCTTATTTTTGGGAAAACATGGTATACAAACCAGGAGGCACCCTTATTTTTCAGCAAAGGGGAAAATTTGCTTTTTGCATGCAAGCATTGTGATACACACAGTGCGTACAACTTTTTGAGCATAGTAGAAACAATATGATGCATTCTTCTTTTCCTGGTAAGTAATTTGAAGTCTGAAACTTTTAGAAGGGCAAAATAGTTCCAATCGCTCTACACGTGGCTTGACTAATAATCAAGAAATATAGAATTGTTTTCCAACATTATGAAGAAAGCTACCAATTTTTTGTTGTTTTTCATTCCTTCATAAATATTTTCATTTACAATGTTTCAGCAATTTCCTTTTGCAAGAGAGCTGGGTACAGCACATTCTGCTCTCAAATCTGGAATCAGACTTTATCATTTTTCCAAGTGCTAAGAAAATACTGAATGTTTTAAAAATATGTATTCCTTTCAAACGTTGATTTGGGCGACAGTGATTGCTTTAATAACATTTACATTACTTCCCTCCCCTAATTACAGCTTTGTGTTTTAAGTATTTGCTACACTGTTAATAAGTTATCCAGTCAGATATGAATGCAGTGCTTAGAATTCAGTATTGAAAGCTAATTCAGCTCAGTGCTGGGAGTTTGATGCTTACCAGCTCAAGGTTGACTCACCCTTCTATCCTTCTGAGGTCATTACAAATGAAGACTCATATTGTTGGTGACCATATTGTGATTCTGTAAATCTCTTAGAGAGGATTATAAAAGCACTATGAAATGGTACATTGGTCTAAGTGGTATCGCTAATGCAATTTGACCCCTAATACTTCTGCCTGAGTATTTAAGTCAAAAGAGAGCAAGAACAATAAAATTTTATTCATTTACTAGCTGTACCCGCCATGCGTTGCTGTCGCCAAGTTTGGTTAAACAAAAAGGTTTCCCCTCATAGACCCTCTCAGCGACCCCCTTCCTTCTATGCCTCCCTCCCCTCCCTCTCTTACTCTACCCACCTACCCACCTACCTACCTACTGTATTTCTCCCTCCCTCTCTATCCCTCTACCTATCTACCTACCTACTGTATTTTCCCTCTCTCCCTCTACCTACCTACTTATTTATCTACCTACTGTATTTCTCCCTCTCTCTCTCTATCCCTTTACCTACCTACCTACCTACCTACCTACCTACCTACCTACCTACCTACCTACCTACCGTATTTCTCTCTATATATCTCTAACCTACCTACCTACCTACCGTATTTCTCCCCCTCTCTCTCTATCCCCCTACCTACCTACTGTATTTCTCCCTCTCTCTATCCCTCTACCTACCTACCTGCCTACCTACCTACCGTATTTCTCCCTCTATCCACCTACCTACTTACCTACCTACCTACCTACCTAGAGAGAGAGGAGAGAGAGGCTGCTGACTCAGCAGCGGCCTTGTGGGGGGGGAGTTGGTGGAGGGGGCGGTGGCGGCGGCAGAGGAGAGGCCGCTGACTCAAAAGTGGCCTTGTGGGGGGGAGTTGGCAGAGGGGGGGCAGCGGCGGAGGAGAGACCGCTGACTCGGCAGTGGCCTTGTGGGGGGGGAGTTGGCGGAGGGGGTGGCAACAGTGGCAGAGGAGAGAGACACCACTGAGGAGGCAGCCATTGTGGATATGACGCAGGCTGCTCCACCACTCGTGCAAGTGATGTGAGCTGAAAAGCGGCCAGGTGAGAGGGGCCGCGAAGGGGAGGGGGGCGAGTGAGCTCGTGAGGGAAACACACAGAAGAGCTGCAGTATTACATTTGTGTTGCATGTACCTGGCACCAGTATGCCACCGACACAATCTGTACGAATTATTGGTGCTGCACTTGTAAGGAACATTGTGTGAAAATTTGGTGGCGATTGGTGCAGTAGTTTCTCAGATTAGTGGTTTTGAACAAACTAATAGTTAACTTTTTATTTATATAGATAGGTCCCTATATGTATATCTGTTAATGTCTTCAAACCACCGTCTATGAAGGGCTAACTAAACATCTTGAAATATCTTGGAAAAATGGCATCCAATGCAGCTCACATAGCAGAGGTGTTATGGGCAGCTCTGGAGGTGCCCATAACTGCCCACACCACTGCATTAAGCACCAGCTGTAGTTTCTGAATACTATTCAAGGGTAACCCCATGTAGAAAATGTTGCAGTAATGCAATAAGTGGGGGTGGTTTGCACACCTATTGCGCGGACCATTATTTATAAACATGTTGAAAAAACATGATTATAAATAGCTTTGATTAAAACAGAGTTCACATCAGAAATTAGCAGATTCTTCTGAAACAAATTCCAAAAAAATTAGAGAGATAAGAAGGAAATATTCCTTCTTATCCAAAAAATTATATAAAAAAGGAGTTTGGTTCAAATGGTTGCTGCCAGAAGGAATGTTGGTCTTTTGGGAAGGAGGCAGAATTAGACTTAAAACATTAAGAGAGGCAGAGGCCTTTCTTCAAAAGCATTCCGTGGCTCCGTCCATCGATGGGAAGGGAGAAGAAGAATCAATAGCAAAAAGACTCAGATCTCAAAAATGATTTTATTTGAAATTTTACGATGAAAAACATGATTGAATGTATGAATTATACAATGTAACATATATGTATGCTTGCCCTTTGCTTTCTTTAAAAAATATTGTATTTGTATGAAGTTTTGGGAGGACCACCACCTCTGGCATGGAAGCCTCTAAAATGTTATTTTAACCCTACAACCTTTTTCCCACAAATACTGTAAAACCAATAAAAATTGTTTACCAAGAAATTAGCAGATTCATCTAAATCTAGACTCTTACCAGTTTGCTATAATTTTTTTTTAATCTCCAATATATATTCATATACATACATACACATATTTACAGTAGTTGTACATAACACTATATTATATTCATTTTCTACACATTGTCTTCTTATATGTTGGTCTTCAAACGCAGCTTTTTCAATACAAATTTAAACCAAGCAGTGGAGACAGATTATGTCAACTTTCATGCATTAGCATGATACCGGATTTTATTTCAATAATTTGAATGATGAATTCATATTAACAGTTGAACTGTATACCCTCATATATGACTACAGGAAAGAAAACAAGGGAAACCTTAATTGAACTGTCCTTCTTTTGAAATAGTACTTTCACTACAGTATATCTAACAATGCAAGACATTTGGCATGTCTTAAGCCTTATATCCAAAGCTTTGGCCACCTTTAAGTAGGCCTTCCAATAATGCTAGCCAAGCATTTATCTTGAGTCTTATCTTTGATAAAGAAGGCTTAAAATTTTGCTATTGAGTCCAAATGTTAGTATCTTGGAAAAACGATAGTTTTGTAACATATGTCTTTTTTAAATGCTGAAGTTTAACGTTTCCTTCATCTAACTATTCATTCGTTTTCCAAGAAGCAGATGTTTCTGAGAACCTTACACACTGATAAGAAGAAGCTTGCTTCCACTATTTTTTAGTTGGAGAACTGTAAGGTATATTTTAAGATATATTCCTTAGGAATGTGAAATATTAATTTAATTATCAGATCAGGTATTTAATTTAGCTGTGCACTATTTCAATTTGATCTCCAAAATGTGCTTCAGAGTGCACAGGAGCATCAATTTTATCAAAGTGCCAGTCTACAATCTAAAGCATCCATTCCTTTTTCTAAGGTCATGTGACACAGTTGCTTTCAAGGGTTGTTGAGTTTGATAGGTACTCTTTTTGGACTACTGCATTCTTGGGTATTCCCGAATCCAAGAACTACACAGCTCTGATATTTAACACGTCCATGTTAATGCACATTATATTTTAAGGTTAAAACAAGTCTTCTAAAATACTCATTACTTTTTCTAATATTTCTTTGCCTCAGTTAAATATAATGTATTTAGTAGTTGTTTCTAACCATGCACTCAGGTATTGTGCATTTTTCTGGGTAAATGCCTTTATAGCCAGTTTCTCCTTTTTAATTTTGAACTAAAAATCAGTGATTTGTATACTACTTTATCAATGAGGTCTGAGAAAAGACCTCATAAACTAAGAAGAGTGAGTAACATGACTTATATGCCCTTCTCTCTTAATTGGGAAAGAGAAAATACTGGGAATTCCGTTGTTTCTTCCTTTGTTCATGTAAAGCACTCCAGGGTCAAAGGAGGGGGGAAGGTTTGCCACCTTTGTTGTTGGTTCTCTGAATGCATTATGAGGTCTGGGGTGGGGGTGGGGAATGTGGCTGTGATGCTTGATTATTAGTGCAACGGCCAGGAACGAAGTGATTATTGGTGCCACGCTTGTTTATCTAAACAAGTTCTGGGTCGCCACCTCTCATCGCTGGTATTAAACAGTAGGTGCCATGACAAGCTTTGCCGGTGAAAAATCATTTTAAAAGAGAGGCATCCCCTTCCTTGAAGAGATTTCATTTGTTATTCATTATAATAGCGTGGATCTTAATGAATTCATTTGGTATTCATGTGGATGTCATACGGATTTCCAGCAATGTTCCACTGTAATTTAGCATGGGTTAATGGACACCTCTATTAAAGTGTTATTGAAAGTTTGACATTCAAATAACCCAGTCTAAAATCAGGCAAACATATATTAAAGCTGAAGGGGAGAGGAAAGGAGGGGAAATCTCCTTCCTCCTTCCCCCAAGTACATTTGCAAAAGTCAAATATGACAAGCCAATTTAAGGTAGTTATTTCACTCTGGCTGGAGAGACAGCTATTTTATTGCAAATACTCTTTTATACATTACTTTTTTCCCCTAAGTTAATTCTGGGATTAGCTACTTCACTGTTGCACTGGAACATTCCAAAGTAGTTGTGTCAATTATACATGCAACAAACTGAGCTCCAAATGAGCACAGAAGTATCTTTCTTAGTAAGGCTGATGCAAAATCTCAGGAAGGACCTCTTCTTACTGAGGAGGATCCACTCCTTCTCGTCACAAAGACTGTGATTGTCTCCCCTCAAAATATTACCTTTTGACATGATAATCTTTTAAAATCATCATTTGTGTCAGGGGAGAAAATGAATTTCTAAATTGGGAAGGGATATGTGAATAAAAACTGCACATATTGTATGTGTGAATCAGAATAAAATATAGAATAATAAAGTTGGAAGGAACCTTAGAAGTCTTCTAGTCCAACCTGGTATAGGGTCTCAAGCAGGAGACCCTATACCATTACAGACAAGTAGCTGTCTAATCTCTTGTTAAAAGCCTCCAGTGATACAGCATTCACAACTTCTGAAGGCAAGCCGTTCTGCTGGTTAATTGTTCTCACTATTAGGAATTTTCTCCTTAGTTCCAGGTTAATTCTCTCCTTGATTAGTTTCCAACCATTGATTTTTGTCTTGCCTTCTGGTGCTTTGGAAAATATGTTGACCCCTTCATCTTTGTTGCAGCATCTCAAGTATTGGAACACTGCTATCATGTCACCCGTCATCTTTCTTTTGTCTAGACAAGCCATAACCAATTCCTGCAACCATTCTCCTTTTGTTTTAGCCTCCAGGACGCCAATATTTATTGTTCTTTTCTGCAAGGTAAATGTGTTAGAGTTCATGATCCAACAAAGGGGTCATGGCCATTTTTCATCTGATTATTTCTGGCGTCTTCTATTGTGGCACCCTCTTATTGTAGTTTGGCATCTCCTATTTATGCTTTGGGGCCTCCTATTGGGCCAAATATCCAGTTGTATTTATGCAAAACTACTTTGGCTCTAAAGCAGGTCCAAAAGCATATTTTATTTATCCTAATTTGAAGTTTGTTCCCCATATTTCTTACAAAACCATACATTCAGATCAATTTTTTTTTTTAAATTTTATAAATTTGGGGATTTTAATCTGGTTTTAGCACAGGTTCTATTGAATTAGTTTTTTAAATTTTATATGATGTTTTGTATGTATTTTAATTTTCCTGTGCGCCGCCCTGGGTCCGTTTGGAGAAGGGCGGGGTATAAATTGAATAAATAAATAAATAAATAAATAAAATTAATAAGCATTCTTCAGACTGAAGACGTACATAAATCTATAGGAGAACTGTGGTATACTAGATAGCTTAACAATTAGGTGAGATAATACACCAACCAAGCCAACACACCAAGACAGAGCATATTCTATCCTAAATGGGCACAGAGACAAAAATGTCTAGATAATAAAGTCACTGCCCTCCTTACCAGTAGATTTTCAGACCTAATTTAAACCACTGATTGCTACATTTTAAGCCCTAAATATTGTAGATGCATCAGACAATGCCCTGTCAGAAATGAATCTGCCTGCCTGGTCAGATCATCAATGAGAATGATTCCTTTAGAGCAGAGGTTCCCAAACTTGGCAACTTTAAGACTTGTGGACTTCAACTCTCAGAATTCTGAGAGTCTTAAAGTTGCCAAGTTTGGGAACCTCTGCTTTAGAGATTCCAGATTTATGGACACCTCACTGTTTCTCAACCTTAGCAACTTTAAGATAGGTCTTCCCATTAACAGTCCTTACTTAGTGGAGTATCCTTCCCACAGAGATTTGAGAGGGGTGGAAAGCATTGTTACAAGGAGCATTGGTCTCAGCTGATTGAGGATACTTATCAGATTATTGCTGCTTGTTTTTTTTTTCTTTTTAGCTCGTATTATTTACATCTTACATTGCTATGGATTATAACTATGCCATAAATATATAAATAAAATATCAACATAATATATAAATGAGCCTATGGTTGTTCAAACCTCACAATTACTTACACTAATAGCTTGTAGAAGAACTGTAGTGCATGCAAGATCTTCTTTATGCATTTGGTTGATTGAGCATACAAAATGTGAGATATATCTGCGTCTACTCCCTTCTTTATTTAGATTGACCGTACAATCATGGTGCTGTATACAGGCCTGAAATCCCTGTAAAAACATCTGCAAGTTCATTTACTATCGTTTAAAAAAAGAAACTTTATAAAATTTATTTATTTATTTATTTGTTGCAATCTTGTGGTATGGTTGTTTCCACAGTTAAATAAGAGTTTAAATGCAGGAAAGCAGTCAGAGACAAAGAATTACCACAGAAACCTTTAAAAATTAAGAAAATATATATCATGTAGAATCTACGTGATGCTGTGGTTTACTACTGAGAATTATTAGCCACTTCTGTGTCAAGACCTTTGGTGTGTTGGTGAGTAATGCAGTTCTCCAACAGTGAAACTTAAAAGCTTAATGCTACCTCATCATGGATTTTATGTGTAACTGCCCACAAAAGCCCAGCCTATATAAAACACAGCATGTATTGGTAATGTTGTAAAAAACAAAAAGCCCCCAAAATTACAGATGTTTCATGTAAACAGCAACATTTTGCTTCCATTAGATACATCAGAATTCCTCCACCATACAAACAAACATGCACAAAATACAATGCAGCTATGATTTCATTCTCTTTGGCTGGCCTCTCTGTGAACAGTGTTATTCCTTATTGTTTGTCTGCAAGGACTAGGTCAAAACCACAGGATGAAATTCACTTGATGAGCTTGAACCCTTTGACTCCTTAAAAGATTCCCTTTAATTTCCACTTGTCATTGATCTGCTTCAATATGTCTGGGCCAAATGTATCATCAAATCGTTAATGCTGGAAGGAACATCTAATGCAATCTCAAAGCAGTATTTAGAATGGAGGATGTAACTAAAACAGTATCCTTCACCAGTGGCTGTTCCTCTTTTGCTTAACTATTTCTAGTGAAAGAGAGCTTACTGCTTCTTCAGCCAATCTGCCACTTTAATGAGAGCTTCTATGTTTGGGAATTTTATCTGAAATATATTCCCAAGCAAACGCAACTCATTTTCCAATCCTATCGATGGTGGCTTTTATTCATTCTGATAAATATTGGAGGATATGTAACAATTGTCCAGATGAAATTCAACAAAAAGAAGATCACAACCTGTCCAATCACAAATATGAAAGAATATAGAAATAGCTATAGAAATAAAATTTAGTTTATGTTAGCAAACATCTGTAAACTTTCTAATTATCACCAAACAGGAGAACACAAAAGGGTAACTGGTCAGAATGAAACATGCATTAATTGTCTTCCCAACTATCTATGCCGTTCATGCATCAGAATGTCTAGTGTCATTATTTTGTGCATGAACAAGATACCCAGGCTGATATGATGTACTAATTAGAAACCACTATTACACTTATTCAAATGTGCATATTCTGCCTTTTGGTCTGAAATAATATACAAAAATAGTGAATGATAAGCAAAACTAAAACATGGCAAAGCCAAATTAGAGAAATACAATACAATTTCAAATTTCTATTATTATTACTAGTAGTCATGGTTTGTATTTCTTCCCTTCTTCCATCCATGTGACTGTTCCTGGTCATATACTCTAGCATTTAACAGGCACATGGTAATGATACTCAGTGAAAACTATGCAGAACAAGCATACATAATGGAAAATTTAAAAAAGCAACCACTAAATATGAATGAAATATAGGTTATCTTCCTAAATTATGCACCGGGATTCCTAAGCTTTTGTCTAACCCATCCCCACTCCCATCAATATCTACACTAAAAGAACAAACTTGTAAATCTCAGAAAAATAAATGAGATTCTGCTATGAGGATTTCATGAAAACCTCATTAAAGCTGCCAGACAAAAGTATCTAACCACATCTTAGGCTACGTCAGACACAGAATATTCAGTACTTTGGTCCGTAGTAATATGTGAGCCAGTTGGAAAATAAATTTGGCAGGCAGCCTCCTCAGCAAACTTGGAAATAATCATTGCATTATTTTGCAAAGCATTCTCTGTATTTAGAATCCTATATATCCTAACCTCTGTGTAACACCTGCTAAAATTATTTGAAAACAAAGAATTGAACTGTTCAAATGCCTAATTTATTTAAGGGTTGGACAGAGGGTAGCTGAAAAACACTGCTTTAAGTCCAAATCCTAGATTCCTAAAGTACATTAAAAATAAGGGGATGAAAATGTGATACAAGATCCCTGGTAGTAAAATAAAAATTATATTTATTAGCTGTTTGCAAGAAAGAGCTCTCTTTAATCTGATTTTTTCCACTGATAAGCAAAATAAGTTTTTTTTATACTCTATTCCAGAACAGGGAACCACATATTGGAGAAATAAAATAATTTTTGGAAATAAATTTATGAGAAACATCAAAATGCATTTTAACATGGGATGGACAGCAGAAATGGGGTCTCATATTATCTGTGTTTCCTGGATTAAATTTTGCACCTAAACCCCCATTATTTGTGGAGTGATTAGTCTTAAAATTAAAATATGTTAACATCAGCATAAAGGTTTGCTTTAAAATTTCTTTTCAAAGAATAACCATTCGTAATCACATAATTAGGGGAAGAAGCATATAAAAGAACAGTTGCCAATAAAACAGATACAGATTGTTAAAGCTTTTTTAAAAAAATCATTTAAAACATGATTGCTTATAATAATGCCTTAATGTTTTATACAGAGCTACATAGTCCTATTGCAATAACCTTTGGTTAATGAAACGATTCTGCTGTCATATATATCATTTTCTACAAAAAGCATGGCCTACATAGCTAGATGTATATGACTGTGCATGTATCATCCGTAGTTCATTGAGGCAGGCATTTTTCAGTAATCTTTAGTAAATTCCTCTACATTTTTTTTCTTTCTGCTCTTAGGTTTTCTTTCTGAAGTTATCCTTCAAGTTGGACAAGGCAAGCAAAGTATTTCCTTGTTTTTAATAGAAGACAGTGGTTTTCATTATTATTATTATTCCCTCGGGCAGCTCATGTTTACGGTGGTATTAAGAATGGTTTCTAGATCAAAATATTTTTTTATTAAATGTAGAGTTTTAAAGGAGTGAATTTAGCTGAAACAGGATTCTGTATCTCCTTAGGGTAGCAAAAATGCTCAGCTTTGCATTGTGGGTTTCGCACAGTAAAAAGACAAACCACAAACTGTCAGGTATTGGAAAGCAATGAACAGCAAAACTGTAATGCTTCATTCAGTAGGCCATGCATAGAATATGTACCGATGGCATATCACAGCTTTATTTTCCAGGAAACCAGACCTTAGAGAGGAAGAAAGAAAGAAAAATCAGTGCTTGCTTTGGAATTTTGGTTAGCTAGCTAGTATTAGTCTTATACAGGCATTCACTTGACAACTTAAACTAAGATAAGTCATGGTTTAAACCTAATCTGCATATATTTATCAAGAATATACCTAATAAAAAAGAAGGAACAAAATGTTTGCACCTGCTTCACTATTAAAATTATAGGACAGTGATGGCTAACCTTTTTGTCATTGCATGCCAAAAGCATGCACCTGCGTGCAAGCAGCCATAATGCAATGCATGTGCAACACCCCCATGCCCTTGATTGTGTGTGACACTCCCATGTGACCCCCAGCCCTCTCCTGTGACCCCCTGCACCCCATTTTGGACCTAGCAGGCATTCCTGAAGCCTCCTGGGACCCAAAGCAGAGCACAGGGGGCGCACCACACCCCTCCATGCTCCCCCACCCTCCGTGCTCCCCCACTCTCCATGCTCCCCCACCTTCCATGCTCCCCCACCCCCGTACATGCACATGTGACCCCCCCCTTCCCCACATGCATGAACATCTCCCGAATGGGCCCCACCCCTGTGCATGCGCAGCAGAGACCCAAAAATCAGCTGGCCAGCGGGAGGCATGGTAGAGTTGAGCTGGGGCGATGACTCGCATGCCCACAGAGAGGGCTCCGTATGCCATCTGTAGATGGCATGCTATGAGTTATAGGACAAAAGCCATATTTGGATTAATATTTTCATAAACAAAAAGGTGTCTGAGGATATAGCCAAATAGGATAATCTTGCTATTACATTAAAAACAATAAACAAATCATTGAATTGAGATGACATCTAACAACAAAGTTTGTAATATATAGCCATGTAAAATTCCTGTTATTCATACCAAAAATGAATCATTTAATCAATACCTTCCCCTGTTGCAAAGATGATCATATGACACCAGTATTTTAAAATGGGCTTTCATGGATGGGGAAATTTAGAAAATTATAGAAAGCATTAGTAACAAGTCAGAAATTCTGATATATTTTCAGATTTTTTTTATTCTTTCCTTTAATGATCCCACATTGCTTTCAATCCTACCAAATGTTATATGAGCAGAAGATGCTACTGTATGATGTTGCAATAGTACCATTTAGAAGTTGGTGCAAATTAAAATTGGATAGCAATGAACTTGAAAAACAAATACGCAAGAAAACATTTTTCTCAATTGCAATAATTTTTCCTAAGAATTCCTAAATGCGCATATATTTTCAAACAACATGAGCAATTAAAATACACCATTGTTTTCTCATGTTGTGCTAAACCACAAGCTGAACTTAGAAGACAGTATGAGTCTGGCACAAGATATGTAGCCAATCATCTAGTCACACAGATGCTTTCTATTGGCTTTATTTTTTTTAAACACATAAGGCTTAGCACTACATGAAAACATGCAGAACAGATGCACAGGGAGGTCAGTCGAAGCCAAACTACTCAGTACACAGCTTTAAAGCATCATGACACTGCACTCTAAGGTGATATATGAGGGATCATGCTAGGCTGCCCCTGCTGAATGGCTCTGTGAATGATATATGCTTTGGGGGACAGAGGCAACTGGGCAATTGGGAGAGCATCTTAGCAACAATTCAACCAACAACTGTAACTCACATATGTGACTGGTTTCCTGGAAACCACAGGAGTGGGAAGTCAAACAGCAAGTTATAATGGCACAGTAATGTGTTAAATGTTAACTCTGTGGGTCCACCTGGAAGAGGGGAAACAGCGTGCATGTGTGTGTGTTTAATATCACATTTTCCATTGATCAGAGCAGGGATGCAATTTCTCTACAATATTGCAGCAACAGAACTGCATTGCATTTCAATGTCTTTAATATGGATGCAATAGCATGAGGATTTTGACATCAATATAGGATGATGAATATAGATCATTTATCAGGAGGCCAAGCAGTCAATTAAAGTACTCCAATGGTAATATTGTACACTGTGCTGGCCACAAAGGAAATAGTTTCCATTCTGCAACACCTAACAATATTGTTTCTTCTTCTATAAAAAGCATAGGGAGCTTGTGGCCTGCCAGATGAGGTTAACATACACCAAACTACAGCAATCACTGTAATTCAAAAACATCTAGAAAGTCCTAAGTTCCCTTGATATTCAGTATTATCTCCTGTTGAATGTTATACATAAAATCAAAGTGGTAGCAAGTATTCTGATTCTCATCAATATAATAAAGTAAACAATGGAATAATAGAGTGCACAGAACTAAAATTTATATGCAACCTAAGTGATAATTTACAATAGTGTGAGGGTAATCATGTGATAAGTTAATTGTCTAAGCCCATATAAATTAATATTTTTACAGGTTTATTGTTGCTATTTATATATACAGTAACTGTGTGTGGGTTTCTTAAGGTTCCAGGTGGTTTACAAAATAGCAGGAAATGTATAAAATCCCTTGCACAACAAATTAATCTCCATGAATAATAATAAAAAAGTATTTAAAGCCATAAAAGTAATGGTTAACAGCCTGAGCAATTAATTAGAATCTAGTACTCACCAGGTAGCATTAAGGAAAGGTTTTCTCTTAACTTCAGTCCTTCTATCTATAATATGGGGATAATAATACTGATGGCCCTTCTTGTAAGGATGATCATGAGTCTTATGATGACCCAAAGTTAAATCTTTGCACGTATATCAATCATTAGTCCAATAGTCAATATTTTTTCCCAATTTCTTTTTTTCCTAGCATCAAAGTCAAATTTTCATGGATAAAATTCAGGACTGTTTGGTTTCTGCAAAAAATAGAACATCTTGTCTTTCACTATACAGCCCTCTCTTCAAAAATCTGAATTTACCAGTTAATGATATATATTTACTTATCTACAGATGAAAAGTTATGAATATAAGATTGAATATAAATAAATTTAAGGTGGTATTAGATATTACTGAAGAATTACAAGAATAGAATTATGAGTCACATTAAGAGTAATGGAAAAATGATAGTTAATACTGGTGGATAATGGAAATTGTTATATTTAAATGATTAATAGTTAACCAATTAGTTAGATGGTTATAGAATGTTGCTGAAGAATTATTAATTAGTTAATAACTACTTATTAAACTCAAGATGGTTTCATGTTATAATTGAATTTATATTGGTATGTTGGGAGTAAATAAGGGATGTTAATAGGTGGTCAGGTTCTAAAGACACTCTTAAAGAAGAAATAGATTGAAATATTGAAATATAATAAGTTGAAATATTTGATGAGAACTGTGGGATATTGATATTAAGGTACATGATAAATTTTCAGATTTAAAATTTATAAAATGAGATTACTCATGAATAATAACCACTTCAGAGATGCACAGAATTTATGAATACCCGGTTAGCATGTCTTTTAAAGGACACAATTTAGAGTGGACTTTTCCTTTTTAAATCTATCATTTTTTCCCCTTTGTTTGTTTTATAAATAAAATGCCATTACATAGTCATACTTTATATATAAAAGGATGTTAAAATAATTAGTTAAGCTCAGGATTGAGATACAAGAATTGTAACAGTTGATATGAAAAATAAGTGATAGCTACTGAAGAAACTTACAGAAACTTGTGATTAATTGATACGTTCTTAAAAATTTGTAACCTGTAATGGAAGATGGCTTTGTGATGGGTTTTTTTTCCCGTGAAGTTTGTGTTATCTGTGTTTATACAAAATAATTAAAAAATTATTAATTAAAAAAAATCTGAATTTACCCTAGCTTTTTATATTTCAAATCACTCTCACCAGGAAAGAAATACATTAGGGAACTCTTATAGAGATCTTTAAATCTTCTAGGAAAAAACAGAAACAGAAAACAACAGCAACGCTTTCTCAGAAACACCAGCAAAAGAAATCTGGCACTCTGAAAATGAGGCTAGAAAAACAGAGGCTTTTTTTGGCAAGGAAACAAAACTTATGGGAAATTTAAGGAAAGACATACAGCATTAATTATAACTAGGTAATGCATTTGAAATTTGATGAATATTTGAAAATGTGATGGGCCTGTTGACTATCATGCATGATATTGGAACCAGATGTATCCATTTATAGAGCAGAACTGTTGAAATCAGTAAAACTTAGTTATCCATTACTAATATCCCTTGATTTCTATGAGTCTACACTAAATTTGTCAGTCTGTTATTGTCTTTGGGGGTTGGTTCAATTTATTCTGAGAATAGTTTTGCTTCAGAAAATAATTTTTCACAGTAACTCCCTGAAAAATTTGAGGATTGCTTTCAGAAAATGATTGGGAAGGCACCCCTCTGTCAGGTCTGCAGCCATTTTTTTTCTTTTGGATCTTTGGCCTGCCATACTTTCTATTATTTCATTATGCATTTTCTATTGTGGGCGTTAGGTGCTATGTAGCCGAGTCCCTTCGGGGAGAGGGGGCAGTCTATAAATTTAATAAATTATTATTAATTATTATTTCTAGAAAGCCGAGGTCATCCTTTGCCTTTCCACCTCTGCACCTGACAGGAACAGGAAGATTGGACCATGTGATGGTCTTATGGGTGTGGGGGCAGGAAGCTTTCAGATTTGGGTTTTCCCAGATGTGCGAACATGGCTCTGTTAATAAATTGGAACTTTGAGCAATACTTTGCCTTGGACTCTGATTTACTTTTGGATGCTGTTTGGAATCTTGACACCCCCATTTTGTGGGCTATCTAGAATCTCATGGTTTTCATCTTGAACACAAGATACCTCCTTTGTGCAAGGACAACCAATATCATTTCGGATATTACAGCATTAATATGATATTTCAAGTTTAAAAATCACACAATATGCATCTTTAGACAAAAGTATCACCCATATATTTAGATATTAATTTGCCCAGTAGAATAATCTGATTCTTTTTGTGTGAAAAATAAAGAAGCTTTCTTGTCACAATGGGATTAGATAATATCCTGTAATACCTGATAAGACAATGTGCTCCCCTAAAATAAATCTGTTTGATTCATTACAATAATTGATGTCCTAGGCTCCGACTCAACCCATCCAAAACCGAGTGGCTGTGGCTTCCGGCATGACGGTATAGCCAGTTGGTGCCATTTCTGGCTATTGGGGGTGAGTTATTGGCCCCCACAGAGAGGGCTCGCAACTTGGGCATCCTCCTGGACTCTCGGCTGTCTCTAGAAGACCATATGACGGCCGTGGCCAGGGGGGCTTTCTATCAGGTTCACCTGATACACCAGTTGCGCTCCTTTCTGGATCGTGATGCTTTACACACGGTCACTCAAGCCCTTGTCACTTCCCGCCTGGACTATTGTAATGCTCTTTACATGGGGCTTCCCTTGAGGTGCACCCGGAGGCTCCAGTTAGTTCAGAATGCAGCCGCGTGAGGGATTTTGGGAGCATCTAGACCAGGGGTGGGTTTCTGGGGGATCGGCCAGGATCGGGCGAACCCTTTCATAAAATTTCCGGATCCCGAGCGATCCCTTTGGATCGTGGACCCGGAAGTAAGTCGCCGCTGCTAACTGCTGCTCCCAGCTGGGGCGGGCAGGCAGGAAAGCAAGCAAGGCGACTGCGCTGTCTTCTTTTTCCCTCAGCGAAGCGCCGCCTCCTCCTCGCCCATGCTTCGCTGAGAGAAAAAGAAGACAGCCAGGCCGGCTCTCCGAAGGGGTCCTCCTTTCCCCTTCTCCATGGGGGTGGGTGGTGGGGGTGGGCCGCTCACCTCGTCGCCCCACAACCTGCGGCCGCTGCTGCCGTGACAACTCCGAAGAGCAGCGCTCGGGCCAGGAGCCGCCGGCCAAAAAAAAAGAAAGCACACACACACACACAACCTACTTCAGGCGGCGGGAAACACGCAAGGAGAATCCACTCCCAGCTGTCTTCTTTTTCCTTCTGTGAAGGGTACTGGCCGCTGGCAAAGCGGGAGGCTCGGGAAGGCGGAGGGAGCGCCTTTCCCCCCCCCTTCCCTTTGCTCAGCCACCTCTTCCCCCCTACGCCTAGCCGCGAGTGGATTCTCCTTGCGTGTTTCCCGCCTCCTGAAGTAGGTTGTGTGTGTGTGTGTGCCGCCTTCCCGAGCCTCCCGCTTTGCCAGCGGCCAGTACCCTTCGCAGAAGGAAAAAGGAGACAGCTGGGAGTGGATTCTCCTTGCGTGTTTCCCGCCGTGGGTAAGGAAAGTTGCTGCGCGCCCCAAAAATCCTCTGGCCCGCTGGCCGCGGTTGCTCGCTCGCTCGCTTGCTTGCTCACCCATCGGACGCCAGGTTCCTTCGTCCGGTGGATGGGTGAGAGAGAGAGTAAATACAGCCAGCGGGTTCTCTGGCTCTCTGGTTCCCCCCTCCCTCCCTGTCTCTCTGTGTGTCTGTCTCCCCTCCCCCCCAAACCTCCTCAGCTCCTGGAAGTAGCCTGACCGGCTACTCTCGCTCTCTCTCTCACCCATCCACCGGACGAAGGAACCTGGTGTCCGATGGGTGAGCAAGCGAGCGAGCAAAGGCTTTTGAAGCAAAGGCTTCAAAGGCTGCCGGCTAGGAACAGCGCGCTACGCTGCGCGAACCCCCCCCCCTGCCAGTCGCGCTAACAGGGAAAGTTTTGCCGCGACTGGGGGGGGGTTCGCGCAGCGTAGCGCGCTGTTCCTAGCCGGCAGCCTTTGAAGCCTTTGCTTCAAAAGCCTTTGCTCGCTCGCTTGCTCACCCATCGGACGCCAGGTTCCTTCGTCCGGTGGATGGGTGAGAGAGGCTGAGGAGGCTTGGGTGGGTGGGGGGAGACAGACAGAGAGAGAGAGGCACAGACACACAGAGAGACAGGGAGGGAGGGGGGAACCAGAGAGTGACAGACACACACAGAGAGACAGAGAGTGGGAGGGAGAGAAAGATAGACAGACAGAGAGAAAGAGAGAAAAAGAAAGAGAGACAGAAAGGAAAGAAAGAGAAAAGAGAGAGAGAGAAAGAGAGAAAGAAAAGAGACAGAAAGAGAGAAAGAGAAAGAAAGAGAGAGAGAGAAAGAGAGAAAGAAAGACAGAAGGAAAGAAAGAAAAAGAAAGAGAGAGAGAGAGAGAGAGAGAGAGAGAGAGAGAGAGAGAGAGAGAGAGAGAGAGAGAGAGAGAGAGAACTTATGACCACAATTAAGCCCAAAAGTTTGGTTGCTAACCAAGACCATTGTTAAGTGAATTTCACATTTTCCAAATTGGCCACTCCCACCCGGTCACATGGCTGGCAAGCCACTCCTACCCGGTCACATGGCCGGCAAGCCACTCCCACAAAGCAGGCCACACCCACAGAACCTGTTCCAAAAATTTTGAAACCCACCCCTGATCTAGACGATCCCATGTGACACCTCTCCTGCGTGATCTGCACTGGCTGCCTGTGGCTTTCCGGGTGCGCTTCAAGATATTAGTGACCATCTTTAAAGCACTCCATGGCAAGGGACTTGGTTACTTGCGAGACCACCTCCTGCTGCCAAATACCTCCCACCAACCAGTTCGCTCCCACAGAAAGGGCCTCCTCGGGGTGCCGTCGGCCAGGCAATGTCAGCCGGCGACCCCTAGGGGGAGAGCCTTCTCTGTGGCAGCTCCTGCCCTCTGGAATGACCTACCCCCTGAACTACGGACGATCACGGACCTATGCCTCTTCTGTCGGGCCCTGAAGACCCATTTATTTTGTGCTGCCGGCCTGTCGTAGTTTTTAAATTGATTTTAGCAGGGGATTTTAATTGTTAGGCCAATTCCATTTAATATTATCTTAACATGTGGTTTTTAGCTTTTGTATCATCCATTCTTACTGTTGGCTGTACACTGCCTTGAGTCCCGAAAAGGGAGATAGGGCGGTATATAAATTCAATAAATCAAATCAAATCAATCAAATATATATAGGGAAAAAACCCCATTATAATGAGTGTTGTTTGAGATCAGCATTATCCAAATCAAAACAGTAATATACATAGGATATCCTCTTTTAAAAATCATCTCGAACACCATACTTTTGAAATATATGTATTGCAGATTCTACATTAACAGAACAGAACTCATCATATAGTTGTGGTTCATATAATATTAATTGGCAAATTTAACTCATATTCTTTTTTCCTCTGCTTGCATAAGGAAGCCTAATAAACTGTTAAGTTAGTACCTAGAGCAGGGGTGTCAAACTCCTGGCCTGCAGGCTGGATGAGTCACATGCTGGTCATGCCCATGCCAAGTTTAGTGAAGTGGAAAAAAAGTCCCGATACGTCACATGATGCTGCCATGATGCCATGAGTTTGACACCCCTGACCTAGAGATAGTTTTAGGATGGAGGAGACTGAGAAAGATGTCATTAAAATGACCAAGTCCAATTCACCTCCAAAAGTAGGAATTCAAGAATGCAGCTGGATCAAGGCTAACTTATTGACTATCTTTCTATATTTACTAACTTTGTCATAGAATAGATTGAATCAATTCTTTGGCTATTTCTTCTGAAAACCTTTGCTTATTTCCTTTTTCTATAGGAGAGAACTGGGTGTAGCACACAGCTTACTGTACTCCTTCCCCCCCCCTGCTCCATGTACTGAGCTATCTAGCCAGCTATTCTCAACAGTATTTAAGATAGTCTCCATATCTGTTCTGAAATAAAATTCATTTCCTAATACTATTCACTTCTTTGGATTGGATAAATAACCTTGAGAGAATGAGAAAGAGTGCAGCCAAGACAAGGTTCAGATAAAAGAAGTCTGAGTCCAGGACTCAAACGTAATTTGAAGAAGTGTCTCAGAAAGGCCCCTCCCTAGTTCTCAGGAAGATAAAAGGAGATGGGAAATGCATTTAAACTTGTAATATTCTATTGTTGTAATCTTCTAATAAAGGTGCATTAACATTCATAATTTGGTTTCCTAGCCTGGCCCACATTGAAGGGTTGATAATATAAAATGGAGGAAGGGAGAGCTCTTTTGCCCTTTGCCTCAGCCTATGATGTATCTTCGACAGCCCTATAGAAGTCTTCCAAGATGAATTCCATTTTAGTTGAAGTAACTCAGGCAGCTTCCTTTAGCCAAACATTAAGTTCTGTGGAAATCATAGTTGGTATCTTAGATATGCACTCTGTTGTATATTTCCATCCACTTTTTTAAAATGAGCTCTCTCCCTTTAAGATCTGGAGCCTTCTTGATTTCCTGGCAGGTTTCCACTGGCAACTTCAGAATCCTGCATCAGGCTCTCAACACCTGATTAAATATTAATCCAAAGGTGGGGGCCTCACTCTTTTATGATCCTTTCCCTTGAAACCCCTATTAGTAAATCACAGTCCGGCAAGAGAGGAAATGTGGCCATTCCATTACCCTCAGTTCACAAAGGGGCATTAATTCTTAATAAACTTGCCTGATTATAATAATACTTGAAGGATGCAAAATAATGGATAGACAGGTTTACGTCCATGCCTAAGATTAAACACATGTGTGGCCCAGGGAGAGAGAGATGGGGGCAGGAGGCTGAGAAAGAAATGGAAGGGAGACTGTGGCTCGAATTCTCAATGAAAGTGGGTGTTGTGCTGTTAAGTTCTCTATAGGTCCCTGATGAGCTGTTCATTTTCCTGTTTTCAATGTTGCAAATTTTAAGCCTCTTTTCAGCCCTGTTGAGATATGTACAAAGTGCCTGCTTTGTGCAAGGACAATCAACAGCATTTATGACATTACAATAGTAATCAGTTATTTTAAGATTAAAAATCAAACACAGGATGCATCATTAGACAAAAGGGGAGATGGGAAATACCCATCTGTTTAGATATTATTTTCCCCACTAGAATAATCTGACACTTTTTGTGTGAGAAATAAAAGAGCTGTCCGGTTATGATGGGATTAGACAACATCCTGTAATACCTGGTGAGGCAATGTGTTCCTCTAAAGTAAATCCCACTGAAATTTGTGTGAGATCAACACAATCTACAGGCCAAAGTATTCTATGCAGATGCAGATGATGTTCTCTTTTTAAATCACATGCGCTGCCTTCTCCATCTAGTTCAAAATCAACCACCCCAAAAGGTTACTTCCAAGATGTGTTAGATTGCAAACTCAGTCTATAGGGTGATTGGAAATCTGCAATCTAAAATTTTAGAAAAACACCAAGTTTGGAAGTTGCATGTTAATAAATTCTTCTCAAGCATACACAGCTCATTTAAGGGAACTGGCTATGCTTATGTGGAAGAAAGGAGGGGGGAAATTATTTCAACTCATAAGAAAACAGCCCTGCTCAATACATCCGTCAAAATGTTTTGAGTGTATCATATTCCAGTGGAACAAATCTCAAAAAACATTTAATGTTCCACCAAAGGAAACAATTAGAATCTGAAATAACCTTCTTGTCCCCCCCACCTTTTATTTTTACCTAGGAGTGTAATTGTAGGTAATAATCCATGAGTGTACCTACTATCCAATCTGCAAGAAAAATGTCCAATATTTGGAAATACAATAAAGATTGTTTTAATGCTGCTAGATTGGTTGCTCCCCTTCTTGCGTCTTCATACTTTATTGTCATTGAGTGAAACAATTCCTTAATGCTTGAATGAATAATTGGGAAAGAAACATACAGATCTTTTGCATCAACTCTAATTCAGTACTATTAATTTTAGCTTTCATATTCATGTGAGAATGATGTGATGTGAATAATTAATATATTATTTTTAAAGAAGAAAGAAGGAAAAATATTTATATTTGCAGATGTATTTGAATTTGCTCTTGAGCTATTTAGTCTGTTAAATTTCTCACTCTATATTTGATATTATTCTGGAGGGGGGGTGAGTTTCTGATATACTCAGAGGCTAGAATAGCAAGTGTCAATGAATGCTTAACTCCCAAAAGAAATTTAAATGCCTCATAAATTAGTAGGACTCGTGACATTTGGAATGTTAGAAATGCATAGCTATAACTCAAGCTTGGAGTAGCCATGACAAAAATGTGCTCTGATTTCTTTAGTTTTCTTTATTGCTTTGAAAGAAAATAATTTAACCAGTTTAACTGTACTTTTAACTATGTTAAAAGTTTCCCTTGTGAGTACTTTAAAATGACAATATCTGGGGAAATAAAAATGATGTTCAAATTGACTAGATGGCAATGCCAGTTTTAACAAAATACTTAATAACTCAAGCTTTGCTTTTAGCCATATGCTTGAAAGCATACTTTTCTGCTCTGCCTATCTTGGATCTAAGATTACTAGAACTCTGGTGTATTAAAACACTTTAGAAAAATAAAGGTTGATCTTTTCCTATAAAGGAAAAGGAAAGCATAATAACATAGCTCTAATTAGCAAATGTATGCATTTCTTTTGGGAGACTTAGATGAGGGAAAGATGGATTCAAAACATACAAATAGTCCTTTACTTACAACATTTCATTTAGTGACTGTTCAAAGTTACAACAGAGTAGTTACAATTCCCTGACTAGTTTTGAAAAAGGGCGGGCTTAAAACAAAAATGAATAAGTCTAAAAGAAAATGGAGGGTGAAAACAGCCTCCCCGGGCTCCAGAGACACTTCCCTAACTTCCAGTAGGCACATTTTTCACCCTCCCTGAGCCTCCATGTGCACCCGGCATTTACCTGCATCCAAAACAGGCCTCATGGAAACTCAGGTGAGGGGAGGGGCAGGTGGGGCCAGCCAGGCGTGGGATTTAGGGCTTCTCCAAACTGCACAGAATCTTACCTAGCAGTGCTCCCAAACACCTGCAAACCCCCAGCAGGCCCACCCCTGATTTATATTTCAACTAGTGCAAGTGTGTTTATATGCGCGTGAATATATATTCTGAAATATGTATTCTGAAATATATGGATATGCATACTGATTGTGTATTCTGAGTATTATGTGGCCACCTCTCTATTTCAACTACCCTTTAAAAGCTCTGAATATATCTCCATTACTTGGGTTGAAACAATCAGCTAGAACAGTGGTCGGCAAACCGCAGCTTGCGAGCCACATGCGGCTCTTTGGCCCCTTGCATGTGGCTCTTCAGTCTCTCTCTGATTCCCTCCCTTCCTCCCTCTGTCTCTCTCTGTCTCTCTCTCACTCTGTGCCTCTCTCTGTCTGTCTGTCACTGTCTGTCCACAGAATACCATGTGAAGCAGCGGCGAGTGTCTGCGCTGCCGGCGAGGCGATCCGCGAGGTCTGCCTCGCGTTCCGCATCTTCCCCGATGGTGCCTGGAGTGATCAGCGGCTGTGCAGAAACTCGCCGCTTTTCCACACCATGGAAAAGATTGGCGCGTGCACGTCCCGTGGAATTATAGCGCAACTTCCCACCGCTACGAAGTCTCCGAGACTGTAATTGGGCGGAGCATGCGCATGCCTATCTTTTCCACAGAAAAGATAGGCACGTGCATGTCCCGCGGAATTACAGTCTCGGAGACTTCATAGTGGTGGGAAGTTGTGCTGTAATTCCGCGGGACGTGCACGCACCAATCTTTTCCTGGGTGTGGAAAAGCAGCGAGCTGCTTCACTGCTGCTGCTTCTGCTATTCCCGAGCCTTGCGACGCGCAGCTCCCGCCGCCCAAGGTCACTCGGCAGGGGCGTCAGGCAGGGAAGCCGGGCGCATCCCCAGCAGCTCCCTCCGACAGCCACCACGGCACACGTTCTGGGGCTGCATGGCTGGGAGGGAGGTGGACGCGCGGCCCCAGAACATGCGCCGTGGTGCCTGTCGGAGGGAGCCGATGGAGACACGACTGGCTTCCCTGCCCAATGCCCCTGCCGGGCGACCTGCTGGGCGACCTGCCGGGCGACAGCCGCGGTGGTGCTTCAGATGATGGTAGCCTTGGGTGCTCACCCTGCCTGCTTGCTTGCCCGTTGCGGGAGGAGGCGTCCATAACCTCTGGCATGCCAGCCCTTCTGCTGCTTCCTGGGGTGGGGGGGAGGAGAGGGGAGAGAGGGAGTGACTGACAGACACAGAGAGAGACAGAGGGGGAGTGAGCGAAAGACAGAGAGACAGACAGAGACAGAGAGAAAGAGAGGCAGGGAGAGAGACGGAGAGAGACACAGATAGAGAATGACACAGGGAGGGATTGAATCAGAGACAGACAGGGGGAAAGAGGGAGAGACAGACATATAGAGACAGAGAGAGAGAGTGGGAGGGAGGGAGAGAATCAGAGAGAGTGACACACACAGAGACAGGGAGAGACTGAGAGAGGGAGGGAGAGACAGATAGATAGAGACTGATTAAGTGACTGAGAGACAGACAGACACACACACACAGAGAGTGACAGATGGGTGGAGGGAGGAGAGAGAAACAGATACAGAGAAAGAGAGAGAGAGAGAGAGAGAGAGACAGACAGACAGACAGACAGACAGACAGACAGACAGACAGACAGACAGACAGACAAAGAAAAAGAGAGAAGGAGAAAGAAAGAAAAAAGAAAGAAAAAGAAAGTAGGAGGGAGAGAGATAAAGAAAGAACGTATGACCACAATTGAGCCCAAAATTTTGGTTGCTAAGCAAGACCGTCGTTAAGTGAGTTTCACTACATTTTCCAAATTGGCCACGCCCACCTGGTCACATGACCACTGAGCCACTCCCACAAAACAGGCCACACCTTCCGGCTCTCAAAAGAAATTTCAGTCGTGGTATTGTTGATATTTGGCTCCCTTGACTAATGAGTTTGCCCACCACTGAGCTAGAATATATACTCTCAATGAAATGTGATCCAAGAAAGAAAGAAAGAAAGAAAGAAAGAAAGAAAGAAAGAAAGAGAGAGAGAGAGAGAGAGAGAGAGAGAGAGAGAGAAAGAAAGAAAGAAAGAAAGAAAGAAAGAAAGAAAGAAAGAAAGAAAGAAAGAAAGAAAGAAAGAAAGAAAGAAAGAAAGAAAGAAAGAAAGAAAGAAAGAAAGAAGTAGGTGATACAGCATATCTCGTTTGGTATTTCTGGTGAAATAGACCCATTCATTTGAAAACAAATGTGCCTAAAGAGTTAAACAAGACAATAGTTTTTTAGCTTTTCCTGATCACATAGCTGGTGACCAAAAATAGACCAAGAGCGTTAGCATCACTCATGATTTGTTGTTAATTCTCCTGTTTTAGATGCAGATGTTTTTCACTTCCAGACACTGCCTTTTTTCCCCTACAAAATATGCAGCTTTGGCATTTCTGAACCCAGTAAAACTTTGATTTGCTATGCTGAGATAAACATCAAATCCCAGTAAGCAGTTGCCTCTTTGTCTTTCATGAGCAATAAAGTAACAAGATTTCTTTTAAGGACTGCTTGTGAAATCTGGAATTTTCTTTGTTTTCCCAAGAGAGAAGTGGGTTGAACCTTTTTAACATGACTGAGGCTTTCTTTCTTCATTTTTTTTTTACTTTCCAACACAGAAAATAGAAGAAAATTAACACTAGGATTGATACATTCATTTGAACCTGGTTGCTTTTGGTTAACTTTAATATTTAAAAAACGGTTTAACTTGCCCCCAATTCTTAAAATATGAGTGTATTAAAACAAATTATAATGTGCTTGATCCATGCCAAAGACCATCTTGTAGATAAGAGTTTGCTTTTTAAAAAATAAAACCTTGAAATACATCGCATTGACGTTCTTGCTTCAATCAGGTTTCTAAACCTGCATTCTTTAATTTTGTTAAAACCAGATATGATGGAATTTGCTGCTGCATATACATCTCAGACCATATACATGCTAACTGCAAACTCTGAAAATTAGAGACATAATACATCTAGGAAACAGCCTATAAAAGATGGCTCTGATGTGATTAAAACGTATATAGTACAAAATCTGTTCTTTGCTTTCTTTTTTGTTGTTGGTTTCACACACATCAAATTAAGCCATATTATGAGTTCAGTATATCTGTTGGTAAACCATGGTTTATGGTTTAATGAATGAAGCCAATAAACCATGGTTCACCGAAACATAGCTTTGTGCAACCAAAATGTTTGTCTAGGCTCACTAATGCCATTAGAGACATGAATGCTTTCTTTACATATAACTAAAGTGAACTTCCACAATTAATCCAGGAAGATGAATTATTCTTTCTATAAAATCAAAAAAGGATGAAATTGTCCTAACAAGAACTACTTTATTTGCATGCTGTCCCTATCTTTTTTCAGAAAAGTTCCTGGCCAAATAAATTGCCGTTATCATACACAAATTAGGCCTACTACTCTTCTTATAGTAGCACCTTCTCTCTAGAACTTCCTTCTCCTGGAGGTGCATGCATTCCTACCTTTTAAGGCAATAGAGAACAACAGAATATTGCATTCCAATTAATTCAGCATATAACAGGAGTCCATAATAAGGGAATGAAGTCCTACAATTAATACAAGAATTTAAGTCATACCATTATAGTCTCATTTTAATCTGAGAAACAGTGAAAGTTAATGTGAGAGGAAATATTTCATTGGAGTGGCTGCATTTTCCTTTCAGGGTTAAATAATGTCCTTCTACACAGATTTTGGTCAACTCCACCAATAATTCTTTGTCATTGCCAAGCAGGGCGGAGGGTTGATGGAAATTGGAATCCAAAACTTATGCAGGTGACCAGATTGCCTTTCTGCCTCCTCCATCACTGTGGGGTTATTCAAAAAAGAAATTGTGTTGTGTCAGCCTAGTTCCAAAAATAATGGACTTCTGGGAGCTGTCTAGAAGTCATGCCGATGTAAACAGCTTATTCACCAATTTAAGTTGGCAACTGAATAACTATGTTGTATAAAATAGATTCCTTATATAATACATTCTGAATGGAGAGGTGAACATAATACAATGCTATGTACAGTTCACATACAGCTTCATATTAAAGAGCAGGGATGGTGATGAAAATTATTTAGTTTCTTTTGAATCCCAGCTAATCTCATCCCACCACTGCACAAACCATAGCGTTCCTTCCAAATTCAAACTTCATTGAATTTTGGAAACCTATTTACCCAACAAGACAAGTATTCACGAAAATAGCATCCCTTGTTATATATATATATATTTTTAATGTACCCATTAGAAAACACTGCAAACAACCTTTGAGAGTTTTGAGAAAATGCAATAATGCATACTTTTGTAAAGTGTGAACTTTAGCAGGAGAAATGTTTACCCAATTAGCACAGCAACAGAAAAATGAGAAATTGGGACAAAGTGAAAGTGATCAATTTGCCTATGTCTGTTGCAAGGTATAGCCTGCAGTCCACTGATATTGCAGTCCACTAATAATTTTGTTCTTTAAAACAGGGGTCTCCAACCTTTGCAACTTTAAGTCTGAAGGACTTCAGCTCCCAGACTTCTCCAGCCAGCAAAGCTGGCTGGAGAAGTCTGGGAGCTGAAGTCCTTCAGATTTAAAGTTGCAAAGGTTGGAGACCCCTGCTTTAAAACATAGCACAGAAGGCTCAAACCACATGTTTTCTCCTCTCTCTCCTAATTCTTGCAGACCATACAAGATATGATTTATCTTGCCCCACATTAAAGAGACATAAAAATCCTTACTTCTTCATTCCACTGATAGAATAAGTTCCATAAGCAGGACCTGTTTTAATTTCTAACCTGGGATTTGTAACCTGCCAAGTTTTTAGCATGCTCTCTCTCAGCCACTTTTTATCTGGAACTAATATGTTTAGGTGAAAGGACTATCTTACACTTATAAACCCACATCATAAAACCCAGCTAATGTGCAAGCTGCGTTTAATTGGTCACATTCTTCACTAATTCCCAAGGGATTTCTCAAATCACACCCCAGTAGCAAAGAAAACTTAAAGAGAATTGCTGTTTATCAGAGCTGATCCTCAGATCTGAATAGAAGGTCTTATCATTTTGAGTTATAAGGTCATCTGTCATTTACTAATCCACGACTTGGAATCTTGCTTCTTTGATTCTTATTAAATTTTCCTAAGTTTCAGATAAAAAATTTATAAAGGATATTTTGGTTGTGAGTCTGAAACTCTGAACCTCTAAAGAAAAAAAATGCATTTTTATATTTAATATATTTACAAAGAAATTAGATTTTTATCCAAAATATTTCAGTGGATAGTATTTAGTTTGCTGACAGTACAGTTCTATATAGATTTATGTGAGTTGTAAGCTATACTGAATTCACTCAACTCCTCCAGAGACTCTCCAAAACTTAATCTTATTAACTAAATTCAATTTAATTAAAATTAAATCAAATTAAGGTGTTTTTTTTTAATCTGGCTGCATTCTACGATGTGGCTGCCATGCCCATTTAAAAGCAAAATGAAAGTTCTCATCCAATCCATAATTCTTTAGAGCAGTTATAAGAAACTTGCAGGCCTTTAAAATTGGGAAGGCACAATTTAAACTGTTTTAGGCCCAGTACTCTTCAATATCTTTTATCTCTTAAATATCTTAGATGAGGGGATAGAAGCTGAACTCACCAAATTTGCAAATGACACTAAGATGGCAGGAATAGCCAGAAGATAAGACAAGCTCAGAAGGCAAAAAGATCTTGACAGACTTGAACAATGGGCCCTATCCAACAACTTGAAATTTTGTGAACAAAATCAAGATTTTACACCTAGGCAAGGAAAAACTAAAGGTTCAAGTACATATTAGGTGAAACCTGTCTCAAAAACAATAATTGTGAATGAGACCTTGGAGTTCTAGTGGATGATCATTTAAACACAAGCCAGCAGCCAAAAAAAGCTAGAACAATCCGTGGTTGAATAAACAGAGGCATAGAATCATAACCATGTGAAGTATTAGTACTGCTTGATAAATCCTTAATAATGCCATATCTGGAATACTGCATCCACTTTTGGTCACCACATTACAAAAAAGATGCTGAGACTTTGGAAAAAGTGCAAAGAAGAGCAACTGAGATTATAAATGCCCCGGAGACTAAAACATATGAAGAATGGTTGCAGGAATTGAGTATGGCTAGTCTAGAGAAAAGAAGGATTAGGGGTGACATGATAGCAGTATTCTAGTATTTGAGGGGCTGCCACAAAGACAAGGGAGTCAACTATTTTCCAAAGCACCAGAAGTCAAGAAACAATTGATAGAAATTAATCAAGGAGAGGAGCAACCTGGAATTAAGGAGTAAGAGACCAGCAGAACAGCTTGTCTTCAGAAGTTGTGGGTGCTTCATCATTGGAGGTTTTTAAGAAAAGCTACCTGTCTGTAATGATATAAGGTCTCCTGTTTGAGCAGGAGGCTGGATTAGAAGACCTCCAGTCTAAAGTCCCTTCCAGCTCTATTCTGATTGATTGATTTCAGAGCATTTCTATTGCGGAAATAAAATGAAGAGAAATTTTCATGTAATTTTCACGTGGAGTACAAATGTAAAAAATAAATATACTTCTTCCTCCTCCCCCTGCCAAAAAAGAAAAAAGAAAACCTCCTGTCAAAAGTAAAATGACATATAGTATAGTATAGGCTAATCCCATTTCCATCCACTCACTGAAACAATAGCCATGCTGGTGAATCTTACCTCTGACCACTTACAAATCATAATCACGCTGGTAAACCCTGACTTTGTTCATTCACATGCTCTAAGTGTTTCATCTCAATAGCTTTCAATATCACCAGTACTCTCTGTATATACCACAAATGGGAAGTTGAATCCAAGACAGAGACCCATCCATGGCCAACTTGATGAGTGTTGATGATGATCAGTTAGCCTATCAATGGCTAACAGATGACTGAATGAGATCAGAAGCAGGGCAATTACTGTTTACATGCATAACCACTACTCTATACAGACGTTGAGCAGGACTGCATGGTTTAGCTTCATAGCCATTCAGTCTTTAGTTTCATAGCCACTCAGACTCACTCCAGTCCCTAAATAAATATTCTACATGCACTGACCTTTTCCTAGGAAAAGGCAAAAACAATTATATTATACATTGTATAATGGGATGTTATCTAACAATTTTAGCCAAAGTTTTAGATATTAAAAAAAACCAAATACTTTATATATTTGAAACACTGAAGCCAGTTTTATTAAGTATTGCATCTCATTTTTTATTTTTTTATTTTAAAAGGTGGGGAAAGTGAAACTGGAGAGAAAAGAAAATGGCTATTTCTTTTAATCTACTGACAAAAAGGAGCCACTTTTACATCTGAAAATCAGCTTGTTATTGATTCTATCCATGTTAATATTCATGAAGCTCTATCACAGGACTGGAGATTTTAACACAGTGCCCCCATTCCTTAAATCAATTCCCATTGATTTCAATTGGCTTTTCCCATCCAAGCATCGATCATGTCCTTTGCTTTAGAAACACCCCCCCAAGGTCCTTTCAAGCACACTCGTAGCATAATGAGCTCATAGGGATCACTCACGTCTGAGATGACAGACGCACTATTTTCTATGAAAGCCAGGATGCCTTGAAAAGACTTCTCAAAACAGCTCTTCCAGGGCTTCCATTATTTCTCAAAGAATCAAAATTATTTAAACCATCTCTGTGCAGGAATCTCAATAAAAGCATTCCTTACAGGCGGGTATCTTCAGCCCAAACTATATCACATAAAGCAGGGGGTACTGTATAATCTAGCAAATTAATTGTTCTTTCATCAAATTTCTAATCCTTTCCTTTTTCTCCATAGAGGCCTTACATTCAGCTACAGAGCTGAAAATGGAGGTAAACGTTCTGAAGTCATAATGGATAATCATTCACCTCACTTGACTTTCCTCTGAAGATTCAGCTAAGAAATAAAGGCCAGTTTCATTTTCTCCATTTTAGATTTATAGAAAGCTGCCTTATGTGCAGACCAATGGTTCATTGCAGGGGTGAAATCCACTTACCTTTGCTACCTGTTTGGTAGTAATATAATATAGCTAATATAAATTGTGCGTCACAGCTAATTGTCAGAAAAACTGGCTCACCCAAACTGATAGCATTTTTTTTACTACTGGTTCAGGCAAAGAGGTAGCATTTTTACTAGCAGTTCGGGCAAACCGGTCCAAACTGGTCCAAAACGGTAACATTTCACCCCTGGTTCATTTTGCTCAGAATTATCATCATTGTGTCAGGGTTCCAGGTAACACCCTCAACAAAAGAAGACTCCAAGGCTTGTGTTTCCTCAAAGTTCCATTTTATTAGAGATGTCATATTTGCACATCTGGGAAAACCCGAATCTGAAAGTTTCCAGGATTCCCCACTCAAGAGAAAGTTCAAGTCCCTGCCCAGCACCCACATGTCCTTTACATGGTCCAATCAGGCACCATCCAAAACTGGAGATGCCTCCCAGTCATGTCATCACAGCTACAGGGCAAGATGACCTTGATTTTCTGAGAAAAAAAATGTTATTTTGACTATATATCTCCCACACTCTATATAATCCCCCTCCCATTTTCCCACAGTAGAAAATGTGGCAGGCATGAAGGCCCAAATGTAAAAGATGGCTTCCAGGTCTGACAAATTGGCTAGCAGCAACTTTCCATGGTTTTAGACTGGAATCTTCCTAGGCACTGGGTTTGTTAAATGGACAAAAAGGTGGAACATAAATTGGTAAAGCAAAATTGAAGGTGCTAAAATTAGAACTTCTAAAAAGAAAAGGACAGGCACTATAGCTGAGTTATGTCCTCTTTCTCTGATGAGTGGAATCTTAATGAACCAGCATATCTCAACAAACTTTGTTTACTTGACGACTACTACTACTTATTCTGGAATAAACACTTCAAGATTTTACATACCGGTAAACGTTTTCCCAACTTTACCAGAAATGTCAGGAATTGAACCTGAATCATTTTACATACCAGTTATAAACATTTTTTTTACAAAGAGCCTATGAAGAAAGTGCTAATTTCTTCCTGGCAATTTCCTTATTTGAACTAGGGAAAAACTTGGTACACCATAATTGCTCTTTTCTTTCTCTGCTCTTTCATAAAGTGCCTGGTTCACGTGGCTATCTGACCTTTTTGTTTTCCCTTTCAGGAGATCCTTCCTGTCTATGAGTGGACGACTCCTATCTTTTTTGCAATCATAGAAGGCCGGACATTGCTGTACTCAATAGGAGGAAAGACCTGTAATTAAGTCGATCCTGTATTGTTTACAAAACTTATTATAAATACACAGGAAGACATTTTAAACAGTCAAATTTAATTAAATATGAAGAAGTGGGGGATGATGCTTGGTATAGATTAGCAGGGGCAGGAAATAGAGAGTGTGTAATGAAAGTGCTCTCAAATCTTCTTAAAAATGGAGATTAACTAAGAAAGATTTTCCCCCCAGAATAAATCCTATATACTATACTTTTTTTTTTGCTATATTAAATTTTTTCTTCCAAATTTACACTTTATAAAATAGGATTAAAATATGTTATCATTACAAAAATATAAAGGAATAGTTGTATTTATTTAGCTATTCTGCAGAATAAATCTACTGATAAAAAAGCAACTATCATTCTGGTTTTCTGAAATCTTAACTAAGGATCCAGAGAATAGAATAGAATAGAATAGAATAGAATAGAATAACAGAGTTGGAAGGGACCTTAGAGGTCTTCTAGTCCAAACCCTGCTTAGGCAGGAAGCCCTACACCACTTCGGACAAATGATTACCCAACATCTTTAAAACTTCCAGTGTTGGAGCATTTACAACTTCTTGAGGTAAGTTGTTCCACTGATTAATTGTTCTGTCAGGAAATTTCTCCTTAGTTCTTCTCTGCTTGATGAGTTTCCACCCATTGCTTCTTGTCCTACCCTCAAGTACAGAATATTTGGAGAATAGTTCTACTGCTTTTATAAATATCAATAGAATGGCAAAATCTGTCTCAATAGAAATAGCAACTTTCACAAACTACAGAAGCAAATACTGTGATCTATCTATCTATCTATCTATCATCTATCTATCTATCTATCTATCTATCTATCTATCTATCTATCTATCCTGTCCTCCATTGTCCATTTATCTCTTGAAGGCACTCTTGTTACTAAAACAGAACCAGTAGAGATGCCATCCAATTTCATCTGCAGCAAAATTAAATTAGAAGGTTTTTGATGATGCATAGAGAGGGGGAACAATAGAGTAAATAAAAACAACCTCTCATAGGATTTCTCCCTTCCAATTAATGACTGAGCTGGAATTTGACTACAGCTGAGGAAATCCTATGGAAATGATTGTGGCCATCTTGCCTGGTTAGTAGTTATCCTACATACATTTCACTCATTAGAAAGCCTTCAGGAAGTGGGCAGAGCTTGGGTTTTGCATTGTGTATCGGTTATCAATTTCCCTTTTGTTGATCAGGCCAGCAAAGAGAGTTCATGTAATTGGATCCAAGAACTGACAAACACTTTATTGTAAAAGGGGGTGTCTCTACCTATTTTGAAAGAGACAGAAATCTGTCCCATCTATAGGAAGACATCCTTGAATCCAATTTTTGTCCTGTGTCCAACCTTCTATTTTTCAGGAGATGCATTGAAAAGATGGCAGGTACACTGGATGCCATGGTAAAAAATGATGACCCAAATCTCTTTCAGTTAGGTTTTAATCTTGGGTTATACTACTTAGACACCATTAGTCTTGCTTGTGGATGGCCTTTATAGATGTCAGCCCTTCAAAGTAGCCCAGACAAAAAAACAATACAAGTACTAACACTACCTTTATTGTAAGGGTTACGGTAACAGAATCTTACAAGCCTGAAAACTCATCCCCTGTTTTTATGTTACAAGGAACTAAACACGGAGCTCTTCTGAGACACTTACCCTGCCCCCCCCCTGCCCAATCTTTTGTGGGCTGAGATGTCTCTAATCTGCCATTGTCTTAACTGCAGTTCTTCCTCTTCCGGTCTCCAGGGTGTTCTCAAAGACTATTACAAAGGAGCTCTAGGTGTGGGAAATACATCTGTCCTTGCATTTCCAGATCTCTATTTCAATAATATCAACTTTCTTGATCAGCTTTCAGAGTTGGGAATGCATGAGGGCCACAATTTTGCAGTGGTCCTTCTCCTTTCTCCAGACTAGTTTCCATCAGTTTTGGATGCTCCAAAATTTGTTTGTGCAACATGAACAGCACTATAAATGCAATCCAAGATACTGGCTATCATCTTTAAAATCCTGATTTCATGGGGTCAGGTTACATGAGTGACTTTCTATCTCTGAGTTTCCACCCATTCTATTTCCTCAGGCATTGAGCTATTTGGCATATTAGGGATGCCAAATATATGCATATATTTTTTCTGGTAACCTTATTATATAATGATTTAGTGTTTCTTCTTTGTACTGTTTTATTTTTCATTTTGGTTATGGATGTTTTACTCTCATTTTGTGTACTGATTACAAAAATAGTATCCAGGGTTATGTGTTTCAGACAGGCGGATATATTATTTTTCTAAATAAATAAGTGAATATTGCATTAGAGGCAGCTGTTTTAGTGGAATCTTGACTTTAGGTGGATAGATGAATTTCCTATTCATGCTGATGTCTCCTGACTAACAATTTGAGAGGAACTTGGAGAAATTCATCCAAGTAAAAAGGCTAAAGCTATAGTACCATCCTCAGCAACACCTTAATTGGAATGCTAAATGTAAAGTCAGTCATCTCGGGATTCAGCGTGGTGGTGGGGCAAATGAATATGAAGGGTGGACAAATCAAATAAAGAGAACAAAACTTTACAGATTTTAAGACCCAGCTGGAACACAGCATCTGGCTGATCTTAGTTAATCTCAGAAAAGTTAAGTATGGTCAGACTTGGTTAGCATTTAGATGGGAGAGCCCAGACCCAAGAGAGCAAACTCGACTAGGAATTTAAAGAACAAAAACAGAAGAAAAAGCCTTCTGGAATCCACTTCTACACATTGCTAATAAGCTACCTGGATATGTCCATGAACTTGAGCTAGACTCAAAGCAGATTTTACAACTTTTATAAGGTTTTAAAAATACATGATTTTTCTTTGGATGTGGCTACTTTTTGCTTTGATCACATCCCCCCTCCCCTTTGCTTTAATGACATACAACGCCAAGGCATTAAACAAGATTCTTGGTCCAAAAGAGGTTGTACATCCCTACCGTAACAGAAGAGGTTTAAGGATTTTTATGAGGATTGTAACATTCCTGAGCCAGGGGATGTCCCACACATTTCTACCAAGATATATTGTGAATATATATTTTTAAGAAGCCAGAAAAGCCCATGAAGAATGCCTCCTCCTTTTTTTACCTAAATCTATGTCTCTAAATAAACTGGTAGTCTGATACTCAAGAGGGCAAACAAAGACCTAGGCTTCATCAAAAAGCACAAAGCAGATTCCTGGTTCTGATAAAACCCCTTTTATTAAACAAATGTGAGTTCCTTTCCTTCACATTCAGCAAAGGCCTGGTAAACAGTCTTTCAAAGGTGAAGTTATGACAACAGACCTTATCTAGCTTGGAAAGCTGCCATGTAAATATTTTTCAAATGAGGTGTTGTGCAAGGAAAGACTTGGCACAGATTCTCTGAGATTCACGGACAAATCTTCACACTCCTGAAACAAACAAAGGAATGAACAAATTATTTCCTGCAAAAGACCACTCCCCTTTTGCTCCTCTTTTATTTCCTATGGGAGGTGTCATTCACCATCCGCCTGTGGCTTTACTTCCAAATCGACCCTGATTTTTTAACTGTTCATTCCTTCTGGCAGCTCTGCACGTGCACAGTGGGAACACGCTCCAGCTGTTCCTCTGCCTCACTGCAGAGGCACGCTCCAGCTGTTCCTCTGCCTCACCAAAAGCAGCTGAGAACTGAAAGACGGTCTTGGCCCCCTCTCTATCTCCAACACAGAGCTCTCGTCCGAACCTTCCCCCACCTCCAGGACTGGCCCGTGTTCCTCCCCAACTTCATCACTGTCCAACTCTGCTACCAGTTTCACTGGCCACCTGCAGGCCACAACACCTATAAGCATCATGGTTCAGCAGTGCTCTAGAAAATACTGTGAAGCTCATAAGTCTATGGTTAATGAATAGTAAAGCCAGTGTCAGATGTGAAAGATCAGGGCCACATTTGAAGTTCCAATTAAATTGATTTGTTGCTCATGCCTATGCATAGGAATCTACTCAATTAACAGTTAGCACTATTTTGGCACTAGATAAGGGTTAATAGAATTCGGGGGGAGGGGGGTGTTGAACTTTTGTGGCTACATAGAGATTATAGGCTGATTCCTCTTTTGACTCCAGCCCCGGTTCCGCCATTCATTCTCCTACCGCCATGTTGAACATTAGATCCTCTCCCTTTAAATCCTATCTTGTAAGTGTAATAACTTGAAATACAAATCTGTCTTGTAATGAAAATTATGATTGTCTTGTGATGAAGCATGCCAGACTTCCTCTCAATGTTCGTGGCATTTTCTTTACAAACAACCAAAGGAATCCTGTTGAATATTCTATAAAACTTCTGGAATGATTTACCATACCAAATTACTTGTAGAAAAGAAGCATTTAGTAAAGTGACCTCAGTTATGTTTTTAGACACAACAAAGTCATAGTCAGCCGCTTAACTATGTAAATGATCAGAGAGTTTGTTCTAAAATCAGAACAAAATGATCTATGGGGAAATAGAACCATTTTTTCCTGCTACTCCAAATCGCAAGTTCTTCTGGGATGGCATTTTCTCTCTCTTGTTCTCCGTCATTTCCTGAAAATTCTGGTATGTATCAAAAGTTCATGGATACCCTAAGATGTTGAAAAAAGAACAAGCATATAACTTATAGTTTAATTAGTTTAGGCCTGTCAGTCACTGCAAGGTTTTATTTCTTAGTTGCAGGGCTCAGATCCATGTGATTTTAAATATAATTTGTTCCTGTTACTTGTGAAATCTTGGAAGATTCTAACCTTTTCAATATCTTCACTTTTCTTCACAAACTTATTTAAAAATGAAAGCCAGAACAACTCATCATAATTTGAGGAAGGGGCATGGTTGAATATGTAAAGGGAAATGTCTGGAAATGTTGTGAATGTGATTTATGAAGGAATTGTTGATACTTTTTCTTATTCCAGGCTAAAGTATGCAAGGCCAACTTTGAATCTGCTAATTCCCTGTTTCTTAATTTCTTTCTGAAGCAATCTCATAGGTGGTAGTACAGGAAGAATCTAATTTCTATTCGGAGACACAGTAGAAATCTGTATTTGTGCTCCTACAATCCTGACAATTTTTAAATTCATTCAGCCCTTTAAGTCTGGAGCAAAGGAATGTCAGATCTTGAACAAACTGGTGCCTGTCGGCCCATGTTCAAACAAATAGCCCCAACAAAGATGATTTATTTACAGTAGTTAATACAATTGGTAGTAATAACTTTATAGGCAACCTCTAAGTGCAGGCGAAATGAAAAATTTACTAAATTGGAATATAAAAATTCATAAGAAAATGTACAAAATCAATATTTCATGGGCCTTGCTTTACCTTGCCTTATACAAATCTACTCCAGAGCATGCATTAAAATTTAAACCAGTTCCACGCGACAAGTTCAAATACAGGGGCCATTTCATATTAGTTTAACTTTGGAGGAGATATATACAAACCTACACTTTTATAATGCGGGAAAAATAACTTTGGGAACTCAGCACCCACATTATGGGACGTGTAGCACCATTCTTCTTTCACTTCAGTATTTATGTATCTGTGTTGATTGAATAGAAATTAATATTAAGGATTATTCAATATTACAGTCTGTTTCAAAAGCAAAAATGATAAGGATAAATCATAATTAAGAAGGTCTTTTTATTGTACTTTTGCAAACCTTTTTCTAACAGTGTTGGCTTTCTTTTTATTTGGCTTCTTGATTATGAGAATCAGGTTCCACAGCTGAATGGCAGAATTATGCCATAGCTTTCAATGCTTTCTCCTGAAAGGAGCAGCAGATTAGTTGATTATAATCCCTACATTTGCATTGGAAGAACTGCTGGATAACAAACTATCTGACTTAATGTCCAGCTATCAACACTCCAATCAACATCTAAAAGCCACATACAGCAGGCACCATAGAAATACCACACAGAGAATAGCCCAAAGTACACACTCTGCTAGAAAGAAGTTCGCTGAGGATGGGCTCCATCATGAGACTAAATCTCTAGTTTTGGTGACTAACAGAGATTGGATCCTGCAACAAACTATCTGTTCAAATAGTTTAAACATTGTTTAATCTGGACAAAAGAAAGCACAAACAATGTAAACTCAGGTCTGTAAATTGCCTCCCCCTCCCCCCCCCCTAGCAGAATAGATTTTTAGTTCTACTTAAATTGCACTTTATATTTCTGAATGGTCAGTTATCCAAATAAATTGGTGTACATAAACATTTGGCAGAGGTGGTACTGTACCAGTCTGGACCAGATCACCCAGACTGGTAGCGGAAATTGTGGGTGGCTCCACCCACCCGTGCCCGGATCTATGGCATCCCATTTAGATCATCTTTTCCACCAAAAATGCATGCGAGAAAGGATCTGCAAAAGTGGGGAGGTGCACACTCACATTTGGAAACTGGTAGGGAAGGTAAGTGTGTATCACCCCTGACATTTGGTATCCTCCAGTAGTGAAGTCCCCCTTTCCCCCACCCCCACCCCCAGTAGCAAGATTGAGAAAGACTCCTGCTTGAGAGTGTTTCCTAGCTAAGAAAGTAAGATTCACTTAGGAAGCACCTGCCTCTGTTCAAAAGTACTACATTCTGTCTGGAAAATCTTATTTGGTGTATCTGAGCCATTAGAAACAATCCTTGAACTTTTCCCTTTTCTCTTAACAAGCTACTGGAGCCACAAGCTTCTAACATTATTTTGGCTTTAATCTTGCAGTTCCCACAACCCAACTGTTGATTGAGTACCTATTATTAAGATCATTGGTCTATTATAGACTGACGAATGCTACTTATTGTAGTTTATATAGCCTTCCAAATTCTGCGCTAAACCTACATTAACTACTTTTTAGCATGCACAAAATAAGGGTTTGTGTACATTTCAATGGAATAGTTTACTTATTAATATGGCAGAGATACCATTTTAGGTTTTAGTCTTCTTAATCTGACCCAGTGCAAAGAGAGATCTAATTTAAGAATATTCTATCCCCACCTCTTCTAGCCATATCTGAAAAGACACATATTAAAGTCAGGAAAGACACATATTAAAGTCCCTTTTTTTAAATTAGGAAATCAGCCACATAATTTTCACTTAGCCCAGCTAAGCAGAGCCAGTACTTGTGCGGGAGACCACTAAGAAATCTCAGGCTAAAAGCTAGACTGGAAAATTTTTAAAAAGATATTCCAAGAGAAGTATGTGGCAAACCATTTTTATACTGTTGCCAGGAAAACTATTTGAAAATATCCATGAAATCATTAGGAGGGGAACTCAATCAGGAGATATTTTTTTTTCATTTTCAACAGCACTAAGAAATGTATTTAAAAATAAGGATGGTAAACTAATGGTTCAGGAACAGAGGTTGGTTGCTCCCAGTTCAGGAGCAACTGGTAGTAGCGGCGGTGGGAGGCTACACCCACCCACCCGAACCAGTTCTGAACTGTTCCAACCAGTACGTTTGGAATGGGCCCGGCGTCACCTAAATGCATACACGCACTGCATGCGCAAGCATTGTACCTACTTGCGACACTTCCGCAAGCCTCCACGACGCTGCAGCTGCTCACCAAAGTGTCACGCAATCGCTGTATGCACCATGTGCATACACAGAAGTGCCAAAAGCATAAAGCACAGGTAAGGAGTGAGGGCGGCTGGGCCCACCAGAGCACCGTACCGGAATGGTATCTGGTGCTCCGGGCAGGCTCCAGTTCGCCGTACCAGGGCATACCTCCTGTAACCTACCACTGGCCCCGATTCTTCTGTGCATGTGCTGAACCGGCAGCTTGGGTTATGAAAGAAAGCAAAGGAACCCCTTACAGTATATTTTAGGAGAAAATGATATTCTGCTATTATTTATACCTTAACTGATTAAGTTGTTAAAATATTTTTATACTTAATTGGTATTTAACAAGATAGATGTAGGATGTAAATGAGACATTAAATTCTTTTTTTTAACACTCATTACTTTGTGTTAGACATTAATTGATATAATTCACTTGATGTAAATAACCCTACTGTCCATGTCAGCAGAAGAACTCTGCATATCAATGGAAGAATTTAGGGGAAGATAGAGATGATATAGCTTTATTTTAGATAAACTGGACTCAAACTGTAGTGCTATAGTTTGGTAACCAATAACCCAGGACTGTATGTACACCTACCCCAGGATTAGGCCACCAAGATTTAGCAATTACATTGCAGAATTTCAGTGCTATGATTCTGGCCCTTTGGGGCCACAAGTAGAATTAGGAGTGAGTTTCTTCTGGAAGACTACCTTGCTTCTCTTCCTGTCCTTAATCCCCTCCAAGGTCAAAGTAGGCCAAAGCTTTCAATCATAACCCTTCTAAGTAACATAGCAAAATTGCTTGCTGTCCTGCAGACTTTATAAGACCGATCTACAATGTCTAAGCCGTCAAATATTCACAGGCCTGGTTTTAAGGAAGTACATTAAATGCAGTACATTAAATGCATTTTTTGTGCACTGGTTACACTGAAATCGAGCCCAAACTCTATAATTTAATTAAAGTACATGGAAAATTCCACTGAAGGACTCCCTAAATGTTTCATTTTTTATTTAAATCCCTTTCCATCATTCATTCTGTTCCAATGTCTTCATAAGGAACATCTTGTATTCTGATTGCACATTTTATTCTCGGGATAATATTGTGAACATTAAAATTACCAAATACATTATGACTACATGAGACAGTCGCATTCAAGAACTATTTGTTACATTTTTATTCTGGATGCCATGTATGATTGTATTCCTCTTTTCATCCCCCCCCCCCCCCCCAAATACTCAGGAAGCAGATTCAACTGAGAGATTGTTCTTGGCAGCATTGCATTTCTCCCATTAGGCAATTTCAAGAGCACCATTCTTCTCCCCAAAACTGCAATATAAGCTAAAGTGAAACTACTCTGCAAAAGATCTGAGTCTTTTAGTTAAAATTAACAACTAATAAAAAGAAGGCAGCAGAAGTATAACCAGCTGGAATTCAATTAGTCCAGTAGATTTTCCAAAAATATCCACTAATGGGGCTGGAAAAGGATACTTTAATTTTAGTAATTTCATATGTTTCTGCAATAATTGCAGTTCATCTGCTACCATGTTATTTTTCCATAGGGACTTCATGGATCATTATATCTGTTACAGAACAGGATGCAATCCAACAGGGGCAGACAGGCAATCAGTCTCTCTCTCTCTCTCTCTCTCTCTCTCTTTCTCTCTCTCTCTCTCTCTCTCTCTCTCTCTCTCTCTCTCTCTCTTTCTCTCTCTCTCTCTCCTGTACAGCTAAAGCTGTGGTCCCTTTTATTATTTAATAGTTCCCTATTTATGTCCCTCTTTCTGCAATCCGTGAACTATGCATCCCAGCACAATTAGTGGGTTAATCCTGTCCTCCTTGCCTTTTTTTCAGGTGCCAAACTAACCCAGCATCAATTGGAGGCAGATTTCGTCCAGGGAATCTGGGCTATTAATTCTGGGAGGGCTGACCAATTGACAGGAAGGAAACTGTGTTGCAAAGGCAAAACCATCAGCATCATGTCCACTGCAATATTCCATAAATAAATATTGAAAGCTGCAATTAAATCTCTACTATGCACCCCCCCCACACACACACACACTTAAAAAGAGAGGCGAAAAGCTTATGCTTCTGATATCTCCTACTATGTTCTCTGTCCAGGTTATAACATTTCTCTAATCCAAAGAACAGTAAATATAATTTTAAAAATTATATTTAACATTAATGTTAACATTAATATGTTTACAGCTTGAACATTGGTAAGGAACAAAGCAGGAAGGGGAGAGTGTTGCTAATATCCCATGCTTGAAGAAAGTATCAAACTAATTTCAGCTCCAATTAGAGTTGTGCTGAAACATCTGTCCTGAATTTTTCCTCTAAAACCTAAAGGTGTTAGGATGGGAAGTGAGATCTAGAGTTCCTTACAAAGCAAAATACTTTTCAGCATTGTTTTCTTTGGGAGAATGTCCAATCCATTTGTATTTTAGAAATCACAAGAAGGAAGAGCAAGTCTTGAAAGTAGAATGAATAGACACAAAACGTTAATCTATTTATTTAACCTGTCTTGCTTTTTCTGCCACGCAGTACAGAAGGATAAGTAGCTTAATGCTTAACAAATAAAACAATTTGTTTGTATATCGTGATAACAAAGTTGAAAAAATTAGTGACATGATTTGGGACTCTACCATATTTTTTTCACAGCTCACACTCGTACATATATTGTTAGTCATTGACTTACGACCACAATTGAGGCCAACATTTCTGTTGTTAAGTAAAACATTTGCTTAGTGAATTTTGTCCCATTTTATGACTTTTCTTTCCAAAGTTATTAAATGAATCACTGAAATTAGTGGCACTTTTGTTAAGTGAATCAGGTTTCCCCATTTACTTTGCTTGTTAGAAAGGTCATAGAAGGGGACCATGTGACCCCAGGACACTGTAAGTGTCATAAATATGAATAACTGAATCTGAATTTTGATCACATGACGATAGGGGTGCTGCAATGGTCATCAGTCACATTTTTCAATCCTGTTGTAACTTCAAATGGTCACTAAATGAATCGTTGTAAGTTGGGGACTAAGGTAAAAGTAAAGGTTCCCCTTGCACATATGTGCTAGTCATTCCCGAGTCTAGGGAACGATGCTCTTCTCCTTTTCAAAGACAAAGAGCCAGCTCTGTCTGAAGGCATCTCCATGGTCATGTGGCCGACGTGACTAAACACCAAAGGCTGTTAACTTCCTACCAAAGTGGTCCCTATTTTTCTACTTACATTTTTACATGCTTTTGAACTGCTACGTTGGCAGAAACCGGAACAAGTAACAGGAACTCACTCTGTTACGTGGCACTAGGGATTCGAACCTGTACTTGAATACAGTAATGGAAATTGGCACAGAATCTTATAAATATGCTTGAGAGCTGCTTGTTGAGTATGACCAGCAGAATATAGGAGGATGACAAATCAGGAATCAAATGTTTGATTTATATAACTTAGTCATGTCAGCACAGACAGATAGTAACCCTTCAAGATTTCAGGAAGGTATTCTTCCAACTCCAGTTGAACCTGAAAACCTTCTGCAGGGAAGAAGAGATTCTTTCACTGAATCAGGTCTCTTTTCAGATCACAGTAGAGAAAACGAGGAAGTTCAAGCCCAATAGATTAAGTTAAAGCCGAATATCATCTGCTGGTTTTGTCTGGTCAACAAATACCATAGAGTTCTCTTTAGCATGTTGAGTTAAGCAGTGAACATTCTAGAAAAAAAAATCAATTTAAGCTCCCCCATCCCCCTGCTTTTGTCAAGCTGTGCCAAAGACACATTTGATTTTTGTTCATGCCAGTATTTGCCCACATTTCACAGACCTGCCACGAGCCTCTCCATCCATCTATCTTGTAACCAATCCTCTTTCTGTGCTCCAGACTGGATTCCATGTTTTTTTCTTGCCAGGAGTCTGTGGGTCAGGGTCCCTCTTGGCAATTCAGCAAGCTCTGCCTGACAAGAAAACTGAAGTATGTTCCCAGAAGCTCTTATCAGGAAGCAGCATGTCAAACAAGATGAAACTAGCTCTCCATTCTTGGAAGACTTACTACAATTCCCCTTATGCCGATAGAAGCAATGTTAACGCTAAACAGCTATGAAGCCTGCAGTGCGGATATACATTTCACCTCTCATTAACAAATGCTATTATTGAGTTTGTCGAGAGAGAGAGGGAGTCCAGACCCGGTAAAATCCAACGGCTTTATTGGCTTACAACAGAACAGCACAAGACGGCTACGAACAGTAAGTTAGAACCCAAAAAGCGCGCGTTCTCTCTCTGACAGCTCTTTTATTCAGAGCTGTCAGATAGGGAACCAATAGGCGCGTCTCCCGCTCTCGGCCACAGCCAGTCGCGTCTTGGCCAATCAGACGCGACTGGCTGTTGCCGGGGGATTTGAACAACTATCGTACATAACACTCCTTCCCCCCCAGCGAGTACGCATGCGGGCCCATTAGCATACGTACTCGCTGAGGTAGGCGGGGCGACGTCGGCTCCGCCCCGAACACCTCAGTTCATCGGCAGACAGCGAGGGAGGAGGATGTGTCCGTAGAAGCTCCTCCCTGCCGGGGGTGTAGCTCCGGACCGCGTCATCGCGGCCCAGCCTTTCTCCGGAAGCCTTCTGATCTGGTAGGTCGCAGCGAGGGGGCGTGGTGCGCGGGGAGGAGTTGGACTCAAGCCCCCGGCGTGCGGGGATCGGGTAGGCCGGGCTAGTGTGTGCCCGTCGTGAGTTGGGGGCCGATGTTTCGGACTGTGGCGGAGGAGGCCCCGCGGAGACTGGGCGTCCCAGGCAGGGCTGATCAACGTCTGGCAGCCCCGGGTAGTGCCCAGAGGATTGGGAACGACCCAGGCAGGGCTGGTCGAGCTCCGGCAGCCCCTGGCAACGTTCGTCCGCGGCCCAGGGCCTTCATGCGAGCTATGCCTGGGTGTGTGGCATGGAGGGCCTCGAGTACCTGACGCCGTAAGGGAGGGGGAATGATGACCCGGTCCCCCCAGAGCAAGCACCCGCTGTGGAGCGACAGCTCCAGCTGACGGGTCTTGAAGGGCCGGAATTCGGCCGGCAGGGCCTCCGAGGGCCACCCCCGCAGAACCCAGGTGGAGACCCGGGCGAGGATGGGGTCGGCCCTGGTCAAAGCCGCCACATCCGTAGACGTGAGAGGGAGGCCCGAGTCGGCCACGGCCAGAACGGAGAGGGCCGGAACCGGCTCCTGGTCCGCACGGGGGAGGGGGCAGCGGCTGAGGGCGTCTGCGTGCCCCAGTTGTTTGCCCGGACGGTAATGCAGCGTGTACTCGTACGCTGCCAGGAACTCCGTCCACCTGGTCATCCTGGGCGAGAGAATTGCCGGGGTGGGCCGGTCGCCGGCCAGAAGCCCAAGGAGCGGCTTATGGTCGGTGAAAACGGTGAAGGAACGGCCGTACAGGTACTCGTGGAATTTTTTTATTCCGGACACTACAGCCAGAGCCTCCTTGTCTATCTGGCTGTAGTTGCGCTCCGCTGGAGACAAAGTCCTGGAATAAAAGGCAATGGGGGCCTCCGAGCCATCGGGCAGGACATGGCTCAGGACCGCCCCCAAACCGAAGGGGGAGGCGTCAGAGGCCAACGTCAAGGGCATGCTGTCAGAATACTGAACCAGCACGGCCCGTGACGTCAGCATCTCTTTGACAGCCGCGAACGCATGCGCTTCGCGGCTGCCCCAGCGCCAGGCCGCCGAGCGATCGAGCAATCGATGGAGCGGCTCGGCTAGTGACGCCTTGTGGGGAATAAAGGGCGCGTAAAAGTTAACCAAGCCGAGGAACGCTTGCAGCTCCGTCTTAGAGCCAGGCGTGGGGGCGTTGTGGATCGCCTCGACCTTGGACGGGGTGGGGCGGATACCCTGGGCATCGACTACGAAGCCCAGGAATTCGACCCGTGGCACAGCAAATTTGCATTTGCTGAGCTTCAATTTGAAGCCCGCGCCCCTGAAAATACGGAGGACCTTCCGGAGTACTTCGGCGAGGTCTGAGATGCTGGAAGCAGCTATCAGGACGTCGTCGAAGTACGGAACGACGCCCGGGAGCCCGTGGAGCAGTCGCTCCATGAGGCTCTGGAAGATCCCCGGGGCGACGGAGACGCCGAATTGGAGGCGGCGACAGCGGAAAGCTCCTCGGTGGGTGACGATGGTCTGAGCCTCAGCCGCATCGTCGTCCACCGGCAACTGCTGGTAGGCCTGAGCCATATCCAGCTTCGCGAAGATGCACCCCCGCCCCAGGGAATGGAGCAGGTGTTGCACCACCGGAACTGGATATGGGTTCGCCTGAAGCCCGCGGTTGATCGTCGACTTATAGTCGGCGCAGATGCGTATGGACCCGTCGGGCTTGATGGGGACCACGATTGGGGTCTCCCATTTAGCCTGGTCAACGGGTTCCAAAACGCCCTGCGCCACAAGACGATCAAGCTCCGCGTCAACACGCGGCTTCAGTGCGAACGGCAGCCTGCGGGCCTTGAGCCGAATTGGAGCGACCTGGGGATCGAGATTCAATGAGACGGGGGTGCCCTTGTAGGAGCCTAGGGCCCCATCGAATATATCTGGGAAATCAGCAAGGACGGCCTCCACGGGAGAGGTGGTAGGCACCTGGTGCACCCGCTGGACCGAGATGCCGAGGGCGGGAAACCAGTCAAGGCCTATGAGCGCTGTGAGGGGGCGCTCGACCACCAGAATGGGTAGGAGGCCGGAGAAACGTCCATACTGGACGCGGACACTGTGCTGACCCATTACAGAGATGGGGTTGCCCTGGTAGTCCCGGAGCAACGTCGCGGGCTGGGACAGGTGCTTGGGCTTGATGGAGGGGCAGAGGCCCTTTAACTGAGGCCATGAGATGAGGGACCGGGACGACCCCGAGTCAACCTCCATGGCCAACGGGCGCCCCTCAAGGAGCAAGGAGGTAGAAAGTCGCCTACGGTCATCCGGGGTTAGAGGAACGGAGTCCCGGATCTCAGTCATCGCGAAGCAGTCGGCCCCGGAACGTGGACGGCGAGGCTGGCGGCGCTGGTCATAGGTGGAGGACGGTGCAGCCTGGGCGGCCATAGAGCGGGACTCCGCTGGTGGGGGCAAGGTGGGCAGGCTGGCGCGGCAGGCCCGGGCGATGTGGCCCTTCCTGTTGCATCTGCGACAGATGGTAGCCCGAAATGGGCAATCGGCCCTGGCATGGCCCCCCCCACACCCGATGCAGAGACCTGGGGGCGGGCGGGAAGGCTGAGCTCTGGCGCGGCCGCGGTGGGAAGCCTGCACACGAGCCACCTGGCCGTAGTCCTGGCAGTCATCCAGCGGGTCGAGGGGAGCGAGCTCGTCAATCAGGCAGGCCCTAGGGGAGGGCTGCCCCGAGGCGAACTCGGAGGTGGTGGCGTCAGCCAACTCCGCGGCCCTGGCGTCTTCCACGGCCTGCTCTAAGGTGATCTCCGAGCGGGCCAGAAGTCTGCGCCTCAGCTTGATATCTTTGAGGCCGCAGACGAACTGCTCAACAAGCGACTCGTCCAGAAATGGGGCGGCGAAGTCACAGAGCATGGCCGAGGCGCGTAGAGTTTGTAAAAAATCGGCCACGGACTGGGTGGGCTGCTGCCGGCATTGGCGGAAGGCAAATCGGCGCGTAATCATGGAGGGGGCCGGGGCGAAGTGGGCCCTGAGGCGGGCTCGCAAGGTGTCCCAAGGCACGTCTTGGACCGCGGCTGGAGCGGCGATGTTCCGCGCTACCGCAAAGACGGCGCGCCCGCCACATCCTAGGAAAAGTCCGAGGCGTTTGTCCGGGGTGATTTCCCCATGGGAGCCCGCGAGCAGGAAACAGTCAAAACGGGCGAGGAATGCGTCCCAGGATTCAGTCGCAGCGTCGAAATGCTCGAAAGGCTGCAAGGTGGCCATTTCAGGCTGAGGGAATAGTTGTCGGAATGACGGTGTACTCTTCGTCCCGTAGGGAGAAAAGCCGCTACGTAGGAGGATTAAAGCCGGGCCCCAGCCCTCGTCGCCAGTATTGAGTTTGTCGAGAGAGAGAGGGAGTCCAGACCCGGTAAAATCCAACGGCTTTATTGGCTTACAACAGAACAGCACAAGACGGCTACGAACAGTAAGTTAGAACCCAAAAAGCGCGCGTTCTCTCTCTGACAGCTCTTTTATTCAGAGCTGTCAGATAGGGAACCAATAGGCGCGTCTCCCGCTCTCGGCCACAGCCAGTCGCGTCTTGGCCAATCAGACGCGACTGGCTGTTGCCGGGGGATTTGAACAACTATCGTACATAACAGCTATAAATGCTGCTCTCTGGTGAAAGCTGTTCAGGATTCCCACTTTTGCAATTTACTACAAACATCGCTGGATAAGTCTGTTAGTAATGTAGATCTGTTTGATAGATCTGCTTGGGGGGAAAGAAGAAAGAGCAATGACAAAAGCTTTTCCCCCTGCAGAATAGCCTATCTTTGTACATCAACTTTGCTTTTCACAAGAAGACAGTGAGTGAGTGAGTGAGTGAGAGAGAGAGAGAGAGAGAGAGAGAGAGAGAGAGAGAGAGAGAGAGAGAGAGAGAGAGAGAGAGAGAGAGAATGCAACCAGAGTCTATTACTGTGGCAGTTCCAGACAAGCTACCAATAACTGGTGCCCTGTGGAAACAATGTGATGGGAACCTCCACCTCTAGTTATTTTAATTAGGGGACCGGAAACTAAAACATATAAAGAATGGTTGCTGGAATTGGATATGTCTACTTCAGGAGTGGGCAACCTTAAACACTCAAAGAGTCACAAAGGTCCTAACTGGAAGATCTCTGTTCAATTCTGGAGCCGACTGGAAGTCCGGTTCCCCCACCATAGAGTCTCCTCCTACTGCAACATCTTTTTTCCTCTGCTGACCAGAAGTCCTGTTCCCCTACCATAGAGTCTCTTCCTAGCATGGCATCCTTTTTCCTCTACCTGTCCTAACTGAAAGCCCTATCAATGGTGGAGCTGACCGGAGAAAGGGAGTTGCAGCAGAGGGATGAAAGAGCCACATGCAGCTCTAGAGCCATGGGTTGCTGACCCCTGGTCTAGTTTGATGAAAATAAAGACTAGGGGTGAAATGATAGCAGTGTTCCAATATTTGAGGGGCTGCCACAAAGAAGAGGGAACTTATTTTTCAAAGCACCAGAAGGCAGGAAAAGAAACAATGGATGGAAACTATTCAAGGAGAGAAGCATCTTAGAACTAAGGAGAAATTTCCTGACAGTTAGAACAATTAATGAGTGGAACAATTTGCTTCCAGAAGTTATGAATGCTCCAATACTGCTTTTAAGAAGAGAGAGGACAATCATTTGTCTGAAAAGGTAAAGGGTTTCCTGCCTGAGCAGAGAGTTGGACTAGAAAACTTCCAAGGTCCCTTCCAACTCTGTTATTCTGTTAATATTTCCAAAGTTTGTTTGTCCACAAAATTTGGTGCCCTATATTAGTTGTTATCTGAGGCAGCCCAGTGCACCAATTTGGACCAGCCACTCCTTCAATGTCAGATGCAATACATAAAATTGGTTTGTGTATTGCATGGGAAATTGGTTTTGTTCTCTTAACAACCATGCAAATTTATGGTATGGCAGTAAGAAAGAGGCCATAAACTGAAACAAAATAGGAACTGAGTCACCTTGCTGCCACTGGTACTACAATATTTATAACTAAGTTTTTGCAATGCAGGAGTTCCTCTTATTATTTATAATTTTGAGAAGTATGTCCAATCTTTAATAAATAAGCAACCCCCTCCCCCAGATGTATCACAAAACGTTATTTTTTTAATGCTTGGCTTTTAGTAATTTCCTTTATTTATGCAAACAGACAAAGCATGTGAGAAGATGGAGGCTAAAATGCCACAGGTTGGAAACCAATAAGGATCTTTTTTAAAAACTGAAGCATTATTTTAATAGGGAGTTACTTGGGGGGGGGGGGGAGACTAGACAATGTTGTACTAAAACTATTAAGGACCTAAGAACCACCACAGAATAGAAATAAAATATAGGCATGGCATTGTTTTTCCTAATACACCTTCTAATCAATTTATTTTCTCCTTGTGATTTACCAGAGAATTTTCAGAAACATTCATGGAAACTCTGAAAGAGAGCAAAATATGGGGGAAGGGGTGGGCAACCCTCCTTCCCATCAGTTTCCCTATTGCTAAAACTTTGGCCAGAAGGACACCTATTGGGGAAAAAACAACAGTTAAGAACCTTTGACTTCCAAGGCTTTTTGGAAGAAAGTTTGAATATGCTAGAGAATAAAAAAGAGAAACGGCCAGCAACTAAACTTTAAACTGCTCTAGTAAGTGGCTATAAAATGTATAGTGCTGACAGAGATCAATCATTATAGATAGATGTTTTCAGCTTCATTCCTACAATGGCATGTTCTGCATCTGTCAGTTATGTCTATAGAAGTAAGCAATTCTGATTTTTTTTTAAAGCATTCTGCATATATCTGCTTATCTAAAGGTTTTTTAAGTCAGCTGACTATTTTTTCCATGTACTTAAAGTAAGTTTGTTGTATTAAATAAAGGTGCTACAAAGAATAAATATTTAAATTTTGGAAAATGTCATATATTTTAATTAAGAACTACCCCAATGCTGGCTTAATTCAATCTTTTGAGCCTCAGAAATTCAGACTTTAATAGATGGTAAGGCATATCATTTGACTGAGAGACGATTGTTGCAACTCTTTTCCTCAGTATAGTCTTTTATTTTTTCTGATTTTAAGAAGACCTAATATTGTCAACTATGTTACAGATTTTTTTAAATTGTGTTACGTAACCATAGTACCATCTTGATTTTTTTAAAATGTGTTCTGTGTATGGCCATGATTATATCTCACCTTGTTTGCAAAATGTATTTGTTCTGCACAGGCTGATATCCTAGGAAAGAATTATTTTCAGTGCAATTAAAAAAAGGCTTTTATGGGTTTTACTGTTTTACTACTGTTTTGATCCTGAAATAGATGACTAAACAAAAAAATAGGCAAAACACTGAATTCATATGAGCTGGGTTAAAATTCCTGAATGCTGACTCTACCACAAATCTCTTCTACAGTTTGAATCAAATTATGGAAATATTAATCAAGGTCACTTGATAGCAGAATGTGTTTTCTTTTAAAAAGCTTCATTTTCATGTGATAGCTGGCCAAAATAAAGGGATGAGCAAAAGCTGATGAGAAAGGCTCGAAAGCACTTTTTCCAGGAGTGAAATTCAGCAGGTTCTGGAGAACTGGTAGTGGCAATTTTGAAGAGTTCAGAGAACCGACAAATACTACCTGTGGCTGGCCCCAAAGTGGGGTGGGAATGGAGATTTTGCAGTATCCTTCCCCTGGAGTAGGGTGGGAATGGAGATTTTGCAGTATCTTTCCCCTGGAGTAGGGTGGGAATGGAGATTTTGCAGTATCTTTCCCCTGCCAAGCCCGTCGAGCCACGCCCACAGAACCAGTAGTAAAAAAAAGTTTCATTTACCACTGGCTTTTTCAAAAGACATCTGGAGTATTTTTTTTCCTTGAGGAAGAAGAAGAAACATTTCGTTTCTCATCCAAAAAGCTTCATCAGTTCTCAGGGTGGGGGAGACAGGAATGGAAAGATAAATAATGACAGTTGAGACTGGGTGGTGGTGGGAATGGTAGGATAGGTTTAGATTGGATGGTGGGGAGGGGATGGAAGGATTGCGTTTCTTTGCAGTCATATGTTCCATTCACTCTCTGTGAGAGCTCTTGAAACCACTTGGGGGTTTAGCCAGACACCATCTATCTCCAGTCTACAATGCAGCTCTTGAAGCAATGCCAAGAAGATTCCTCATCCAATCGCACTCTGAAGGCAAAGATAAACCCCCAAGTGGCCTCAAGAACTCTCACAAAGAATGCTAATGGACCAAATGGCTGCAAAGAAATACAATCCTTGCATTGCTCTCCACCATCCGATCAGATCTTCTGCTGTGGCCTAGAGGTAGAGCTCTCCCATCCCAGACAGGAGGTTGTGAGTTCAATCCTAGGTAGAGGCAAATGTAGGGTCTCCTGCTTGGGCAGGGGGTTGGACTAGATGACCTGCAAGGTCTCTTCCAACTCTGTTAATCTGTTAAAGAATATCTAGGCGGAGCCGAATATTCCTATATGGTTCTGCCCCAGGCTCCTGATGGACCCGGTAAGGTTCCAGAGGGAGCTTGGGGCAATGCCTGTGGACTTGCCCCGTGACTCGACTGAGGACCTGGTGGCCGCATGGTTAAGTGCGGCCACGGGGGCCTTGGACCGAGTCGCGCCCTTGCGGCCTCTCTTGCGGCGTCGAGTCACCCAGGCTCCTTGGTTTACTGAGGAGCTGAGGGAGATGAAATGCCACAAGAGACGCCTAGAGAGCAGATGGAGATCCTCTTACTCCGAAGCCGACCGAACACTAGTGAGAATCCATATTAGGACTTACTTAGTGGCGATAAGAGTGGCCAAATGTGAGTATTGTGCCACCCTTATTGCATCTGCAGATAACCGCCCTGCCGCCCTGTTTGGGGTGACCCGCTCCCTCCTTCATCAGAGGCCGCGGGAAGCCCCTCTACAGGGACGAGCAGAGGAATTTGGGATTTATCTGCAGGACAAAATCACTCAGATTCGGAATGAGTTACCCTCCATCGAGAGTGGTCCAGCGAGATTGTCCGAGGTTGGTCTTGAGGCTCCATTCTGGGAGGAGTTTGACTTTGTTACTACCGAGGATATGGACAGGTTGTCAAAGAGACTTAAGGCTACCACATGTTTATTGGACCGGTGTCCCTCCTGGCTTGTACTGGCATCCTGGGAGACGACACGAGGCTGGCTCCAGGGCATTGTCAACGCATCTTTGAGTGAGGGGTCCCTGCCTGCCATCTTGAAAGAGGCGGTGGTAAGGCCCCTCCTCAAGAAGCCGTCCCTGGACCCAGCATTATTAGAGAACTTTCGTCCCGTCTCCAACCTTCACTTTCTAGCGAAGGTTGTTGAGAGTGTGGTGGCCCAACAGTTTCCATGACACCTGGAGGAAGTTGATTATCTAGACCCACGCCAGTCCGACTTCCGACCCGGTCACAGCACGAGACGGCATTGGTCGCGTTGGTGGATGATCTCTGGAGGGCACGGGATAGAGGATATTCCTCTATCCTAGTCCTGTTAGACCTCTCAGCGGCTTTTGATACCATCGACCATGGTATCCTACTGCACCGACTGGGGGGGTTGGGGCTGGGAGGCACCGTTTTACGGTGGTTCTCGTCCTACCTCTCTGGTCGGTCGCAATATGTGTTGACAGGGGGGCAGAGGTCGGCCTCGAGGCCCCTCGTATGCGGGGTCCCTCAGGAGTCGGTCCTCTCGCCCCTCCTATTCAACACATATATGAAGCCGCTGGGTGAGATCATCCGTGGTTTTGGGGTGGGATATCATCTGTACGCTGATGATACTGAGCTGTACATCTCCACCCCAGACCACCCCAATGATGCCGTTGAGGTGATGTCCCAGTGTTTGGAAGCCGAACGGATCTGGATGGGTAGTAACAAACTCAAGCTCAACCCGTCCAAGACTGAGTGGCTGTGGTTTCCGGCACCCCGGTTCAGCCAGATTACTCCAACTCTGGCCATTGGGGGCGAAACACCGGCCCCCGTGGAGAGGGCGCGCAATTTAGGTGTCCTCCTGGATTCCCGGCTGTCCATGGAGGACCATGTGGTGGCCGTGGCCAGGGGGGCGTTTCATCAGGTACGCCTGATGCGCCAATTGCGCCCCTTACTGGACCGGGCTGCCATTCGCACAGTCACTCAGGCCGTCGTGACATCCCGACTGGACTACTGCAATGCTCTCTACATGGGGCTTCCCTTGAGGTGCACTCGAAAGCTACAGCTAGTCCAGAATGCAGCCGCGCGGGTGATTACGGGAGCCCCTAGATGCTCCCACATAACACCGATCCTGCGCGAGCTGCACTGGCTTCCTGTGGTCTTTCGGGTGCGCTTCAAGGTCTTGACGACCATCTTCAAAGCGCTCCATGGCTCGGGACCTAGTTATATGCGAGACCGTCTCCTGCCCCATACATCCCTTAGACCGATACGCTCCCACAGAGAGGGCCTTCTCAGGGTGCCATCGGCCGGACAATGCCGGCTGGCGACACCCAGGGGAAGGGCCTTCTCTGTGGCAGGCCCTGCCCTGTGGAACGACCTACCCCCCTGAACTCCGCACTATCACCGACCTCCGCCTCTTCCGCCGGTGTTTAAAAACACACTTAGTTCATCAAGCCGGCCTAACATAGCCTCCGCTGGGACAAATATTAGACAGTTTTAAATGGGGGATTTTAATTTGGTTTTAGCGCAGGTCTTTTGTCATTTAATAGGTTTTTTAAATTTATGTATTTGGTTCTATTTTTGTATGTTGTTTTAAATTCCTGTGCGCCGCCCTGGGTCCTGTTGGAGAAGGGCGGGATATAAATTGAATAAAATAAATAAATAAAATAAATAAACTATCCTTCCATTTCCCCATCCATCCAGTCTCAACTCTCAGTACCTATCTTTCTATCCCCATCCCCACCATCACATATTATGAAGCTTCTTGGATGAGAACATTTAGTTCTTTTTCTTGAAGGAAAAAAAAACAAAGTGTGTATGCTGTCTTGAATTCTTAGATAAAAAATAAATAAATAAAAATGAAAACAAATGAATTAGGTTAGCTGATACTTAACTCTTCCAAATCTCCCCAAAAGGAAAAGTCTAAAATATTTGACCTCTTCACTCTCCATAACTTCAGTACTTCACAGACACAGCTATTACAGCTTCCTAAAGCCACTACAAATAAATAGCATGTCCTCTGGCCACAGAGAAAATGTAATGAAATAAATTCAGTTGCTCGCCTAAACTGGAGAGTTCCCATATAAATAACACACACTAATTAATTTGATGACATGTAGAATATTTTATTATTTCTAATATATGTTGACTTCTCCCAGACATGCATACTTCTTTCATCTTGTTCTCTAAAATATGCATGTTTTTACAGCACTTCCTCTAATGCAATATACACATTCTTTCCAGTATAGATATTCTTGCCTTTTTTTTGTTTACCAAGAATTGCACTACAGAATCAAGAGAAATGCAAAAGTTGAATAACAGCAGTATCCAGAAGTCATGAAACTGAATTAGATCTGCAAATGTAGACCAGAATGTATCATACAGAATAGAATATGGACCTTATTTGCTGCAAATTTGGAGGGAGTTAAAAGAGAATTTGAAAAATTTATAGAGGATTAAACTTCAGGGTAGTGTTTTACTAAGACATTTGCCAGTTGTTCTTGGATTCTTTTTTGACAAAATGTGAGGATTTCAAAATACTTTTAACTAAATAATAATAATATTTGTCTTAGTATCAGTACACACTCTGTGCCTGTTAGTTGTTTGGAGGCAGACATCATTATGTAAGCTTGCAAGGAAGACACTGAGGGACTTTAGCTTGCATACAATAGAAAGGAAAGCAGGAGAAAACAGACTTTTGATTGCATTGGTTGCATATCGGCCAACATTTGACAAGGCTGACCAGGACTGTCCTTGCCATTAGGAGAATATATGGCATGGATATGGGGAAAAGCTTGGCAACTTCCTTTTCTTACCACAGAGTATTATGTTAAAAGCCTTGGTTGCAGTGGAAATCAATAACCATGCGCTCACCAGATGATCACTATGGCATATGGAAGATTATGAATTGGAAAGTACTCGGAGTAAAATAGTGAAGTGTAATAACTAATGAGTGACATATGAAAGAAAAATATAAGAGAACAAATACAAGAGCTGGCTTTCAATAGCCTCAACTGAAACGGGATGGCATAGAGCCTCAGTAGGCAGAGCACATTTGCAATAATGGAAGATCCAATACAAACAAATGCACATCTTTTTTGGATTTAAAAGAAATTGCAAAGCAATGTAGAAATAGATTTATGATTTAGATTTGTTAAACTAAAATAAGCCAAGTGTAGACAACTCATACTAATAACGCATAAACAGCATTTGCATTTAATCTCTTCTGAATCTCCTTCACAATGTTGTAACCCATCAGCGGCCAGCAGAACTGGCAGCAGATTCGGACAGTGAGGAGTTTGGGGAGGAGCATGGGTCAGTCCTGGAGTCTGGCGAAAGCTCTGATGAGGACTCTGTGTCAGTGGCAGAGAGGGGGCCAGAGCCATATGCCAGTTATCAGCTGCCTTCAGAGGCAGATGAACAGCAGGAACTTGTTCCCAGTGTGTGCATGTGCAGAGTTGTGAGACAAAGGGAGCAGCTAAAGAACAGGGGTCGACTTGGGAGTAAGGTGGACAATGAATGGTCCTCCCAGAGGAAATAAAAGAGGAGTGAAAGGGGAGTGGAGTTTGCAGGAGACAATTAGTTTGTTTAATTGGTTTGTGACTCTCCAAGACTCCTTGCCAAGTTTTGTAGATATTGGCCTGTCAGCTCTCCAAGCCAGGTAAGGTCTGTGATTGTAAATCCTCCCTTGAAAGACTACTGGATGTGAATGAGCAGAATTCACAGTAAATCAATAAAAGGGTTTTTTTGTCGGGACAAGGAGTTGCTTCATGTTCTTGGGAAGCCTAGGTCAGAACACACTGAGTAAGATTATAGCAGTATGGAAGAATGGAGGGGAAAAACATATTTTCTTAACTATATCTTCTATACTAGGGGTGTTAAACTCAAGGCCCATGGGCTGGATTCGGCCCATGGGGTGCTTGAAATCTGCCCTGCCTGGAAATAGCAAAGCAATGGTCTGTGGTGCCTCTGGAACCCAAGATGGGGTGGGGGCTGGGGGCTAGGCAGCTCCTTCAGCACTCTACTGGCCAAAACAGTGTGCGGAGACTTCACAGGGTCCCTCCGTGGCCTGTTTTGCCTGGCAAAGTGTTGCAGGAGGCCGTCCAGGCCAAAAATGGGGCACTGGGGAGCCTTGTGGGGACTGAGTGCTGTAGGAGGCATCCACATACACACCCCGGGCTGGCCCGCAGAGGAGAACTACAATGCTGATCCGGCCCTCAAAGAAATCCAGTTTGACACCCCAGTTCTACACTATTAAAAGAAAAAGAATAGGCAACTTAGGGACAGACTCCTCTTTTAGCAAATCAGGAGTAAAATTACATTCTTTCTCAAAAAAACCTATGGCTGTTTTCTACACCATGAAGTATTTGTTAATGCGAAATTTTATTTGCACACGCACCTGTATTTGTGCATGTGCAAGACAACCCCCACCTATTCATAGAAGTAATCTGATCCACTTATCGCAAACAGGAGGTGGTATCTTGCAAACTTCCTTATGAAGGCTTTTTTTAGCTCCATGTGAATTAGCTGATTCAGCATGATAAGCCAGACAACTTTGGCGTCTTCAAGCCACCACAGACAGAGCAGTTTCAGTGCACTGACCGTGACTGTGTGTGTATTGCGTGTGTGCATATATATCTGTATCTCTATATACATATATATAATCAGGTGAGAGTTACTAGGCTGCTCCTTGGATACTCTTCCACTTGTACAGAAGAAGGTAAATGTGCTGTGCTCTTCTATTATTTAGCACTGCATAGGGTTTTGTTTTCTTCTTATGGCCCTTTTGTGCTCACAGATGTTTTAATTACTATGGAAAGGGAGTAGATTATTCTAGCCATATGTCTCCATTCCACATAAATAAGGACTGTTGTCGGCCCACCGTTGTTTCTCGGGACTGTCAACGATCCCAGTGACATTAAAGCTGTCGGACCAGATAAGCATCTTCTCCCCTTCAGTGAGCATGCTAATTCAGAGAACACAGAGACTGATAACCATGAAAACATTCCACCTAGGAATAATAATGGTCCCACCACAAAATGGTTCCTTCAGGAATTTGAGTATGAGCTTGATTCGAGCTGAAACATCAACAAAGAGAAAGAAAGAGGGAGACCACATAGTCAGATATTTGTATGGTATGTATTTGATTCAGGGTAGGTTCCCAGCATTTTTAAATTCAAAAGTTAAGGCAAAGAATTCGAAAAGGCACAATCTGTCTCTGTCAGAACTGGTTGATGTTTAAAATTCAGCTCTACTTTTACAATGATCTCGGCCAATGCTAATGATTGGTGAATCCTTATTGATATCCATTGATATTATACACAGATCATATTAAGTCTGGAGTCACATCATCAAATAAAATAAATAAATAAATAAATAAATTTAATTTGTAGACCGCTCCCTCTCCCCGAAGGGACTCGGAGCGGTGCACAGGGGAATTAAAAACGTACAAAACATAAATACATCATAAATATATATAAAATCAAATTAAACAATTTATCCCTGCGCTAAAATCCTAAAAACTAAACCCCTTAAAAACCCAATTAAAACAATTTAGATATTCAGACTGAGAAGGCAGGAAGGTAAGTTAGGCCAGGCCGGCCTGTTGGAAGAGATAAGTCTTGAGCTTTTGTTGGAAGGCGGGGAGGTCCGTAGTTATTCTGAGGTTGGGGGGGGGAGGTCGTTCCATAGAGCTGGGCCCACCACAGAGAAGGCCCTGCCTAGTGGATGGCACCCGGAGAAGTCCCTCTCTGTGGGAGCGAATCGGTCAGAGGGATGTATGGAGTAGGATGCGATCTCGCAGATAGCTAGGTCCCGTGCCATGGAGCGCTTTAATGATGGTAGTCAGCACCTTGAAGTGCACCCGGAAGACCACAGGCAGCCAGTGCAGCTCGCGCAGGAGCGGTGTTACGTGGAAATGCCTAGGGGCACCCAGAATTGTCCACGCGGCCACGTTCTGGACTAGCTGTAGTCTCCGGGTGCACCTCAAGGGAAGCCCCATGTAGAGAGCATTACAGTAGTCTAGATGGGATGTCACAAGGGCATGAGTGACCGTGCGAAGGGCATCCCAGTCCAATAGGGGACGCAACTGGCATACCAGGCGAACCTGGTAAAACGCCCCCCTGGCCATGGCTGTCACTTGATCTTCCATAGACAGCCGGGTATCCAGGAGGATGCCCAGATTGCGTGCCCCATCCACAGGGGCTAGATGTTCCCCCCCTATGGCCAGTGATGGAGTGAACTGGTTGTACCGGGACGCCGGAAACCACAGCCACTCGGTCTTGGATGGGTTGAGTCTGAGTCTGTTCCTTCCCATCCAGATCCACATGGCAAATAGAATTGTTATTATATTTTTGCTATGAGCATTATTGAAAGAAATTCTTGACCTCATTCTCTAAGTCTTCATGGCAATTCAGAAAACTGATTGCAGATTCTTGCTGGTATTGTGCTTTGATGATAAGTGGCATAGTTTAAGTTTTTATTGTGGTGGTTGTTTTGAACATTATACAAACACCCAAACACACACACTTGAACTTAGACAAGAGGACAGGGCAGACAGGTAACTGCAAGAAAAATCCAACCACGTAAGCTATAGACAAAGCTATTTTTCCTATCTTCCCTCCATCCGTGTTTTTCTTTTATCTTGTCTATCTAATGAATTAGATAAGTTTTATACATAGAACCAAGTTTCCTCTGAAAGGAAGATTTATTTCTTTGATAGCATTATATGCTGACTTTATTGTAAAAGCTCTTAAAGTAACATAGCCTTTTTCTTTTGAGTTTTTCTCCATAGTAAGTTACCTGACATGTAGTTTGGATGAGAATGACTGACTCAAAATCATCATGAAATCTTCTGTGACTGAGGATACTATAGCACCAGGCCTTTCTGTGCCTGGTGAAATTTTATTAAACTACATATTTATGTGTGATCCTATGAAGTTACTGATTGTACTAGTGTCCACTATGGCCTGTAGCAGTATTTCTAGGCCCATCTAGGTCTATAATGTAATAGGAATTATTAAATGGCAGTGTTTCACACCACACGCTTAAGTCACCTGTGAATTAGACTCCTGCCCTTTTTGACTGACAAAAGCAACTAACAAAGGTCAGGGAATTACACAAAAATGGTCATGAACAAAACTCTGATGGACAAGGTAATGTCTCTAGCTTTGAAGTAGATAGGGGTAGCTAGCCCTGTTCAAGAAGCCTTCTCTTGACCCAACTGTTCTGGAAAATTATTCACCTGTCTCCAGCCTTCCCTTTTGGAGAAAGATTGTTGAGAAGTTGATGGAACTGCAGCTGCAGATAGTTGTGGATGAATATTATCTGGACTTTTTTTAGTCAGTATTCAAATTTGTATATGGAGTAAAAACCACACTGATCACTCTTATGGATGGGTCTGAGGTAGGACTAGAATAGGGAGAGGTCCTGTTACATCTCTCAGCTACTTTTGATACCATTAACCATGGTATCCTATTGAGCTGATGACAAGCTTTGGCTCTGTTAGTACTTTTCTATGTGGTGCTGAAGCTTTTAACTCAATGTTTTCATGCATATGCTTAGAACATATAGGAACTAAGAACTTGGAAGTGTATTTGGTCATTTATTATACAAATTTATAATTTTTATTGGATATATTTTTAGAACAGGAAGGACAATTAACATAGTTTCTGATTTATGTATGGGAAACTGAAGTAGAAAAATTGAATTGCCTAGGACTAAAAATGACCTTATTGCTAAAAGACATAAGTGATCTTCCAATTGTTATTCTTCCTTTGTATTCATAATGGTACATTAAATCTAGTCTACATTAAGGAATATTTAATCAAATTATTATGAAGGGTATACATGCAAATCCACTACAATGTTATTTATAATCTACCCTGTAACATATTTTGCTTGTGTATTGGTTGAAAGGCAGTATAGAATTGAATCATAGCTTCAGACACCACAATGTGATGGTCATAGTTAGTCATCACTTGGCTAACATTTGCATGGAATTAGGTATTAGTATATGAACATGTATCTCTTTTCCATGACATGGTTGATCTGAGCAGATAAAAAACTAGTTACTCAGTAAATACAGTCCCATGATTTTTCTAGTCAAGATATAGAACTCTACAATGAGGGCTCCTTGGTGCTCTCTGAGTTTCCTTGTTTTCTTGCAGTCGTTTCATTGCCCTAACCACAGTAGGTAATGTTATCAGTGCTAGTAAGGAGTGCTGTTTACTGTCAGTTTATATTCTGGTGTCTTGTTTGTCTGTGTGGGTGGGGGAGATCTTAGAGATTCTTTGGTTGGGCTGTTTACTGATGCCTCCTTTTCAGTTCCTTGATTGCGGTATTGTTTACTTGGTCTGAAGTTAACCTTGGAATTAATCTTCTATGCTACTTATGTTGTCTTGGGTTTTTTTTCTTTTGTTATGGATTGCACCAGTAGAGGCTAAACCAATTTCACTGTATATGTGATGTACAATGATAGCAAAGGCTATTACTATTACTATTATTATTACTATTACTATTACTATTACTATTACTATTACTATTATTATTATTATTATTATTATTATTATTATTATTATTATTATTATTGTTAATCTTTCGTAAGATTCACAGCCTTTGGGGCTGGTTGGTAGCTCAACAGCTCAAGTCCTAACCAAGGACCTAGGAACTGTTAAGGTAACGTCAGAGGATATAAGCTGTTCCAAGTAGGGTGTTTTTTTGTAGAGTCAGAATGGTCAAGTCCGGTAGATTTAGAATTTCTAAATAACAAGATAGTCCTTTAGGTATTGCTCCAATGGCTCCAATTACAATCGGGACAACACATGATTTCTTTTTCCACAGTCGCTCAACTTCAATTTGCAAGTCCCAGTACTTTTGTGATTTTTTCCTTGCTGCTTATTTTCAATTCATGCATCACCAGGTATTGCAATGTCAATGAACCATACTTTTTTCTTTTCAACTATTGTTATGTCAGGTGTGTTGTAGGACAAGTGCCTGTCAGTCTGAATTCTGAAATCCCACAAGAAGATTTCTCATTCTCTAAAACTTTCTCAACCTGATGTTCCCGGTGGTTTTTGCTGTACTCAAATTCAAACGTCTGGCATAATTTCCAGTAAATGATCATAGCAACGCGGTCATGGCATTGTAGGTAGTCAGTTTGTGAAATTTTGCTGCACCCACTGATCAGGTGGTTGACTGTCTCATCTTTCTCATTACAAAGGCAACATTTGCTGCTTGGTGGTAGCATGTTGAATTTTTGCCTTCATGCAGTTTGTGGCTAAGGCTTGTTCTTGAGCTGCCAAAATAAAGCCTTCTGTTTCTTTTTTCAGTACTCCTGATCTTAACCAGTTCCAAGTTAGTTTTTGGTCAGCTTTGCCTTCAATACTTTTCAAGTATTGGCTATGCATAGATTTGTTTTTCCAATTTTCAGCTCGTTTTTTATTATTATTATTCTGTGGTTAATCTTTGGTGAGATTCACAGCCTTTGGGGCTGATTGGTAGCTCAACAGCTCAAGTCCTAACCAAGGACCTCGGTAATGTCGGAGGATATAAGTTGTTCCAAGAAGGGTGGTTTTTCGTAGAGTCAGAATGTTCAAGTCCGGTAGATTTAGAATTTCTAAATAGCAAGGTACTCCTTTAGGTATTGCTCCAAGGGCTCCAATTACAATCAGGACAACACATTATTTCTTTTTCCACAGTCGCTCAACTTCAATTTGCAAGTCCCAGTACTTTGTGATTTTTTCTTGCTGCTTATTTTCAATTCGTGCATCTCCAGGTATTGCAATGTCAATGAACCATACTTTTTTCTTTTCAACTATTGTTATGTCAGGTATGTTGTAGGCCCAGTGCCCGTCAGTCTGAATTCTGAAGTTCCACAAGAGCTTGACTTTCTCATTCTCTAAAACTTTCTCAACCTGATGTTCCCAGTGTTGTTGTTGTTGTTGTTGTTGTTGTTGTTGTTGTTGTTGTTGTTATTATTATTATTATTATTATTATTATTATGCTTACTTTATTAATTAAACATGAAACTCAGGCAACTGAACATTTAAAAATGCATTACAAATACCATTGACTAATGGTTGATACCAGCGTTTTCTACCAGTGTCCTAGGTATCAACCAAGTATCTTCTTAAAATATAAGATGTTCCAAGTAGTGCAGTTTTTTGCAGTTCTGCTGGTGTTATTGTAGGAAGCTACAATTTGTTGATGTATCTTGTAAAATTCTTGGACATGGTGCCATTGATGACAATGGGTATAACTGTTACATGCTTCATCCTTAGCTGTGTAGTTTCGATGGCCAGGTCACGATATTTCATTATTTTTTCTAGTTCTTTTTCTTTGACTCTGGTATCTCCAGGAACAGTGATATCAATAAACTGTACACTTTGGCCCTTTACAATCGTGATATCTGGCATGTTGTGCTCCAAATGATGATCTATTTGTATTCGAAAGTCCCACAAGATCTTCACCTTCTCATTTTCAATAACTTTTTCCATTTTATGTTCCCATGACTTTCTGGATACAGGTAAATCATATTTTTTACATAATGGCCAGTGGATTAATTTAGCAACTCAGTCGTGTCTAGTTTTGTAATCAGTTTGTACGATTTTGCTGCATTCACATATTAAATGTGAAACAGTTTTGACTGTGTTATTGCAAAGTCTGCAGTTTGGGTTGTCAGTGGGTTTTTGTATCTTCCCTTTAATGGCATTAGTTTGTAGTGCTTGTTCTTGAGCAGCCAGTATTAAACCTTCCATTTCTTTCTTGATAGTTCCCATCTTAAGCCATGTCCATGTCAAGCTGTCATCACATTTTCCTTCAATGTTTTTCCAGTGCTGTCCATGCAAAGCTTTGGTTTTCCATCTATTTAATCTATCATCCAGATGTTTTTCCTTATATTCTGCCTTTGTTTCCGTTGTTGTTGTTGTTGTTGTTGTTGTTGTTATCTGATCTGCATGCTGATTACTGGTGGAAAGGTGCTGTGGTTTTTTTGTTCTCTTTTGGGCTGGTTTTGCATAGTTTATAGATGTTGTCATTGTCTATGTGTCTATTGATGGCTGATTTGCCAGTTTTCTAGAAATTCCTTGGCATTTTGGGACTTGGCTTGATCTAGAATTGTCACATTTTCCCAACTCTACTATGTCAATAATTGAAAAATAACTGAAAATTAGAATGTGAGGAACACAGCACTCGAACGGAAGAGTAAGAAACCACCCAAGTAAATTGAAACAACTATGAGAAAAAAGAGCTTATGAACAACATGTGAACAACTACTAGAGAGGAACTTTCACTCCTTCTTGAGGATAGAGGTAATTGGACATTCCGCTAGAGGGCACTCCCGTATGGGTCTTTAGTTTCCTTACACCCACATGGGACAATGCAAGGGTGCATCCTGCACCATCCTGATCTTTTAATGAAGAATCTGAAAACACTCCTCAGTGTTTTTATATGTTTTTATATGTTTGTTTGTTTGTTTGTGTGTGTGTGTGTGTGTGTGTGTGTGTACACACACTCCTTTAAATCCATATATGAGGCTATGGTAAAAATATTATAGAAACCACACATATTCAGATGTCTCCTATATCTTTTTTATGATTAACTTATAAATTTAATCTTTAGACAATCTGTATGTTAACTCAGTTATTCTGTTCCTCCCAGAATAGCATACAGATTAAAATTCAACAAACCTTTGGATTTTGCTAGTCTCCAAAGGTCATGGTTCAATCCACAGCTTAAAAGTGGGTTTAAAATACATTTATAATAATATTTTTGAATAATTTACATTTGGAAATAAAGTGTGTTTATATTATAGACATATACAAATGTGTTTTTGAAAGCCATTTTGTAAAAAATGTTTCTTACTAATATACGTCAGTTTCAGATACAGGATTTATTTAAAAAAAATGCAGATTAATGTGGAATCAAGATGGAAAAGAACTATTTATAAATTCATGTGAAAATGATAAAGAACAGAATGGTTCGTTCTTCCTGGTCCATTATTTGTATTTCATAAATAGCAATAACACTTAAAGTTGGATTCATTTTAAATTATACTTGGAGCAGATACATTGAAATCAGTGGAAACTAATACCCATTATTTCAGTGATTCTAAACATTCATAAATGTTACTCTTGAAGTTTCATAAAAAGACTTTGTTAATATTGTGCCTCAAATTTCTTCCATATTTTTAACCTTTTTCATTACTCTTGATCTATTAGTCCAGTGGTCGGCAAACCGCGGCTCGCGAGCCACATGCGGCTCTTTGGCCCCTCTTTGGCTCTTCCTCCACCCTCGCCGATGGTGGGACTCCAGGGACCCACTGGAGAAACCCTCCCTACTGGCCGCCGATTCCCTCCCTCCCTCCTCCCGTGGAGCCTCCCCAACCGGCATGAGGGCCACTCGTCTACTTCCAGGGGGTGCGAAGGCTCCGCGGGCGGGGGGAGGGAACTGGCGTCCAGTGGGTCAACCACTGAACGCCGTTCCTTCCCCACCCCACACGGAGCCTTCTCAGCCCTGGAAGTAGCCTGAGCGAACGAGCGGGCGGGTGAGCGGGTGAGCCAGGCTACTTCCAGGGCAATTGGAGGGAACCGGCATCCAGTGGGTCACCCACTGAACGCCGTTCCTTCCCCACCCCACACAGAGCCTTCTCACCCTGGAAGTAGCCTGAGCGAACGAACGAGCGCGGCGGGCGGGCAAGGCTAAGGCGAGCAAGTGAGTAAGTGCAGCGAGCTGGGTTGAGGAGGGTCCGTGGGGGGTGGGGGCAGGGGTCAGATAGACAGACAGACACAGAGAGGCACAGACACAGAGAGAGACAGGGAGGTAGGGAGGGAATCAGACAGTGACAGACACACACAGAGAGAGGGAGGGAGGAAGAGAAAGATAGACAGAGACACAGAATGAGTGATTAAGTGCATGAATGCAAGAAAGACACACACACACAGAGTGGCAGAGATGGGCGGACGAAGGAGAGAGAGACAGGGATAGAGAGAGAAAGAAAGAAAGAGAAAGAAAGAGAGACAGAAAGGAAGAAAGAAAGAGAGAAAAAGAAAGAGAGAGAGAAAGAGAGAGAGAAAGAGAGGGGGGAAGAAAGAAAGAGAAAGAGAGAAAGAAAGAGAGAGAGAGAGAAAGAGAGAGAGAGAGAAAGAAATAAAGAGAGAGAAAGAAAGAGAGAGAAAGATGGAAAGGAAGAGAGAAAGGAAGAAAGAAAGAGAGAGAGAGAAAGAAATAAAGAGAGAGAAAGAAAAAGAGAGAAAGAGAGAAAGAGGGAAAGAAAGAGAGAAAGGAAGAAAGAAAGGAGAGACAGAGAGAAAGAAAGAAAGAGAGAGAGACAGAGAGAAAGAAAGAAAGAGAGAGAGACAGAGAGAAAGAAAGAAAGACAGAGAGAGAGAGAGAGAAAGAAAGAAAGAGAGAGAAATGGAGAGAGAGAGAGAGAAAGAGGGAAAGAGGGAAAGAAAGAAAGAACTTATGACCACAATTGAGCCCAAAAGTTTGGTTGCTAACCAAGACCATTGTTAAGTGAGTTTCACATTTTCCAAGTTGGCCATGCTCATCCAGTCACATGACTGCTGAGCCACTCCCACAAAACAGGCCACACCTTCTGGCTCTCAAAAGAAATTTCAATCGTGGTATTGTTGATATTTGGCTCTGTTGACTAATGAGTTTGCCCACCACTGTATTAGTCATTATAAAGAGAATCCAAAAGAAAAAAAATCTTTTTGGATGGACTTTGAGAGATGCCACATAAGGTTCTTTAATTTGCTTTAGCTAATATTGGGTGAATACTTTATTCACTGTACTGTCCTTCTCCACCCCACACCCACCCCATGGTCTGCATCTTCTTGGACTGACAGCATTTCAATTAAATCCTAAGTAAAGATTTAATTTAAAAAAAAATCCCTTTTTAGATCAGGAAATTTGAACAGCCAGGGAGGCTGCAAAGTAATGAGAGAGAGAGAGAGAGTATGTAGGTATATAGAGGGGGAGAAATACAGTAGAAAGGTAGGAAGAGAGAGAGTGTAGATAGGTATGCAGAGGGATAGAGAGAGAGAAATAGAGAGAGAGACAGAGAAATACAGTAGATAGGTAGGGAGAGAGAGAGAGTAGGTAGGTAGGTAGGTAGGTAGATGTATTTACGCATGTGCTGGAGAAGGAAATCACTGACCACCTTTGGAACAAATCTTTGTTTCTGCAGGCACAGTACTTGACCAATGTAATTATCATCAATCACTCTAACTAAACAACTTTACGAAAGGGAAAAAAACAGCTTTCCAAAAGGGGGAAAAAAAACCTTTTTGCACTTTGCAAACCTCCCCCAAATGGCCCATTTTTCGCGAAAATGGGCCTGTTTTTTAAAAAAAATAAAAGGCATAAATAGCCTTGGGGGGGCTTGCAGAGTGTTCCTGGGGGGGGGGTCAAAAATGAGCAAACAAACTGGCACATTTATTGTGAAAACGGGCCATTTTTTGGTCAAAAAAATTGCATGCATAGCCTTATGGAGGCTTATAGGGTGCTGCTGGGGGCTGGGGGGGAGGCAAAATTTTCTGCCCTCCCCAGCCCCCAGGAGTTCTCTGGAAGCCTCCATAAGAGTATGTGCATGGCCATTTTGGTGAAGGAGCAGGGTTTCAGGAGGCAAAAAATGCTGTATTCGATGTATAAGATGCACCCAGATTTTCAGCCTCTTTTTTGAGGAAAAAAGGTGCGTCTCATACTCTGAAAAATACGGTATTTAGAAAATATCTTATATTAATTCCTTAATTAGAACTTATTAATTTATCTCAGATGTTAGCTACTATGTGCCTTTTTTCCATCTATTTAGAAACATTTGCCTACTATTTCTAAAATTGCTGTTTTCAATAACATCTTTTGACAAGTTCATTCTGCCTTCAAGAGAATAAACTAAATAAAATGTATGGGTAATAGAAAGTGAAGCACCTCAATTCATAACTACAATTAACCACTATTAATTAAAAGCTGAAAGATAAATGAGCCATGAGATCCATTTATTCCTAAATTGGGAATATTTAAATTCACAGTAAACCACTAGCTCATTTTTCATTGCAAAGTCTGACACTGCAAGAGTTGAAGGCAGAACAGCAGGGATTCCTTGCTTGGAATAAGCAAATAGTTGCAAGTGTGAATAAGGTGATGTAGTCACCACACTCAGCATATTGGAGCTGTGAAGGTTTACTGTATGTACAGATTCCTATTTAACAATGCCACTTTTAGCTAAACTATGTTGTTTTTCCCCCTTCAAGAAGGTCTATTTAAAATCACTGTGGTTTAGAACAGGGGTCCCCAAACTTTTTTGCACCAGGGACCGGTTTCATTTTAAAGAAAATTCCGCGGACTGGCCGGCGTAGAGGGGGAGCGAGGGGGGGAGGGGGAACAGGCGGTGCATGCGCACGCGGGGGGTGAGTCAGCTCACTCGCCCCTCTAGGGCCCCCAATGGCATGAGCGGCCACACCTGCGCTCTCCCGCCCCTGGTGCGCGCTCTGCCCAGGGGGCTCCCTCCTCCTCCCTCCTCCTCCTCTCTGGCCCTGCGGCCCGGTTCCTATCAAGCCACGGACCGGGGGTTGGAGACCCCTGGTTTAGAACATTGTTATGTGTGATATTGGAAAATGTACTGATAAGATCCCAAGAAGTAGGTTTGTTTAGGCAAGGTAGTTTCACAAATTTGTCAAATCTTGAGTGCTCCCCTACTTTGACTCTTTCCTTTCTTCAGTTCTTTCAAGATGACATCTCAGAATACCAAGCCAACATGATCATTGCTTGGTCTAGGAACTGAGGGTTACGCATATTGAGACATTAAGTATGGTACTCTATTAATGGAAAAGATTTAAAGTCATTTTTGGAAGTTAAGGGATGTATGTCCCAAGGGTATGCATGCACATTCATTCACCCAATCTGTCCATGATGATAAAGAAAGTCTCAAATGGAGCCAAACTCGGGGGGGAATCATATTTATTTGCACGATCAAGATTTTTTTTATTGCATACATTCCTGTTGGCTTTGTAATTCCTCTATGTAGGAGGGTGGGCCAGTCAAAAGGCAAGACAGATATCTCAAATACAGAGGGAATGTCTTGAATGTTAATACTAATTGCAACCAGCAAAAGATTTGAAACCCTCAATAATTAGCAAAATCTGGTGCTCATATGTCATCAGACAAACAGAAGATCTCCTCCTGCTTCATGCCAATAAATTGTTGAAAGAAAAAAACATAATTTTTATTTATTTATTTTTATTTATTGTAATTTTCCATGAGTGTAACTTGATGGATAGCATTTCACCTCCAATCCCACTCCATTATCTTTAACAGTGCTTTAACAGTTTGAACAAGTACAATTATCAGCCAAGAGATGGCGTATGCAATAAAAGTTCTGAAGTATAACCCAGGTAGCAACCCAAAAGTGTGCAGTCGACAATATATTTGTGCTTCTGGCCAAAATTTTATTCCCTTTTCCTTATGAGTAGGCATGATTCAGATGATTTCTACCATCATGTTCCATTCCCCAACACTGCCCCAACACTGCAAGTCTTTAAGAAGATATTGGATAGCCATTTGTCTGAAACGGTATAGGGCTTCCTGCCTAGGCAGGGAGTTGAACTAGATGACCTCCAAGGTGCCTTCCAACTCTGTTATTGTATATTTGTATTCGGAAAGTTTATTTTATTTATTTATTTATTTATTGAATTTATACCCCGCCCTTCTCCGAATGGACCCAGGGCGGCGAAAGTTTGTCTTTAATTTGAGTTTCAACACAATACATTGTCCTCAGTTAGTCTCAGTTATTCAATAGAGAACAAAGCCAGGCATCCTTTCTTTTGCTTACTCTTCTTTACTCTGCAACTTAATATATCATTCCACACCAGCTAATTATCTACGAATACATTCCACTTTCCATGCTCATAATTTCTTTGTTTGTTTGGTTTGTTTTATTTAAACTTATATACTGCTCCCTTTCCCGAAAGGGACTCGGGGCGGTGCACAGGAAATTAAAAAGCATAAATAAACATAACAATATACAAAATTTAAAATCAAATTAAATTATTAGCCCTGTGCTAAAAATTTGCAATAAATTAAAACTATTCCCCTTAAAAACCAATTAAAACAATTTGTTGTCAGGCTAAAGGCTAGGTAGAGTTAGGCCAGGCTGGCCAGTTGAAAAAAGTGTGTCTTAAGCTTCTGGCGGAAAGAATGGAGGTCCGTGGTCATTCTGAGTTCGGGGGGGTAGGTCGTTCCAGAGGGTTGGGCCCACCACAGAGAAGACCCTTCCCCTGGGCGTCACCCACTGGCATTGCCGGAGAAGTCCCTCTCTGTGGGAGCGAATTGGTCGAAGGGATGTATGGGGTAGGATGCGATCCCGTACGTAACTAGGTCCCGTGCCATGGAGCACTTTAAAGATGATAATCAGCACCTTTAACTTACGGGAACATCAACAAGCTGTTAATATTAGCAGGGATCTTTACTCTCTTCTTATTACAACCACTTTTATGCATTTCATCAGTGTTGACTAACCCCATCTGTTCATGGACATCTAACACATGCTACAAGTCTGCTGCTTTTTTGTTGGAATTGGCTCCTTGCAGGAGTTTTTGTATACACACTATAGGAACAGACTGCTTAGAAGTAGCCATGGTCACTGAAATGTAGGCATGGAAGATATAAAATGGCAAAAAATGTAGCAACTTGTATGCGGCCTGAAGTGGCTTATCAGATACCCCAGCTTAGCTATTCTATTATGATTGCTTTAAAGTTTTTCAGAGTTGTCTCAAAGGTACTTTTTCAAAAGGCAACTGGATTGTTTTTTGAAGGAGGGGGAGGGGGAAGAAGAAAGGAAAAGAGGAAGAGGAAAAGGAGGAGGAGAGGGGGGGCGAGGAAAATAATAATAATAATAATAATAATAATAACAACAAGAAGAAGAAGAAGAAGAAGAAGAAGAAGAAGAAGAAGAAGAAGAAGAAGAAGAAGAAGAAGAAGAAGAAGAAGAAGAAGAAGAAGAAGAAGAAGAAGAAGAAGAAGAAGAAGAAGAAGAAGAAGAAGAAGAAGAAGAAGTTGTTTCACTTCGCATCCAAGAAGCTTCATCAATTGTGACAGCCCTTCTTCCTCAAGGAAAAACAATCTCCATAGACCTTGAAGAGTTAAACATATCTTGCCTCCTAAAATTGTCCTTTGGGGAAGTTGAATAGCATAGAAATAAAAATTAAAATAACTAAGAATTTAATAAATAAAAATCTTACAAAGGGTAATAATGATTAGCATTATTACAAGGTATTTTCATTGGAAAAACTATGGGAGGATTTGTCATTTGTTTTTAAGTCCAGGACACCAAGAATCAATTTAAAAGCATGGAATAGAAGAGTTACTTGCTTTGACAATTCACTTTTTCCACAACAGATCTGACTTATGACTAGGCTTAATACACTGAATTGCATTGGTTCAATGGAGTTTTTGTCCAACTTGGCACCATTCAGATGCATTGAAATTTCCCAATTCTCAAACAACATGGTAGTGAGGTAGTACAAGTCATCTGGACAACCCAAATTGGAGAAAGATGATATATTATCTCTTGGAAAAAAATCTTTATGTTCCCAAATACCAGGACAACTTACATATTTTGGCTAAGGCAGCAGAAGGGAATATGATAAACAGCATTTTAAAATAGCCAAGATTTACTTATCAAACATGACCCTAAATAAACCAGTGATGAAGAAGACAATATCTTCAAAGTCAGTGCTGTTTTATATTTCCTGTAAAACTAGCAACAATCCTCAGATGCTCCCAGAAGCGGTAACTGGAATAGACAAGATGAAGTGAATATATCATTCATCTGACTCACTAAATCAGTTACTACATTAGGATGTTTTGAACTTGTACATTTCATTTCCAAGAAAAATGCAGATAAGGCATTTGTACACACATAAGAATAAAACTGAAAGGGGCCAAAATAAACAGATTTTCTTGCAGACTTTTAGGAGACTACATTCATAACCAATAATTAATTTTCCTCCTACAATCATTAATATTTTGAAAAGGCCACAAATCTGTTATTATACATAAATCATTTTTTGTGTTCAATAAAAGAGCAAGGATCTGACCTGTCCTTTGACCTGAGCCATGCCATTGGATGGAACCTGCAAGCATTATTTTCTTTGTTGGGAAGCTGTACACAGAGAAATGTGCAATGCAGTATGTGGTAGTTTTCTGCATAGGTATAATAAGGAAGACATCGGATGACATAGCAAATGACTAAATCATTACTTACATATGTTATGTAAGAAAAACCTAAATCAAATATAATCAATTGCTCCTAAGCTAGTCAGAACTCCTTCCACAACTTCACCATACTTTTCACAAGATAATATAAAGATGGAGATTGTCTGTGGCCATCTTGGAGGGAAGGATTGCAAAAGGAAATAAACTCAATAGCATCCCAGGGTCTCAGCGATTAACGGTTGCTGTTTCCCTCCTCTAGTTTCTAGTATCAGGGGTTCATATTAAGTGTACAGTTCAAAGATTCAGGGATGACTCAATCAAGTCCCTTCTTTAAAATGAACAAATCAATTCATTCAAGGTATTAAATCAGATGAAGTACTTTTGAATCAATTCAAAGATTTAGCCAGATTTCTAGATATTTTATGAAATATCCTTTTATGAAATCAGATATAATCTCCTATCCAAATTATTACGATTCAGAGCATATAATTAAATTAAACTGATTCTGAAATCAATTCTGAACCACAGATTTACCTAAAATTGAATTACCTCTTCATTGATTTACAACATGAAACTAACTCTTGGCTAGTATGTATGTATGTATGTATGTATGTATGTATGTATGTATGTATGTATGTATGTATGTGTACATATGTGTGCTGCTCTAGCATATGTGTGTATGCACACACACACACACACACACACACACACCTACTGCTTCAGTGACTCCAACCAGCCACTTCATTCTCTGTCATCCCTTTCTCCTTTTGCCTTCATGCTGGGAAAGATTGAGGGCAAAAGAAGAAAGAGGAGACAGAGAATGAGGTGGCTGGATGGAGTTACCGAAGCAGTAGGCGTGAGCTTAAATTGACTCCAGAATATGGTAGAGGACAGGAAGGCTTGGAGGAATGTTGTCCATGGGGTTGTGATGGGTCAGACATGACTTCACAACTAACAACAACAACTATACACACACACACACACACACACACACACACACCTTTTTCATGCTCTTCAGCTTTGTGAATATTAGGCTTCTAATGCAGAAAAAATATGTTCAGACTTACAAAACAGAATGCACCTATTTCACATTAAGCACCAATGATGATCTGTTATAAATAAGTATGTTTTTCAATGAATATCAGTAGCATGTTCTTGAGGTGGATGTCTCCATGCACTACAAAAATATTGCCAATGGGATATGAGTCATATCTTGCTGCTCCTGATGTAGAATGAGGTAAGAAAGCACAGCCTTCATTGTGATTGACCTCCATGGTTAGGGATGAATGAATCTGTCAGTGTTGGTTTGCTCAGTTTTTGTTTCTATTCATTACACATTGTTTTCATATCAGTTTATAGTGCCCAGAAACTAGCTGCAAAAAAAGTTCATACTCACTTTTAAGTGTGTTCCAAAAATGTTCATTTTTCCACATAACTTTTCTGTTACACATTATTTGCATACAATATATAGGTACCCATTGTTTCATGCATTTAACATCTCCTAGAGGCACACATAACTGTTTGCACAGCAAAAATTATGCACCAGATGAAACTTCCAGATTGTCTTCAAGGATATCCCAAGATAGAGCATGTTACTGTAATTCATTCTGGAGGTGACCAGACCATAAGTAAGTGTGAGTACAGCCTCATGCTAGAGTGACACAGAAGTGGTGTTAAAAAGCCCCTTCTAGCCCTGATAGCCACCTGCTCCTTAAACAGGAATTATGAGTGTAGAAGGGCCTCCAGATAGTACACTGGTCTGTCTGGGGAAGTGCCAACCCAGCCAGTAAAATCCAGAACTACAAACCCAGAGCCCCCTACATCTCCCCTACATCTCCCTGTTACCAGGACAAAATACCAATCATATCAGATCAGATTATTCATTGTTGCTGTCATTAATACTACTGTTGCTGCTGCAAACAAAATCTGAAGAGCACCATTTTTACCAGCAGTAGGATTGTGGACTTTCATCAGCAGTTAAAAATGTGATTAAAACTCCAATTTGCAAAGAATTCCAACTGTGTCTTCATTTGGATGTGTAATGTATATTTCTGTTACCAATAATGATTTCGGCCATGAAAAATAATCTGTTATTGAAAGTCAGATTTTTTAAAAGTCTCAGATAAATAATAATTTTTGGAAGACAAGTTTCCTCAGATCAAGTTGTGGATGATTTCATAGTTAAATGATAACTCCAAGTAAAACAACCATGCCATAAAACAAAATTCGCTGGCACTTTTAATACTATTTGCATATACTTCCACACTCCTGAATCAAATAATTTTAGAATGCCATGGACTTTTACTAAATCTCTACATGAACCACTTTCATAAGGCACAATGACCAAAGGAGGTCAAACTGGAAATATTACCTCAGTGTTAAAGGCAAGTAACTTATTTGTATTTTGGGCTGCCTGTCAGGCATTATAATTTGAGAGGGGGGGGGGACGGGAGACGGAGGGAGGGGGGAAGGAGGGAGGGAGAGAGAGAGAAAGAGAGATATATTTTCCGTAGTTATGAATATATCTACATGCATCCAAAACACACATAATGATTTTCATTAGTAGATGACTAGGGAAATAATTTCAGTGTTACCTGATTTTATGAGAGTCAAACATCTACATGCTAAAAGAGCTTAATGACTACATTGTATTTCCTGACTTATGGGAAGTATCAAGAGGTATCATTTCCCCTCATCCTGACAGCTAGTCAATTGAATTGCATATGCTTCTGTGAAAAGAGCATGCCTGCTAGAAGATGCATATTATTCTGCACTTTGGACCATCTGTAATATCAATCACAGTGCATTACCAGTCAGAAAGCATGACAATGCCAAGGACTGCTATTTAAGGAAGAAGGTGAAGAAGATTACCAACAGCTAGCTATTTCCATTTTTTTGAGTTAGAGGCTGGGCAGAAGGGTAATGAAGAGTAGTATGCATCTGCCAGTTGAGATGGAACTCTTGGATACATTCCATGAAGTAGGAAATTGGTTAGCACTTCTACAGCATCTTGCCCATTGTATGGCTGGTAGGCCATTAATTGTATTGGTGGTGTCCATGGATTCATTCAACAACTTGCAACTATATTCGCAAGTGTAGATTAGGGAACATTTTGATATACTTTCCCACATTTCTATTTTTTTTAAAGATAGAGGATGTAATATAAGTAGAGATATAGATGCTAGTTACTGAGAAAAAGACAGGAAAATAAAGATTAAGTACTTATGTGTTAAAGCATGCAGCAGTATTAAAAATATTAATTCAGATAAGATAGTTCAACCTGTGTTTTCCCAAAATTTAGTTACACTGCAAACATTCTGGGATATACATGTACTTAATTCTCAGCTAATTTGTAGAAAAGATTAGTGGCTACCCAATTTTCTACCTTCCCCCTGCTTTGGGAGGAAAATTATTTCTCATCAAATTTAGGAATTATCTAACAAAAATGTAGAATAACTGCTTGGTGCGACATGAGTCAATTCAGTTTAACCACCATAAAATAAGGCAACCAGGAGATTCTGAGGGCTTTGTCATGCCTCATTTCTTCTCCCTTGTACCTGGGCACAAAAGACAGTGAAAGAATCATTAGTCAAGAGGGCAACACACAGGTCTGCACTTGTATAAGGTGGAAAGAAACAAATGTTAAGCGATGTGGGTTGGGAAGAAGCTTTGTCTTTGAATAACAAACATTGCTGGGCTTATGATATTTGAGGGCATTTCAATAGAAGATGAAGTTCCTCCTATCATACATTCTTTCATGTGTATTTGAGCAAAAAAGCTTCTTCAATAACCCACCATAGTAAAAGAGATGACAATAAACAACAAGATATGTTTTATGCCAGCACCTTCTTCAAATGCATACTTGGCACAGATACAATTATGATTTTTGCAACAGAGGTTGTTAAAAGGTTGCTGATTAAATTCACTTACCTGAAGTTGAAAGGTATCACTGACCCTGCTAAGGATTGTAAAATGAGGCAAAATGAATACATTGATTTTATGTGATTGAGAAACGAAAAGAAGAAAAACAAAGGTAGTCCTTAACTTACAGCCATGTATTTAATGGCGGTTCAAAGTTGTCAGAGCCAGAAAAAAGTGACTTATGATTGGTCCTCCCACTTACAACTATCACAGCATTTCACATGACTAAAATTGGGCACTTAGCAACCTGCATGTATTCACAATGATTGCAATATCCTGTGGTCACATGATCATCATTTGCAACCTCTCCAAGGGGCTTCTGGTAAACAAAGTCAGAAAGCAAGGGATTGGACTAAAAGGTCTTCCAACTCTATTCTATTCTAAAATGAGAGAAATACAGCAAGAATTTGTTTTTGGTGTTTTCAAGGTTTAAGGGTAGAAAGGAAGTTGGTTTTTCTCCCACTTCCATTCAGAACCTGAGTTTGGGAAAAGAGAGAAACAGAGAGAACATTGAAGTGCTGGAAAATGGCCATTTTGTCACCAAATGTTGAAGGTTTAGAATTTGATGAGTACAAGGTACCTACTTTAGTGTTAAGTTGGAATAAGATAGGCAGAGGGGTAAGGAGTCAACACAATTTGTGTTGGTGTACCCTTTGCAGAAAGAACAGTGTTTACTGTCAATGCTATCACATCCTTCTCGAGGCAATGATGTCATTTAATGATGTAACAGGATTACATTTCCATTCTGCAGCAACACTAAGGATAACAGTAATTGTTGAGGTAAAATAGATTAAAGAGAAAAATGAAAGAGCTGATCTAAGTATGTCCTTAAAGCAATATACATCAGTTTTGAGCAGGGATTTGAATCTGACTTTTCCAAGTGCAACATTTTACCATGGGAGTACAGAAAGTGTCATTGGTTTATGCTTCAGTACTGCTATTCCTTGAGTCAACTATAGAAAAAGGGTAACCAGGAGCCACTCACTGTGTGCTCACTAAGACCTGTCATGTCACTGTCCAGAGTTGCAAGCCTACCAAGAGACATTGTGATGCTAACTTTCCACTTGCTCTAGGATACAAACATTAACATGGGCCTTGTTTCTAAACTGTAATGTTGCTGGGTTTTGTTAAGCAACTAGCTTAATTTGATGTTTGTATAATCAAAAGTAAGTCCCACAGAGATCAAGAGGATTTACTCCCTAGAAATGGCACACCCTGTTCATTCTTTTACTCCCAGCTTAAGGAACACTCATTTGGCAAGCAGGAGCTGCTCTGCTTGGGTGTAGGAGATCTTACTGTCAAGCTCATTCAGGGAAACATATGAGCTGTGAAATTCAACCAGTCATATCTCTGCACCCCCAAGGCGAGCTGGCCTTTATAACAGTTCAACCTATTAAGTGCTTGGATCATTTAATCCCACTTGCTCAGTTTAAAGAGAGGCTGAAAGACAAAACCTCTCATCCCTTCTTCTCTCCCAGATCCAAACAAAAATACCAATTAAGTGCCGTGCCAAAAATGGAGAGGAACTGGAAGGGGAGGAGGGGAGAATTGCGATGGCCACTTCAGCCTTTACAAGTTTTAGAAGATTTTAGTTAGGAAGCTGCTAATGCCAACCCCACAACATGAAGTCCCTATTATTAACACTGGCACTAGATGACTGAAAAACTATAGGAGTGGTTACTCAATTTACACACTGTTCCCTCTAGATGCTGGTGGAAGAAGCAGAACATATGTCTAAAGGTTTACTCTTCCTCTCCCCCTCCTCCCTTTGCTGCTTCTCTTATGCCAGAAGGCTACATTACCAAGGCAAAAGCCACAACAGTGTCACAGAAAGATCCTCAGTCAAAGAAAACACTGTTGTAGCATGAGTCTTCACTGGGCTATGCAATAATCAAGGATTGTTGTAAGTTGCAACCCCATGGACAACATTTCTCCAGGCCTTCCTGTTCTCTACCATTCTCTGGAGTCCATTTAAGCTCATGCCTACTGCTTTGGTGACTCTATCCAGCCACCTCATTCTTTGTTGTCCCTTTCTTCTTTTGCTCTCAATCTTTCCCAGCATTTGGCTCTTCTCCAGTGAGTACTTCCTTCTCCTTAGATGGCCAAAGTATTCGAATAATCAAGGATAGTGAGAACTAAACTATGGAAAAGTGCTATTTATCAACCAAGGTATTGATCCACCTAAATCCGTGTTGTTTATTCTGGGAGAAGATCCTATCCATTAAGATAGGGCCTTGTGGGTCTTCTGCCTGTACTTATGATCATATGTTAGGCTTTCAGTATGCAGAAATGATTAAGAGATCAAACCAAGACTCATAAAATTCAGATTTGAATCTTCATTGAGAGATTTGAACCCAGGAATGCTCGTCGTAATCTACCTCATGGGGTTGTAAGTGAGGATGAAGTGAACAGAGCAGCCTCTGTACCACTTGAAACATCTTAATGCGGTTAAAAAGTTTAAGTAATATATCTGTGTTTATTTTACTTTGAGCACAATGAAAGGAACGTGAGCAGTACACCAGGTTGAAGATGTAGATGTCCCACTGCTTCTTCCTTTATGCTGAAATACAGCAGATTCAAGTGGATTTTTTCTTTTGGCCAGGCTCTAAAGCTTCAAGCTTTTAAAGAAACGTATTACATTATATAGAGCAAATCAAATCTTGCTCTTTTAATTCAGCTTATTTAGAGAAGTTCTGATTTCCAGAAAGACATTTGCAGACAAGGGTCTGAATTTGTTTGGCATTTCTATTAAGCTGTTCATTATGAAATAGTGGGAACTGGACACAGAAACATTGATTGGTTCAAAATTGGGAAAGTATGCATGTGCACTGGCCAGCTGACAGGGCAACCCTCGCGTGCTACCTGTGGCATGTGTGCCATAGTTCACCATCCTGGGCCTAGAGGAACATTGTCCATGGGGTCGCAATGGATTGAACACGACTTCGTGACTAACAACAACAACAATTCATTATGATCTACTCTGTTTATTGTGTTGTTGTAGAAGTCAAAATATAGCAGATATTCCAGGAAAAGGAAAAAGGGAAATGAATTAATAACACTAAAATTATCAGAACAAAACAGAATTTAGAAATGTTACTATGTACCTTTGCCTTCTGGTTTTGGTGCCCTTCCCCCAGCTGCATTGGGCTTCAAGTCTCAAAATTCCTAACCAAGATGTACTGTATATTTGGCTATCCTTATTGAGAATTCTGGAAGTGAGATCATAGGGAGGGCACAAATAAGGAAAGGGAGAAGGTGATAAAAAAAATGAGAGAATACAGCTGGATAAAGTGAAAGAAATACTTGAAGCCCACAGTAGACGAAGTGTAAAAGTCAACTGGACCACCTTGAAAATCTGTTTCATTGGCCTAGTTCCTCTTTGAATCCTTTCATAATTTGCTCAAAAAAGAGGAAATTACCGCATAGCCAATCTGTTTCTCATTGATTTGAAGAAGCTGAGGAAGAATACGCTCTATTCAATTTAACAAAATATATATTTTATCCCCCCCAAAAAAATACAAACACAAACACACACACACACACCAGAGACATTCTGTTTCTTTCTTTTCTACAGCCAAAATTCAAACAGGAAACATTCAACAAGCCCACTTTCCACTGAGAACAGGCTGTGTTGTGAACCACCTTGGCTGGCTTATGAATTCATATTTCCAGGACCTGAAAGATGTTGCTGTGGCCCACCCACATCCTCACAGCAGCCCCAGGCATTCTCCTGAGCCGCTCCATTCAGGCCTAAGGAGCAGACAGCAGAAGACACGTGGGTGGGCTTTTTGCATTCTGGATCCCTCAGAACTAAGGAAGTGGAACTTCAAAGGAAACAGCAGTGGAAGGCTTTTCCGAAGCTGCCCAGCTTGGTGGAAAAGATGGTTAGTGGCTTCTTGCAGTCGTTCTCATTTCTTTTTTAAAAGGTATTGATTTTGGATCAAAGGGAGGAACGCTTTCAATCTCTCTCCTCGCCCACGGATGCCCACAGGGATCGCAAGAGCCAATATAAACCAGAAAAGAACTTCCAACATCATACCTCTGGAGATCCGGGAACCATGCAAAACTCCATGACTGATGATGACAATGATATTACATAGAAACGCTTATATGATGGAGTGTAACATTAGCATATTACAGAAAAACAAACCCGTGATTTGATTTGATTTGATTTTATTCAATTTGTATCCCGCCCTTCTCCAAACGGACCCAGGGCGGCGCACAGGAAAATTAAAATAATATACAACAATACAAAAATACAAAAATTTAAAAATCTATTAAATATGGAATCCTGCGCTAAAACCAATTAAAAAACCCCTTTTAAAAACTATCTATACTAGTCAACAGTGGAGGCTATGTAAGGCCGGCTTGATGAAACAAATGTGTTTTTAAACACTGGCGGAAGAGGCGGAGGTCAGTAATGGTACGGAGTTCAGGGGGTAGGTCGTTCCACAGGGCAGGGCCTGCCACAGATAAGGCCCTTCCCCTGGGTGTCGCCAGTCGGCATTGTCCGGCCGACGGCACCCTGAGAAGGCCCTCTCTGTGGGAGCGTATCGGTCTGAGGGATGTATGGGGCAGGAGACAGTCTCGCATGTAACTAGGTCCCGAGCCATGGAGCGCTTTGAAGATGGTCATCAGGACCTTGAAGTACACCGTGGGACAGTTCAGGGCCTAATCAACAATACGGAACCAGTTGGAACACCTTAAGTTCTGTGGGGAGAATTTAATTCTGTGCTAGCACAACCGGCTTATGAAATGAATAGGAAAGACATTGTAGAAACCATTACGTTAAAAAATGTATAGAAAATGTCTAGTTGATGTAATATTAGTGTTGCCTTATTGAGATTATTATTCTTTTTTTTCTTACTTCCCCTTTTTCATTTCATACATTAATTTTACAAATCTCTACTAAGATTTAGGATTCCTGCTGGCCACCATTTTAAAAAAGCAAAGAAATATTTTTTTCATCTCCAGCGTATCATTCCAGAAAGTATTTTGAGGGCAGTAGAGTCATGACTATTCTGTCATACTTTTTTCCTTAGTAATCACTTCAGAAGCATCTAATTCAATTCAATTCAATTTATTAAATTTATAAACCACCCCACTCTCCCCTAAGGGACTCGGGGTGGTGCACAGGAAGTTAAAATAGAATAAAAAGACACACATAACAATAAATAGTACTAAAAATAAATTAAACCCATATGCTCTGTGCTTCAAGGTGTTGGTTATTATCTTTAAAGCGCTCCATGGCACGGGACCTAGTTATCTGCGGGATCGCATCCTGCCCCATACATCCCTGCGGCCGATTCGCTCCCACGGAGAGGGACTTCTCCGGGTGCCGTCCACTAGGCTGTGCCAGCGGGCGACGCCCAGGGGAAGGGCCTTCTCTGTGGCGGGCCCGACCCTCTGGAACGACCTTAGAACAATTATGGACCTCCGCTCCTTCCGTCAAAAATTAAAAACACATTTCTTTTGCTTGGCCGGCCTGGGATAACTTAACTGTTTTTAGGGGGTTTTAGGGGTTTGTTTTAGTTTTAACATGGGATTTTAGCGCAGGGTTTAGTTTAATTCTTTTTTAATACTGTATTGTTTGTGGTTTTATATGCATTTTTAATTTCCCTGTGCCCCGCCTCGAGTCCCTTTGGGGAGAGAGAGTGGGTTATAAATTAAATTATTTATTTATTTATTTATTTAAAGAACCTAAAACCATTAAAATCCTAAAAACTTTATCCTTAAAAGCCAAATTAAAACAATTTAAACATCAGTCTATAACTAATGGTGTGGATTAGGCCAGGCCGGCGAGATAGAAGAAATACGTCTTCAGACTTCGGCGGAAGGAGCGGAGGTCCGTGATAGTTCTAAGTTCGGGGGGTAGGTCGTTCCAGAGGGTCGGGCCCGCCATAGAGAAGGCCCTTCCCCTGGACGTCGCCCGCTGGCACTGCCTAGTGGACGGCACCCGGAGAAGTCCCTCTCTGTGGGAGCAAATCGGCCGAAGGGATGTATGAGGTAGGATACGATTCCACAGATAGCTAGGTCTCGTGCCATGTAGCGCTTTAAAGATGGTGATCAATACCTTAAAGCGCACCCGAAAGGCCACAGGCAGCCAGTGCAGCTCACGGAGGAGTGGTGTTATGTGGGAATGCCTTGAGGCTCCCAAAATTCCCCGCGCAGCCGCATTCTGAACTAACTGTAGCCTTCGGGTGTACCTCAAGGGCAGCCCTATGTAGAGAGCGTTACAGTAGTCTAGACAGGATGTCACGAGCGCATGAGTGACTGTGCAGAGGGCGTCCCGGTCCAAAAGGGATTGCAACTGGCGTACCAGGCGTACCTGGTAAAAAGCCCCCCTGGCCACGGCTGTCAGATGATCTTCCATAGACAGCCGGGAATCCAGGAGGACACCGAAGTTGCGGGCCCTATCCACTGGGGCAAGATGTTTACCCCCAATGGCCAGTGATGAAGTGAACTGATTGTACCGGGACGCTGGAAACCACAGCCACTCGGTCTTGGACGAGTTGAGTCGGAGTTTGTTACTTCCCATCCAGACCCGTACCGCCTCCACACACCAGGACTTCACTTCAACGGCATCGTTGGGGTGGTTTGAGGTGGATATGTACAGCTGTGTATCATCAGCGTACAGATAGTATTCCACCCCAAAACCACGGATGATCTCGCCCAGCGGCTTCATATATGTGTTGAACAGGAGTGGCGAGAGGACCAACCCCTGAGGCACCCCACATGTGAGGGGTCTCGAGGCCAACCTCTGCCCTCCTGCCAACACAAATTGCGATCGACCGGAGAGGTAGGAGGAGAACCACCGCAAAACGGTGCCCCTCACCCCCAACCCCTCCAGTCGATGCAATAGGATGGTCGATGGTATCAAAAGCCGCTGAGAGGTCTAATAGGACCAGAATGGAGGAACAACCCCCATCCCTGGCCCTCCAGAGATCATCCACCAACACGACCAATGCCATGCCTGGGCCGGAAGCCAGACTGGCGTGGGTCCAGATAATCAATTTCCTCCAGGTGACGGGGAAACTGTTGAGCCACCACACTCTCTACAACCTTCGCCAAAAAGTGAAGGTGGGAGACCGGACGATAATTTACCAACAATGCTGGGTCCAAGGAAGCCTTCTTGAGGAGGTGTCTCACCACCGCCTCTTTCAGTGCGGCTGGCAAGAACCCCTCACTCAGCGAAGCATTCACTACTTCCTGGAGCCAGCCTCGTGTGACCTCCCAGGATGCCAGTACAAGCCAGGAGGGACACGGGTCCAATAAAAATGTGGTGGCTCTCAGTCGCCTTCGTAACCTTTATCTACCAATAAAGGAGGTATGTTTTCATTCTGAATAGTTTTGACTACAGTAATAGCATTAAACAGTCAGATATGATTGACTTCTAAGTTTCTGGCTTCACTGTGTTTATTATACAATTTTGAAGAAGTGTTCATTTACATGATTATTGTATTTTTTAGAGTATAAGACGCACCTTTTTCCCTCAAAAAAGAGGCTGAAAATCTGGGTGCATCTTATACATGGAATACAGCATTTTTTTGCCTCCCAAAACCCCACTCCCTTCACCAAAATAACTGTGCAGAGCCTGTAGAAGGCTTTCAAAGAGCTCCGGAGGGCTGGGGAGGGCAGAACTGAGTGAAAAACAGGCTGTTTTCTTGCTCAATTTTGCTCCCCCCCCAGCCCCCAGGAGTACTCTATAAGCCTCCTAATGGCTATGCATGCAATTTTTTGGATAAAAACTGGCCCGCTTTTTGCTCATTTTGGGGGGAGGGGCACTCTGCAAGCTCTCTAAAGGCTATTCATGTGAAAAACAGGCCATTTTTGGGAGGTTTGCAGAGTGCAAACCCTTTTTTTTTTAATTTGCCTCTTCAAAACCTTGGTGCGGCTTATACTCTGAAAAATACGGGTAGTCTAGGAAACATTCCCCTCATACTGACATTGTGAGTACAGTCTATTTTGACTCTGCTATGTAACTCTGTTATTCATATATTTTAATATAATCAAATTAAGTCACATCCTGGCTTTTTTTTTTAATCTCTCTAATTTTCCATAAGGTTCTGGATCTCTCTGGTAATGATTTTTCCCCCTCAGTAACACTTTACAAGTAGGGATATATCCCTATCTTTGTAGGACCCAAACCAAGTCAGGACCAAAGGTTTATTCTTCCAAACTTTGGGCTCATGCTGGAGCCCATCATCAGGGAACTTCTCTCTCTCCAAAAGAATAGACCTAGAAAGCACCCACAACTTCTTTAAGCAAGCTGTTCCACTGGTTAATTGTCCTCACTGTTAGGAAGTTTCTCCTTAATTCCAGGTTGCTTCTCTCCTTGATTAGTTTCCATTGTTGGAAACTAATCAAAGAGATTATTATGCCATCTGGCTCTCACATTCAGGTTAAATGATTAGAGAAGAAAAGGACATCTATCATGAACCCTGGGGGAACCAATTTGGGGGGGAGGAGGGATCAAAATGATAATTTTTAAGCTTTTCTGGGGGGGGGGAATTTTAAGATTTTAATTTCTAAAATTTCTCAGATGGCCAACAGGATGTTTTCATTTTTATTTCATTTGAAAAAGCCCATCAGTTTTACAGCAGTACTGGAGTCTTTAAAGAATATTTCTCGCAACTCGACTTCCAGTTTTCATAGGCGACAGACGTGTTTTGGTACTCATCCGCCACTTGCTCTCCTGGTCCCCCCCCCGGGGGCACAGGGGGTTCTGGAGGAATCCCCTGCCATAAGGGCGACTTGCTGGAGACTCCCAACCAGGCCGGTGGGGTGTGCTTCCAGCCTCGCCCCAGGAGCCGGGAAGCAGAAGGGGGGGCTTTGCCCTTTCGCCAATGGACTCCAGAATCAACAGAAGAATTTGAAAGCTGGCTGGAGTATCGGAGATGGAGGGTCTTTCCTAATCTCCTGGTCTGCAATTGAGGGACAAGTGAGCACTGTGAGTTTTACTTTCAATTAACTTTAAATGGAGAATGGAGGGGGGAGTTTATCTGGCTTAACCCCCCCTCGGAATAAAGTGGCGGCTGAAAAAGCTCTCCCCAGAAATGGGGAGAAAAAGAGGACTAGTCTGTCATCTGAAATAACAAGAGTTAAAAAAAATTGTATCTATATTATCGCAGTTGCAACATATATCGTGGAAACTTTTTGCAACAAGAAAATGAAACTTTCACTCTCCTTCCTGTGAGGAGGCGGGGTGAATGGCTCCTTTTTGTTCCCTGCCGGAAAACTTTCCTTTGTTCATGAACTCTTCCTTTGGCATTTGAGATCGCAAGACTTTAAATTTTCCACCTTAACTTCTCCTCGGGAAACCTTTGGTATCTCTCCCAATACGTGGACATCTAGATTTTGATAACACAATCCTTTTTTCTTGGTTTTATATGCTACCCAGACTAAACTTTTATCCGAGCTGTTCCAATACCTTGGATTTCTTCGGCTGCCTGTTTTTCTGACACCATTTTTTCTACAAATTAGAACTTATAATCCGGACAATGGCTTCTAAAAGTCCTTTTCCGCTCCATCATCAGCTTGTTCCAGTCCAGTTATGCAACAGACAAAGATCACCGCATTGTTGCAAAAAGAAGGGACTGGTGAGAGCACCCAGGAATTGTCAACAAATGAGATGCTTCAGGACATAATGAAAAATGTACATGAAATGTGAAAAGAGCTGACAAGTCTAAAAATAGAGCTGTTGGAAACACAAAGAAATACAATGGATAATAAACAAAAAATTGAGGCGTTAGAGGGGGGATCAGCTGAGATGAGGGAAGAGGTAAAGGAAATTCGGAAGGAAAGTGTAGAACTGGGAGGTCGAAAGATAGAATTCGAAAGAATGTCTTTTTTTCTCAGGTTCCAGAACGTACCAGAGATAGAGGGAGAAGATCTTAAAGATCTTATGAGTACAATTTTAGCAGATTATATTAAAATAAATAAAGAACAACTCTGGTGGGATATGAACCTGGTTTATAGAATTAACTGAGCATACGCTAGAATAAATGATGTACCAAGAGAAGTTCATATTAAATTTTTAAGGAGGTCCACAAGGGATGAGATATTGAGGGCCCAGCGGGTAGGACCCTTGAAATATCAAGAAAAAGAGGTGACTATTTTGAAACAAATTCCAAAAAAAATTAGAGAGATAAGAAGGAAATATTCCTTCTTGTCCAAGAAATTATATAAAAAAGGAGTTTGGTTCAAATGGTTACTGCCAGAAGGAATGTTGGTCTTCTGGGAGGAAGGTAGAATCAGAACCTTAAGAGAAGTGGAGGCCTTTCTTCAAAAGCACTCCTCACTCCTAGGAGATGAAGAAGAGGGAACGGGGGGGGGGCATGGCCACGCCCGTCAATGGGAAGGGAGAAGAAGAATCACTAGCAAAAAGACAGATCCCAAAAATGATTTTATTTGAAATTTCTACTATGATAGTTGAAACTAGATGGCAATGAAAAACATGATTGAACGTATGAACTATACAATGTAACATATATGTATGCTTGCCCTTTGTTTTCTATAAAAAAATTTGTATTTGTATGAAGTTTTGGGAGGACCACCACCTCCGGCATGGAAGCCGCTAAAATGTCATTTTCCCCCTACAACCCTTTTCCTATAGATATTGTAAAAACCAATAAAAATTGATTTTAAAAATAAAAAAAGAATATTTCTCAGCATTGTTTGGAATAGCCATGTTCCGACTTTCTAAAAGTAAAAGAAAGATGGAAGGCATCCTACAGCCACTCATATTAAACCCTCCAATAATGCAGAACCATACACACCATGTGTCCAGGATCTAATCTGGCATTCTTTTCACAGACTTTTAATTTTAAGATGCAGTAAAATGTAGTATTATTCTATTTTAGAGTAAAACAGTGGATTAGACCTATACAGATTCTTTCATCCCTAGAAATACACATTTTGTTAGAGCTATTTTGCTACATATAACGTAAGAGACACATGCAATCATTAAAGATGATTATAGTCCAATCTCCATTCTCAACTCATCATAAAGATGATGGTGGTTAATACTTATAGATAATTTGTTTTGTTTTTTTTATCCTATCCAGACACCTAACCTCAGAAAGATATACTTACCATGCAGGAGAGGAGGAATGCAGAGTTTTGCCTTGTGCAAAAGAAGAATGTCTTACATCAAACCTCAGATTCAATAAATCACTATCTGACCTTGCCAATGAATTGCAATTTGAGGTTAATTTCCATGTTGTAACTAGGACAAAATCCATGACTGAGGGAAGTGGTGCATTGATGACTCAACTGGCACAGTTCCTATTTTTGACTAAACCAATGGCCCCTGTCTGGCAGAAAAAGATGGCACCGTGCAATGCTTTCCAATCCTGCTCTAGGATATCCATGGGGGTGAAAGGGAAGCACAAAGAGGAAGAGAGGGAGATTCTGGTCAGTAAATATTCATTTTGCAAAATCTCTGCTTAAAGTTTAAATGATGTAGGTTCGTATAAGAAGCTAAGAGGTAGATCAGAACCAGTCACTTTATTTCCACACAATTTAATTTTTGTATTAACTGAAACGCATCTTGCCTAGGCAACCAGGTTTTCTGAATAATAAGCATCACTTGTGGGTCTGGAAGAAATGACTCTCCACTGAATCATTCGCTGCTGGCCTTCCACATAGCAGAATAGAAACAGCCTGGGAAACTTGACCTAACAACCTCATACTTGTTTATGTTATTTGAGAAGGAAGGAAGGAAGGAATGAAAGAAGGAAGGAAGGAAGGAAGGAGGGAGGGAGGGAGGGAGGGAGGGGCTGCTGGGGGTAAGCACAGATTCGGCTGATCTTCTAGGATTCTGCCCAGTTTGGCGAAACCTCAAATGCCATCCCTGGCTGGCCACGCCCACCCTGCCCTGTGCCTCCCCTCCCCTCCCAGGAGACTTCATGTGGCGGGTTCATCATGCCAGTTAAGTGCAGGTCCCACACGGAGGCTCGGGGAGGGCAAAAAAATGGGCCTACCGGAAGTTCTGGAAGTCCGGAACCGGACCCGTTTCTGGCCTCCAGCAACGGACGGTGAACCCATTGCTGCAATTTTTGAAGGCCACCCCAGGAGGGAGGGAGGAATGAATATTCAATGACTTCATGAATACCTGGAGGTCACATATATTTGTGTTGAAAGGATTAAATTTATCTTCTGATGGAAGCAAAACTCTTGAGTAATGGAAACCCATATTACCAAACAAAGTTGTATAATCTGTACAGACACCAGGTGGCCTCTCTGATCAGGATGTGGTTATGAAGTTAATGCAATAACCCAAATAAAAAGATTAACTCATATCAAAATGTATCCATTTGCTATTTAAGCAGAATTCAGTAATAGGGGAGGGGGGAAGGAGAGAAAACCTATTGAAGAATTATTTACTAGCAAGAGTAGATTTGACTAAGAAAAGTTAGCCAACAAATAACTTCCAAAAGGGGTAAAAAATAGGCATGAAAGACTGCACAGCACTGATTCATGTAATTTTGTTATTTCTGTTCCTTAAAACAGACATTAAACTGATATTTATTTTAAAGCAAAAAAAAAAAAAAAACAGCCAAGCAAGTCAAACATTTGAGAAGTAAATTGTTCAGTTTTAAAACAAGCCAATGCCGAAATATTTCTGAAACATAACTTTTATAACAAGTTTATTCAGAAGCCTTAACTATGTACCACCCTGGATATTTTTTATTATCATTGCATTTCTTTTTTCCAACCCAAATCAAGATCCTAATCTTTCAGATAACTAAACCCTGCTTCCAAGTGGCTTACCACTGAAAGTCGGGGGTGTGATATATATTCAGGGCTGGGTGGTATAGGTTGCTGCCAATTGGGTAGCAAACTACACCACTGTATTTTAATAATAAATGAGATGGAAAGTCTTGGAGAGGGGCTCCAAACCCTCAATGAGGACTGTATGTAGCCCAAGGAGCAGAGATTTTATAATCATATATTAAATTCAGCCTTCCAAACCTTGCTACTCTCCATCATTTCCAGCTACCATATTACCAGAATGACTTCAGCAGTTCCTAACTCTCACTCAAAGGTCCACACTGCCCACACTGCCAAACATTGTCTAGCTGTAAAGGACACACTGACACACTGTTTTTCCCTTGAGAAATGTCCTCAGCTTCCTGAAACATACTCAGCTGGCTTAAAAGTAGCCCAAATGTCTTCGCCGGTTTGGCGTTGAATTTTAAACAAGGTCAAATTCTAATAACAACTTTGCAAAAACCAGGACAACTCCTTGAACTAAGAAAGGTAAGGGATCCATTTCCTCAGTCAAGATTCAGTCCCAATCATCAGGAGAACCACCTGGGTAAAAATGTTGGAGATTGCCATTCCTGTTGCTGCAGGGAGGGACGAATTTGATATTGATTGTAGGAATTTTGAAATCAATTTTAATTAAAGGAAACATTTCTATCTTGCCTTCTTTGTGTGGAATAAAAGCTGAGCCACATGCTTTTATGAAACTTACATACGTGTTGTATCTGATCAGGGAAAATGGCTATATGATCCTTGGATCCTTGGGGGTGGGAAATATGGAACAGCACAGATGAAAAGAACTATGTCTTCCAGTCATCCTTTTGGTTTGCTTCAATTTGTTTTCCATCATTCCCAAAGACAGGGAACACACCTTTGCCTTTCTTTGCTAATAATATTTGAATAAGAGATATCATGGGCAAAAGAAAGACTCTTGCAGATCATTTTTTTAAAGGGACAGCAACAAACTTATATGTATTCCAAACAAGAGAGATCTTTAGAGGTTCTTAGACCAAATTAAGTTTAGTCCCTAGCATTTTCTGATTGACTAACTTGAACCATAGTCAATTGGCTTAGGTCCAATTCCCTCCAGATGTGCTAGAATTGAAAGTCAACTGGTGCACAACACAATTACTTATCTTTCTTAAGTATAAACATCTGCATGCAGTGTAGAACACAACATCATAGTCTTCATTTCAAGCTTCAAGATGGATAATAGGAAATTCCAGTTCCTAATCACTGAAGGTATATGTATTCAGACATGACAATGATTGTGGATTCTCCAACAATCTCACCCTGTAAATAGGGGGCAAAGTAAAGGTAAAGATTCCCCTCGCACATATGTGCTAGTCGTTCCCGACTCTAGGCTAAAAAGAAAACTAAAACACATCCTCTCCAACAGTCAACACCTTCATAAAAGTAAATGTTCCCCTCACACATATGTGCTAGTTGTTCCTGACTCTAGGGGGCAGTGCTCATCTCCAATTCAAAGCCGAAGAGCCAGCGCTGTTTAAAGATGTCTCCATGGTCAAGTGGCCAGCATGACTAAACACTGAATGCGCACAGAATGCTGTTACCTTCCCACCAATGGTGATTCCTATTTTTCTACTTGCATTTTTACATGCTTTCAAACTGCTAGGTTGGCAGAAGCTGAGACAAGTAGCAGGAGCTCACTTCGTTACATGACGCTAGGGATTTGAACCGCCAAATTGCCAACCTTTCTGATCGACAAACTCAGCATCTTAGCCACTGAGCCATCATGTCCCTATAAAGTAGGAGGCAAACAACCAGTGATATACCTTCCATACAAGGAGTGACCACCTTATGTTAAACCTCAGCAATGCAAAAGTTGCTTGGATAGTTTCTAGTATCCTAATATTGTTTCTCTTTTACACTTTATTCAATGTAAAAAAATTCTAGTTACATATCCTTTTCTCACAAATGTTCCCGCTTTTTTACCCACTTCTACTTTAAGGGGTGAAAAACAATCAAAGACGGAGAGAAGGAGAGTTGCCAAAACCATTTATTCATAATCCCTCTTAGAACATCTCATTGAACACAAGTACTTATTAAATGCAAACTCTTTTTCAGATGCAGATTCTCTTGCTCCTGATTTTCAGTCTCGAAGTATTTGCTGCAGAAGAACTGATTTTTTTTTTAATAAAACCTTTCAATACTTACTGTTTTATTTCCAGTTAGATGTTGCCAAGACTAAGGAAGCACACATATTAAGGTCATCATTACAATTCTATTATAGTGAGATGTGGGCTACTTGTTGATTTATGGTAAAAGCCATGCCTGAAACTGTACTTCATGACCCATTCATTGCAACTGAACAGGCTTCCCTGAACTTTCTCAAGATAGCTTGAGAAGTGGCTTAGCAATTCATATTTCTCCCTGATGAAAGCCTCTGACTGAGTGGTTTGGGTATGCTTAAGTGTGAATGGGAAAGCATGGTAAAAGGAATAGAAAGAAATATTTCACACTTTATTTTCTCATTAAATTTTAATGTTGGTTTCATTTATGTGCTTGTATTGTAGCTTCAACAAATCCTGTATGATAGGGATGGGCTACATATAGTAATTCAAGAAGCCTAGGATGGAATCTTCAAGTTGTGTTGGACTTCAACTTGCCAAATTCCCATCAATATGTTTTTCTTGTAATTGAAACCAAAAAAAAAAGTATTATCTTCTAAATATTAAACTTCTTATATTAATGGCAAGTCTTTAAAAATGTATTTAAAATGATTTTATTTTTATCGCAGTTAAAACTAATTTGGATAGATGCTTTCACAGAACAACAGAACATATATATTTAGAAAATGAAAGCCGGCAACAGAAAAGTTAAGTGACTGCTTCAGGGTTATGGTACTCATCAAGGCTTTCAAAATTTAAAAACAACATCAAGTTTGCACTGCATGTTCAGCTGTAGTTTTGACAAGTTAAGATTCTATAAACTAGACCATGACTGGTTGTGGTGGAGTGAAATCTGAAGATAGTGTTTTGAAAATAACATTTATCCACCATGGAAAAGGGGGTAAAAGGTCACACTCCTCCTTCTGGAGCCATAAATAAGAAGAGATAAGGATATAAAAGACGCTGAAAACATGCACTTCTCAGGACAACAACATAATCTGTTTATTGTCCTAGTCTTGCTAATGTAATCTCCAAGGACCCGGTCATGTGCCACTGACTCACAGGATGCTGATGTTGGTGAAAATTAAGATGGGATTAATATTTCCCTCCCTCGTGTCTAATCTTGTTCTTTTATTTTTCCTGTTTTCTATTCCTTAATCACAAGGAGAAAGCTGGATTGATGACTCCCAAGTTCTAGGAACTAAGCTCTAGATCATACATTCATGATAAACCAGAAGTCCAGTTCTACACTTCTTCCATGGGCTCATTTCACTCAACCAGCTTCCAGACAACCATATATTTATTACTATTTCTTAATATGTGTTTTTATAGTTTACGGAATAAGTCTGTGTGATACTTCAGAAATCTTTCAGAAAAAGTGCTTCGGTACACATGAGAATGCAAACCTAGCACCAGCCTGCAACAGTTAAAAGACTGCATTACTGCAGTAGTATTCTCTTCTGCTCCTCATAATATTTACAATTGGTAGTTTATTGCAGAAGTAAACAAACAATGTTAACACTGTTGGCAGGCTCAATGAACACCATGAAGTACTAGTGATTATTGTACAGTATGTTTCACCACCCAAAGTTTCTTGGATAGGTGGCCATATGATTGTATTCATAAATAAAATATGATATGACTATCATTTCCCATTGCATTTCACGGTTAGGGTGGACTCTTTATCCACATACTTCAAACAAGATTTCCACAATATCTTTCATGGGAAAACAACTGCACTCTCTACTCTTCCCCTCATAGGTCATTAGAAGATCTCAGTCCTTATTGTAGGAAGTTAAAACCCACCCCTCTCCTAGAAAAATGAAATATCCTGGGAAATATTGAAAAGGCAGAATATAATATTTCCCTGGATAAGAAATGGAGAAACATTTTTTTAGGCAGGAAACAGACTCACTCTTAATAGCTCCCACCTTTGTCAATAGGCCATTAAAAGGCCTGAGCCAATCTATTCTACATAACAAAGATATTCCCCTTCAGCTCCAGGGTGATTAAGGCATGATAGTATTAGCCCTTTAACCATTTCAACACAAGGCACCTGGGAAGAAGCAATGCTCAACCAAACTTCAACTCAAAACACAGTCTTCAGAGTTGCCCCTCCATGGCCCCATGGGAGTCTGACAACCAATCGGAATACAAAGTCAGGCTCAAAGACCAGAGAAAGCATAAAACCAGGGACTTTCAGCATCTCTGCCTTTTTTCTTCCTCACCCAACATCTTGAAGCATGTGATCCGGCTTCTCTGTTCAGGAGTTCAAGCCATGTGATCTTGTCTAACCACCTTTCCAAGCAGCCTCCATGTTTCCAGTGTCTTTTCCCCTACTTGGAACTGAACCCAGAAGGACATTTCTTCCAATATGATGATATACACCCACACCCATGCAAATGTATTTGCTTTAACGCAAACAAAGTTTTGTGCACACTGCAAACTCCACCTTATCAGACTTTCTACTTCTTTCTAATTCCTATCTCTAATTTTCACTGAATATGGTTTGATTAATGTTTGGTTACCTTGTTGATTACTGCAAGTCACTTAGAGCAGGGGTTGGTTGCTGCCAGCATTACTGCCAGCTCGGTGCAGGTGCAATTTTGTGCATGCTCACTTCGCTCATACGTGCGCCAGATGCGTGCTCCACGTGCATGCATGGACAGAACAGTACAGAAGGGGGGGGGGAATGCTGCACTGACCAGGGAACCAGTTCGGAGGTGTGGCAGCGACCCAGACCTGCAAATCACTACCAGTTCGGCCAAACTGGTCTGAACCAGTAGGAACTCACCTCTGATTTAGAGAGCCCATATGTTTTATTTTAGAGAGAATAGTTTACTGTTTGAAAGACAGACGTAAGCTAAATATACCATGCATTTTGGAAGCCCTTGCTGGGTTTCTGAAGAGCTACGAAGATTAGACTCTTCAGAAAAGTACTTGAGGACAGTGACTATTGACCTAGCCCCATTAGGCTCCATTAGGGAATACTGTTTTGATTATGATTCTATTTTAATGTATTTGTTGCTTCATTGCTATTTGGAACTGAACAGGAAACAATCCATAATAAGTAAGTGAGTGCAATGAGTATAAAGCATGACCTTGATAAAGAGAGGGAAGATCTGTTACTAAGGCAACAAACAGATAAATGTGGCTTAAACCCATATAAAGAAAAATATTCATGAAACTGATTTAGACAGGTACCTTTAATTATTAAGAAGACAAAAGAGGGGAACCACATGGAACTTGCCAGATTCTATTAATATAACGGTTCTAATGAGACTAGTTTTAGGTCTACAAGGGCATCTATTTCTTGGTTTTGACTACCTTGTAAGTCTGTAGGTGCTTGTAGTAACAAAATACAATCAATCTCTTCTTTCTATAATTTACATAATAGTAGTCTGTACTTTGTAAACTATCCACCATGAAAATAAAAGAATAAAAAGAAAGAGCAGGTTGACTCTCTTTGTGACCTGAAATTCTCCTGTATTTTTTCCCCCCATCAGTTCTCAGTCAATTTCATGAAAACAATACTGTCTTCAAACCAGTGGTGGGTTCCAGGCGCAGTACGGGCATACCGGTGGCAGCTGGGAGCAATGATGTTTCGGTGGGCCCGCCCGTGTTCCTTACCTCTTTTTGAGGGAAACGGGCCAATTGCACACATGAGCACAGTGTATGCTGCCTACATGATCTCACCAAGCTGGGGCGTCACAGGGAAGTGGCATGTGCATGCATGCGCAGTGCGCATGCCCGAGGTCGACATCTGCATGCCGATTGCGACGGGATCTGGAACCCACCACTGCTTCAAACAGTTCTTCCAAGAAGAACTTCTCATGAGTAGAGTCATGATCATTAGTTAATTTAATGACGAGGTGGATAAAGGGTAGGGGTAAATAAAGTCTGAAGCTCACTGACTTCACACATCATGATCAATCCCAAGGGAAGACATCATTGAATATTTCAAGTAGCAGTATTACTGTCACCTTTAAAGGGAAGCTCTGTCCTTGAGAAACTACTGAATAGTTTCTCCATTCCTTGGAAAAATATCAGAGAATCATCCACATAATTTCTTTTCCCACCTGTACATAAATTTTCCTGTATGCAATCACTCCAAGCAGTCCTTAATTTATGATCATTCATTTAACAATGGTTGAAATCTATAATTGCCTCAGAAAAATTGACAACCTCTACTTGCATTTACAACCGTTTCATCATCCCCACAGTCACATGATTGCAAATTTAGGTGCTTGGCAACTGGCTCGTTTTTATGAGCAGTCGTAGTATCTGATGGTCACATGATTGCAATTTGCAATCTTTTCTGCCAGTGTCCAGGAAAAAAAAACATTTGGGAAGCTGGATTCACAATGGTTTACAATGGTTGTGGTTCACAATGGTTGTGGTTTCATTGGTAAGCACAATGTCATACAATGGAAATTCCAGTCCCAATTGTGATTTTAAGTCAGGAGCTACATGTAATACAAAAGTCAAAATTCTCTTAATAACAATAACAATAACAATAACAATAACAATAACAATAACAATAACAATAACAATAACAATAACAATAACAATAACAATAACAATAACAATAACAATAACAATAATAATAATAATAATAATAATAATAATAATAATAATATTTAATTTTGTATACCGCGTCCTCTCCCCAAGGGGACTCGGAGCGGTGCACAGGGATATTAAAACATATAAAAATATATACAAACAATAAATACAATAAATAAAAGCAGATTAAATTGATCGTCCCTGCGCTAAAAACCCCATTAAAACTAAATTCCCTACTATCTACTCTACTAATGTAGCAGAAAAGCAGCCTAGTAAATGATCTACAATGAGATGGCAATGTGTCATTCTCTTGCTACTCTATAAACAAATGCAAACTGAAGAGGAAACTTGAAAGACATGTCTGTGGCTTGCTTCTAAGTCTATTAGATGTGATTTAGTAATATTTCAGCTTCAAAGTCTTAGTCAAGCAATGGTCATTTGTGAATATGTTGGTACAATGTCTTGCTTAGTTTAAATGTACATCTACAGAAACAAATATTTTGTAAATGTGGGTGATTTAAACTTGTGGTTTTCACATAAGGTTACACAATCATAGCTTAAACTATGACACATTGTGAATAAATCATTATTATGCCAACACAGTGGGAGGTTTATTTGCCAAACACTGTTAGGGTTGGCTGAGGCAATATTATCCAATGATATTAGAGCCAATGTTTAGCTTTTGTTAAAACAAACTATTTCCAAAATATAGGGACACTGAAAATATGCACCAAAAAGTGTGCATACATAAAGTGTATGATATTAAAAAGTGCTTGATATTAAGAGATTACATTACCACTGGCAAATATAATACATGATTGGACAAACATGAAATATGACATTTGTTAAATTTATACTGGCTAGGTTGAATGAAAATTGAGGGGAAGGGAAGATATTATTAATATGATTGGGGGAGAAGCAGAAATAGGATGGGGTTTTAAATAAACATTGGGGAATACCTATAAAATGGCAATAAAAAATCAAATAATCATGAATAAAACAGACAAAAGCTACGAAAGTGAGAAGGCAGCTGAAAAAAACCAATACAGAACTGAATCCTGAAGCTTCAAAGATTCAATTTATTTCATATGTAGTCATTGATTAAATAACTGTAATATAATATAATAGCTGCTATATTATATAATCAAATATAGCCATTGGTGAGATTTAGCAGAAGCCAAATTATAACTACCCTAATAAAATATTAGATTGTATTATACTAGTGTAGAAGTCCAGTTTAAGAAATACTTCAGGATTTACATAGCCTCTGCAGAATCATTTCAAGAAACCCATTGAAAACTAGCAAGGTTTATTTCTAAGTAACAGGATTCTACTATTAGGAATCTATAATGTTTATTCTTGGGCTCTTTGACTATACAATAATAAATGTTTCATTCAGTCATATTAAGTTATGAATATAAACGCTGGCAGAAAATTTGAGATCTTTTCTGAAGTTCCCCCCCCCCCTCTATTTTCACAATGATGGTTATTTGGGATAAGTCCTTACTAGAGGAATTAAAATGATTTTACCTGCTTTCTAAACATCTTTACACATTGTTAGCCAAAGATAGTTTTTATATCGTTGTCAAGAATCTCTGAATTTAGCATTTCTGTAATTTGCTGTCTAACAGGTAATCTCCTATCAATGAATCACTTTTCTGTCATAGTTTTTACCAAGTTCTATTCTATCTTGGTTTTTTTTTTTAATTTTCATTACCTATTATCATATTATAAATCTTTTGTATACCAGAAGGTGAACAAAATCAATCCATCAAGCTGTTAATAGCATTAAAATGTTTGTTTCTATGCTAATCATATATCTAATTGAAATACATAGTGGCAGCTGTTTATTTTAGAGTGACAGTTGTTTATATGGGTTTATTTATGATGACTGCTGAATCTGAAGCTAGACTAGATGCAATAGGGAAAGCCAGGGTGTTTGATTGTGTACTTCTGTATTGATACACTAAATGAATTTATAAATGAAATATTTTGCTAAAGGTGCACAAATTATATGAGCTTAGCTTTCACTGCAATGCCTAATTTCACATGTGATATACCATTCAGTCTGGAAGAAAAACTATATTCTGTTAGAAGAAACTATATGTAGCTCAGGGTCGAACTGTGGAGTCCTTGGTGCCTTGAGCTTGGATGTTTGCTTACAGACATTCCATTGCTTAGCTAGGTAACAATATCAATTGGAGTTTGTTTCCTTTTTATACACATTAGCTTGCCCTGCCAGTGATGGGGATGTGGTTTTTCTCCTCAGTAATTCCTTGATTAGGATATTGTTTTCTCCTTGATTGTTTTCCTGGTATTAATCCAGGTTTATAGTGTAGGGTGGCTAAGATGCTGAGCCTGTTGATCAGAAAGGTTGGCAGTTTGTCGGTTTGAATGTCTAGCTTCCCCATCCAGAGGGTCGTGGGGAGGGGCAGGTCCGAGGGGAGACAAGTTCTTTCCTCCCGGTTGGAGGCACGTAGCCGTTGGTTACAAACGGTCAGGTGCCACAACCCCCGCAGGCTAGGTGGCCAGGGAATACAGAGCCAGGGTCTGCGGCTGATGTTTTGCAACGCCAGGTCCGTTGTCAACAAAGCCCCCCTCATTAGTGACCTTGTGTCAGAGGGGGAGCCGGACCTGGTAGGAATTGCGGAGACCTGGTTGGGCCACGAGGGAGGACATCCCCTCGTTGAAATGTGCCCACCAGGCTACCGCGCATTTCATCAGCCGCGGGCCCTAGGCAGGGGTGGTGGGGTAGCGGTCATTATTAAGGAAGGCCTTGAGCCGAGAGAGACCATTGTGCCTCAGACTTCCGGCTGTGAGTCCCTCTGCGTGAAGTGGGGCCTAGGGAGGCAGTTGGGCTTGTTGGTTGTATACCTGGCTCCCCGCTATGTAGCAGCAGCCCTGCCCGAGCTCCTGGAGGTGATCGCTACGGTGGCAGTGGAGACCCCCAGACTTATAGTCATGGGGGACTTTAACCTGCCATCGTTGGGCGAATCATCCGTGGTAGCTCGGGAGTTCATGGCTTCCATGACGGCCATGGACCTGACCCAAGTAATTCAGGGCCCCACCCACGAGGGTGGACATACGCCGGACCTCATCTTCGTCTCGGGCCAATGGAAAAGTGATCTGGGTACAGGGGATATAGTCATCACACCCTTGTCATGGTCAGACCACTCACTTCTCCAGCTCGACTTTCCGACCGCTGCTCCCCTCCGCGGGGAGGCGGAACCAGAGTCACCAATCTGGTACCGCCCCAGGCGCTTGATGGACCCGGATGGGTTCCAGACAGCGCTTGGGCCATTTCCTGTATCCCTGACCCGCGCCCCGATGGAGTACCTCACGGCCGCATGGAATAGTGCGGCCGTGGGAGCCTTAGATCGGGTCGCGCCCTTGCGGCCTCTCTCGCGGCGGCGAACCACCCTGGCTCCTTGGTTCACTGAGGAGCTGCGGGTGATGAAACGCCGCAAGAGATGCCTAGAGAGAAGATGGAGGGCTAGCCGCTCTGAATCTGACCGGACACAGGTAAGAGCCCATTTACGGACTTACATTGTGGCGCTGAGGGTGGCCAAACGTCATCATTGTGCCACTCTCATAGCATCCGCAGAAAACCGCCCTGCCGCCCTGTTTAGGGTGACCCGCGCCCTCCTTCAACAGAGGGAACGGGAAGCCCCGCTACAGGGTAGAGCAGAGGAATTTGTGATTTTTCTGCAGGAGAAAACCGCCCAGATACAGAGTGAGCTAACCCCCATTCATGGCCCAGTGGGATGCCACGAGAGAGATCTTGTTTGGGAGGAGTTTGACTCCGTTACTTCCGAGGATATGGACAGGCTACGTGGGCGACTGCGAGCCACCACATGTTTATTGGACCCGTGCCCCTCCTGGCTTGTACTGGCATCCTGGGAGGTGACACGAGGCTGGCTCCAAGAGGTTGTCAACGCATCCTTGAGTGAGGGTTCCTTGCCTGCCTCCCTAAAAGAGGCCATGGTGAGGCCCCTCCTCAAGAAGCCCTCTTTGGACCCAGCTCTTTTGAACAACTACCGTCCAGTCTCCAACCTTCCCTTCTTGGCGAAGGTTGTTGAGAGTGTAGTGGCACAACAGTTTCCCCGTCACCTGGAGGAAGTTGATTATCTAGATCCGTGCCAGTCCGGCTTTCGGCCCGGGCATAGCACCGAGACGGCATTGGTTGCGTTGGTAGATGATCTCTGGAGGGCCAGAGATGGGGGATGTTCCTCCATCCTGGTCCTATTAGACCTCTCGGCGGCTTTCGATACCATCGACCATGGTATCCTATTGCATCGGCTGGGGGGGTTGGGGGTGGGAGGCACCGTTTTACGGTGGTTCTCCTCCTACCTCTCTGGCCGATCGCAATTTGTGCGGGCAGGAGAGCAGAGGTCGACCCCGAGACCCCTCACATGTGGGGTGCCTCAGGGGTCGGTCCTCTCGCCTCTCTTGTTTAATGCATACATGAAGCCGCTGGGTGAGATCATCCGTGGTTTTGGGGTAGAGTACCATCTCTACGCTGATGACACTCAGCTGTATATATCTACCCCAAACCACCCCAACGATGCCGTAGCGGTGATGTGCCAGTGCCTGGAAGCCGTGCGGATCTGGATGGGAAGTAACGGACTTAGGCTCAACTCGACCAAGACCGAGTGGCTGTGGTTTCCGGCTGCCCGATTCAACCAGCTCTCTCCAACGCTGGCCATAGGGGGCGAACATCTTGCCCCTGTGGATGGGGTGCGCAACTTGGGTGTCCTCCTGGATACCCGGCTGTCCATGGAAGATCAAGTGACAGCCGTGGCCAGGAGGGCGTTTTACCAGGTTCGCCTGGTACGCCAGTTGCGCCCCCTATTGGATCGGGACGCCCTTCGCACAGTCACTCATGCTCTCGTGACATCCCGACTGGATTATTGCAACTCTCTCTACATGGGGCTCCCCTTGAGGTGTACCCGGAGGCTTCAGTTGGTCCAAAATGCAGCCGCGCGAGCAATTATGGGCACCTCTAGGTTTGCCCACGTAACACCGCTCTTGCGCGAGCTGCACTGGCTACCTGTCATCTTCCGGGTGCGCTTCAAGGTGTTAATTACCATCTTCAAAGCGCTCCATGGCTCGGGACCTAGCTACCTGCGGGATCGGATCCTGCCCCATACATCCTCACGGCCGATTCGCTCCCACAGAGAGGGACTTCTCCGGGTGCCGTCCACTAGACTTTGTCAGCGGGCGATGCCCAGGGGAAGGGCCTTCTCTGTGGCGGGCCCAGCCCTCTGGAATGACCTTCCCCCCGATATCAGGACAACCACGGACCTCCGCTCCTTCCGCTTAAAATTAAAGACACACTTTTTTCGTCTGGCCGGCCTTGGGTAGTCTCTTTTTAGGTTAGGGGTTTTTAGGGGTAATTTTTAGTTTAGTTTATGGGTTTTAGCGCAGGATCAATTTAATCTATTTTTAATTTTGTATTTTGTATTTGTCTGTGGTTTTATTTGTATTTTTAATTGCCTGTGCCCCGCCTCGAGTCCCCTTGGGGAGAGAGAGCGGGATATAAAATTAAATTTTTATTATTATTATTATTATTATTAGTAATGAGTGAGCTCCCATTACTTGTCCCAGCTTCTGCCAACCTAGCAATTTGAAAGCATGTATAAATGCAACTAGAAAAATAGGAACCACGTTTGGTGGGAAGGTAACTGCGTTCTGTGCTCCTTTGGTGTTTAGTCATGCCAGCCACAAGACCATGGAGATGTCTTCAGACAGCATTGTCTCTTCAGCTTTGAAACTGAAATGAGCACCGCCTCCTAGAGTCAGGAACAACTATCACATATGTCCGAGGGGAACCTTTACCTTTATGCAGGTGTTGACTGCTGGAGAGGGATGTGTTTTGGTTTTCTTTTTAATCTTTTTTATTGTCTCTTTTGAATGGCATCTAAATGTAGTTTAAGTTTGTCAAACTTCCAAGAATTCCCTAGAAATTTTTCATTTAGCTTGGTCTAGGATGCTCACAGCTTTCTAGTTGAGATTATGGCTGAGTCTCTCCATAGATTGTAAGATTAAGCAGTTTTCATTGTGTTTTCTGACTGCTTGTTAATATGGATGGGGTCTGCCAGTTTTCTGCCCAGTTTTCTGTCCTACCTAGTGGCTCTTATAGTCCTTACACTGTGTGAAAAATAAAGTGTTAATTCACAAGAAGGTAAGGAACAGAAAAAGTTACATTGTTTCCTTTCATTTTGCATCCATTTTGAACTTTAAAAATATGCCTAGAGATAGTTTTTGCAAAAAGGGCTTTTGTTTTTCTATTTCATTCCAGGGTGCTTGACAATTTCTTACATATTTCTCTCTTTATATCTGAACTAACTTTCTGGTTGCAGGTGAAAAAATTTCTCATGTTGTTATGGTGTTGCTGTCTTCAGATCTACATATTTCCAAGTCTCCCTGGCTGCCCACACTTCCTGCTTTGAAAAAGCATCATGAGAAGATTTCCTGAGAGGTCCTTGGCTCTCTCTGAGCTTGGTTGTTCTCTTGTAGACATTTTGTTACCCAAATCAGCACTGATGATGTTACCTCATTTCAACCCTAAGCTACAAATATTTTTCTTCATTGGTACTTTATGTAACTGTTGATTATTGACAGCAAAGTCAGGGAAGGTGCAGAATGCTAATGAGAGGACTATACAATATAGAATTCAACACACAGTTGTACATGTTGGCCATCTTGTAATTATTGTCAATAAGTCCACTAACACCACAATCCACTGAAATTCCCTTCTCATTTTCAAGAAAAATGGAAAGGAAAATCTCTTTTACCAAACTGAATTAGACCCGATAAAAACGAAACCAGACATGTTGTGCATTATGACACTATTAAAAACAGACCTAGCTGAACTACCTTATATATAAACAACATATGAACAACAATCATACTAATCCAATCCCACCTAGTTTTATGAATAACAGACCAATTCTGTGTTTTTATTTTTTATTTTATTTTTTGCTCTCGTAGTTTCTGAGAAAAAAAAAAAATTACATTGTGCCAAGATTTCTCTTAGCCAAAGTTTTCCAATTGCAACCTTCAGAGCAATAAATTATTGTTATGTTAGGGAACTTTTGTAGCCATGATTGGAGAGACTGAAGAAATCCTTGAGAGGGGAATTCTCGCCATCAGCTTTGTGGGCAGAAAATAAACAGACTTGAACCCACTGGACTCCAACCTGGCTTGTGACCTTATAATTTATTATCAGAGAACTAGATATTAAAGGATTGCAAAAGCATTTTGGAATCACTTTTTTTTTCTTTTGAGGGCAATAGTTGTGTTTTCATTCGGTAAAAAATGCAAAAGCCAGCCCTGACATGTTGCTGCCGCTCCACCTTAAGTATGTTTTTGCCATAATAATTTTCTGAGGGGCTCTTCTAAAAGTTCCTGCTAAGGCAGAGATAAGCACATTTCTCAGAGAAACTGTTTAATCCACACCGATCTCTCCTTTTGGATTTTAAAGTGGACAAGGCCTCATTTGGTTGCCAAGGCAGGCAAAGAAAAGGTCAAGAAACTCCTCGGCTGCAAGTTAGTTTGTCAAACCCTCTTTAAGACAACATGACTTTACATGTTAATGTGAGTGCTTGACTCTGTGTCAATAGCTCCTATTGTGAGCATTTGTAACCCAAGATTTATAGTAAAGCTTGCAACATTTTTCCCCAGGCATAATGAGCACTTATTTACCATTCCAGGTCTATAAGCAAAAGCCCTGACAAGTAATTATTGATACATTGTGTGGAAATAAAAGTGGTGGGCGAGTTGCTGTTTTTCCAAATGCCAGCGTGGGCAGGGGGGAGGGTGGGCTGTGTCATAAGAGTGACAATCTTGGTGCCCAACATTGTCAAAGGCAACGTGGAATTGCACTGTTTTGTGTGCCTGACTATATTTGTGCTCCCTGTCACAGGGGTATGACATGCCAAAACAGAAAGAGTGCTCCTTTTCTCATGCTAATGCCTTGTAATGACAGCTTTTGGATCCCTGGGTTGTGTTAACACTCAACAAGTCAAGGTGTGACAGGTATTAGACCCACTATGTCTCTACAATCCTAGCCAAGTGTTTCACATGTTGCCAGGGTAGCCCGAGAGTAACAGCACATTCTTATAACTCTATGTTCATATCAGGAAAGTGATTGAACTGAATTTGAAATTGTAGAGTCCTGTTCAAGTGAAGCTATACTGAATTAGCTGAAAAAAGTACAGGAAAAAAGTCCAGGGCCAAGGTAGACAATTTGAATTAATTAAAGAGAACAAGTAAGATAAGACGTACAAACAAAGTCCATAGAATCTATATATAAATAGATATAAATGTGATTAAAAAAATAAAAAAATAAAAAAGAATCATAAAATATAGGAGTTAGAAGGAACCCTAGAGATTATATATAGACCAATAGCTTGCCTACTGCTGAATCCACTATTACAATGTTCTTGACAGATGATCATCCATCTTTTTTAAGTTAAACATACTCATAATCATACTCAGAGAATACACCATCTCCCAAAGCAATATTGGAGTTTGGGGGAGGGGCTGTCAAAGTTATTGTTGATTCCTGGTGATTACCTGCAGTTTCTTTGGCTAGGTTTTGGAAGTGGTTTGCCATTGCCTTCTTCCCTGGGCCAAGACAAAGTGGCTAGCCCAAAATCATCCAGCAGGACTAGAATTCCCAGTTTCTAACCTGATGCCTTGCCCACTACACCAGAATGTCTCACAAATACTGTTTATAAAATTTTCCTGATATCCCATCTGCCACATCTCAGAGCTTTATTTCTCAAGTGAGTCTTACTTCTGAAGAATCTTATTCACAAGGCATTCTGATTGTTTACATGGACAATGTAATCTGACCATCACTTAGGTTAATACTTTCTTCTAAGGTGAAAACCTAAACAGTGATTTGGTAGGCTCTACTGGTAAATCAAATTATGGTATATTGTTGCCAGAAAGATGTATCCAGAAAGATTCCAGCATTACATAAGATTAGTCAGAAAGCAAAGTAAGAACTTTATCTTACCCTTGTATATCAACATAAAATCAATAGGAAAATCTTGATTCCCCCAAAATCAATTAGGTCACTTAGTTATAAAACTGAAAAAATGACACTTATTAAATCATAAATCCATATCTTCGGATAAAAAAGGAGAATTAAATAAATCTGCAATGTCTAAAGAGCTATTCTCTGTATAGAAATTGAATTTCAACCATTAGGCTTAAAGAAATGAGAAGAGACAACCATGGGTTTTCAGTTTCTATTTGTATGTTTGATTGCTGTGGAGGGTTTTTTTTAGAAACAAGAAAATGTGCATGTTTATTTTAAAAATGCAACTTTCAGTCTCAAAAGATTATGCTCTGGATGTCATTTCTTCCCTATACAGTAAGTATAATATGCTATACATTCTTTTCTTCATAAATGTTCATATCTCTAAATATGGGAATTCTCAAACTGATCATGTTGTAATTTCTTATATTATAATAATGCTTAAAAATTCCTTTTAGTTTGGTAACCCTAACAAGCAACTTTTTCTACATCAAGCCAGTTTCCAATCAGATTGTTTTCTAAGGCCATAGCAGATGTCTTCTATAGCTTCCCATTTAGTAATACTGGTAAGTTTGGTAAGTGCTATTATTGGCATAAAAAGTGTATTTCAAAGAATGAATTTTTTTAAGGTCATTTTAATGCTGGAAATGTAAAAAAAATTGAGAGCTCATTGAGCCATACAATATGGTCATGTGATCTTTTTTTTTTTGATAATGTATAAGCTGATTTGTATATAATGTGCAATATACCTACAATATACGCAGCTTTATGGGGAAATCTTATTATAATATTAGATATAAAAGCTTTGGAATTTGATGATTTATCAGGAATTATGGTTGCATCGGGGGCTAAAGATGTATTAAGAAATTGAAACTGTGATATTATTTTTAGATGTTAAGGAAAGTTGTTGGAACTGTGTGGTCTCTCTATTCTGGAAAAGACAACGCATTTTTTAAATCAAAGGATGCAGCCATATATGTTACTATAGCAGAGATTTATGATATATTGCAATAATATATTGTATTTATATTATAGTAGTGAATTCATTAGTAAACTTGTGATTATTCATATGTAGGAATAATCATAACTATTTTTCTTTTCCTCCTTAGTTTATATTTTCAATTTGTACTTTTAACATTTGGGGGGGGGGGGGGGAAATTGCACTGTTATTGGCAATGACATATATACATATTCACTATGCTTTACCATTTGCTTGAAAATATGATACTCCCTGTTGTATGATAACTGTAACAATGATAACACTTAGACTTATATACTGCTTCACAGTGCTTTACAGCCCTCTCTAAGCAGTTTACAGTGTCAGCATATTGCTGGTCCTTATTTTACCAACCTTGGCAGGATGGAAGGCTGAGTCAATCTTCACCCTGGTGAGATTTGAATTGCCAAATTGCAGGCAGGCAGCAGGCAGCAGGCAGCAGGCAGCAGAAGAAGCTCTGTAACCATTGCATCACCATGGCTCAATGATATCTGGACTAATATAAATTAGTTGATATAAATTAGATTATTTATGGATCAAAGTTTCATCTGGAATGTAACATGAGCAATAGTATTACACAATATCTTAATATGACATGAATAAACCTACAGCTACTAAAAACAGCCAATATTTCAACCCTTCCTAAACTATATTATATTACTACCGGAATATCTTTTTTTGGGATCACCTGCTTAACTTGAGAAAATAGTAAGAAAAATATTTGAAACAATATAAAAAGTCCTTTTCCCACCAAAATTAATTTGCATTCTGAACGAAAAACATATTCAGAGCTGTTCAAGGACCTGAAAGAACAGTTAGGGACATGAAGAAAATTTATTTATGTGAGTACTAGGAGTCAAAAATGATTTAATGGCACACAATAAATAAAAATTAATTCTGCATACACACATATACAATACATGAGAAATCAATGCATGGAATTTTAGCTGAAACAATGCAACTAAGCAAAATATTATTCTCCAGTCATTTCAAATTTGCACACAGAAACATTGCAGAAAACAGAAAACACATTTGATTTTACATTTCCCGGTACAAGATTTTAACATTTACAGACTTGCTGTGGAAAATGAGTTGCATATTATAAGCGGCAAATTTGCTAGAATAACATTTTGCATTATGATAAGAATATTCCAGAAGAAAAATTCAATTCTGAAGATATTGAAACTCTGCTTATCTTACATTATTACTAGTTTGCATCCTAACCTTTAAGCATTTTCAGTGTACAAAGAATGAACTCTTTTAAAAAGTAACCCACTAGCCTTGCAAAACTTTATTGGCAGAATAATACTGAAGAAATTTGCAACTGCTTGTATTTTGTTTGGCTTGCCTAGTTTAAGAGTATCATGTTAATCTCAAAGAAAAACTATTCATATTATGTTTTCCATAGAGGGTGAAACAAGGCTAGAAGAGACTTGCAGGCCTCTTATAGTAGCAATAGTTTCTTCTTCTGAGGTTGAAAATTCAAACTGTGTTTGGAAAAGCTTATATGTCCAGATATTTAGCTCAATCTTTAAGCAAGCAACTGAATTTCAGAGTTCAACAAAAGTAACTTAATAATCTTGCCAGAAGTATTTTTCCATGATTTATTGAACTTTCAGCCTCAGTCAAGCAAAATCAGGAAATTAGCTAACTGTATTCTCTTATTTATAGTTTTTTTTATTTTGATGATGATGATGATGATGATGATGATGATGATGATGATAATAATAATAATAATAATAATAATATCCCTAACTCAAAATATTTGGTTCATATTGAAGACAGGGTTTCCCTTCTCCAAGCTATCCAAATCTTTCCTATAATATGAAATATCTTTGAAATACTTTTCTTCCAAGAACCTGGTGTCAAAACAATCAAATTATACAAAACATTCCTCACCTTCATGAAAAAAATAAAAAGAGAATCATTAATAAGAAAAGATGAACAAAAATTAGGATAAATCTTTACAGCCTAAAATGTTCACTATTCTAGTCTTAGACACAGAACCTAGACTAATAGAGTTGAAGGGAACTTGGAAGTCTTCTAGTCCAACCCTCGGCTCAAGTAGGAGACCCTATACCATTTCAGATAAATGGCTGTCCAGTCTCTTCCTAACAGCTCTACTGTTGGGGCAACCACAACATCTGAAGGCAAGATGTTCCACTTGTTAATTGTTTTTACTCCTTAGAACAACTTAGTTCTAAGTTGTTTCTCTCCTTCATTAATCTCCATCCATTGTTTCTTCTCTTGCCTTCTGGTGCTTTAAAAAATAGGTTGACCATCCCATCTTTGTAGAAGCTCCTCAAACATTGCAATACTACTATCATGTCTCCTGTAGTCCTTCTTTTCACTAAACTAGACATATCCAATTTCTCCCACTGTTCATATGTTTTAGCCTCCAGCCCCCTAATCATCTTTTTTTCTCTTAGTGTCATCTTTTTTTTTTTATATTGTTATGATCAAAATTGGATGCAGTAATTCAAGTGTGGTCTAACTAAGTGGTACTAATACTTCATATGATCTTGATTCCATCCCTCTATTAATGCAGTCTAGGATTGCATTGGCGTTTTTGGCTGCTGACACACATTGTTGATCATATTTAAATGACTGTCGTCTAGAACTCCAAAATCCATTTCACAGTTACTTGAATGTTTAATTTTTTTAATGTTAAGATCACTGCCAATACCATTGATATAAACAGGTAGAGGCTTTAACTCCACTCTAGAGCTGTAGTTCATGTTTGGTTGAACTGATTTAACATTCTGGTAAAACTGTTCTAGCATTTATTCCACTCATTTCATTTCTACCAGCCCCACTGAAAATCAGGTATCCCATTTGGCATTAGCTAGTGAGAAAAAGGAGGTCAGGAGTGGTCAAATAAACTATTTTAACCATAAATCCAAAGAATAATCTTCTAATGACAAGAAAATTCTTAAGAACTTTTAAGAAACGATTTGAATACATACATTATATAGGCCAGGGGTCTCCAACCTTTTCAATTTTAAGTCTGAAGGACTTCAGCTCCCAGAATTCTCCAGCCAGCTTTGAAAAGGTTGGAGACCCTTGATATAGGCAACCTATATAATGGACGCTCCACATCTCAATAAGTCTAAATCCTGTCAGATAATTACCTGATAGAACAACTGAAGTACAGAAAATCTTTCCACATCCAGTTCATCATCATCATCATCATCATCTCATCTCACTAGATAGCTAGCGTCCTATAGAATGAAAAGCTAATAGACAACTAGATGAAGGAAAACATCTTTTTGAGGACTGAAGATAGGATTGAGAAGTCCACTTTACTGATCCTATAAACAACTGGGTATATGAGGGCATTAAGAGCTTTAGTTTCTTCAAGTGACAGCCAATATCTCATCTGTCATCAGAAAATTCCATAGACTAATTATGTGCTCCCACAATCTGTTTCATATTATGTGCTTTAAATATTATTTGCATGATATGTAAAATGTAAAATGGGCTCCACAGCTTTTTTTTGAAGAATATCTGAAACAGATACCAGGGAACACATTTAATGTTCCTTTAAAAAAAAAAAAAACCTCTCAGTTACTATTTTTGTATTACTTTTGATAAATATCCAATAAACCAAATCATCATGATGAAAAATGATGTGTCCTTGTATACTTGATTAGAGAAAGAGATAATATTGATACCAAAATTGCTCAAAATTAAAACAGAAATAATATCAGTATTTTAATGCCCTATTAAAAATGTAGGGTTCTGTAAGTCTCCAACAAGTAATCAATGTTCTTGATATAAATCAGCTTTCAACAGTCCTGAATTGCTTTCCCAGATAGCCCTATTATTAGGTATTCATTTTATATTTCCAATAAGCTTCTTCATTGCAGTTAAAACTGCAACCGCCCTGGGTCCTAACAAGGAGAAGGGTGGGGTATAAATTCGAAAAATAAAATAAAATAAATAAAACTACCGGCGACTGTAGTCTCCCTGAAAGGAGAGAGTAGCACCATTGTACAAAGGAGTTAGAATCCATGTTCAACAACTATGATTCAGCTGTGGGGCAGCATTTACTAGATCAGAGAGAAACTAATGAAGGAGGCAACTAACCTAAAACTAAGGAGAAAGTTCCTTACAAAACAATTAATCAGTGGGATGACTTGTCTCCAGAGGTTATGGGTGCTCCAACACTGGAGGACGTGCCTCCTGCTGGCCAGCTGAGTTTTGGGTCTCTGGAGGGTCATATGTGAATGTGCAGGGGCATTGTACATGCATGTGCAGGTGCCAGGGGTGGATGGGTGCGCCAACCCCCACAGCCCATGTTTAGTCCCAGGAGGCTGCAAGGAGGCCTACTAGACCCAAAATAGGGGGGGGGGGTCAAGCATGCATGCAAGAGGGGTGGGGGTGCATGGGGGTCATGTGTGCATTCAGAGGGGGGCAGGGCATGGGGGTTGTGTGCACATTATGGATGCAGACATGTGCACCCTTTCAGCATGCAACAACAAAAATATTAGCCATCACTGGTATAGAGTTTCCTGTTTGAACAGGGAGTTGGACTAGAAGACCTCCAAAGTCACTTCCAACTCTGCTATTCTGTTAGTTTATATCATAAAAGTTTATCTACAAACAAAAAACAAACCAACGGTCTTTGCCAACTGAGCTCCAGGCATTGTCTGATTTAGGCTTTGAAAACATCTGAAATACACTATATTCCCAAAAGAATTCGCTCACCTGCCTTTACTCACATATAAACTTACAGTAAGTGACATCTCATTCCTAATCCATAGGGTTCAATATGATGTCGGTCCACTGCGCACTGTTCTTGAGCTAATCTGAAGGCCACATGAAGTTTGGAGGTCTGTAGTGATTGACTCTGCAGAACATTGGCAACCTCTTCGGACTATGCGCTTCAGCATTCGCTGACCCCGCTCCGTCAGTTTATGTGGCCTACCACTTTGTGGCTGAGTTGCTGTCATTCCCAAACACTTCCACATTCTTATAATACAGCTGACAGTTGACTGTGGAATATTTAGGAGTGAGGAAATTTCACGACTGGATTTGTTGCACAGGTGGCATCCTATCACAGTTCCATGCTGAATAATAATAATAATAATTTTTAATTTGTTGACCGCTCCCTCTCCCAGTAGGGACTCGGAGCGGTGCACAGGGAAAAACTAAAACAATAAATATACAGACATATTAAAAACAAATTAAACAATACCTGTGCAAAAAATACACCATTTACATACTAAAATTCCCAATTAACAACTAAAACCCCATAGAGAGAGACTACCCTAGGCCGGCCAAGCAGAAAAGATATGTTTTTAATTTTAGACGGAAGGAGCGGAGGTCCGTGATCGTTCTAATGTCGGGGGGAAGGTCGTTCCATAGGGCTGGGCCCGCCACAGAGAGAGCCCTTCCCCTGGGCGTCGCCCGCTGACAAAGTCTAGTGGACGGCACCCGGAGAAGTCCCTCTCTGTGGGAGCGAATCGGCCGTGAGGATGTGTGAGGCAGGATCCGATCCCGCAAATAGCTAGGTCCCGAGCCATGGAGCGCTTTAAAGATGATGACTAATACCTTGAAGCACACCCGGAAGATGACAGGCAGCCAGTGCAGCTCGCGCAGGAGCGGTGTTATATGGGTAAACCTAGAGGTTCCCAGAATTGCCTGCGCGGCTGCGTTCTGGACCATCTGAAGTCTCCGGGTGCACCTCAAGGGGAGCCCCATGTAGAGAGAGTTGCAATAGTCCAGTCGGGATGTCACGAGAGCATGAGTGACTGTGTGAAGGGCGTCCCGATCCAATAGGGGGCGCAACTGGCGTACCAGGCGAACCTGGTAAAACGCCCTCCTAGCCACGGCTGTCACTTGATCTTCCATGGACAGCCGGGCATCTAGGAGGACACCCAAGTTGCGCGCCCCATCCACAGGGGCGCCCCCTATGGCCAGCGATGGGGTCAGCTGGTTGAATCGGGCAGCCGGAAACCACAGCCACTCAGTCTTGGTCGGGTTGAGCCTGAGTCCGTTACTTCCCATCCAGATCCGTACGGCTTCCAGGCACTGGCACATCACCGCTACAGCATCGTTGGGGTGGTTTGGGGTAGATATATACAGCTGAGTATCATCAGCGTAGAGATGGTACTCTACCCCAAAACCACGGATGATCTCACCCAGCGGCTTCATATATGTGTTGAACAGGAGAGGCGAGAGGACCGACCCCTGAGGCACCCCACATGTGAGGGGTCTCGAGGTCGACCTCTGCTCTCCTGCCAACACAAATTGCGATCGGCCAGAGAGGTAGGAGGAGAACCACCGTAAAACAGTGCCTCCCACCCCCAACCCCCCCAGCCGATGCAATAGGATACCATGATCGATGGTATCGAAAGCCGCCGAGAGGTCTAATAGGACCAGGATGGAGGAACAACCCCCATCTCTGGCCCTCCAGAGATCATCGACCAACGCGACCAATGCCGTCTCAGTGCTATGCCCGGGCCGAAAGCCGGACTGGCGCGGATCTAGATACTCAACTTCCTCCAGGTGACGGGGAAACTGTTGTGCCACCACACTCTCAACAACCTTCGCCAAAAAGGGAAGGTTGGAGACTGGACGATAGTTGGTTAATAAAGCTGGATCCAAAAAGGGCTTCTTGAGGAGGGGCCTCGTCATAACCTCTTTTAGGGAAGCAGGCAAGGAACCCTCACTCAAGGATGCGTTGACAACCTCTTGGAGCCAGCCTCGTGTCACCTCCCAGGATGCCAGTACAAGCCAGGAGGGACACGGGTCCAATAAACATGTGGTGGCTCGCAGTCGCCCACATAACCTGTCCATATCTTCGGAAGTAACGGAGTCAAACTCCTCCCAAACAGGATCTGTCTCGTGGCATTCCACTGGGCCATCAATGGGGGCTAACTCGTTCTGTATCTGAGCGATTTTCTCCTGCAGAAAAGTCACAAATTCCTCTGCTCTGCCCTGTAGCGGGGCTTCCCGCACCCTCTGTTGAAGGAGGGAGCGGGTCACCCTAAACAGGGCGGCAGGGCGGTTTTCTGCGGATGCTATGAGAGTGGCACAATGATGACGTTTGGCCACTCTCAGCGCCACAATGTAAGTCCGCTGAGCTCCTGAGAGCAACCCATTCTTTCACAAGTGTTTGTAACAACAGTCTGCATGCCTAGGTACTTGATTTTATACACCTGTGGCCATGGAAATGATTGGAACACCTGATTTGAATGGGTGAGCAAATACTTTTGGCAATATAGTGTATTTCAACAGATATGCCCTTTATCTGATCCAGACTTCCACTGTATTCACTAATTTGGTGAGATTACAATACAACTGAAAAATGAGTAAGAAGCTCTGACTTTGGGTAACCTTATAGTGGTTGGTATCGTCACATTGTTCAGACAGCTGCCATACTATGAGTGCCATTGCTGATGGTGATAATAAAAAAACATTTCTGCCTGCCCCCCACTTCTCTCTCAGGTCTTTCCAATGTGTGTTGCCAGACTATGGTTTCCCTTTTTCTCAAAGCCTTTTGGAACTTCTCAGCCCAGGTTTCTCTTTCACACAATCCAGTTCAAATAATGCCGCTGATTGATGGGAAAAATCCCAGAACTGGCAGACATGAAATACACAAACACAAGCTGAAGGACGTCCTGCTTGTAATGTCTCTACAGTAGGACAAATGCTTGGAGTCTATTGTTGAAGAAGATTGCTTTTTATCAAGCTGACAGGGTGCAGCTGCTTGCTTGCTTGCTTGGAAGCTGTTCCATTTCCTCTTGGACATGGACTCCCTGAGGGGTTTCTGCATGCTGATCTGACATCGATAGCTGTGCAGACTTCAGGCCAAGTAACATGCTTTCCAATTAATGGAGGGGATTTTTTTCCCACATAATTATGACAAATGTGTCTATCTATTGTCAGTGACATCAATGTAGCTGGAGCAGTAAGAACCAGTCCAGCAGGAGACTGTCATTGTTAGCTGGAATGATGGATGAGAATGACTTCTGGGTAGTAGCTAGCTATATTGCAAGCGCAGTAGGGCTAGGGCTATTGCAGTGCCTAGGGAAGGGTAGAATGAGTGAGCCTTTTCATATTTGAAGAGCTGCCATCTAGAGAAAAAGCAGAATCTGTCAGAAGTTTGGTGAACAAGAGATGCATTTAGTATTCCTCTATAATAAAGTAAGTCAATATTTTACAGTAATATTCAGTAGGTCATTTTTCATCTTGCATTATGCTAATACCCAATACATTTTTGTAGGAAACATCATATATTCATTGAGGAACAGTGATCAAAGCATTCTTCAAAGTAGGTAGCCATCAAATGATGTTATTCTTTTTATTGTGCCCAAATATATTTTCTTGGGTAGCTTCATAGGCTAGAACCAGGCCCATAAAGTTCTCAGTTGTTAGTAAAAAAGGGTATCTTACTTATAGACTACCTGTTCATTACTATTGAAGAATAAATGTAGGATCTTTTGTATGAAATGTCTGTGTTAAATAATATCTGTATTTAGTGGATACCAGGTTTATTTTTTAATCTCTCCATTTTTTTCTTATTTCTTTTCCTGCATTCTCCATTTCCTCATGTTGCCTCTCATCTTTCAAGTGTTGCTTTGTTGCCATCTTTTTAAATTAATAATGCAGGGGTGAAATTCAGCAGGTTCTGACAGGTTTTGGAAAACCGATAGCGGAAATATTGAGTAGTTTGGAGAACTGGCAAATACCACCTCTGTCTGGCCCCAGAATAGGGAGGGAATGCAGATTTTGCAATATCCTTCTCCTGCCCACCCACCAAGCCACGCCCACAGAACCGGTAGTAAAAAAATAATAATTTCATCACTGCACGATGCATATGTGTTAGAGAAATGTAGTGTACTTTAGAACAGGGGTCTCCAACCTTTGCAACTTTAAGTCTGAAGGACTTCAGCTCCCAGAATTCTCCAGCCAGCTTTGCTTTCGCCGCCCTGGGTCCTAACAAGGAGAAGGGCGGGGTATAAATTTAATAAAATAAAAAATAAATAAACTTAAAGTTGCAAAGGTTGGAGACCCCTGCTTTAGAAAGAATGTATGGGAAAGTATTATATGAAGAGAAAAAAAACCACTTCTAAAAATTGTACAATAAGAAAATATGTGCACATATGCGGAAAATGTCAGTGTCAGGAAAAGTGTGCATTAAAAATACACACATTTCTTATGAGTGATTAATCCAAAGTGCAATATTCTGAGGAGTAGGAATAAAAAGATGCTGAAAATCTGAGAAGAGATCATCTATTTCAAGCTATCAAAACCTCTGGATTTCCACCTGACCTGGTGAAAATGGCTCTGCCTGACATGATGCTGAAGTTTTGCTCTTTTGGTGGGATTAGGACAATCGTGAGCTAGTCAAGGGTTAAGAGCATCAAAGTTCATGCTCCTCTTTATGAGGGCAAAACCACTACAAAGCAAAGAAGCATCAGAGAAAGCAAAGGTTTCAAGGTGTCAGTGGAGTAATAAAGAAATAGCAGCCAAATGAAGGGGGATCAAAGATACCAAGCCAACTGTTCAGGTAAAGCTCAGGAGCATAAGGACATGCTTTGCTCAGCAGCACAGACTCACTCTGGCAAAAAAAAAAAAAGAGTTCTCTTTGATGGTTGTACAAAAAACAACAACAGCCGAATTCAGATGAGAGACATTCTAGCCTTGCAAAGCCACTTCCTTAGGAGGACTCTGAATGCTACGGAACCACTGGGAAACCTTCACATTTGAAGCCAAATTTCTTTGCTTTCTGCCTTTGGAGAAATTCTCTTTGCAGCTGTTTGGCTGAATATGATCACCCCTGCCCTTCTTTGGTTGCTCTGTTTCAAGAGGCAAAAGAAAGAGGCTGGGTTAACATTCCAGAACTACAAGGATTTAAAAATAATGGTCTCTTTGGGATTGTAGGATGCAACACACACACACACACACACACACACACACACACACACCCATTTAAGCAGAAACTGGCCCTCTGCTTAATAAATATAGTAATCCGAAGGGAGGGAGGGGGTTCTAATAGGCATGTAATAAATGTACAGCTTTAACAACTTTTTAAAGGCTCCAATATATCACAGTAAGGTTTGGGGGGAAAATACTTACATAATTTGCCTTTTAGTAAGAATTTACCTGTCAAACTTTCTAAACTTCCTGCATCCTGAAATGCAATCCAAGCTGTTCATAGGGACATGTTGCTTTTGTGTCATGTAATGAAAGGGAAAAAGAGCAATAAAGGAGAATAAGTCTAACTCAGGGTTGAAATGAGGGGACCTTGGTGCTCCCTGAGCTTGGTGGTTATCTTACACAAGTTTCATTACCCGAAGTAGGTAATATCACTAGTGCAGTGGGTAATGAAACATCTGCAAATAACATCCTAAAATGTTATATTAGGGAAAAGTAATTTTGCAAAAATATACATTATCAGAAGCAAGCTTATTTAAAAATGCATCCATTAAGGCAATGGATTGGCAGTCAAGAGATTCAAACAATCTCTCAGCCATAGAACAAACCTTTGAGACTGTCCAAGTTAATTACCCACCATATTGTTTTCAGTGGCTTGAAAGAGAACAATAAATATAAAAAGGGCAGACATCATATGGGATTCACCTGATTTTGAAGGATACCTTTTAATAAAGGTATACAATCTTTTAGTTGAATTGAAGATACACTACCTCTTATGATAGATACACACTACCTCTTATTAGAATAGCTTCTGTTTTATCATATGTATAGAGATAAACCAAGAATAGGATAAAAATGCCAACTGGCCAGCTTGCCTTTGGCAATACAGGTTGACTTATGATCACAATTGAGACCAGACCCAAAGATGTTTTTTCAAGAAGCAACTGCACTTTCTGTTTTTTTCTGTGAAAATGTTTTGCTTCTTATCCAATAAGCTTCTTCAGTTCTGACTGAGTGGTAGGAAATGGAAGGATATTCCTTGTAGACAGCTGGTCATTTGCATTGTTTTAGTGAGTAGTTAAGGCCACCTAGAAGTTTATCTGTGTCATCAGGGTCACCTGAGTGGTGCAAATGGGCCTGGAGCCTTCTTGGAACTGTTGAAAAGACTGTGTTGTAGACCGGGAGATAGATGATGCCGTATCCCTCCCACTCTGTTGAGAGAGGGCAGTTCATTTTTGACATAGATGGCCTCTTCAACCCCTCTTTCAAACCAGTGGTTCTCTCTGTCCAAAATGTGAACATTGCTGTCTTCAAAAGAGCGGTCTTTGTCTTTTAAATGCAGATGGACTGCTGAATATAGTCTGGATGGGTTTGGTGTCCTATGTTGTGCCATGCATAAAGTGGTTGCTTTATTTCTCCAATGTACAGTTCTGCACATGGCTCACTGCATTGTACTGCATATGCCACGTTGCTCAGTTTGTGTCTGGGTGTTTTATCCTTGGGATGGACAAGCTTCTGCCTTAGTGTATTCTTGAGTTTGAAGTGTGCATATATATTGTGTTGGCTAAAGATCTTCCCGAGCTTTTTCAATATGCCTGCAACGTATGGAATGACAACATTACTTTTGTTTATTGTTGTCTTTGTTGCCTGTTATGAAGAAGCTCCGGTAGGGTCTTTTTTGAGATTTGATGAAGGTCCACTTGACAGAATTTCCATTGCTAAGCAATGTTAAGTGAGTCACACCTGAGTTTATGACCTATTTTTCCATACTTGTTAAAGACATCACTGCAGTTCTTAAGTGAATCAAGATGCAAATCCAGCTGCCTCCATTGACTTTGCTTGCTAAAACTGTCAGCTTTGAAGCTCACAAATGGGGATCACATGACCGCAAGGATGCTGCAACCTTTGTGAATATGCCACTTGTCAAACACCCTGTGAATTTTGATCACATGACCACAGGGGGGTGCTATGGGAATTGATTGTAATGTGAGAATGCTGTTATAACTTTGAACAGCCTTTGAAGAGTTGTAAGTCAAGGACTATATATATCAGTTTGCAGAAATAAACTAGATAAGCCTTTTCACAGTAAAATACAGCTGCCAACCAATTGGTCTGAGGGCTGTAGATTGTGAATAGCCCAACTACCATAGCTAGCTGAAAAAACAGCAGCCTCAGACAGAAATAAGCAATTATCATCTTCCACTGTTTCCCCATCTCATCCACCAGAACAAAAGCTGAAACAAGCAGTGTTAGAAAACATCCCTCTTTCATCCCCTCTTCTCCCCCACTGACATCCAACTCATTTTATCTTTCATTTGTCAATATTGCCCTCCAACTGATTGAGTTTTCACTCCCCTCTTTCTCTGCATCCTTCCACCTACACGCACACACACACACACATACACACACACATTTTGTCCTCTGAATTGAAGCAGTGATCCATTTTCTGTGATTAAATTAGCGTAAGTAATACGATATCATAGAACTGATTGATTTCCCCAGCAATAGTTATTAACCAGCTCAATTCAAAGGCAAGCATGGCCATTATTCTAAACATTGATTCCAAAATAGGACTGCAGGAGAGCTTTCAAATGCCATGAAGAACACAAACTTCTTGTGCCAGCCACAAGCAAATGATAACCCTGCCGTCATTGTAAAAACTTTGAAATAAACACATGAATATTGTTTTCTTTATTATACAACTGCAATAATAATTGCAAGTAAAACATTTACATATAGCCTTGGGATTCAGGCTTGAATAGTGATGGTTATCTGACTGTAACCTTGCCAATACATCTGTATTCTTAAAATCATCAAATAGATAGATAGATAACAACCAATTTGATCACTGTCAAGAAAAAGAGCATATTGATAGTCATTAGTCCTTAGGAAAAAGGAATACGTCGCTGCATTCTACAATTAAAAACCTACAATTAAAAACCTGGCCTGATGCAAACTTGTACATCTGTTATCCAAACATAGCATCCTTTGAACAGTTAAATAAAGTTCTGTATATTTTGGAAAATGGGTGTTGATGGCTGTTCTTGAGTTTCATTTATTTCTTTAAGATTAAGTCTCTCTCAATGTTCATTTCCTGATCATTGATAGCAAAATATGCCCAAGGTTATAGAATGGGACTGAGACACTTGTGATGCCCAAACCACATTTTTGGCAACTTTCTAAGTTTTCTCAGCAAAATCCAGGGAACAAATGCAGAGAATCTGTAGCCTTTTACCATTTTTTTCACATTAATTAGTGCTTTAAATCTTAGTATAAAATTAAAACAGGGATGTCATACATAAGGCCCATGGGCTGGATCGGCCCGCGATTTGGTCGGATGTGGCCCACGGGGCTGTCCTGGTAAATGTAAGGGACCATCCCACATCGCTGTGGCCCAGTCTACCCAGTGTGAAGAGGAAACGTGCCAGCAGTTTGGTGAGTGGTGTCAAGCTGGCCATGCCCAGCCTGTTGGCCATGCCGCCTGCCTCCAACCCCAAAGTCAACCACAGCCCTGATGCAGCCCTCAATGAAATTAAGTTTGATACCCCTGGATTAAAACCTTAAAATAATCTATGATACCCTCCCCAAAGTTTGCATACCTATTTCATAGGTGTGTATCCACTACAGTTCTTAATATGAGGAAGACAAACAAACAAAAAACCTAGTCAGAGAAAGGTTGACTCTCCTGCAAAATGATATTGTCAGAAATTGTATGCATTATATGTTCTCTCTCTCTCTCTCTCTCTCACACACACACACACATACACACATGCAGTTTGCCAAATAATAGTGTGTATTGATCAGCGTATTTTCTTGGGAATGAGTTGCACAATCTCGGGCTTAATTGTAATTAGACACATATTGTATTGCACTGATTTTAATGCCCTTTTCCCAAACAGAACAATGGCTCTATGAACATTTTTCAATCAAATTGTCTTTTAAAGTTTTGAAAGATTATTGCAATGTATTGTAACAGTGGCTACCTTTGAAGAGAGGGAACACAATCTATGGGGACAGGAATGCTGGCAGAACTGGCCATTATAATCATGCATCCAGGATATTATCAACTACATATTTACCCAGTTCATGTCCAGGTACTGCTGGACAAAGTGCTGCTGATTTTAACCTTTGATATTATGTATAGCTTAAGCCTAGGGAACCATTTTTGAAAAAAATGTCTTATTCTGTATGTCCCTACCAATACTGAAATATCATTAACAAAATAACACCACTTCAACTATCTGGCACATTGAAAATGGCTACATAAGAATAGGCCCTTCCCTGTAATTGCCTTGACGTAGTTTCTATATCTGTGTAGATCTTTACAATCAGTTATTTGAAGACTATTCAAATTTTCCCTAGTCCTCTCTTCTAACGGCTAAACATATTCAGATCCATTAGCAGTTTCTCATAGTTTCCAGACCTAGTAGCATCTTCTGAACATATTCTATTTTGCTGATGCACCTTCTAAACCATAAGGATTAGACATATTATTCGTAATGGAGTCTGATCAGAATAGTGGATCTGCTCTGATTCTATGCCTATTCTATTACCTTCTGCTTGAGAAACCCAGGTTGTAGGTTCCTTCTTTCCCCCAGCGAGATAACTAGGGTCAACCATAGGTTTCTGAGATAGGACAAATGAAATCAGGAGTTCTGTTCTGCTTTCTGACAATCATCCATTACTCATTGTATGCATTATATGTTCACACACACACACACACAAACACACACGCAGTTTGCCAAATAATAGTGTGTATTGATCAGCGTATTTTCTTGGGAATGAGTTGCCATAATCACTTGTCATTTCTCAGTAGAGTTTTACCTTTCTGTTCCCCCCCCCCAACATATTCAAAATTCCTTTTTAGCTAGTTTTTTGTTTTGTTTAGTTTTGTACCTCTTGTGAACCTCATTTTGAATTTTAGATTTTCTGCCAAAGATTCTATTTTCACACCTGCGTTACTTTCATCCAAGCTATTCAGCAACTCTTTTTCAATTCTGTTTCCATCAAACAAAGGCAAATAAACAAATAAACAATAATATTTGACATGGAAAGAATTGAGAGATAAAACCTTTTCCTTTATGTTTCAGATTTACAAATATTATTTCATAGGACAGCAAACGTTAATAGCGTGTGTTTCACAAACTTCCATTCATTGTATGCTTAAATAACATGTCCCCCAAATAAAATATGAGTTGAGAACTGACTCACTTGTTTTTTAAAGTGCATGTATCCAGGTTTACACAATTTGATCTGGGATCATCATCCTATTGAAAAACAAAAATATTTGCAAAGTTCTATCTTTGAACTGAGTACATGGGAAAGAACTTGGCAATGAACATGATATGTTCCCCATACCATTTTACTGAATTTTCAAAGATAACTAAACGGTTTTAAAAGCAATTAGAAATATATATCGTTAGGGCTTCCTTTATTGTTTTCGTGTACTTCCATCTCTTATTAGCAGGCAATTGTGGTTAGACATTATATCAGAAACCACAACAAAGGAACTAGAGTGATATTTATTTCTGCCTAAAAATGGAAGGAAGGAAGGAAGGAAGGAAGGAAGGAAGGAAGGAAGGAAGGAAGGAAGGAAGGAAGCAAGCAAGCAAGCAAGCAAGCAAGCAAGCAAGCAAGCAGTGGTGGGTTTCTGCAGGCTCGCACCTACTCGCGAGAGCCGGTTGGTGAAATTTAGAGAACCGGTGAGAGGGGGTTCCACTGGCGTACCTGGAAGTAAATCTGGCCCGCCGCTGCCAGTGACCCAACCGGAAGGAAAGGAAAGGAAAGGAAAGGAAGGAAGGAAGGAAAGGAAAGGAAAGGAAGAAAGGAAGGGAGAGAGAGAGAGAGAGAGAGAGAGAGAGAGAGAGAGAGAGAGAGAGAGAGAGAGAGAGAGAGAAAGAAAGAGAAAGAAAGAAAGAAAGAAAGAAAGAAAGAAAGAAAGAAAGAAAGAAAGAAAGAAAGAAAGAAAGAAAGAAAGAAAGAAAGAAAGAAAGAATTTATCATCACAATTGAGTCCAAAATTTTGGTTGCTAAGCAAGAGCGTTGTTAAATGAGTTTCACCACATTTTAAAAGGTGGCCACTCCCACCCTGTCACATGACTGCCAAGCCGTGCCCACAAAATAGGCCACACCTTCTAAAAAAAATTCTAAAAAATTTGAAACCCACCACTGGAAGGAAGGAAGGAAGGAAGGAAGGAAGGAAGGAAGGAAGGAAGGAAGGAAGGAAGGAAGGAAGGAAGGAAGGAAGGAAGGCTGCAGTGAAGTAACTAGAAACTGAGTAATAATATATTTTCTAAGTTTTACATTTGTAGCTCCATCAACTGTCTCTACTTTTGCATTCAATATTATTTTCTTTTTTTCCTCCACTGCAGTCCGGAATTCTAAATGAAATACATTATGCTTTAAAGAATCTGTGAGAGTACATGTGTGCCTGTGGGACTTTTTCAAGTCACTTATTTGTTTGAATGCCATTGATTTTCCTCCTAATTGATATTCACTATGCTAATTTCTCTCACAAATCTCACACACTATTGATCAAAAAGTAATAAACTCTCCAGCAAACAAAACAAGCATTATTGCAATGTTGGGAAAACATCATTTAATATCAATACCATATTTACAATTATATTTAACCCAAATTTCACCTGTGATGCAATACATAATCAAAATCAGAGTGCCATAAGCATAAATGGTGAAGAGAGGCACTTTTAAAAATCCCACTGGATTATTTTGTGATGCTTGTAAAAAAAAAAAGAAGAAGACTATTAGGACAGATGTAAGCAGCTTTTTATGCAATGAAAGCCCTGATCCTTCCCATAGACAATAACACAAAGATAAATCTGTTTTCTTTTTTAAGCTTAAGAGCTCTGCCAGGCTGGATTATCAATCACAATGGTCTACACCAAGAGATTGAGAGATCTGAATGGCTTCCTGATGCTTCATGGAATTTCTCTCTCACCTGGCCAGGTGAATCTGTCAAAGATGTAGCTGAACTCTGCAATAGAAAAACAACCCTTACTTTGACACTTGGCAAATGATGCCCCTCAAAACATTTTATATTTCATTTCTTAGCTATTTATCATATACAAAATGATTGGAAATGGTTTTTAAAGTTTTGAAGTGAGATATCAGAAGTATGATGATGACACTCAATTCTATTGTCCATTTTCAGCTAAAATTAAGAAATTTCTTTAAGTTCAGGGTCTGATATTAGCAGGGGTGAGATTCAGCCGGTTCGGATAAACCGGATGCTAATTTTACATCTGGTTCACCAAACTGGTAGCTGCAAAGACTGGCTGGCGCCACCCACCCCGCCCTTCCCAGGAGTCACATGGCCCATTTTGGATGCCAGATAAGTGCTGCTCAGAGGCTCTGAGAGGGCGAAAAACAAGCCTCCCAAAAGTTCTGGAAGTCCAGAAAAGAGCCCATTTCCGCCTCCAAATCCAGAGTCTGGGGAGAACATTTTCACCCTCACAGAGACTCAAGGAAAATCTCCAGAGCCTGGGGAGGGCAAAAAGGAGTCTCCCATAATTCCAGAAATGGCCCCATTTCCAGGCTCTGGAGGGCCTCCAGAAGCTTGAGGAAAGCCTCCAGAGCCTGGGGAGGTCAAATACTCCGCCCCACACAAACCATGATGCAGGAGGCTGAGTAGGCCACACCCTCCATGGCTAAACCCACCCATCAACCAGGCAGAGAGCTGGCTGTTAAAATGTTTGAATCCCACCCCTGGATATTAATAATAAGGACAAACAAATCGAAAGTTTATCTATGCTGAAGTTAGCTGAAAGACATGCCATGGAATATGAACTTACTCTGTTTTTATTAGAATTATTTTTTCTTTGACTCAGGTTGAACTGTATTGAATACAACTGGACAGCTGATTACCAGAACTGCATCTGCATAGCTAAAGACACTTATCCATTACTATCCTGCTTTCCCTCTGAAAGAAGGCAATCACTTCTACGCTGTTGCCAAGAAAATGACATGGATACGTTCATGTAATCACCATTAGTTCACCTTGAATCAAGGAAGCCTTTTTATCCTGACTTTCTATTATTGTACCTACTATTCTTGAATCGTTTAACCAGAAAGATCTCATATGGCTACTATAATGCAGACAGTACAAACCTGAACCCACACAGTTATTCCCAATTAAAACTTTAAGTAATCCAGGTTTGTCATTGGAATTATATAACTCTGGTGTTACAACATCAACAAGTGCAGAGCCATTTCAGATGTAATGCAATGTAACCTATAAACCCAACATAATTTGAGAATAAGTTATTTGCAAGGTCACATTGCCTACATACATGTGTCATAAGTATGAATAGGAGTGGTGCGGTGACGTAGAGGTGGACTCTCACCTCACAATCAGGAGGCTGTGCATTTGATAGGTAGAGGCAGATATTTCTCTCTGGGAATTCAGCAGAATATATCTGCTGAACAAAACTCCACATTGATGACAGGAGAGGCATCTGGCCAGTAAACACTCTTCTAGTTCCATTCAATTGCCCAGACTCCACCCTGCAAGGGATTTTGGGTTTGTTAAAAAAAGATTATGATAATGATGTGTCATGGTTATGAAATGTTTGAGAGAGGGGCTATTTTTCTCTTAGTAATATTAGAAGCACATTTGAATGTAAGAGAACTTTCTTACACACTCTCTGACATAGGGAAAAGAAAGTATGTTCATTAGTTTTATTATCATTTCCTTCATGCTTTGCAAATAAAATAAAATGCCATTTTTGAAAGCCTTAATTTTTGAACAAAACGCATATATTTGCAGATCATCTCTTCACCGACTATATACATATTAAATATTAAACTTTACAAAAGTTTAATAGAACAAATGCTCTATGTCTGTCACCTTTCCACGATAAATCTGAATAACTATTCCTGAGTTTTCCATCTTCTGCTTTGCTTTCAAAGTCACCCCACTTCAATTTGAATTCACATTGCAAAACAAAACACTCAGATGGAGACTTACATGTCATCAAGTGTGATAAATACAGAAATCTGTACTGTGGGTGGATTTGTAAAAGAGGAGCTATTGAGTGTGGCCTTCCATTCAACTCTGCACCTGGCAAAGAATAAAAACAATCCTGACTAGCCAACCAAAATCAAGCAGAAATCCAAAAGAGAATTGACATCCTCCAGGCAAGATTTACTACAGCCCTCCTAAACTACGGAGACACCAAAATATGCTCAAATGCCAGGTCTCTGCCTGGCATTTAAGTAAAGTAGCCTGCCATTTTTGTATGTGTTGTATACTGGACATCTGGTATATACTTCATATAAATTAAATAAATCATATTCATAAATAAGGTTGAAGGAGAAGGCTTCCTTGAAAATAGTAACAGGGACAAGGTTCTTGGATTTTATAATACTTCATATAACTTCTGTTTAAAAATACTTGATTGCTATATTCCCTGCCCAATTAAGTCACCTAACACCCATCAGATTTGTATGTAGACCCACCCATGTCACAGACTCCTGCACTCATGCTGCTTTCCTCAGCATCCACTAATCTCCAGTCTGAAGTAAATGTTGATTAGGTGAATGAACTTAATTATAAGCATACACTAAATAAAATTACTACTAATTACAGCTGCATAGAAGAGACTCACAGAACTCCCATTTCTCTAAGTGATCGCAGTAAGCTAGAAAAGATGTAGATTAACTTACCAGCCTTTCTTATACTCATGTTTATGCTTATATTCCCTGCCAATGGTGGTGTGGCCCACCAGCAGAGCTGGCAGCAGATTCAGACAGTGAGGAGGTTTGGGAGGAACATGGACCAGTCCTGGAGTCTGGGGAAGGCTCTGATGAGGGCTCTGTGTCAGAGGCAGAGTTGGGGCCAGAGGCATCTGACAGTTGTCAGCTGTCTTCAGAGTCAGACATCAGTGAAACAGACAAAAAGCTGGAGCCTGTTCCCAGTATGTGCATGCTCAGAGTCGCCGAATGAAGGGAACAACTAAGGAACAAGGGTCAATTTTGGAGTAAGGCCACAGGTGGACAGTGAATGGCCCCTCCCATAGGGAATAAAAGAGGAGCGAAAGGGGAGGGTTGTTTGCAGGAGACAATTAATTCATTCCTGCATTCTTGCTAAGTATTGTGGGATCTGAAAGATATTGGCTTGGCCACTCTCCAAGCCTAATACAGGTTGGTTTTGTGGACTACCTTGAAAGACAGTGGTGCTGTTTATCCTGAAACCACGTTGTCTGTCTCAGAAGTAATTTTGGACAGATTTCTAGACTGCAGTTAAGATGAAGTTTTCCACAGAGCCTTACATGTTAAGGAAAGGAGGAAGCAACTTCGTAGATACTGAGTTTGATTATATTTTTATGATTTTATATTTTGAAAGTAGAATATCAGATTTGGGAGGAACCTTGGAGGTCTTCTAGTCCAACTCTCCCTCAAACAGAGGCCCTATACCATTTCAGAAAAGTGGCTGTCCAGTCCCTTTTTAAAAATCTCCAGTAATGGGGCCCCCACAACTGAAAGCAAAGAGTTCTACTGGTTAATTTTTCTCACTGTTAGGAAGTTCCTAATTCCACTTTGCTTCTCTTTGTTTTCATCCATTATTTCTTGTCTTGCCTTCTGGTACTTTGGAAAATAGGTTGACTACACACACAGGCACATACACACTTTTCTTTGTGGCAGCCCTTCAAATATTGGAACATTGCTATTATGTCTTCCCTAATCCTTTCCACTAGACTAGAAGTACCCAATTCCTGCAACTGTTCTCCATAGGTTTTAGCCTCCAGCTCCTAATCATCCTTGTTACTCTTCTCTGCACTCTTTATATTTCAGCATCATTTTATATTGTGGTGACCAAACCTGGATGCAGTATTCTAAAGTATCATTAAGACTTTGTAAGTAGTACCAATATTTCATGCAATCTTGATTCTATATCTTTTATATTTATATATAAATATAAATTGCATATACCAGAAGTGTACACAGAATAGCAACAGAATATAAGCAAACACCAAGACATGTGCAGCCTTATCAGCATGAACGTGAAAAAATGTTTTGATTTAGATAACACCTATAATAAAGCGAATAAACTTGAAATAGTTGCATAAATATAGAATTGAAGTTTGGTTACAGCATATGTATACTACAGAATCCTTCAATATTGATCAGGCAGTAATGTAAGAGTGTCTCCTTGGTTGCTTAAGGTATTTGCTGATAAATATATAAGGAATGCTTCTGATTCTAAAAGTGTAGTGTTGGAGACATGAAAGTACATGTTGTGACATTCAAGTTGGGTCTGACTGGGAGGGAATGATTGTGAATTATATGAACCTTAGTGGCGCAGTGGTTACAGTGCTGTACTGCAGGCCACTTCTGCTGACTATCGTCTGCCTGAAATTCAAATCTCACCAGGCTCAAGGTTGACTCAGCCTTCCATCCTTCCAACGTGCGTAAAATGAGGACTCAGATTGTTGCGGGCAAGATGCTGACTCTGTAAGCCACTTAGAGAGGGCTGTAAAACACTGTGAAATGGTATATAAGTCTAAGTTCTATTGCTATATGTAAATAGTGAAAAAACAGAGCAAGTAGATTAATTGGTATACCTTAATAGGATATTTATTAACAAATGAAAAATGGGTAGAGAAATGTTAAGGGACACCAAAGAAAGAAAATGATAGAAAATTATATGCTGTGAGAAATGTTTGTCACAAAAAGCAAAAATATACTTATAAGAGTTTGCTTCTGTCCACTTTTTTTGTGGAAGTTGGGTATATCAGAAAATACAAATGTAAAATGAAGTTGAAATGGATAACTTAAGTATATGCAATTAAAAAAATAGAGGTAAGAATAAATGCGTGTTGAAGGAATGTAGAATGAAGAAAAAAGTGAATCATCAGTTTAAAAGAACTGAGATAGTTTGGTTGTATAGAAAGAATAAATAAATGAGGAATAAATAAATGAGAAATACAGTACATGAGAAAAGAACTGGCTGAGAAGAGGGCGTGCACGTGCTCATATGCCTTCAAGTCGGTTTTTGACTCCTGCAAATTGCTGGACAAGAGCCTGCAATTTTCTAGACAAGGTTTTTCAGAAGTTGTTTGCCATTGGCTCCTTCCTAGGACTGAGAACAAATTACCAGAAATCACGCAGTGGGGAGAAGTTATGATCTGTTTTCTAGCCTGATGCCTTAACTCAGAAGTGTCAAACTAGATTTCATTGAGGGCCACATCATGATTGTGTTAGACCTCGGGGGTAGGGGCATGGCCAGCTTGATGTTACTCATGCGAGGGCCACCTGTGGTGGCTCGTGGGCTCTGCCACCGAAAACAGGCTCCTGAGCTGTGTTTACGGCTGTTACGGCTTCCTGCAATCTCTGCCAGAGAAAACAGAGGTCAGGAAGGCCGCGGGCTGGTCCTTCATTGTTTCTAGGCAGGTCTTGAGGGCCAGATCTAAGCACCCCACAGGCTGGATTCGGCCCCCAGACCTTGAGTTTGACACCCCTGCCTTAACTTCTTAAACTGGGTGACTTTGGGCCAGTCACTCTCTCTTAGTCCAACTTATCTAACAGGCTTGTTGTGGGCAAAGTAGGAGGAAGAAGTAGAATGAAATATGTTTGCTGCTATGAGTTATTTATAAAAAATAATTAAGGTGGGATTTAAAAAAATATATTTTGAGCAGAAGATAAGAATATCATGGTTGAATAAAGTTGATAAGCTCCTAAAAGAGTGAGTAGCCTAAAGAATTTTCCATATCATTCAGCCTAGCTGGAGATACATTTCAATATTTATATTTCAATAATTTTGGGATATATGGAGATCAAAATTACTTATTATGTTATGGCTATTTTGCATGCTTAGTTGTAACTATACTCCATGATTGCATTTTTATGAGGTGAAAAGGTTCATAGATGCTGCCAAGAAAGGTGACCTTTTAATCTATGTCCACTTGTTTTTTCTTAAATATCTGGTGTCTGGAGGACTCATTGAGGAAGATACCAAAAGGAAGATTAGCAAACACCTTTGGCTTCAGAGATTACAATGTCTTAGTAACAGCTGAATAAAATGGCTAGAAAGAGTTGCTTCTAAGGCTGCATCAGACAGCTTTCCACCTTCAAAATGTGATAAATGGGAAAGCATATCCTGAATGCTTTTTACTTTATATTCATTTCTTGGTTCCTACTGATAAATGCAGGTATAATATTGTCTTTAAATCACTAGACCCCACCATATTACCACCTCCCATTTCCCCACAAAAATGTGGCAAAGTGTAAGCAAGCACTTTTGCTTGCCAAAAAGTGAAAATGACCTCTAAATATTGCTGGTGGTAATTCTTTAATGATTGGTTTGAAAAATGCCTGTGTAGCAATTACAAAGAGTGAAATTTTAGCACTCTGATTCTCGTGCTTCACCCAATGAATAACATAAGCTGCCTTTTCAGAGAACCACATTTATTTTCCTTACAAGAGGATTACACTGGAGACTGGTTTTAAAGCACACCCAGCTTAGCTCAAAAAGTTAACTTTTATGTAGTTTAATAGAGCCAAGTATTCTTAAAATCTGAGCCCAAGTTACAGGGACTGCCTACTATTATTTTGTTCTTAATGTACTAGGAAATGAAGTGTGTGGGTTTTGGATTCTAGGATCCAGACCATCTGCTAAACCTATTGGAGGGATTTCGTGAATTCTAATTTACTTTTGATTTAAAAATAGCCCTAACGTTACCCTATCATTTTCTGTAAATTATATATTATTTTGCTTGCCATTTTTAAATATTATAGCTCTTCTTCTATGGTGTAATTTAGACTCTTTATCAAGTGCATTGATACAATTCCTCCATCACAGATACAAATATTCTCTCCACACACATCTTAACTCCATATAACCCCCATTTTGTGTTAATAACTGTTCAGCACCTAATACACTTGGAAATTGGCTGAACAGGAGGAGAACAACTTTTACAAGACCAAACACAAAGCACTCCAAGATATTTGAAACTTGGCTCTAATTCTCAAACTGCTTGCAGTTGAAGGGAGTGTTCCTGGCAAAATGAACTGATGGCTGTTAATTTCTTAAATGAGGAGATTGCATGCATTAGGTACTCAATTTTCCTATTGTAGCAAATAGCATTTTGCATATTGCTACTGCACCCTACTAGCAATATACCTTTGGGAGGGAGGGGCAGAGGTGGGTTGCTGCTGGTTCAGCCTGGTTTGGCTGAACCGGTAGTGGAATTCAGGCTTGGGTCACAGAACTAACAGTGACCCAGGCCTGCCATGCCCTCGAACCAGTTCCCTTGCTGCCACTTGGCCGCCGCTATTTGGATTTTAGTGACTGTGTACCCACAGTTCACTGTAAATTGTTCTGCATGTGCATGAAGAAAATGTACATTGAACAGCGCATGCACAGACAGTGCAAGTGTGACTCATAGGTTGCGAACCGGCAGTAACACTTGCAGCAACCCACCCCTGGAGTGTGGGGAGACAGAGAGGGAGATGGAGAGAGAGAGAGAGAGAGATTGTGCATTAGAATGAACTTGAAGCAATGAATGGGTTGTTATCTCTCTCTCTCTTTCCCTACCTTCTTCCTCCTCCTCACTCTCCCTCTCCCCTTGTGTCTGTACCTGTGTCAGATATATACTCTCATTGGTCAATAGGAAACAAAAATTGGAACATAAACCAGATGCTAATAAGACTCAGCCAGCCTGTAACTGCTGGTGTTAGCAATCAAATACTCCTGAAGTCATACAATTCTGTTCAGGTATACATCAGACAGACAGACAAATGGCTATCTAACATCTTTTTAAAGACTTCCAGGGTTGGGGCATTCACAACTTCTGGAGGCAAGCTGTTCCAGAGGTTAATTGTTCTAACTGTCAGGAAATTTCTCCTTAGTTCTAAGTTGCTTCTCTCCTTGATTAGTTTCCACCCATTGCTTCTTGTCCTGCCCCCAGGTGCCTTGGAGAATAGTTTGGCTCCCTCTTCTTTGTGGCACCCTCTGAGATATCGGAACACTGCTATCATGTCTCCCCTGGTCCTTCTCTTCATCAAACTAGACATACCCAGCTCCTGCAACCGTTCTTCATATGTTTTAGTCTCCAGTTCCCTAATCATCTTGGTTGCTCTTCTCTGCACTCTCTCCAGAGTCTCCACGTCTTTTCTACATCGTGGCGACCAAAACTGTATGCAGTATTCCAAGTGTGGCCTTACCAAGGCACTATACAGTGGCATTAACACTACACGTGATCTAGATTCTATCCCTCTGTTTATGCAGCCTAGAACTGTGTTGGCTTTTTTGGCAGCTGCTGCACACTGCTGGCTCATATTTAAATGGTTGTCCACTAAGATTCCTAGATCCCTCTCACAGTTGCTACTATTGAGCAAGGTACCATCTATACTGTACTTGTGCATTTTGTTTTTCTTGCCTAAATGTAGAACCTTACTTTTTTCACAATTGAATTTCATTTTATTAGATAGTGCCCAATGTTCAAGTTTGTCTAGATCCTTCTGTATCTTAAACATCTTCATGTTTCAAAATGCATTAAGGAATGCATACATATTTATGGCCAGTTCATAGATTTTTATTCTCCACTGAATATAGTAGCTATAGCTTAAAATCTAAAAGGGCAACATATCACAGATGCACACCACAAACAGACATCCTTCAGCTTCACAGAAACAGATGAACAGTACCTATCGGCCCTATGAGCTACAATGATTTCTATGAGTTACTAATTTATTTTGGGGGGGGGAACCAGTGGTGGGTTCTGGATTCCATTCCAACAGGTGCAGTTGGGACGGCCCCAGCGTCCCGCACATGGATGCATGTGGTGTCACCCGCATGGATGCATGCAGCGCACATGTAAAATACCTACCTGCGATGCTTTCTCAAGCCTCTGCAATGCTCCAGCTGCTTGTGCACGGAAGCGCTGAAGACTTAAAAGTACGGTAAGGAATGAGGGAGGGTGGGCCCTCTGGAGCACTGTACCGGAGCACTGTACCAGCTCTGGGCTGGCTCCGGTAGGCCCGTACCGTCTGAAACCCACACCTGGGGGGAACCCTAATATTTGTTCTTAAAATCTGCACAATTTCTGTTCAGGGGGCTCCTTCTGAAACAATAGGCCAACAGATTGCAGCCATGTATGTTCTTGCCTTGTGACCTGACAATTACTTTAGGAATATATTACAAACATGTTTACAGACAGCTAATTTTCTTATTTTGTCTTGATGTTGTGTTTGTGGAGGATCTTGCTGATTCTGTCTGTGGTGCCTTTTATGTATGGGAGGAGGGCTTTGCCCTCCTTCCTCACACACCTCAACAGCCTCACTTCCTCACACACCTCAACAGCCTACACCCCAAAATACAGTTCACCATGGAAACAGAAGCCAATAACCAACTCCCCTTCCTGGATGTCTTAGTCTATAGGAAATCCAATGGATCCCTAGGACACACCATCTACCAGAAGAAAACACACACAAACCGCTATTTGCACGCACTCTCACACCACCACCCAGCCAGATCAACTCTGTAGCCAAGACACTCATCTCCAGAACAAAACGTTTAGCTGACGAACAACACCTAAAAACCGAACTACACACTCTCACCAACGTACTAACATCCAACGGATTCCAAAGAAACAAGATCACTAACCTAATCCAAAAAGAAAACCCCACTGAAATCCAAGACAGTGAACATGAAAACGGCAAAGCCCTCCTCCCCTACATAAAAGGCACCACAGACAGAATCAGCAAGATCCTCCACAAACACAACATCAAGACAGCATTCTACACAAACCGAAAAATATCCACCATCCTAAGAAACCCCAAAGACAAAATAGAGTTAGAAAATCAAGGAGTAAATGAAATCCCATGCACCACCTGCTCCACCACATACATCGGACAAACAGAAGAATAAAGGCACGCATTGAATAACACAAAAACTCAGTCAGAAAGGACGAACCAACTTCTTCCCTGGTCCAACACCTCAAAGCCACAGGACATGATATAGACTTTAAAAAGAACAGAACTATTGCCAAAATTGAACACTTTAACAACAGAATAATCAGAGAAGCTATTGAGATAGAAAAACGGCCACACAGCATGAATAAACGAGATGATACCTCCAGCCATTTGGAAACCCGCCCTCACTGACAAACGAGTCCCTAACACAAACAATGATACGTAGAATTGGAAGTATCTTCACAACGTTTCGATGAAGTCTCATTCATCATCTTCAGGCTGGTGCTTCCGGCTTGGTGCTTCCAGGAGCAATGTGAGATATCAGCCGTTTCCTCTTTTTAACTGCCAGTGGGGGTGTGACCTGATTGGGTGGGAGCTTGGCTACATTCTGATTGGGTGGAGGTATGTTCTGATTGGTAGGGGCTTGGCTGTGCTCTGATTGAATGGCTGTGCTCTGATTGGATGGCTGTGCTCTGATTGGATGGCTGTGCTCTGATTGGATGGGGGCGTGTTCTGTTTGGGTGGGGGCCTGGTTGTGCTCGTGTTAGTCTGAGTTGCAGGGGGATTTGAGCTGGTGAGCTGCGTTACTGTTGTTTGGCTTCGCATTTGTGGTCGTGCCACGTCATACAGTCGTGCCATATATATATGGGTGTGGACCAGGACAGGATGTTCATCATTTCTAACCTGGGCTGCAAAACATATGAAGTTACTTACATCCATACATCATGTAAAACAAATGAAATGGGAATAAGTATTGTATTGCACTTTTGAACACAGCTTTTCAAATGCAACATTCTCAGGGCGGAAAACTTGTGAAGCATGACTATCATTACACCAGAACTGTTTGACTTATTTTGGATCAAGGGCTACACTTAACCTTAAAGCTGGCATGCTTAGAACTACACTTAAAACCTATCTCTTTCAGCAAGCTGGTCTTGCGTAACAGTTCTGACTCTCTCAATATAACATCTGCCAAATACGTATATGGATATTAGACTTTAGGGAATTTTAGCATAGGTGGGTTGTATTTTAAATGTTTTTAAATTTTAGTACAGGTTTAATTTAATTCATTTTTAACTTTGTATATATTGTATGTTTTATATGGTTTTTTAATTGTTCCTGTACACCGCCCCGAGTCCCTTTGGGGAGAGGGGGCGGTTTATAAATCGAATAAATTTGAATTTGAATTTGAATTTCAAAAAATAGTGCTCCATGAAAATGGCCAAAATGGATTGGTTTTGTTTTCATTTAATAAAAAAATAAAACATGGTCAAGGAAACTATTATATCTTGAAGATGATTCTGAAGATGTACTGATTTTCCCCCCCAGGCACAGCCCCTCTACTGTTATTAAAGCAAAGTGAAAGTGGGGGGGGGGTGTACAAATGTGGCAAAGGAATACCATTGCACTAAGGATTCTATGTTATTAAAATTACAGAACATTAAAAAAAACCATTTTAGGCTCATCCAATATCATTGTCTTGAAGGCACACAATTAAAACCAGCCAGAATTTTGATAACAAATCAAAATAACAATACATGAAAATGTTATTGTTATTTTTCAATGGTGTCAATGCTGCTGTCTTTATCTTAAGAAAAACCATATAAGTCCTATTTATAGGGCAATCAAGAATGTGTATGTTGTGGCAATTCTTCTCCTTAAGGGAATCAGCGGTGTCCTCCACAGTTTTCCTTTCATTAATTGTATAAATTGTATAAATTGTATAAAAATTATTTTTAATGCCATTAAAAATAAACAGTAAAGTCTGATATTTAAATCTCATGTGTACAGTATATATGACCTTTCCCTTTTCTTGTCATCTATTTAAGAGTAATAAGAAAAAAAATCTTATTTATTTATTTTATGGAAATATCTATCCCATTCTCTACATTCAAAATCACAATTTTAATTTCATAAGAAAGACATTCCACAAGCAAAAGCAGGAAAAGGAAAGAAGGAAAATCAAGTGGACATAGTCATAGACAAAAACATAGTCATAGACAAAAACACCTACCCATTAACATTCTTGCAGGTCAGAATTGGATACAAGATCTCTCTCTCTCTCTCTCTCTCTCTGTGTGTGTGTGTATGTGTGTGTGTGTGTGTGTGTGTGTGTAATATACTAATTAGCTTATTAGCCTTCTTCAGCTGGCCATACTCCTTCTACTGGGATTTGAACTGGTGCTTTCCAGCATATGAGACAGGCTTCTCTATGCCTTGAGCTATCCAGTATCCCTGATATATCAGCCAATTTACAGGACTCTTAAATGAGAGATAATTATCACAGCTCCTGTTAAGAGGTCCCTTTAACGGGAGGAAACTCAACGTCATCCCTCTCTGCCCTTCGACTCATCCTAGAGATCATCCAGACAGAGAACCTAATTAGATTACTGCTGTGTGACATTTTTTACATATGTGTTAGAATTTTTAAGGGCTGAAAATAAAGAGACCAGGATGGATCCATTTCAGGCTTATTAGCCTTCTTCAGCTGGCCATACTCCTTCTATTGGGATTTGAACTGGTGCTTTCCAGCATATGAGACAGGCTTCTTTATGCCTTGAGCTATCTAGTATCCCTGATATATCAGCCAATTTACAGGACTCTTAAATGAGAGATAATTTTCAGCCCTTAAAAAATTCTAACACATATCTAAAAAATGTCACACAGCAGTAATCTAATCTGTTTAGTAGATACAAGTGACTTGAAGATTTGTGAATAGAAATTATCAGTTTTATTTCCCCCCCCTTTTTTTTTAAGACAAGGGAGGAAGAGGTTTGTGAATGTGAGGTAGGTGTGTTTGTATATAGAGTATGGTACAGAAAGTTTTATGAAAACATTCCAAGTTCCATGTAAAAGTATTGGAAAATGAAAAAAAAAACCTATATCCTTTTTTGGATTTTTCTGAATTTCTGTATGTCCTTGACATTTGAATAAGGTGACCAGACATCCCGCTTTTGGCGGGACAATCATGCTTTTTCATAATTAGTCCCGCGTCCCTTTAAAAAATCCCACTTTTTTAATCTTGCAAATCTTCCTCCTTCTCATCCTCTTCTTCCTCCCCACCTGCCACACTTCTCTCCTCCTCCTGCGATCCGACTTGCCTGCCTTGGCGGAAGATCCAGGTCGTGAGGCAGGAGCAGGAAGAAGCATGGGACGCAAAATCTGCAGCAGCGCTGGGGCTGGAGGAGTTGTACAGCCAGCAGGTGGGGTGGGCGGGCGAGCAGGGTGCTGCTGCGGCACCCAGCAACATTCCCTGCCTGCCTGCTCCGCTGGCTCACCCTCCGGGGTGGTGCTGGGGCTGGAGGAGTTGTATGGCCAGCAGGCGGGTGAGCAAGGCGCTGCGGCAACACCCAGCAACATTCCCTGCCCGCCAGCTCCGTTGGCTTACCCACCGGTGGCAGTTCCCTCCCTCCCCCCGCTGAGCCCCTTCAACCCCTGGGAGGCAGATGAGTGGCCGGCATGCTCGCTGGGGAGGCTACTGCTGCCACTTTCGCCTTGGGAGTGCTTCCCGGGGGCTGAAAAGGGTCCTGGGGAGGGGGGAGAGACAGAGAGAGGCAAAGAGAGAAAGAATGACAGAGGGAGGGATTGAATCGGAGACAGAGGGAGGGAGGGAGGTAATCAGAGTGACAGACACAGGGAGAGCCTTCCTTCCTTCCAACTCAATCTCCAATTATTCATTTTCTGTAAATGCTGATGTATGAAGAACTTCACCAGTAGTTCTTGAACTGAAAGATGGGCTATCCATAGCTACCTTCCTTCAATTTAGCCCTTTTAAATAATAGTTAGAAAGGAAATAGCAAGGTGGGAGAAATTAATGCTGTGTTGATTGGTTTGGAGAGACAGAGAGAGGGAGGGAGAGAAAGATAGACAGAGACACAGAATGAGTGATTAAGTGAGTGAATGAGAGAGAGACAGACAGACAGACACAGTGACAGATGGGCAGAGGGAGGAGAGAGAGACAGATACAGAGAGACAGACAGAGAGAGAGAGAGAGAGAGAAAGAAAGAAAGAAAGAAAGAAAGAAAGAAAGAAAGAAAGAAAGAAAGAAAGAAAGAAAGAAAGAAAGAAAGAAAGAAAGAACTTATGACCACAATTGTGGCCAAAATTTTGGTTGCTAAGCAAGACCATTGTTAAGTGAGTTTCACCACATTTTCCAAGTTGGTCACACCCACCTCGTCACATGACCGCTGAGCCACTCCCACAAAATAGGCCACACCTCCCCCTCCAAGTTGGTCACACCCACCTCGTCACATGACCGCTGAGCCACTCCCACAAAATAGGCCACACCTCCCCCCCTCCTCCCTCCCCCTCCCCCGTCAATGGTGTCCCTCTTTACCAATATTAAAATCTGGTCACCTTACATTTGAATCTACAATAATTGCAACCAAATGCTTCCTGGAATCAGTAAGTAGAAACCATGGTCCATGGACAAATTGCTTAAACTTACTTACATTCAAGGTTTTTCTGGAATGAACTGCTTCTTTGGGGCCTCTGGTAATAGTTCTATGATCCATAGAAACTTTGATTTGGCTATTTCAAAACTCTAAATTTGTTTTTGGAATTTGCTTGCAATTTTGAGATTAGTCTTGTTACATAACTCACTTGTGCTTTAGTTTCAGCTGAAGGACTGTGGATCTGATATTGTCTCATAAAATTATCTGATACAAAGTAGAATTCATGCATTTTTAATAAGGGTAAGTCATTCAATTCTCGGGCAGCAAAACATCCCCAAATTATACTCCCATTCTTGACAGTTGGTATGAGATTCCTATTGTGGAATGCAGTGTTTGGTTTCCAGCAGAAATAATGACACCCATGTAACCCAAAAAAAGTTCCACATGTGATTCATCCATAGAACATTCATCCAGAAGTCTGGAGGGTCATCCAGGAATGTTTTGGCAAATTTGAGAAAAGCTTTCATTTTTTTTATAGTGAGCTACTGCTTCTCTCTTGTCATTCTCTCATAAATCTCATGTGTATCTAATGCTTTTCTGTTCATGGAATGCTGAAAGTGATTTTAGCTTAGTGAAAGAAACCTGCAAATCCAATGATGATTGGGAGGTAAGTGGGATGGTGATAATGACAGTCTGGGTTTTATGCGGCTGCTGCTGCTGTGTGTGTGTGTGTGTGTGTGTGTGTGTGTGTGTGTGTGTGTGTGTGTGTAGATAGAAAGATAGATAGATGATAGATGATACATTAGATAGAAAGATAGAAAGATTAGATAGATAGATAGATAGATAGATAGATAGATAGATAGATAGATAGATAGATAGATAGATAGATAGATAGATATTCATTTATTCATTTTATATAGCTATCCATTTCACATTTGTGGCATGGATGGCTTACAATTAAAATATAAACAGCATTCAAAAATTACCTGCAGAAAAATTATGCAAACAATATAAATGTTAAAAAAGAAACAATTTAAAGCTAGGCAGGAGATACTCAAAAGAGAAGAGCTATTTTATGGGCTTCACATCGTTCGCTAATTCACAAACAAGATGACAAAGTCAAGGCTGTATGAACTATAGTTAGGTGCTATTAAGGGTATTACACATAGGACCATAACCATTCTGCTATTCCTCTAAATAGTTTGATGTTTAGGGTTGTTCTTCTTTGCATTGAGAGAATTCAGAGTGCCTTCATTCAGTGGAGTCCAGCTAATCTATGAAATAACATAATATTAACTGTTTCCTAAAATGATCTGAATTCTGGGGTATTGTTTTGCTTAAAAACACTTCCTCTTATTTCATGTTGCTTTATTGAGAGAGGAGGGTAGGAGAGGAGAGGGGGAAGGGGGAGGGGAGTGCGGGAGAAGAAGAGAGGAGAGGAGAGGAGAAAGTGCAAATGAAGATACCTAATTTTTGATAGTATTCCTTTGTTATATTTAAAAGCCATTTAACCAGTAATGCTAATATATCAACACTTTTCCAGATGTGCACTTTCTCCAGTACTGCCAATCATCATTACAGATGGTTGTAGAGGGAAAGAGTATACAATAAATGCATACCTCAGTCTTCAAAAATGAAATGCAGCTTCTCTGGAGCAAGAAGTGGAATATGAAGGTGGAATCCAGGAGGTAGAGTGTAGTAGAAGCCACTGCCAATGAGAACACAAACCACCCAGAAGCTCTGTTCAGCCACAGCATTTCCAGAAGAGGAAGAAGAAGAAGAAGAAGAAGAAGAAGAAGAAGAAGAAGAAGAAGAAGAAGAAGAAGAAGAAGAAGAAGAAGAAGAAGAAGAAGAAGAAGAAGAAGAAGAAGAAGAAGAAGAAGAAGAAGAGAAGAAGAAAAACCATTCCTAAACAAACTGGTGTAAAATGTCATCTCACCTCTCCTAATATATATTCAAGTAGGTCCAAAGCTGGCTTTAAATTGGTTCAGAGTCATTTTATAGAGCTAACAAAGCCAAAGTCAATCCAACCAAATTGTGTGTGGCTTAGAATGAAGGATGCCTCTGGTCAAAGACTGGATAACATTTTTTACTGAGAACTTAATCAATGGAGGTCTAACCATTCATATATAGAAATACACACACACACACACACACACACACACAATGTTTAAATTTTGAGCTGAGAGCATTAGCTTTGCCATGCCACTAGTTTCAAACAACAATGGAGAGGAAGCTTTTAGAAACTCTAAAAGGAGTTTTATCCTATCTTATCCTGAACCTATCTCTAAAAGATTCCTTTAATATATATACTCAATGTCCTAACTTTAAAATTATAATTTGAAGGTACAAAGCCTCACCAAGTGCTTTAGGCAGGAATTTTCAAACATCATATGTCTTTCTTTATCCATTTTTGAGTATGCTGCAGTGAGTTCCTATCACAGTCCCATCCTCATTCTTCCGGTGGTGTCTGTTTAATGTTAAATCCAGATGAAAGAAACTTATACCAACACATAGCTAAGGATTTCTAGCAGACTTTTCAAAACCCTAAGTGTGCATTAATGCTACATTTTGCTAAAATACTTCTTGGATGCTTTATTTTTGCTACTTTTAAATTTTTCTACTTGAAAGAAGAAGAAATTTCCTTTGTTTCTCCAATTCACTTTTCTTTTCCCTGCTTCACTTCATCTCTTTTCCTTTCTTTTTAAAACGCAAAAACCTTCTACAGCTTGTGTATAATCATAGCACATTGGGGAGTAATAATCAGTTTGTTACATAATCATACAATGTTCATTCCCCCCCCCCTTCTCTTCTCCTCCAGCTGGATGGCAGAAATGCATGAAATTCATTAGTGTGATTGGTTCTGAAGCAGGCACACCCAACTGCACATAAACACAAGGAATGGCTTGCACTTCCACTGTGCCTCTCCCTTTCTCTCTTGTTTTAATAAACATAGGCTTTTAAAAATATATGTCCCTTGCCATATTTTTTTTAAGGAATTTAATGTTTACAAAGTGAGAGGGGACCTGTGGGAGAAGAACAAGACTACTATTTAGCTTCAATTGGAGCGGAGGCGGAACAGGAAAGGGATAGTGCTAGTGGAAAGAAAGCTCCCTGCCTTATGGTTTGGAATGCAAAATATCTCCTATAAACTGGCAACGGCTTCCAGCCTGTAAGACTTAGCTTCTCCAGCCAGAATCTAAGCTACTATGGTTCATGGCATTTTGATGGAGATGTGAAGGAACACAGCTATAATCAAGACACCGATAATAGGATTGTTGCTTTGATCTTTTAATAGAACTCTTAGGGGTGAATCCAAGAAAATAAACATGTGATAGATCTGCAGAATTGGACAATAAGTGAATCAACTTCAGACATGCACAGATATTTTCACTGGCTATCTACAATGTCTAAAATCATTGCAATGTTTGTTTCCAGTTAGCACTGTTGGACTTTTTTTTCTGATATTTTAGTATACAGTGTCCTTTCTTCTCTTTTACATGTTCTACTTGTTCTTTCTCTAGTATGTATCTATTCTCTGATAACAATGGTTATTAGAATTGGCTTCTATTATATTTCCTTTCAAAATATTTGCATTGCAGTGCTCTTGTTGTTGTTAGTTGCAAAGTTATGTCCGATCCATTGCGACCCCAGGGACAATGTTCCTCCAGGCCTTCCTGTCCTCTACCATCCATTTAAGCTCATGCCTACTGCTTTGGTGACACCATCCAGTCACCTCATTCTCTGTCATCCTTTTGTTCTTTTGGCCTCAATCTTTCCCAGCATTAGGCTCTTCTCCAGTGAGTCCTTCCTTCTCATTAGGTGGCCAAAGTATTTGAGCTTCATCTTCAGGATCTGGCCTTCTAAAGAGCAGCTCTCTAGGACTGACTGGTGTGATCATCTTGCACTCCAAGGGACTCACAGGAGTCTTCTCCAACACCAGAGTTCAAAGGCCTCAATTCTTTGGTGCTCAGCCTTTCTTATGGTTCAACTTTCACAGTCATACATTGCAACTAGGAAAACCATAGCCTTGACTATACACACTTTTGTTGGCAGGGTGATGCCTCTGCTTTTTAGCATACTGCCTAGATTTTTTAGTACAATATTACACAGAATAATTGGCTTGGAAACACGAGGTAAAATATGGTACAAATCAGGGGTGGGTTCCTGCCATTTCTAACCTCTTCTATATACGTAAGAGGTTCCACAAATCTACAGTACCATTTATAACCGGTTCCAGCTCCCTCCCCCTGCATATCTGCACATCATGAAGATGAAGAGCGAGACGAGGAATTCTGGGAGTTGAAGTCCACAAGTCTTAAAGCTGTCAAGTTTGAACACCCCTGGGTTTTTTTTCTAAAGGGTTAGGGGTGCAAGGGTCATGTAAAATGACAGCTTTAAGACTTGCGTGCTTCAAATGCCAGAGTTTCTGAGCCAACATTTTTGTTGCTAAGCAAAAGCGTAGTTAAGTGAGTTTCACCACATTTTACAAGTTGGCCATGCCCACCCAGCCACATGGCTGGCAAGCCACTCCCACCCAGTCACATGGCTGGCAAGCCACTCCCACCTGGTCACATGCCTGGCAAGCCACTCCAGTCACATGGCCAGCAAGCCACTCCCACAAAGCAGGCCACACCTACAGAAGAAATTCTAAAAAAAATTTGAAGCCCACCACTGGTACAAATCAATAACAACTGCTTATGAAACATCTTATGGCTTTAATTATTTGAGCTTGCATTAAAGAAAACAACAATATTAGAAAACTTCCTCTTGTAGGCAAAACATATAATATGCAAATACTGCTCCTGAAACTCCAATTGATCATATCATTCCAATGTAATTCAGTTCCATCCCTAAGATTTTGACCTAATTTGTATCTTGCTTCAGTAATAGAGACGGTTAGAACTTTGATGCCAATGCATAGGCCTGTATATTTTACTAATCTGTCACTACTTTGAAAAAATTAGATTTTCACATTTTAGAATGTGCTCTGCTGCCCCATGTGGTTTGTCGGGATAAACTATATACAGTTTCAAAACAGAACAAGCTATTCTTTCTTCTCCTACCCTAAGGGCATCAATTGGTGTCTTACACTTCTTAGTACTCTTCACAAGCCTATCTTGAAGTGCTCAATCGTCATTAAAATCAAATGAAATAAAAGGACATAAATTACAAAGAAGGCAAATTGAAATGATTCTTTTAAGATTTGATTTAAAACATAAACAACACAGCAGGAAAAGAATGTCATTTGCAGTGGATTGTGTCATGACATTTCCAGACAGAAATTATTCAAATAGGGTGGTGGGGGGGGGTTCAGATTCATATCCTGAATGTGGCATATATTAAAGAGGATTATTAGACTGACCTTTCCTTTGAAGTCAAATGTTACCAAGTCATAAAGGATTGGAGATTAGAGATCTAAACCCAGTAGTTAGGAAACATTTGTTCATGGAAATGATTGCTATATTTATCTATTGCTGATGTGACACAGAAAGGATTTATAAAAATTAGTAGAGAAGACTCTCAGGACTCACTGTGGAAGCATCATTTTTTTTGTATTTTCACAGCCAATGGGAGATTTGTTATGACCACTCCAAGAATGGCTTAGTGAGATTCCTAAAGTACATTTAAAACTTGATGCTGTTTGATGAAGTCAGTGCAGAAAATCAATACAAAATGATGCAGATGTAGAAACAACCCCCACCCCCCAAAATGTTAGTCCAGAACTGGTCTTAGGCATAGGCTAAATAGTCAGTGGCAGGGGTGTCATGGCCCGGTAGCTGAATACGTCACATGCTGGCCACGCCTACCATTTTAGTGAAGGAGGGGGAAATCGCGATGCATTACAGAATGACGCCGCTAGTTTGGCATAGGATTAAATTGGATACTATAATTATATTAGCTACATTTGGTTTTTTGTAGATTGAATAAGGTGTTTTTTGATGCTCATTCCATTCCATTCTCCAGGGTCAAATGGATGTCAACTCACTTTACATGATGCAGCAATAATCAGTTATAAGTATTTACACTTATATACTATCTTGCCTAAGAATCACTCTTTGCTTACACCTGATTTCTGCTCTTACTTTCTGGACATAAGACACAAAATTTTACTATTCTTCTTAAACCTGTCTGTCTGTGTAATCTATTTATCTATCTATCTATCTATCTATCTATCTATCTATCTATCTATCTATCTATCTATCTATCTATCTACCTACCTACCTACCTACCTACCTACCTACCTACCTACCTTCTTACCTATTTAAGAAGAAAAACAAGATTTTGTATTTTATGCCCAGAATGTCATACTAGAATTCAGGGCAAACAAAGAGTGATTCTTTGTGATTCAAAGACAAACAAATCTTATGAAATAGATATCTATATCTATCATCTATCTATCTATCTATCTATCTATCTATCTATCTATCTATCTATCTATCTATCTATCTATCTACCTACCTACCTACCTATCTATCTACTTTTTTTTTTCATAAGATTGGTTTGTCTTAGCCATAGGTGGCTAATTCCCCACAATGATGCTTAGCTCCTGATAGCACCCACTGAGATATTGTTTGATTAGCTGTTACTGATGACTGAAACATTGACATCTCTACATTAGTGATATGCAAAATAAAGAATGCCAGAGGACTAAAAGGCTAAGGGTATTAGATAATGCCATTCAGGAGAAAATAATTCTGAATCTCCTTGTTCCTTATTTGAAGATCCCATTCATTAACTCTGAAATCCTTATATAAACCAATTTTTGGTATTCCAGATGTTGTGAGTTAATGTCTATAAAATATATTTTGGGAATGGCAAAAATGTTTGCTTTTTACAGCAGTAATTCCCATACTTTTGGTTGCATACCATAACACAAACAAAATACAAAGACAATTGCTGTGATACTGGAAGCCTATTAGGCTGACTTTTTCTCACTGCTAGTTAGTGCTGGGGAAGTGCTGGTCTATGTGAATTTAACATTTAAAATCTGTGATGGATGTCAATATATTCTTGGTGTTCTCTCTGAATCTGTTTTTATTTCTTGGCATTTCATTTTCTGCCTATGGTATTAAATGAATTTGTTTTCCATTGCATGCCCCATTGCATTCTTTTTATTCAGAAGAATTTCTGAATGAGTTGGAAATAATTGAAAAGGGAAAAAACTCCCATAATTTCATTTCTCTCCTGCAGAGGAATGACAGGTAAGGCTTTACAGCCCACTGGTATAAAAATGCTCAATGATCCTTTATAGAATATTACTTCCAGTTAAAGGGGAGAGTGAGAACACATCTGGCAAGTGACCTCTGAAGCAAAGAATGAGGGAGACCACTTATCACCATCCTTTCATAGTGACCCCTATTGCTGGAATTCTTTTGTAATAGCATGAAAGTATTGTGGATGTTATCGTAAGGCAATGACAGCACCCATCATCTCCTCCTCCAAAAAGCAAAGCATGTTCAAACCTGGTTAGCATTTAAAAGGAGAGTTCATTAGAAATCTCTGGGCTTTAGCTTAAACTGGGAAAATAGAAACTGGAAATTGTACGGAGCATAACCATTTCTATACTTTTTTTCAAGAAAACTATATGACCATGTCCGTGTAATCACCAAGAGTCAAGCTGAATTTCCCAGTCTCTTTAGTTTTACTGTACAAGCGGGATACTAAGCTTGAAGAAATGAGAAAAATAAAGGACATTTCAGCCTTCCAAATTTCCCCCCTCCTTGAAAATGTTGGCTTTTTTCATCTGTTCTTTCTTTTCTATAAGAATTTTCTAAGTAGCCACATGTAGGCTTCCTATTTCAATTATATTTGGGATGATAGGGAAATATTCTGTAGTATTAGATATGATACCTACATTTTATGTGTGTATCTTCATAGCAAGGAATAATTAACCCTTTAATAAATATGGTGTATTAATATTGCATAATTCAATAGTGGAAAAAGTAAGGTTCTAAATTTAGGCAAGAAAAACAAAATGCACAGGTACAGTATAGGTGGTACCTTGCTCAATGGTAGTAACTAATGAGAGGGATCCTGGAGTCCTATTCTCCAAATAAGCTATTCTCCAAAGCACCTGAGGGTAGGACAAGCCGCAATGGATGGAAACTAATCAAGGAGAGAAGCAAGTTGGAACTAAGGAGAAATTTCCTGACAATTAGAACAATTAATCAGTGGAACAAGTTGCCTCCAGACGTTGTGAATGCTCCAACACTGGAGGTTTTTAGGAAGATGTTTGATAACCATTTGTCTGAAGTAGTGTAGGGTTTCCTGCCTAAGCAGGGGGTTGGACTAGAAGATCTCCAAGGTCCCTTCCAACTCTGTTATTCTATTCTATAACTTAGCTTTAATTTAGTTCAATCTCATAATGACTTGCAGACAACGCTTTATTGAATAAGGTTTTTTTTTTAAGTTTGTGGTGATAAGGTTCTTCTTTCCTAAATCAATAATTGTGTGATTTTGCAACATAGCTGCACCACCCCTTACTCTCTCCCTTGCCAAAAATTTATAAGCTTTTCTCTGTGGCTTGTCTGAAGGTAACATCACCATAAACAAGAAACTTTATATGGCTTATCTTCATTCTGTCTGCCATGCAAAGGACACTTTCTGCTTTATTTTGTTTCCCATAAAGAGCTAAATTATTTAAAAAAAGAAAGAAAAGGAGCATTTTCCTGAGTAGTTGCAGGTCACTCTGGATCAGCAAGGTTTAACTTTAGTGTGTTGTAATGAAATATTAATACTGAGTCAGTGTGTTTATTTCTCCAAGCATCTGGAGCCCCCGAGTGTTTATGTGCCAAGATTAGTAAAAAGTGCATTCATGCATGACTGGGTTGTATATAGAGAGTCCAAGCTTTCAGTACTCAAAGAATGCCCATTGAATTGAACAGAACATCTGTTTTTGTGTTATCCTAACAGAATAACTGAATTAGAGGATTTGATCTCACACTACAATATACTGTCAAAGTGCTAATAACAGCAGTAGAAAACGCATATCTTTAAAGGAAGTTCACGTAATTCAGAGGTTGGCTGAACACTTTGGTTGAATGAATCTGAACAGGAATTACCATTTCCAAAAGGTTCTTCTCCATTTTCCAGTCACTAGTTTGCATTACTTCACTACTATAATAGTACCCCCAAAAATATCAGTTGATAAACAAAAGGACATTTGCTGGAGAACCAGTGAAATAATCAAATTTGTTCCTTCCATATCTCAGGATTCTCATAAATAAATCGGTCAACATATTTTCAGAAACCTTTTAGTTTTGATAAGTGACTAAATTTCCAGTATTTTCAGTGACGATGGACAAATAGTCACTTGAAGGGACAATTTATGAGTTTTTCTAAATTAAAACACTTAAGATTTACATGAAAACTTATAGCTACAATGAAATTGCAGCAGTTCATCCATCTCTAAACCAAATAAGTCCTGATTTCAAATTTTGCTGGCTTCTATGGATAATGATGATTTGTTCTATATGGCTCAGAGATTAAAAACTGCCTCCCTAAATTTCAAAACATTTCAAATTTAAAAGGAGAACATGTTTTGTTCTTCCATTTAACAAAACAAAATAAAATGTTATCCTATATCAATAACACTTAGATTAATATACTGCTTTACAGTGCTCTACAGCCCTCTCTAAGTGGTTTATGGAGTCAGCATATTGGCCCCAACAACCTGGGTCCTCATTTTACTGACCTTGGGAGGATGGAAGGCTGAGTCAACCCTGAGTCTGTGAGACTCGAACTGCCCAACTGCTGTCCAGCCAGCAGAAATAGCCTACAGTACTGCATTCTAATCACTGCACCACCACGGCTCTATAGTTATAGTGCAACATACATTCAGGAACTTAAAATCAAACCTTCAGTATATGGTGACTAGTACTCCAAACAGATGTATTTTTTAAAAAATGTTGCTTAGAGAACAAATATATTTCATGCGTAGAAGATAATCAGGATCCTATCCGAAAAGAGATAGATCCAATACACTTGGAATACTGCATCCAGTTTTGGTCGCTGCGATGTAGAAAAGACATGGAGACTCTGGAAAGAGTCCAGAGAAGAGCAACCAAGATGATTAGGGGACTGGAGACTAAAACATATGAAAAACGGTTGCAGGAACTGGGTTTGTCTAGTTTAATAAAAAGAATTATCAGGGAAGACATGATAGCAGTGTTTCAATATCACAGAGGCTGCCACAAAGAAGAGGGAGTCAATCTATTCTCCAAGGCACCTAAGGGTAGAAAAAAAAGCAATAGGTGGAAACTAATCAAGGAGAGAAGCAACTTAGAACTGAGGAGAAATTTCCTGACAGTTAGAACAATTGATCAGTGGAACAGCTTGTCTCCAGAAGTTGTGAATGCCCCAACACTGCAAGTCTTTAAGAAGATGTTGGATAGCTATTTGTCTGAAATGGTATCGGGCTTCCTGCCTAGTCAGGGGGTTGAACTAGAAGACCTCCAAGGTCCCTTCCAACTCTGCTATTGTATTGTATTGTATTGTAAACATATAAACCAAAATGTGTGTGGGGGTGGTGGGGTTGGAGGGGGGGAAGCAGCGTAAGGATTAGATGGGATGTTTGTTTGTTTATTTCTTTAATAATGACAAAATCTGGATATATCTGGATTACTGAGGTCCAGGTCGTGCTCATTCACATCCAGTCCAGACTGGCTAATTCAGCAAGTGTCGAAACGTTAAGAACAGGAAGCAACTGGATTTGCATTCCAAAGGTTAAGAAAGGAAGGGCAAGAAAAGCAGTTCAGGGAATGTAATTGGAAAAGGATACTGCAGTCCCTTTCAGTCCAGCTTGTGAGGAGGTCCATTTCCCCTGTTCCCATCACAGTGGAAAGAATTCTTGTCTCTTGGCTGTGAATTTCTCTCACATGCTCGATGCACTGGAGCCATCAAACGTTCATTGTTATTCACAACCCCAAAAAGGATGAGTCACAAAACGGAGGTCCTGGCCCTGCTGCCTATATTGTCTGTCTGGATTTCCTTGTTATCCTTTTCCATCTGGCAACAGCAATCAAATGCTAAAAGAACAAGTGCTACTCAAAAAGAAACACAAGCTCCTGAGCCAGTTTGGCTCCATTATATAGAGGAAACTGTTTGCAACAGGAGCATTTTTCCACCGCACTAGATCCAAACAGGCCTCAGAATACTAAATCTCCAATGGAAAGAAGGAATTAAGAATAAATGGCTAGTAAATTCACACACACACACACATACTACTACTACTACTACTACTACTATAACATGCAATTTTTTGCCTGAGTCTATGAAAAAGACCAATAATGTGCAGGATCCCTTTGCTATGGAAGCAGACATGTTGAAACTTTCTCTCTCTCTCTCTGAGACTCTCTCTCTCAGAAATCTTTGGTCTGAACGTTCCTTCTGCCATGAATGCACCAAGAAACTCTTAGGCAAGGCTTTCTTAGGTTCAGTTTCCCCAACTGCAATATGGGCTTCTATTCATACCTAGAGACTGTTGCAAGATTTTAGCTAGGTCATGATGTACTTTGAAAGTAAAACTGAGCAGAAACTTTTGACTCATTGTCATCTTCGCTTGTTTGTAAAAATAAGAAACTGTGTGTAGGGCCAAACAGAAAAGAGAAGGCAGTCAGGACAAATTTTCTGGATCCAAAATTTTCTTTTTGCCAAAGGAACAAAATATGTGCCAGTTCTGGAGCTGGTTTATTTCTCTCCCCTTCTACTATAAGTTCAGAGAAATGAAAACAGGATGAAATCAAATCTGACAGGTTTGTCTATCCCTGGAGGGGAAAGGATTAGAAGAATCACACAGTACTCAAACAGAGCAATAGGTGAAATTTATCAAGTGTGTGCTTGGAGCCACCTTCTAGAAAGGCAATAATCTGAATGGCTTCTTTAGTTGGGGAGACCAAGACTTTGGGTGCCAAACAAAAACCATTGGATTTTACCCAATCTTATCCAAATTAATATTTAGAATTACCAAAATTGATACTTTTTTATTCTAAGCAATAAAATTAATCAGTTAAAATAAAATCCCAAGGGTTATTTCAATATCCCATAGTAAAGTCTCATTTACTAGGATGCTTATTTAACTGGAGGAAAAAAATGAAATTAGCATAATATGCAGTGATAAAAAGAGGAACTATAAATGCTCTTACCTTAGAGGTGGAGTATTAAAAGATAGGCAGGGGAGGTGGCTTACAAAGCATGATGAAGGTTTAATGATGGATATTGATAAGATTGGACTTGTATGGACTAGTAGAAGGTTCAAGATTACCAAAATAAGGGATGATTGAGTGCCATAACATGCAGTGATCCTGTGCATCTTTCTTAGATAGGTGATAAATTTATCATTTTCATTTCATTTCATTTATTCGACTTATTAACCGCCCCCTCTCCCCAAAGGGACTCGAGGCGGTGCACAGGCAAATATAAAAATACAATACATCACAATAAATCCATAAATACATTAAAACTATATTAAATTACACCCTGTGCTAAAAACTACCCCATTAAAATCCCTAAAGCCCAATTTAAAATTTCTCTACTAAACAACTGAGGCTAAAAACGGTAGATTAGGCCTTTTCATACATTTTCAATTACGTTTAGCTAATCATAGAAGCCAGTTTGGTCTAATGGTTAAGGCAACAGGATAGAAACCAGGAGACTATGAGTTCTAGTCCCATTTTAGGCATGAAGGTTAAATGAATGACTTTGGGCCAATCTCTCTTTCTCTCAGTCCACTTCACAGGGTTGTCACTGTGAGAAAAATAGGAGAAGGAAGGCATATTAGGTATGTTCACCACCTTGTTTATAAAAATAATAAAGGTGGGATAAAGAAGATCCTAAAAACTCTTGTTGGCTCCTGATCTGAAATAATTCTCATTTTATCTTATTCCTAAAACTGAATGTTCTAATTGTATTCAAATTCCTCAAATTTCAGCAAGACTTATCTTAGTTCTAGCTAAACTAAGAATTGAAAGTGAAAGTAAGAAATTGTGTGTGTGTCTGTGTGCTGTGCATAGGTATGTATCAGAGGTGGGTTGCGCCCAGTTCAGCCGAACAGTTAGTGATATTTTTTCCTGGGTCACAGAACAGGCAGTGACCCAGGCTTGCCACGCCCCTGAACCAGTTCCCTCACCGCCGCTGATGTCACCACCATGCATGCGCGAAGAACAATTAATATTGAACAGTGTGTGTGCGCACTTTTCACATGTGTTGCGAACCGGTAGTAAAACAGGCAGCAACCCACCACTGGTATGTATGAGTATGTGTAAGGAGGGATATGATTAACCAATGTTATTTTCCCTATCACCCACCCCACATTGTGTTAGAATTTTTGGTTTTCCACACACTAGATGAAAAAGCAAACAGAATACTGTGTTTCTTTAAGACTCTTTGGAGAAGCCCAGATTGCCTTCACATAAACATTAGCAGAAGCAGCAATGAATTTGCCCACCCCACCACAAAAAAGGGGGGGGGAAGGAAAAGAAAAGAAATTAGATAAGACATAATAGTCCCATAATAAAACTATAAAAGCCAGAGACTGCTTCAGGCATTTGACATGCATCTTGGCACTTTTAATGAGGAAGAACGAAAGGCTTCAAGAGCTTCTCCACTGTCTATCTCTCTTGGTGTTGTGTATGTTTGCAGAGACAGAGGAGAGGGAGGAAGGCTCTGGCAAGGCAAAAGGGAGCAGAATATACTAGCACACACACACACGCATGCACACACACACACACACACACACACACACACACACAAACACATTCTCAAGGGTTGTTGTAAATCCCATTGACTGGGTTAAACCCACTTCAATCCTCACACTGCATTAAGCATGTGGTACTCCCTTTGGTATATGGAGGATTGTGGTGGTAAATGAAGTAGAACACGAACTGCAATATCAAGGGATTGGATGGCTGTCTTTGCAATCAGGGAATAGGGGAGAATTTTCTCACTATTCTCTTCAGTCTGTCCTGACAAATCTCTTCTAACTAGCATATAAAACTAATATTGTGCATCTGTGTGTGTACGCACATGGGCCCGCACACAAACACACATACACACAGTACACTTTGCGTGGCAATACCAGAAATGAGTGAGGGAAATCTTCCTACGCAAAATTAATTTCTGAATATGGCAACAAAAATGAATGAGAATCTAAAACAGCAAAGGAAGCAGAAAATAGATTTTAGGAATTGCATATAATTTGAAAGGGGGTATTTGTTTCCTTTAATGAACATCATTGGCTAAATTATTTCCCTCTGTCCCTCCTTCCTTCCTTTCCTCCCTCCCTTCCCTCCTTCCCATTGCTTCAATGTCCGTGCAGGTTAAAAAGAACCCCTGAAAAGACTTGCATCTCATTATGTGAGAAAGCAGAGAGTTATATCTACAATGTCTTTAGCTTCCTTTCAGAATAAAAGTCAGGTGACCCAAAGCAAGGAAGATGATGAATTTTCTTTGCTGGATGACCCATCTCTCTGGAAATGTTAATCAGAACCCTGCAAGGTGAAGTGGGAGGATGATTTCTGCAATGAGAATGGAACTTGCTTGCCTAAATCACCCCTCCTAATTCTATGATTTTTAGTGGAGAATTACATTACAAATTTAGTTGTTTCCTGGTATCATACTGGTTCCCATTAGGTTGCAATTTGCCCTATAATGGAAAATGAACATGTATCTATATGTTTTCCTTTGTAAGTCGAACAGACACTTCAAGGAAAAGCAAATAATGCAAGAGGTAAAAGTTAAGACTGATGACATGGCTCTCCAGCACAATATATTTTTAATGGAGATTTCAGCACAAATCAACATCTGTTCTGAGTGTTAATAACTATAGGTAAATGATACTCAGAGACCTTGCTATTTTTAATGTATTTTCATTGTGCTACACTACGATTTCCAAATAAAAAAGAAAACTTAAAGACACTATTTTTTTCTTACAATGAACAAAAGCTTTTTTTTAAGTAAAGCATGGACAAGAAAAAGAAAGCATAAATTAAGTGAAATGCACACAGAGTGGTATATGAATAGTCTGCATTTTCCTTGGTAATAGCATATTGGCTTTACATGCCATATTTATTAAAGGAAAAAAATGAAAACTCACTAGACTATTAAACACTCAACTTTGACATTTAATTTCCATCCACGCAGTTAAAACTACTAAGATACTAAAATGAAAATAACGGCTCAGATACTCTTTCTCTATCTCCGATTCTCTTTTGCTTCTTCTGGTTTGAAACCAATTACTTACACGAGTCAAAATCCATCTGGCCACCTGATTTAACATTCCTTCCAGAACAAATGGGTCAGAACTTGGCAAATGCCCTTTTGGAGCACTGTTTTCTTTCCTAAACACAATGGTATTGCTTTTTTAAGCAAACGAAATAAGTTTCCCTTTTGGCTGGCATGAATTGGACTCCAGATGCAGGGCTTTGGCCCAAAAAAAGCACTCAACAAATGATGAAAATATTAAGAAGGGTGGTTGATGTTTCCTGGCTTGCCTGAGAAATCTGAAGAGATCGTAGGGGCCTCTGCTATTTCATACTTCCTTTCCTTTCAGATTTAATAGGAAGAAAAACAATAGGTGCGTGAAGACAACAAAGCCTGGAATAGAGAGCTGCTTAATCAAAACCACTCATTAATACACAAAAGGCAAGGAACTCAGAAGTATAATTACATTTTGCTCATCAACTAAGAAATGCTATTTAATCAAGCATTGTCTTAAGTCCAAGAGACATGTCATACAGGCATTTAATAATTTGTCATGTTCAGAGAAATTTTAAGGAGGCTACATAAAATTATATTTGTGAGAAAATTGTAAAGGTAAAAGGTAAAGGTTCTCTTCGCACATATGTGCTAGTCATCCCCCACTCTAGGGGGCAGTGCTCGTGTCCGTTTTAAAGCCAAAGAGCCAGCGCTGTCTGAAGACGTTTCTCTGGTCATGTGGCCGGCATGACTAAATGCCGAAGGCTCACAGAACGCTGTTACCTTCCCACCAAAGGTGGTCTCTATTTTGCTACTTGCATTTTTACATGCTTTTGAACTGCTAGGTTAGCAGAAGCTGGGACAAGTAAGGGGAGCTCACTCCATTACGCGGCACTAGAGATTCAAACCACTGAACTGCCAACCTTCTGATCAACAAGCTCAATGTCTTAGCCACTGAGCCACTGTGGAAATGGTACACTTTTACAAAACAGTGCAATGAAAGAAAACTACAACTAGCCAGAACCATTGAGGATCTAACTGGCAGTGTGGAACAATCAATTTGGGATAATACAACCCAGAGTTATCAATCAAATTTACAGTTTTTCAAGGGCTTTTGGCAAAGGAAAACTCAAGATATACAGTTTACCAGAGCAAATATATCTATGAATGTACTGAATTGATGTGAAGAAAATTTGGAGAATGTGTTCCCAAGAAACATGAGACCTTATTTAGCCCTTTAAGTCTTGGGCAAAATAATATTCATGGGCAGAAAACATATTAACTTATTAAAATTAATTGACTTATATTAGGCTTTTGGACAATAAGACAAGTATACAGCATTGGTGATTTATTTATTATTTTATTTATTTTATTTTTCACATTTATAGCCTGCACCCATCTCACCATAAAGGGACTCGGGGCGGCGAACAGAGATTTAAAATCAATTATACATAAATACAAAATATTATTAAATAATAACGAAATTAAATCCATATCCTGCTTAACTTAAAATAAGTTTAAATTTAAAACCCAAATTACAGTTTTGATTTGTTATAAAATAATGGGTGTGGAGTAGATCATGCTAGGCCGGCCAGATGAAAATAAAAAGTTTTTAGGTGCCGGCAAAACAAGCGGAGGTCTGTGATGGAACGGAGGTCGGAAGGTAGGCCATTCCAGAGGGTAGGGCCCACCACAGAGAAGGCCCTTCCCCTGGGAGCCGCCAACCGGCATTGTCCGGTCAACGGCACCCGGAGAAGACCCTCTCCCTGGGAGCGAGTCGGTCGAAGGGATGTATGGGGCAGAAGACGGTCTCGAAGGTAGCTAGGCCCCGTGCCATGGAGCACCTTGAATATGGTCATCAAAACCTTGTAATGCACCCGGTAGGTCACAGGTAGCCAGTGCAGCTCGCGCAGGAGTGGTGTTATGTGGGAATGTCTTGAGATTCCCATGATCACCCGCGCTGCCGTATTCTGGACCAACTGCAACCTCCGAGTGCATCTCAAGGGGAGCCCCATGTAGAGAGCGTTGCAGTAGTCCAGACGAGAAGTCACGAGTGCTTGAGTGACTGTGCGAAGGGCATCCCGGTCCAGTAAGGGGCGCAATTGATGGACCAGGTGAACCTGGTAAAATGCCCCCCTGGCCACGGCCGCCACCTGATCCTCAAGGGACAACCGGGATATCCAGGAGGACTCCTAAATTGCGCACTCTATCCACGGGGGCCAAATTTTCATTCCCCATGGCCAGCGATGGTGTCAGCTGGTTAAATCGGGAAGCCGGGAACCACAACCACTCGGTCTTGGACAGGTTGAGTTTGAGTTTGTTACTGCCCATCCAGATCCGTACGGCCTCTAAACACCGGGACATCACCTCAACGGCATCGTTGGGGTGGCTTGGGGTAGAGATGTACAACTGGGTATCATCAGCGTACAGATGGTATTCTACCCCAAAACAACGAATAATCTCACCCAGCGGCTTCATATACGTGTTGAATAGGAGTGACGAGAGGACCGACCCTTGCGGTACCCCGTATGCGAGGGGCCTAGAAGTCGACCTCTGCCCCCCCGTCAACATGTATTGCGACCGATCAGAGAGGAAGGAGGAGAACCACCGTAAAACGGTGCCACCCACCCCCAACCCCTCCAGTCGGTGCAAAAGGATACCATGGTCGATGGTATCAAAAGCCGCTGAGAGATCTAACAAGACCAGGATAGAGGAACAGCCCCTATCCCGGGCCCTCCAGAGATCATCTACCAACGCGACCAATGCCGTCTCGGTGCTATGACCGGGCCGAAAGCCACACTGGCGCGGGTCTACATAATCAGTTACCTCCAGGTGACGAGGAAACTGCTGTGCAACCACACTCTCTACAACCTTCGCAAGAAAGTGAAGGTTGGAGACCGGACGATAATTAGCCAATAATGCTGAGTCCAGGGAAGGCTTTTTGAGGAGGGGTCTCACCACCGCCTCTTTCAAGATGGTAGGTAAGGACCTCTCACTCAGATAAGCGTTCACAATGGCCTGGAGCCAGCCTCGTGTCTCCTCCCAGGATGCCAGTACAAGCCAGGAGGAACAAGGGTCTAATAAACATGTGGTGGCCTTTAGTCTCCTCGCCAACCTGTCCATGTCCTTGGCAGTAACAAAGTCAAAGTCTTCCCATAAAATAGTCTCAAGGCCTGCATCGGATACTTCCACCGGACTACTATCTGTGGAGGGCAACTCGCTCCGAATCTGAGTGATTTTATCCTGCAGATATTCTCCAAATTCCTCGGCGTGGCCCTGCAAGGAGGACTCTAGCGGCCTCTGTTGAAGGAGGGAGCGGGTCACCCCAAACAGGGCCGCCAGGCGGTTCTCTGCGGATGCGATGAGGGTGGCACAATACTTGCGTTTGGCCACCCTCATTGCCACTAAGTAAGTCCTCAAATGGGCTCTTACCAGTGTTCGATCAGATTCAGATCGACAAGATCTCCCCCTGCTCTCTAGGCGTCTCTTGCGGTGTTTCATCTCCCTCAGCTCCTCAGAAAACCAAGGAGCCCGGGTGGGATGACACTGCGTGAGAGGCCGCAAAGGCGTGATGCGGTCTAAGGCCCCTGCGGCCGCACTATACCATGCTGCCACTAGGTCCTCAGCCGCGGCACGAGTCAAGGATACAGGTATTGGCCCAAGCTCCTTCTGGAACTTTTCAGGGTCCATAAGGCGCCTGGGGCGGAACCATCTGGGTGTCTCTGGCTCCACCTCCACACGGTGAGATGAGGCGATTGGAAAGTCCAGCCGAAGGAGAGAGTGATCTGTCCATGACAAGGGTGAGATGACTAAGTCCCCGGTTCCAAGATCACTTCTCCACTGGCCAGAGACGAAAATAAGATCCAGCGTGTGTCCTCCATCGTGAGTGGGGGCCTGAACTAATTGGGTCAGGTCCATGGCCGTCATGGAAGCCATGAACTCCCGAGCTGCCTCCGATGCCTCGCCCGCCGATGGTAAATTAAAGTCCCCCATGACTAGAAGTCTGGGGGTCTCCTCTACCATCCCGGCGACCAACTCGAGGAGCTTGGACAGGGCTGTTGTTACATAGTGGGGAGCCAGGTATATAATCAACAAGCCCAACTGCCTCCTTAGGCCCCATTTCACAAAGAGGGATTCACAGCCGGTAGTCTGAGGTACAGTGATCCCCCTCGGCTCTAGACTCTCCTTAATGATAATCGCCACTCCTCCACCCCTGCCTAGGGCCCGAGGCTGATGAAATGCTCGCTATCCCAGTGGGCACATTTCCATGAGAGGTAAACCCCCCTTGGGGCCCAACCAGGTTTCCGTAATTCCCACCAGGTTCGGGTCCCCCTCTGATACTAGGTCATTTATGAGGGGGGCTTTATTTACCACGAACCTGGCATTGCAGAGCATCAGCCTGGGGCCGCGCTCTGTAAACCTTGACCGCTTAGTCCCCGAGGGGAGCACAGGGGGTTGGGGCAAGCGACCACTTGTAACCAGCGGCCACGATCCCCCAACTTCAGATGGACACTCTGTCTCCCACCGCCCCTACCCCTCCCTAGGACCGTATGGATGGGAAATCCCTTCGCAGGAACACCCCCTCCCCCTCCCTCCTCGTTAGACCAATCCTTAATCTTACTCCTAATTTTGTTGGTCGGCCCTATGCCCAAATCCCCTACTGACTGATTAGGCCCTCCCCCCACCCTGGGACCCCTTAAAAGACGAATTAAAAATTTGGACAAAAAACTCCTAAGTTTGCGCTTTGTCCATCTCTCCGGAACTATAAGTCCTTCCTCGAGATGGGCCCTTGTTAGATTAGAGGGCCATGCCTGCGAGAGGGGAGATTCTCGCAGGCGCAGAAGATCTTGCCTCGAATAAATAATAGGGTAAGGTAAGGTTGTGAGGGGGTACATTTTTGGCCAGGGAGGGAAATTACATAAGCACGACTTTAATTAATTAGAGAGGGTAGAGTGAGGTGTAAATCAGATGACATATAAAATCCATTTGGTAGGGAAGAATTCCATTTCAGCTCATCTCAGCTCCTCTTTACATCTTTCTTGGAAACGTTCTTTCTCCAATGCCTCGCTCTTTCTCTTTCTCTTATTCCTCTTTCTTTTTGATGATGTTGTTGTTATAATCAAGATATAATTGTTGTCCTAATCCTGCCTTCCAACTGCCTTCCGATTTCTTTGTCCCAATTATGTCTACTTTTAGGAGAGTAGTACCTAACAAGCTGCTCCCAGACACAAGTCTTTGGCCTACAATAAATCATAGAAACCATAGGCCCCACAGATGCTAAGGATTTGAAAGATCCATGGAAACTATACACTCTGATTCTCAGCCCAGTTTCAGAACCCACCACTACAATATCTGTGAAACATGGCTATCTAGCTAAACATCTGTAGAGATTCTCAGTCATCCAGGTCATGGTTGTCCCAAAGGTGCTTTTTTCAGGAGGCAGCTGGACTTTCTTGTTTTTTCGTTGAAGACGTTTCACTTCTCATCCAAGCTTCTTCAGCTCTGACAGGATAGTGGAAGAATGGAAGAATTCATGTTCCTTTCAGACAACTGGTTATTTGCATCCTTTTAGAGGGTCATTGAAGCACTTGAAGGTTTATAGTCTGTAATTTTTTTCTCTGAAAATCCATTCCTGCTCCCGCATCATTCAAAGGGTGATCATCCCAAATTGTATAACTAAAAGTCTGTAGAGTTCTGAGTCATCCAAATCATGGTTGCCCCAAGAGGCAACTGAACTTTCTTGTTTGCTCCATAAAGATGGCTATCTAGCTTTTGTGTAATTTTTCTCTTGATATTTGTTGCCCTTCTGTATTATTTTAACCTGTTTCAGTGCTGTATACCACCAGAATTTTGATATAGTCAGTCAGTAAGCCTTACATCTTTAATAAATAAATAATTGTGCCATCTTCTTGTTTAGCAATAGATACTTGTAACTTGAAAGCATAGCTCTTCCCTCAAAAGGAAGATAACACAGAAAAAGTTTAATTTCTATATTTAGAAGATTTGTTTAGAAGATTTATCAGAAGCACCATAGGAGCATAAGCTCCAGATCTGCTATACTAGCATTTTTGTCAATGGTGGGGTGTTTTGTTTTGTTTTCCATCACTGGTATTTGTGCATATCTATTTTTCAATTGATATTTACATCTTTACACTTCCCAGAAGTTAGCAAATCTTTGTTCAGTACTAGGTGCAACCTAATTATCCTAAGGAACAAATATTAATGGTATTTAAGTTTATTTTTTAACTCAACTCAAAATATAACTGGTCACAATGTGGTTCCAGGAGCTCCTATTATACCTCATAAGCAATCTTCAGGTTATACCCTCTTAAGCCTTTGGTCTAACTTCATTATCCCTACTGACAAAACCAATTTTTATCAATGAACCTGATCTTAACTTTGCCTTCCATAATTATAATCTCCCTTGATTTTCTGTTTATACAAGAGTATGCACAAAGCATTTGCATTCGCAAAACAATTAATCCAGAAAAGTGATATTTCATTTATACTTCCACTATAGACCATTCATATTGCAATTACCCTCAAGTCCAGATTAATGAAAAATGTTTTATAATTCAAGCTAATTAACTATAGAATGTGAGTTTTTTGTAAACCATAAAACATATATAATGAACTTACATTTCCAAATTCTTAATAGCCGGTAATTAGTTGCCATATTCTTTCAGTCAAATTTCTGATGAACACCTTTGCAAAGGACAGTTACCATACATAACTATTGTTGGTTTTGTATTGAGCCTTGCTACTTTTCCTTTGTAAAGAACAATGATAGCATGTGTTCTTCCAATTGGAACTAACATATAGAGATTTTTTAATTTCTTAGTATATTATTATCATTTCCATACATATATCAAAACTGCATTTTGTCATATCAGTTTTATCCAAAATTATTTCATTGTTTTATATTTAATTTGTCAGAAATTAATGTTGCAGAAATCACATCCAGAAAGCACACACAGATAACTGATTCAGCAGGATTCATTAACTTACTTATATACATAACAACACATGAGTAAATGTACAATACCAATAATGGATTCTCCAACGTGGTAGTAGTTACAGGCAAAACACAGGCAGAGGAGAGATTGGTTCCAGTTCAGAGTTTAATACAGATAGGATTATGGTAGTTCTCTTGCATAGACTCAGAACTACTTAGGTAACTCACCAGGGGTGAAATTCAGCAGGTTCTGAAGAACCGACAACGAAAATTTTGAATAGTTCTGAGAACCCGGCAAATACCACCTCTGGCTGGCCCCAGAGTGGGGTGGGAATGGGGATTTTGCAGTAACCTTTCCCTGGAGTGGGGTGGGAATGGAGATTTTGCAGTATCCATAAAACCGGTAGTAAAAAAAATTGAATTTCACCACTGTAACCTACGTCCAGGCTCTGAGCCATTTGACATGGCTCTCAGTCACCAAATAGTTCCCATTGGCTGACCTGTTACCATGCCTATTAATTGGTTGACCTTGTTACCATGTCTCTTGACAGTTCATGAATATTCTGACATAATTTCATTCACTAGACAGGATCATAGAAGCTCTTTTTAATCTATCCCTTAGAAAAGTTTCAAAAGCAACTGTAAAGTGAAAAAAATACTTTAGTATTTGAAGCTTACATCTCTCATCTTTGATTTTAGATATATGTGAATCCATAGACAAGAGGACAAGACCTTGTTGTATTCTTCCAGTTTTTCCATTAAGTTCATTTTAGGTTGTGCAAGAGATTCAGTCTGCATGTTCCACAATATTAACATGAATTCAAAGTATGCAAAAACTTCCATGTGAATAAAATATTTGTTCAGACACAGCAACAAGGTAGTCACACTGTTTACACACATAAAACTGCTGTGCAGAGGACATTGACTTGTATCTCTTTCCAAAGTCCATCCAATGAAACTCAATGACGTGCAAATCTTCTAAACCCTTGCTGGTTTTGGAAGAAGACTAAGTTTCCTTTATACCCAGCATAAGGAGAAAATAATCATAACCTGCGTGATGACTTTATAGTCAGATCGATGGCCCCAGACTAGCTTCATACGCAAAGAACTTGGACCTCATCCCAGTCATGTTTGTGTTCTATGCATGTCAGAGTTTAAAAAGAAAAAGATGCAAAGAATGTTAGAGAGGGAGGAAACTAGGGGGAGAGAGAAAAAGTCAGAAATGTACAAAAGCAGAATAGATATGTCTTCTTAAAGGCATGAGAAAATTTCACTGAAATCATGAGGGAAAGAAGACCATTTTCAAACAAGTCGCAATTAGACTTATATACTACCCCACAGTGTTTCATGGCACTCTTTGAGCTGTTTACAATGTCGCCATATTGTCCCCAACAATCTGGGTCCTCATTTTACCAACTCAGAAGGATGGAAGGTTGAGTCAATCTTGAGCCCCATCAGGATCAAACTCCAGATTGTGGGAAGAGTTAGCCTGCAATATTGCATTCTAACCACCGTGCCACCAGGGTTCCTTGATTGATTTTCTCTTGATTTCTAGAAGTAGGTGAATGATTATAAACATCATCAATAACTTCAAAACAGCTCTGACAGAAGACATGAACTGAAATATGTCAGTTTTTTATTCATTTAGCAAACCAAAAGACAGAATTGGTGCAATCCATACATTAGTTGTTCTTTTCTAGTGCATATGGAAGTAAGGGCTTCCTCTGGGTGCATTATTTATTATTTACCAAGCCTAGACATCTTCTTACATGAGACTCTCTCAATATAACAGGTAGGAGATTTCAAACAACAATTCAAGTAACCGATAAAAAAAAATCCACAATAATGCTAATTATAAGCAGCATTGTAATTAGTCAGATCCACATCAATATATGAATCTTTTAATACCCTGTTGCCTAGTTCAGTGTGTACTTAGAAGTATGTAAATCAGACCCACATTTCTTTGTCCATAGAGGCTATGAATAATCTATAGCTTCAAAGATTCTGCCCTTTCCAAACCAGTGATTTATAGCAACTTATAGCGTCATCCAGTCATTGGAATAGCTGGATGACACTATAAAATGCTATAAATCACCAGGGTAGAAATGGCCTCTGCCATCATGTTGTTTACTAATTTCAGGCTTATGTAAAACTCCCAGAAAACTCTGTAGAACTGTCCTACATGTAAATCAAGGTCTTTGCTTGCTGATTATTATCTTCAAAGTATTTACAATTCATAGTCAGATCAAATTAAATTTGTCTTTTAAAATATGGAAGAAACAAAAATTCTGGAATGAATGATGTCTGAACTAGAATTCAAGCCTCAGATAATGTGTATGAGACTGTAATCAGTGGTAATCCAGAAGTCACATTCTTAAAACTATTTACAAGACTAAAATAGATTGAATTTAGTATAATATTTAATCAAATTGTATTACTTAAATAAAATTGCATTTCGTGTGATTACTATCTATGCCTTTAAATGTGTTACCCTCCCTCCCATTAAAAATTACAGTATGATCAGAGGTGGTACAGTATGATCAGAGACTGATTCACCCAAACCGGTAGTAGAAATTGTGGGTGGGCCTGCCCACCAGCCCAGCTCTATGCCATCCTATTTAGGCACTTTTCAAGCCAAAGAGCATGCACAGAAGGCCGAGTGCATGTGCAGATGGGGCGCATGCATTCACATTTGCAAACCGGTAGAAAAAGTAAATGAATACCACAGTGGTGGGTTTCAAATTTTTTTAGAACCTACTCTGTAGGTGTGGCCTATTTTGTGGGCATGGCTTAGCAGTCATGTGACAGGGTGGGAGTGGCCACCTTTTAAAATGTGGTGAAACTCATTTAACAACACTCTTGCTTAGCAACCAAAATTTTGGACTCAATTGTGATGATAAATTCTTTCTTTCTTTCTTTCCTTCCTTCCTTCCTTCCTTCCTTCCTTCCTTCCTTCCTTCCTTTCCTTCCCGTTGGGTCACTGGCAGCAGCAGGCCAGATTTACTTCCAGGTACGCCGGTGGAACCCCTTCTCACCGGTTCTCTAAATTTCACCAACCGGCTCTCGCGAGTAGGTGCGAGCCTGCAGAAACCCACCACTGGAATACCACCCCTAAATTTGATGGCTATCATATTGTATTGTATATTGTATTACAAGTGTCCTGAACATCCTCAGAATTATCGGGGGTGCATGAAACCTGAGAACACGTCTAGTAATAAAGGCTAGCCATCATGATTCATATTCAGAACTGCAGAACAACATTACAAAACAGCTACAAACTATCTTTTGGATACCTAAAGACTCTACAGCTTGCAGCTGTATAAATATAAAGGAAATGGGGTTATTAAAACACATCCCTACCATACCTCTGCAGACATGATTTAAATAGTGTTAATTGTCTGAAGCTTGGACAGTGAGACCATTGTAGAAGGAGAACTGTGTTAGTCGATGTTCGTCTGAGCAATAACTCAGGAGCATCTTTCTTGTCTAACAAATTTTATTAAAATATATTTATTTTTTTGACAGTGGTGTTCAACAGTGGGACAATTAAATAATTGTGAAGCCTTCTCAAACTAGTAATCTGTGGAATCTTTGAAGCAAGTCATCATAAGATTAGCAAAATATCTCCTAGGACTTATTTGGATGTATTATTACCATACCAGCTGTGGCTATAATTCCAGTACTTTTCTCAGATTGTATCAAATCAGTCAACATTGTGATAAATTTATCGCAACATGATTCTGCTTCTTAAGTATGTATTTCAATCCTCTGGAATCTTTTCAAGGCCCTTTTCAGGTTTGAGTCTGCTGTTGCTGTAGATTTGTGCCTCCAGTGCAGCTTTTTGTCTTGCTACTGGGATATGTGCTTTTTCCATTCTTTCATTATTCTAAAGTAGCCAAATGGATTACAGCTTCAACATTTTGCAAGGACAACATTTTACTCAGAAAGCTCAATGGAGTCCAGGCATTATACAGGAAAGCCTGCCATTTATCTGCATGGTTCCTACTGACGCCAGTGACATTCTGTGTAGTGATAGGAAATACACATAGCAAAATTATGCTACAGATTAAGGCTCATTTTTACAGTTAAAATTATATACTACAGACTATCTCTGGTTCAAGTGATACCTCCAGGAAATTCTGCCCTCATGCTGAAAAAAGGAAACCAAAATAGAGGTTTTGGCAGTCAAGAGTGTTCCTAGCAGCCCACTCATAATGAACCATAGGAAAGGACATGGTGGCCTACTTTTAAGGGGCCCTCTTGCCAAATCCCCCAAATAAGGAGAGAGAGAGAAAAATAGGGTGAAATTTTTAGCAATCTCTTTATGCTGTGAAGTTGGCATTGTGACATCCCTTCTCTCTTTCAGCTGTGGTATTTAACTATGACTGACTAAAACTTCCAACAGCCACGTCAAAAACCATGAGCTGAAATAGGGAAATCGTTTGTTTCCTCAAAAGTCCCCAATCTGCCTAAATTCCACGTTTAATATGCATTAAGACAATATCACCCATGTTAATGTATATACCCAAAAGAAAGAAGACCCTGAATTTAAGGAAGCAAACCCCTTAAGGAAAACCTTAGCTAGCCTTTATAATTTGTTATGAAACAGCCCCCTTATTTTAAAGTTGAATTATTTTAAAAGTGAATAGTAGGACAAAAAGGTTAGTTATTTCATCCCACATCAAATCTCTGGCTTCCCATTCCAAATTAACTGGCACTAGTATGAGTGGCAATGATTGTAGTAACGAGAGTGCAGTGCAATGAAGCACAGTGCTGTGAAATTCAGTAGAGTAAAGCAGCCCTTTCCAACTTGACTCCTTTCCAGATTAGGAGACTACAGCACATCTGGTTAGAAAATGTAGAAATGGCAGTCCCAAAAGACCCACAGGTTCCCATGTTGAGGAAAAGTAAAGTCTGGGATTGCAGTTTGCCAACTATTACAGCTCAATATACTAGCAGTAGCAATGACCTGTGATTACTGATAACTTGGATGAATGGAAAGTTTAGACTTTCAGATAGAACAAATAAAGAGCTTTTGTGACCAGGTAGATCAGATCATTGTTCTGATTGATTGACAGGTTATTACAATCAAAGTTCATTCATGTAAAGCTGATCTGCATAATGGTGGAATAATCCTTATTAATGTCGTTAGTTCCGCACTTAAAATCAGTCATAGATGAAAGAAGAAATAATGCTATCAGAACCAGCCACAGTTTCTTATGATCTTAACCACTATACAGTAATGATGGTGGCCAAGGAGTTTGTTGAGGGAATGGTCTTGCTTGGATTTTTTTTTCAATCCCAAGATTCACCTGAAGTGAAAATGCTGATTCTTGTTACTATCCTAAGATGAAAAGAATAATTATTAGTATCACCAATTGTTTAAGTCAGTACCCAGAAGAATCATTTCCCTACCTGTATACAACCAAAGACTATTTCACCAGGACTTGGAGATCCCAGTTTAAGTCTAGCCTCAGTCATAGAACTGACGGGATGACTTTGGGCCAGTCATTCTCTTTTATTCAATCTCTCAAGACTATAGCTGTGGAAGAAAATTGAAGGCTTCTTGGAAGAAAAGTAGAATATCAATCTAACTAATTAACAAATAAATTTGGAAACCTTATCATTTATATTTGCCCTATCATGCGATCGATGATGGCTTACCATAACTGATAGCTATTACTCTTAGCTACATATATAAAAAAAAATCAATGGAAAATTGTTTCTGACAAAAAAAGCAGGACCTGGAATAGAATGAATGCAAAGTCATTTGTTTAATTTTAAAAACAAAAGATTAATACTTTAAAATTGGGAAAATGCATGCAAGATCTCAGCATGTTAAGAAACAAAACAATTTTAAATAAGTAAAAAAATATTTTAAAATACCTCGCGATAAATTGAAATTGCATGTTTGATCCATAGCCAGGAAAATTACTTCACATGAGAAAGCAGATAAGAAGATAAAGCTCTTTAAGATACATAGTATCTAGACTTCCCCCATATTTAATTATTTGTGCAAATGTAATAGGAATGCTGTTGGATAATATTAATATTTTAAACATGAGGATTATCTTCAAGCATTTAAGCAGGGCTATGGTATTCATTATTAAATATACATTTTATATACTTAGCAACTGTCAGTTAATACAGTGTAGCCATGCTAGCTGAGAATTTTAAAAATTGGAATTCGATACATTCAAAGTACCAGGTTAGATAAAGTTGATATAATAAAACTGGAATTGATGGCACTGTGCTCATTATATTTATAACTATATAGATATCAAAACATCTAAGGCCTCTTATCTACCAAAAGATTTTGAAAGAGAAGCATGCCTGCAAATTAAAATTATAATTCTATTATCTTTTTAAAAATAGAACAAAGTTCTGTTAGTTCCAATAATAGAAAAACTCTGCAATAATTAGAAATAAGAAAAGAAACTCAAAAGTCAGGTTACAGTGAAGCAAATAATTTCATCCATGACAATAGTACATTTTGAGCCTCCTCCTGCAGACAGTAACTTCCTTAAGAACAATAGCCCTCAAGGGGAAGCTAAAATTAAGGACTGGAGTTTTTAAAAAAGGATAGTGTCTATTTGTGGCTAACTAGTGTTTGTTCAAATCTTTGCAATCTGGCTTTTTTAGCCCTAGGCTAAAAACTATTATAATCATGAGAAATAATGTATAATGTGCATTATAAATGTTTTGGGACTCTGATGTATTATCTCCAGACCAGACATCAAAGAGCTGAAGGGTCATGCCAGTGGACATGCCAAAGAATAAGCCCATGGCCAGTATTTACCTTAATCTTCCTGAACTAGTAGAAAATAAGTACAAGCATCCCACTAATCTAGTCTCTAGGGGAGGGAGGATATTACACTCTATTCTTCAAGGAAATTGTGCTGTATCTGGTGATGGCATACATACAATTGCACAGAACTTTGCTGGAGAGGAATGCATGGTTTTGCAGCCCATATTTTAGTCCTACTTTGATTAATCTTTCTTCATCATTCAGATAAATTTCAACATAGGACCCTGACAAAGTTGGACTATGTCTCTATTCATAAATATCTTCCCTTTCTTTCTATCAGGTTCTTTTCTTTACTTTGTGATCATTCTTCTTCTTTGGTTTTTTTTTTCTCCCACCAGAACTGTGCTCTCCAGAACAAATCATGGAGTAATCCTAGAAAACCTGCCTTTGTTCCCATTTATTATAATCTGGGATTGCAATGTTCTTTTCTCTTTTAGTTGTGAGTCTCATCATTTTGTCCTCCAATTGCTTTGTGGTTTTGATTTCTGGATGATACATATATAAGTCATTATATGTTTTTAGGGCTGCATCTCAGAAATAATTCAGGGAAAATGTTTTGTATACATAACAGTTTACACACGATGCCTGTCTGCAACTGCTTAAAGCAGCTGCCTCTTTTCCTAGGGTGGTATAGCAGCCTGCTACTTTAAATAGTTGTTTGTGCTATTCAGGTGCTGACTGTGCTCAGAAGCACCTGTCTAGAATCCCATCCAAAGTAAGGTCAATCTGAACATGTACTATGGCACATTTTGTTCCGTTCTCTTGCCAAAGCTCTTGACCAGGTTCCTGAGAATAATTCACTTCACTGGCCATTTTAGTTTTCTTCCCAGCCTACCCATAAAAATTTTGTATCTAAACTCTTACTCTCAAATGTTGACACATTAAAAAAAAAGAGTTGTCCCTTATATTTATAAGCTTGCTATCTATCCTACCCTTTATGCACACACCTCAAAGTCTGAAATCAGCTGTTGCAACGTGTGAAAATTTACAGCTACAAAATCCATGTCCTGGAGCCATTTGCACATCTAGCTGTTGGAGTAATGAAAAAGAGTTGGTAAGTGTTAATGAGCACACAAGACTTGAAGAATGCTCAGGAAAGTTTGCATAATGTGGTGGCTTTATTAAAGGTAAAAGACACTGCTGAGAGCTTGTTCATATTTTTGCACTGTGTGGTGTAAAATCATGGGGTCTAATACCACCACACTATTAAAACATGTGAAGTAATCATGATGTTCAGTGCTAAATTTTCAAAATTCACCTGCTTGAAACTTTCACTCTTTAAGCTGGAAATTGCTTAGAAGTGAAATCTAATGGAATCTTCCTGAGAAAAAGTTCCTCTTTATTTAATGTTTCTATTTATAATTCATTTTTTCTAAAATAGAATACTAAATGTCATGCGGGTAGTCCTTGTTTAGCAACCATTTGTGATTATACAAAGTTACAAAGGCTCTGTAAAAAAACGACTTATGACCAGTACTCAGAATTGTCATAGCATCCTACCACATTTTCCTGAAAGTAAGTCCCCAAATAAACCCCAAATAAACCCTAATTAAGACACCACTGACTCCAGGGTGCATGGGTAAAAATTAAGCTAGGGTTGGGATGGGACTATGTGGAGTTGCCCTACAATTTATCTTCAGACAGTTGTAGCCAGGCCTTGCACACTCCTACACCTGCCTTGCTGGCCCATTTCTTCTGCAGCCTGTAAGGCCAGCAAGGATTTCCTGAAGCCTCTGCAGCTGATAACAGAGCTCCTGATCTATCGGCTGCAGAGACCTTCAGGAAACCCTTGCCAGCCTTACCAGATGCAGAAGAAGTTCCTGAAGGCCTCTGACAGCAGAAAGGAGGCCAGGGGTAACGCGCGCAAGTGGGGTGAATCAGTGGACAACATTCCCCCCCTCAAAAATAAGACCTGGTGCCTTTTTTGGTGGCAAAAAAAGGTAAGACAGGGTCCTATTATCAGAGAAACATGGTAACAGTCACAATCTGAGCACTTGGCAATTGGCTCACACTTATGATCACTGCAGTGTCTTGCAGTCCTGCGATTGCCATTTGCAGGCTTTCCAGCTTACAACCACAAATTATGCCTAGCACTTAAAGCCACAGGTAGCTTGGCAGGCACATCATCTGCCAATTGAAAAATGTGCATAGTGAATAGGAAAGGACAGTTGGAACAGAAAATGGTTCAAAATTGTAAAAATTGTTTAACCTTTGTGTAGAATACATCATGTAAAATGCTGGAGTAGAAAAAAACAGAAATCAGAATTAAAATTTATGGGAGACAAAAGCAACCATCTTGGATACTTTGACGGTTTCAATTTAGTGGTTGGAAGCAAGGAAGATTTAAGAAATCTCTTACTGATTAAGAAAGAGAATGCAAAACCAGCGACAAAACTATGACAGATCTAGACAAAATAGGCAAACGTCAAAAAAAAGCATGTAGTATAAAGGCCATCATTTCCCCAATTGTATCCTAGGCCTGTGAAAACTGCACTATCAGAAAGCCTGAGCAAGGAAAAATGTGTCTTTGAAGTGAAGTGCTGGGGGGAAATAATTGAGAATACATTTGATTGGAAGAAAATAGAAATAATGCTAAAACATAATTTTTTCAGCACATAGTACGATGGCGAGAGTCAATACAGAAAGTTTGGAAAAACTGAAGGCAATCAGAAAAGAGGTCAACAGAAGATGAGTAGGTTATTATAGTTGTTCAGTCAGAGCTATAGATGTTAGTTGGAAAGGGGGGGGATGACCACTAGACAGCAGCAAAGGGATATAGAGCAGGGGTCTCCAACCTTTGCAACTTTAAGTCTGAAGGACTTCAGCTCCCAGACTTCTCCAGCCAGCTTTGCTGGCTGGAGAATTCTGGGAGCTGAAGTCCTTCAGACTTAAAGTTGCAAAGGTTGGAGACCCCTGATATAGAGAACTCTAGTTCTTTCCTGCCATCAAGTGTTCTTCTGAATTTTTGCATCCCTAAGACTTTGGCCTAGTTCAACAACCATGGCAAAAAAGAAGCATGGCTTAACTTAATGTATGAACCCAGCCAATGGGACCCTGTAATAAGTAAATGCTCAGATTATTATTACGTAATAGGGATTAGAGTTGTCAAGTTTTTTCATTACACTATACTAGCATTTTCCGTACTCTAAGTCACCTAAGTCAAATGCAGCTCTGGCATCAATTCATCCACTAATTTCTTGCCCAATCTTATGTTTTGTATAATATTTTTGAGTAAAACTCAGTCACATGCAATCGTTATCTCTATTCATAAGAACCAGACATTTTTACAAAGTAAACAAAGTCAATCTTTTCGCAATCTTAGTTTACTCTGAAACTTTATGAGGAGAAAATTGCTGATAATGAAATGTACAATACAACAGTGTTCCTATAGTTGGCAGCTAAGGAACTAAGATCCAAACCTGGTCCAAGTTATCTTTATTTTTTTAAGAAGTGGGACAAAATGTTTGCCTTAAGTGCAGTAAGTAAAATATATGATACAACAGCAGATATGGCAAGTATTAGAGGACTGGCTAATGTGTTCGTGATCGCTGGAAATGTATGGTATGTGTATATATGGGCTGTGAAAATATCTTCAGAGAAACACAGACTGTACAGCCAAATTGTGGTCAATATTAGGAATTTTTCCCCAAAGCCTTCTGTATTATACACCTCATTTATAATGTTGACTTTTAAGTTACTATTTTTATGCTTTCAAACAACCAAAAGGGGTGATGGTGAACAGATGGAGGTACTGTGGATGGTTCATGAGTCTTGAATAGATGCATCTTCCATTTCAGGAGAGCTCTGCACAACAGCTGCTGTCTCTACATACAGACAATGAATCACTTGCCTAGAAATTAAACCATGTATCTGAATAAACCACATTCAGTTACTGTCTCAGTTCAGTTATTTATTGAGGGAACTGGACCAATCCAAGCCCATAGTTTCAACATAGAAGCCAGTAGAATTAACATTTAAAGACACACAAAAACCCGATTGTAAACTATCCTGTGAAATACAGTGCAATGCCTTAATTTAAAAAGGAATTGGAAGAAACCTATTAATAATCTAAAACGTAGATAAAGCTCGGACTTGAAAACATCACAATCCTCAGTGACAAACATTCCAGATTTCTGTTGTTGTTACCATTGTAATCAGATATGTGAAAATCCCTGCATGGTTTTTTCTGGAACAAACAGCTATGGAATCTTAGCTATATTGATCATTTTTGCAACAAGCGCACCTCAAATTGAATCTGAGGTGACACTTTTTATGGGAGGGAAAACATTCAATAAATTATGCTTAGCTTATTAAATAAAAAGAATAACAGAATAACAGATTGGAAGCAATCTTAGAGGTCTTCTAGTCGAATCACCTGCTCAGACAGGAAACCAAACCATTTCAGATAAATGGTAAATAATAAATGCTAAATCTGAAGAAAACTAGTGTGTTGACTGGTCCATGTAAAGTAGGTAAAATACCTATGTTTTAATTTCCTCCTATTTAGATATTCTATAGTTCAATACTATCTGTCCTTCCTTTTTGCTTTTCTTATGAAAAAACAGTTTTATCTTTTAAATGTGATGTTTAGACAATGGAAAAATGAATAAGCTATTATGCTACATTCATGGGTCTATATATTTAGAAGATAATTAATCTTATTCTGCTAATTCGCTAGTCACAGCGTCCAATATTTTCTTGTAGCATTTTAAAGAACATAGACTTTAGTTCATGTGAGGTAAATCCTTTGGCACTTTTTCCTAGAACTTTATATCATGGAAACAATTTTCATATGTGCATGCTATATTTATAAAAGAACATAGCCAAGATTAGCAATATTTTTTCTATAATACAAGTTAGTATATAAATGTCTCCAAAACTAATGGCATGGTGACAATTTGATTCTGATTAATGATAGAGATAAGCACCTTCCCATAGAAAAGGGATACCAGGAAGATAATCAAGAAAACTTTATGTCCCCTGCCTTAAATGATGCCTCTTTTCTCCTCCCTTTCAGTGAATGAAAAGGAAGGAGAAAAGAAAAAAGTAATTAGAGTTAAAAGGCAGTTTTGGATAATGACCATTGATGAGATCATAATGACCTGATTGCACCCAAATATCTAGATTTCAAAAATATAATGGCAGAAGCAACCTAAAGATCCTTCAATGGATCAGTTGTGTGTGACATAGCAAAAGCCAAAATTTGGTATCAATCCTAATACATAAATGATTGCTTATATTTCTCTTATAAACCAAATTCTGAAGCCAATCAGCATTGATCCAGATTACAGTTCTGATTGTAGGGAAGCATAAACAGGGGATATAGAATTGTCATGTGAATATGAGAAAAAATAAAGCCTGGTATAATTTGGAAGCTTCTACCTGCTTATTCAAATCCCCCGTCTCTCTTTGTCCCTTGTTCTCCCACCTTCTAAAATAAAAGAGAAACACTGAATTATTTTTGTCCTTAGTGTGATGCTGCAGATTGTCATACCCATTTTGCCTGGCATCATTGGTAACATTAGTGATCATCATCCCTTTCATTTCACTTGGTTAGCAAAGACAAGCAAACAAACCAAAAACACCCCCTAGGATAGGAGGAAGAGAAAAATCCAGATAATTAATCTCTTGGTAAAATATTTAAAACAAAAAGTAGAAAACGAATTTGAGATGAGAGGAAAGAGATTGCATTAACTACTATTGGTATGACATTATTTTTTTCAATCTAGCCATGGGAACTGTCCTTTTTGTCCCACCAGGCACTACATTTGAATATTTAAAGTTCTTTGTGCAGAATCTGAACTATTTTTTATTCTTCAGGCAACATCCTCAGTAAAACGATAGTTTGTATTAAATCAGCTTTGAATAGTACTGTATTCCTTGGCCATCTATTTCTTTATTTACATATTATTTTATAGTGCTTCGTTGTGGAACACTCAGAAAACATTGTGGTGTAAATATATTTAAATCACTTCATTTAAAGCATGTATTTATACATTTTGCAGTTAGAAATGAAATCACTACATTGTTTCATAAATATACAAGATTGAAAATGTCTATAGAGCTTTGAATCATTGCTGAAGAATTAAACAAATGAATTGACTGGACTTCTTGTTTGAAGCTGCTGTTTTGGCTACTGAAAGATACAAAGCAAGATACTTGGTGGAGTTAAAATCATTTTACTAACATATGTGACAATCAGTTTTTGTGAAAGAGAGTTTTTAAATAAGGGCATCTGGGATAGTACTCCAAGGTCATAGAACAGGTTTTGGCTGGGCCTGTTCTATTAGTAACTTACTTAAAGATGCAGTGAATATCTAAAATTGAATGTATGCAAGTTATAGCCTTTCCACCTTAAGTAGAAAACTGGTCTGACAATAAAATGAACGGAGGTTTATTGTAAATTAAAGAAAGAAGCATGTAATACTAGAAAATAAGAGGCAACTGTCCCCACATTCAGGTACATACTATCACATTCCTCTCTAAGTTATAAAATTGACTTGTCAATGACTACGTTTTATGAGGCCAATATCTTATTTCTTTTACTGTTGAGATACTGAATAGACAAGAATGGCTTGTATAGGACCTCTCAGTTGCTTCAGTTCAGTTTATTACCTTTTTCAAACCTTCTCTGTATAAGATCCAGCTCCTTTCCTAACTGTAGTAAGGTAAAGGTTCCTTTCGTACATATGTGCAAGCCATTCCCAACACTAGGGGGTGATGCTCATCTCTGTTTCAAAGCCGAAGAGGCAGCGCTGTCTGGAGATGTTTCCATGGTCATGTGGCCTGCATGACTAAATGTCGAAGGTGCATGGAATGCTGTTGCCTTCCTTCCAAAGGTGGTTCCTATTTTTCTACTTGCATTTTTACATGCTTTCGAACTGCTAGGTTGGCAGAAGCTGGGACAAGTAATGGGAGCTCGCTCCATTACGTGGTGCTATGGATTAGAACTGTTGAATTGCCAACCTTTCTGATCGACAAGCTTAGCATCTTAGCCACTGAGCTACCGCATCCCTCTAACTGTAGTAGTTACGAATAATCTTAATAAATTTAAATAGCAGGAATTTAGATAGAGAAAGAACAATCTTTTCTAACCTGGTGCCCTCCAAATGTGTTGGGAATAGAAATGACTCAAATCCTTAGCAAAAAAAACAAATTGCTAACAAACTATGCTAGATTTGTTAGTTCATCTGACTTTATCTCTACTTGCACCATTTTGCTGTTGTGATAAAAAGTAATATTTGGGAGGGTATTAAGGAATGTCTTCTTATCTGTTTTATACTCTCAGCCCCCTTTCACAACCCCCACCCATACTTTTTCTTCTTTTAACAAACAAACAAAAAAACCCTAGGAAAGTTCATAACATTCAGCCCTGGAGGCAAGGTTTTTCCAATGTAAATTTCTTTTGGTCACTGCAATATGAACAGAAATCTTGGCTAGCCTTCTATTGCATCAGTTTTCATATTTTCTGTGCCTGCCTAGCTATTTGTCATTTTCCAATAATCTTATGCCCTAGAGATATTAATGCTTAGAGACTAGGCCTGCCCCATCACCCTGCCCTGCAAACATAATAATAATGTTGTGCCTCAAAATCTGCTCATCAGCGCTGATCACAGGAAAGAGTCAAGGTCTTCCCTTTGCATATATGGTAACGTTGAGTTAGAGAAAAGGTATTCTTCAGATTATGAAACTCAGAGCTGTCCTTTGAAAGTCAAAGGCAGCTTACTTTCTATCCAGCCTTCCCAAGACGATAAAGACATTTTTTAAAGCATACAATCCCAAATAATGTATTAGCAAAGCAAGGTATTTTATATTTTGCCATATAAGGCAATAAATGAAGCAATGTTGGGAGTTCTTCCCTTTTTCTCCTAATAAATTCATTGTCTGTCACTAATAAATCCATGATCTTAAATTTGTTGTCAGTTTCTGTTTAACTTGTTTTCATTTCCAGAAACCTAGACAGACAGACTGACCACAACCAGAATTCTTCCTCCAGCGCCTGATCCCAATTTGCTTAAGCCTCTTGTTGAAGTCATCACTTGGACAGTTCTCAAGTGACCCCAGGCTGGGAACACATCTGGAAAAAGAAAATCACAACACACTGCAGCTAGCCAACAGCTTCCTATAGTCCAACCAAAGTACATAGAAGTTCAGAAAAACTCTACCTTTTTTTTAACCTATACATCTTGCAGGAGTTTTTTTATTTACAATTAGCTAGAGGATTACAATAGCAACAATTAACAATGCAATCTCTTTCTTTCCCTCTTTCATACAGATTTAGTTTTAAAAATTCCTGTGCACATGCTTACTTGGACATAAACTTTATTAAATTTAATTTGACTACCTTTTGAATAAAATTCTTAAGGTCGGGTTGACACATTCCATGGTTGTATTTGTAAAGCACACTTAATCATGTCATTTAAAGGCCTAGTGGCTGTTTAGTTTAAACCTAATTGATATTTGATATGTATGTATGTATGTATGTATGTATGTATGTATGTATGTATGTATGTTTTCTGAGGTTTTCGCGGGTGTTTGTATGTAGGTCTTCGGTTGTTCGTGTTTTCTCCTGTGTAGAATTGGAAGTATCTTCACGACGTTTCGATGAAGTCTCATTCATCATCTTCAGGCTGGTGCTTTCGGCTTGGTGCTTCCAGGAGCAATGGCTGAGATCTCACATTGCTCCTGGAAGCACCAAGCCGAAAGCACCAGCCTGAAGATGATGAATGAGACTTCATCGAAACGTCGTGAAGATACTTCCAATTCTACGCGGGAGAAAACACGAACAACCAAAGACCTACATATATATGTGTGTGTGTGTGTAATTGTTTTCACAACATCCTGTTAGGGTCCCATTAAGGGAGGAGACATACTGTTTCCTTTTCTGCCTTTCGGCTCATCACCAGAGACCATCTAGACTGAAAGCCAAGAGTTCTGTTCTATAAATTTTTTTAGATATGTGTGTTAGTTTTATGAACTGATCAATAAATAAATAAATAAATAAACCAGAGAGATAAATCTCTGATTTATTTATTGATCAGCTCATAAAACTAACATACACACACACACACACGTGTGTGTGTGTGTGTGTGTGTGTTGATGTTAGGCAAACATAAACTTGCTTCTTTGGTAAGTTTATGGTTCAGTGTATAGTGTAAACATCATACCCACCCCTATGAGTTCATTCAATAATGCACTTAAGCATGTGGCATAAAAATCACTGATCTAAAACACAATGGCTGGAATGTGGAAATGATATAACTAAAGTAAAGCATGGAGATCTATAAAACGTTTAAGTATATTGTTTAGATCAATTAGTATAAGCAGTTCTAGAAATTGTACTTATTTCTCAAGAGTTCAGATTGGAAAGAAAAGTTTTTACAGTTCCATTAGCTATCAATGGACTTACAAATGCTTGCTTTTGCTGGATCTTACCACAAAACTATGTTGTTTTTGTCAGCCATATTTATATAAACATGTAAACTGCTTGGAATCCTTGGTTATTCATTTTGAAGTAGTCTAAAACTTGCTTTTTTTTCTTCAAAAAGCAAACTGGACTTTCTCCTTGAGGAAGAAGAAGAAAACATTTCGCTTCTCATATAACTGAGCTTCACAACTATGAGCCAGATGACTGAGAATCTCCACAGCCATTTAGAAATAGTTTTAAACTTTATAGCTGTATCGTTGCTTTCTTTGTGACAAACTGGCTTTAATGCTTTGAGACTGGACATTTCACTCAGTGAAGTACTACTTTCAAATATTTTGTCACCCCTCAAGACCTTTTTAAGAATGCCCCAAATTGATTCCAAATTCAAATAATTTGTTCCAAATTTAGATAGTTCATCGCCTGCTCTATCAATTTTTGTCATACTAGAACTGATCAGTTCCACTCATTTCCTTACTTAGTCTTGTCCAGTAGTTAGTTGTGACCCATTAGGTTATTTTATGAACTCAGTATCAATAACTGCTTCTCTGTATTCTTGTATGTTTATAATTAGATCACCAGTGGAAATATCAAACTATATTGTCTTTGCTGGTCTCTTTTGCATTTGCCATCATTTTTTTCAAGCCTTCTCAAGTGACTCTGCCTTCGTGTTAATTATCCAAAATATCTAGAATTATTCATATATTGTAAGAGGCCTACTTATTTGGACTAGTACATAGCCCCAATAAAAATACAATAAACAATTCTTAACATTTTAGATTGGCAGTTGGGTTTTATTTCACCAAATACTAAATTATTTGTTTTTGTAGTCCAAGATATTCTGTTAGCCTTGTAAATATTTTCAAGAGGAAAGGAAATAGAGATGATAGTGGTGATTTCAAATGACAAAATCCAATAAAATTCTGAGTTTTATACAGAATTTCTCTCATAACATTCTGGATCCAGCTGGAGAAGAGAAGCTAAAATGTAGTGCCTTAGATTTGCCAGACAACATCCTTTATGTATGAAAGCAAGTTTATTTTAAAAGTTTTCTCTGCACTTAAAGAATATCACAATTCTATAATAGATTGCTTTCGGAACACTGCAATAGCCAAGTCCAGGGATTCCAATCTCAGGCTCACAATGACTCGGTGTGCAAAGTTTCTCACTTTGCTGAAGAAAACAAGTGTCTTTGTGTGCAAAGCAACAGGGAATTCCAAAACAAGTATGTCATGCTTTTCATTTACATTTCTAAAATGTAAATTTGGCAACCCTTTCCTGACCTTTTCTTTATTCCACTGCTGGTAATCTCCTTTTGTTTTGGAGATGCCAGATCTCTTTCTGCTATGTGACCTGAGAAGTGGTTTCCGAATGCCCATATATAGGAAAAATTGGCTTCAGTCTTCATCCATCTTTTGCTTTTCAATCTCTCCCCAGTGCTGAGATTTCACGGCAACCTCTGCTCCAGGTCTGACAACAAAGCTCTCAGGAATCCCCCTTCAGCCAAGAATAATACCCATAAAAATAAAGACATTATTAAAGCCAGATTACAACTGATCTGAAGTTGCAATGAGTGTAATGTGACTCAAATGAAAATCCCAGGAGAGCTGGAGACAGAAAAGGGGGGGGGGGGAAATCTCTCACTTTCAAAGTTCTGGACTCTAACCTACTCCTCAGTTGACTTGGGTAATCCATCAGACAACCACAGAAAGAAATGCCTCCCCCATTCCAGATGCAGCTGTATCTCGTCCCAGCCTGTCTCTTTCTCCTGCATTGTGAACAGAACCACATGAAGAAACATGGGATACAAATTAAAAAATGGCCTTCATTTAAGCTGAGCAGGTTGGAAATATTCCCTGTCTGTGGGTAAATACTTATATAGTGACTTTTTTTAAAAGATTCTTCAGACATTTATGTTTAATAAATATGATTTGGTTTATGTTTAAAGAATTTACAGAAAGATGAGGTACTTCCCTTTGGCTTTTCATTTTCCAATCTCTTTAACTTGCAAGAGCCTCTGAAGCAGCATAAGGTAGGGGCTAGGGGCTTAGGTGCCTCTCAATATGTAAACATCCCCATAGGAGAGCAGAAAAAATATTTTGTTGATGAACTGATTTTACAAAGCAAGGCAAGAAAAGATTGGAGAGAGGATGGGAAAGAGTGACAATATGGAATAGTTAACAGTTGGGCCAAAGAAGGTAATAGCAAGATCTTAGGGACAGTTTAAAATATATACCTAATATACACAATACTTTTGCCTGGTAAGAAAAAAAAACACTGTTGTGTTGTGTGTTCTGTTTAATGAAGTATGCAAATCCAAACATACCTTTTGCATGGAGGAAAAATTTTAGCCAAAGAAGACAAGGGTAGTATCAGAAACTAGGGCCTGAGGCCACTCTGATCATCAAGGTATTAAGCTTCAAATATTAATCCCATCTACTGTGCACCGACCTATAGCTATAATAGCACTACTGCTTTATTAAGCATTCACACAGAAACCCACACCATGCAATTCTAATAAGAATCCAGCATGTTAGAATAAATCTTACTCTTCAGCATAAGACCCACATAAAGACCAATATTGTTATTATAATCCAAGGAAAATGAGATTTCAAGAATAGACATGGGCCTAAATAATGAATGCTCAAATGAGGTGTTACTGATCTCTTAGGTAAGAGTTTGAGCCACACTACACATTTCCTGATTTTCATAAATGACTACATACCTATGGCAAGACAATGGAAATATGACTTTCCATGGCTTTAAATGAGAATGGGCGGTGGAATTTCACCTCACATTTAATGGAGAGATGTATGGAGTTTTATTTTTCCTTAAGATTGCTTGACAGAAATTTCACAGGAGAAAGAAAGGACTGAAAGAAACAATGCAGGCATTTATATTTTATTTTATTTTTAAGCTGTGAATCTCTTCTCCAACCATTACCACCTCATGGGGTTTTTGCCAACCCCTATGCTAGGAATCCTGCAGCCAAATCCAGTGCTATTCTAAAGCAAAATAAACACAAAATAAAACTGGCCTTAAAATCTGCTGCTGATGGCAACGGCCACTAGGAAGGCCCAGGTGTTTGTCAGAAGGGAGGCAAAGAAAAAAAACACCATTAAATCACCATACTCTTTTCTGTATAAAAATCCTTAAGCTCCAATGGCAAGTTATATTAGCTCTTACTTCAGAGAAGGAAGGGAGGGAGGGAGGAAGGAAGGAAGGAAGGAAGTTCAAAGACCAAGTTCTCTCCCATTCTTCACTCCATTCTTTAAATATGAAGGAAAATCCAATGCTGTGTTTCAAAATAGTTCAAGAGCAAAGCAGAAGAGCAGTCATGCCAAGTAAAGATGGAAAGACCTTATGTGGCATAGATCAAGGTTATTTGTGGGCCAACCTATCTCTCGTTGTGTTTGCCTGCCCAGTTAGAGCTGGCATGGTCCCCTCTATTAAATAATGTCATCTATCAGAACCTAAGTGATTTGCTTTCTCTGTTGAGGTGCCTGCTCTCTGGAATGAAATTCCACCCCTCAGATATTCATGTGGCCCTGATGACATTATTGCTAGCCTTAAAAAAAACCTGGCCATTTTTGTAGGCCTTAGGATTAGGATGAATGTAGTTCCCTTGCTAGATATGTTTCTATTTATATAGTGCATTATTTGGCTGGGTGCTGTACTTGAATAATTATGTATTTTTAAAATTGCTGCTTGTTTTAGATTGCGAGCCACCCAGAGTCATCCCGGAACCAAACGGCACCTAAATCTAATAAAATAAAATAATAAATAAACAGCTCATTAGCGACTGAATTTCATCTGTGCTGAAGGACTATTTTGGAGTCCATCCCAGAAAGATCCAGCTGTGTTTCAATAAAAAGACTACAGGGTTCAAAAGCTTCACCAAAAACACTTTGAGAATGTTGTCAAGAAGGCATCCCATTCAATTAGGGACTATTTATTTATGAAGGGTATAAGATGCTGAGAGCAGGAGGGGAGAGAGTGAGTGAGAGAGAGAGAAAGAGAAAGAGAAATGAACAGGGAGTGTATTAAAAGACTAGCAATGTTTTGTTCTATCCAATGTCAAGTAACACAGGAGGTCAGAAAACCCTGAAGGGATTGTCAGGAAAACCTTCTCGGCTAGCAAAAACATATTGTATGATGTTTAAGCCTCCATGGAAGAAAACTGCCAATACCAGATGAGGGAATTCTCGAATTGACAGACTTCCAGTATAAGCCACAAAAGTACAAGCCTTTCCCCATCTCTGTTTTGTTTTTGTTTTTTAAATACTTGTTCTTAGGTTACACTGATTAGAGCAAACAGATCTGGCCTTCAAAACCAGATGATTGCTAGATGGGAACATAGAGTTATAATTTTCTGGTAGCCCTAGCATTGATTTTTAATGTTCTGGATTTTTTTTAACCTCTGAATTTACCAGGTGTAATTTAATATTCAGCATGAATGAAAACATTTGCTATCAGATAAGAAGCTTCACTAACTAAAGCAGAGTTTGGGTATATGTTCCATTTTCATCATGGTTTCCTTAGACTGCTCTTGATTTACTGTAATGTAAATATAAGGGGAAATGTCCTGTATGTCAGACCTATGCATAAGTGAAACAGTCCTGCCTCCAGAGGTTATGAGTCCCCCATTTCTTCAGTTTTTAAGCAAGCTGCTGAACTACCAGGTTTTACTGTTGGTTTAATTGGTTTTCCTGCATATTGCAGAAGATTGAACTAGAAGCTCTTTCTGATGCCACAATTTTATGATTCTAGGTCCTCCCATGTTCCACGTATTCCTTGGCTTCTATAAATGTTTCTTTATTTCTTAGTAAATTGATACATTGTGTCAGACCTGGAAGCCGTCTTTTAACCATGGGACTTCAGGCCTGCCACATTTTCTACTGTGGGAAAATGGGAGGAGGGGATTATACAAAGTGTGGGTGACATATTGGCCACTTGGATACAAATGAAATGAACATATTCACATAATTTAAATAACACAGGCTGTGTAAAAAAAATCCTTACAACATCTCCTTAGGCACATAGCTCAGTGTTCTATGTGGGCCTACTTTTGGAAACTATTTGAAATTCATTCAAAATGGGATAGCCAATGTACTAGCATGTATGAGATGCCAGCTGCACATACGTCCTGTGAATCCTGCACTGGTTACCAATAGGTTGACAAGCCATAAAGACCATTACAACCCTACATTGCTTAGAACAAAGATACGTGCAGAGGTCATTTTCCCCACTGATCCAGTGTACATATTTCAGAAACTGTTGATGATCTCGTTTTTCCATGAAGAAAGGAATGGTGAATGGTGTTCTCTGCCTTTAATTGCCCAGTATGTTTGAAACAGCCTCTGTGGAAAAATTAAATTGTCCTCTAATTTAATAGTTTGGTGCCTTAACCTCTTACTGTGGGCTTTTATATGATGGCTATTTTAACTGTTAAAAATAATCAGGAGTCCTTTGTAACTTTAGAGGCATATGATTCAAATATATACATATATACTTGCATGATAGGCTCCAGACAACCATTAGGGTTAGGGGTAGTAGCATAAATGAATTTTAAATAATACTATGGGTTTCTGAATAATGACATCTTCCACATAAACCAATCACATTCTTAGGAAGATAAGGTAGCTCTTGTTCTACCTATGAGAAAGGGAAACTAAAGAAGGAAGAATATACTGTAAGTGAAATCAGATCATTAGATGAGACTACACATTCTGAAGACATACGGTAGTATTCTTTCAATGCTCAAGGTTGACTCAACTTTCTATCCTTCCAAGGACAGTAAACTGAGGACCCAGATTGTTGGGGGCAATATGCTGATTCTGTAAACTGTTTAGGAGGGTTATAAAGCAATATGAAGAGGTATGTAAGTCAACAGGGTATTGCTATTCTTAGATATAGTACCTATTCTATCCATGAAGCCAGGTAGACAGGCATAATTTATCAATTTCAATTCAAGGATGAAATGGTCATGTCCCAAAGAGAGTTACAGATACTGTTTTTGGAAAAGACAAACGAATATCAGAAAGATGGGTTCCACTTTAATCAAATGAAACCAGGCTGCTGGCTCAAAATATCACAAAGGTGATGGAGCAGCTTTTAAACTGATTAAAAATGCTGGACTACATTCAGTTTGGAAGGCTGTAGGTATTCCAGAAAATGCTATAAAGATAGTATGGGGACTGGATTATTATAAATAATAAACTGGAGCAGAGGGTCGGCCTTGATCGCCTGAATAATTTATTTCAATTCAATGACTATCTTCTCAAAATTCCAAATAAGGCAATGACCTGAAAAAGATGGACCCCTGTTCTATATAAAAAATGTACAAAATTTGTTTCTCCTCCTATTCCATTCATTACTTTATATACCTTTAATACCTTCAAAAACTATTTTATCTGTTCATAAAGGATACAAATCATTCAGGCTGACTATAAAATGAATAGCACATTATTCTCCACTTACATACATTAGATATAAAATATAGTGGTGTTTTACAAATAAGAGAATGTTAAACTGTTAAAAACCTATTAAATATCCATATGGACACCATTTTTTAAGGCCAGTTGGAATAGCATTTTGTAGCAAGGGAACTATTAACAGAGATTTCTGTGCCTTCGTTTTGATCTTAGAGGCAGATCCTTAATGGCAGCAGTGATGCTCAGTGGTAGTGAAATTATTAAGTTTTTTCTTAATGTTGGCAAGCCACATGCAGTTCATGTACAACATACTGTAAAATCTATGGTTTCTTTTTTTAAGGGAAATATATACAAAAGAAGGAATGAAACCATTTATAACAGCAGAGACAAAGCCTCTTAAAAATGAATGTCCAAATTCATATAAACAAGAAATATTTATTTCCAAATATTTTGCACTTCTGTTTGTCATCAGGTAGATTGATATGTACAGCCACTTAGGCCATTAAGAAGGCTACATTCCAAATCTCTGAAAAGCCATTCTCTGATTGTTGGACAGCTCGAGTCATGCCATTTTGTAGCAATTAAAATTTGGCAGTGGCTAGCAAATTCCAAACCAATTTATAATGCTCCCGCTGTATGGAGTCCTTCGAAACTGCCCAATAATGTCAACTTCCTCCTCTTCCTCCAATATATTGGGGGAAGCAATTATTATTGAAAAGCCTCACAGTCAGGATACATGTTTCTCACTCTGAAAGGAGTTGCAATAAGCATTTTAACCACATTTTAAATATAGAACAGCTCATCCTCTCACATGAGAATGGCCCCTGCTCTTATGGCTTTCTGGGAAGTTGAAAAGAACTAGCTCTTCAAGAGAGCCTTTCACGGTTGATTTCAGAGCTATTGCATGTAAGATTTAGTCCTACGATATTTATTGGGCTAGCTTAGCCAATGAGTAAATATATTTTAGAATTTGAATTGGGATTTTTAGCACAGGCTTTTAGTTTAATTTATTCTTAATTCTTCTGTATTTATTGTTATTTATCCATTTTAATTTCCTGTGCACCGCCCTGAGTCCATTTCAATGGAGAAGGGCGGTTCTATAAATCTAAATAAATTAAATAAATTAAATTAAATTGAATTGAATAAATTATGAAAACTCACAAAATTCAACTAGGGTAGAATATAAAGAACCAGAGTATGATAAACACCACAAAAACAGCAAAAAATGCAATATAATATAATGCATCACCTTGAATCTCCCATCCCCACCCACAAATATCATAGGTCACCAAATGAAAATATCAAGATACAGGTCCCAACACCATGGGAATGACCTTGTCTTCAAAGCCTTCCTAAAATCTCAGGGTAAAGGCAAGTAAAATCTTGGGATTTTACTATTTTATTATTCCACAGGGCAGGTACATATTGTAAATCCCATCATATGACACTGTTAAAGAGAAGGGACCTGGAACATGCTCACTCTTTTGGAGTATGTCGGAAAGGCAGAGAAAACTAGAGACGGGTGTCCTGAAAGTATAATTTTGTGTTCTTGCTGACTTTTAATCTCATACTGATGCCTATTGGAAGCTACTGCAGCAGAGGTGCTACATGGGCATACTAAGGAATGTCCATAACTAGGCACACCTTCACATTCAGCACCAGATGACGTTTTGTGCTTAAAAATCAATTAGCCCCCAGGCACAGGCACTTTGGTTCATTATTAGCAAAACAGAACCTCTTCATGAAGAATAATAAGATAAGTAGAGCTCTCTCTTTCTCATTATATTGAAAGGCTAAACAGAAGAGAAAACAATGCTATAAGCAAGCATGGCCTGCTATTAAAAATCTGGCAATGTTGCCTTCTCTCTTCTTCAACAGATATAAGCACAGAAAGCTCTTACACCAGAGTGTTGCTTCCCAGTATTTCTTATTAAAGGTATATATTTTACATATATACATTGAAAATTTACACACATACCAAAAAAAAAAAAAATCCTAGGTATCTGCTAAAATGAGCAAGGCTATAATCCTGGGAAACTCAAGAGATCATGCCATAATTGTCCAACTACAGTTGATGATCAAAAAACATGGTAGTCAAAGTAGTACCAGTTGTCATAATCTGATACCCATACCCATGACACATGTCTCTGCACATTCATTATGCAACTTGTCTGAAGAAAGCTTCTATGTCCTAAATAATAATTCCACAAAATTTCTGGCATAAAAAATATTATAACCAGAAAACCTTTGTTAATTAAATTGGTAGGATGCAAACCCTTCATTTCATTTGTTTCAACAATGGGCTAGTTGTGCAGAAATAAAATTCTCAATGTGGTCATGAACACATGGTTCTTTCAGCTTCCTTTCTATTTAATATGGTAAAAAGTATTTTCAAGGTAGAGACAAATGCCAATCGTTACAAAGCAAGGGGATTTCATTGCCACCAAATAACTGGAAATTATGTAATAAAACTCTGGAAATTCCCTGATTTCTGTTTCTTGGAATTTTCCTCACTCAGTACAAATATACTGTGTACTTTTACAAAGGATCCAATGAAAATGTTTGTAGTAATACTGTTAAAGCCCATATACAATATTAATTTATTGGCTGATAAAAGAATCTACTAAGTGGAGTCAAATATATAGTAAATCAAGCACAATCTTCAACACAGATCCACAAACAAAAATGAGCCAAAGGATAACAATTGGGAAAATATGCCTGGAAATGTTAGGAGTTGTAGCTTCAACAAATCTAAAGGATCCAGTATAAGAAAAACTAGTCTGTATGATAAGGAGTAATGAATGAAATACAGAGGGTAACTAATAATTTTCCACTGATTCTATCACATAATTTCCCCTGGAAGCTAAGCTGGAAATGCTACCACCTTCTCTTCAATGATTTTTGCCATACGGCATACTTCAAAGTTTGGTCAAGTTTTTTTTCATAATAACAATTCTGTGAACCAGTTTAAATCAAGGATCCAGGATAATAGTTCCAGGAACCCAGGCATTTCTGAGATTTAAAAATCCCATATAGAAAAGAATGATGTGATATGGTGGTTAAGGTGTTGGACTGATTCATTGATAATTGACTATGTGCCATCAAGTTGTCATCAAATCTTAATGTCCACATAAGTAGTTTTTCTAAAATCCCAAATGGACAGAGTTTTAGAGCAATAACAGTGGGCAATAACAGAATTTTTGCAAAAACTCCATTTGTGTATTTAAGTCATTTGAAGTGTAAGTAGAATTATCAATCCTTCAAAGCCAAAAACACCCCACCTAAGAGGCCAGGGCCATAGGCAGGTTGCAAGTTTTAAATATAACTCCTTGGAATCTTTAAATTATCATTGCATTTCAATAGAAAATAGAAAACAAAGGAAAAATATTACCTAAGTAACTAAGAATAACATAATTTAATTATATTTCAGTGAAAATGAAATTAAATCAGAGGTAATTTTTGTTGGTCCTACTATTATTTTTTAGAACGTAAACTCATACAAGTTGCTCACATCTGCTCCAAGTCATAATTTGTTTTTAAATGTGGTTTGTTGGAGAGCAAATATTTTTCAGATGTTTCAGAAAGAGGAGTTGGGGGGGGGGGATTTAAGATTTTGGAAAAAGACTATTGTTTCATGAAATGGATTACTAGCAGTACAGTTTTATGTATGTCTATTTTAAACTGAGTCCTGCTGAATTAAATGCTATTTATTTTCATGGTAACATGCATGAAGATTGACATTTAAACATTAAATGTTACTTTGAAAATATATTTAAAAAACATATTTTCCATTTTTCCAGGTTTTTTTTATTAGAAACAATTCTTTAAAAATTGGAAATAAAAATTGAAGTGTTAGATCAGGGGTGTCAAACTCGCATCATCACAGCAGCATCACATAACATATTGCAACTTTCTCTTTTGCTAAACCAAAAGTGTGGCCAGCGCATGAGACATCCTGCCCGCAGGCCGCGAGTTTGACAGCCCTGATATAGATTGATCTCCCATAATGCAACAAATTCAGTGTTCATATGTTCATTTCATTATTCATGCAATTCTTTGTAATGAAAAATATTTTTGTCTTTTCAGTCGTATACATATATGTTCAGATGTACACTTTTTAATATTTGTTTGGGTGTTCTTTTTGTAAGGTTTTATACAACTTTCCAAATTCATATTTTCGCATTAGATTTGGGATTAAAAACAGATAAATAGTTAAAGTTAAAACTGAAACCATATATTGTAAGTTAACCATACAAAAACAGGAAATTAGCATTCAAAATATAAATAATATTAAGTCATTATCCATAGGAAATAGTCATAGTTTCTTTGAAGCCTCATGAAAGAATGAAATCTTCAACAGGTGGGAGGGAAAGAAACAAACGTGTGTGTGTGTGTGTGTGTGTGTGTGTGTTAGCAGGATATATGTATGTATGCATAAAAGTAAATAATTTTTAAATGTAAATAATGTGGAGGCCATCCTGACCTTGGGAAGCAAGTTATTCCATTGGTAGGAGGCTGCTATCGGGTTTGACTCTGGGCTTCCATCCCTGTAACCTTTATAGGAACTTCATTAATTGTTGGCTTTTTCTTGAGAATGTCGAGAGCCAATTAACAATATGGCAAAGATAGTGAGCAAACCAAGTGACTAGTACAATACAGTCCTACAGAGGAGGAAAGGAAAAGGCAGCACATCAGGCATCAGTAGAGGGAAATAAAAAGAATGAGAGCTCCTTTCTTGTTTTGATCCTTGTTTTATGTAGTCACAACAATAGGAAATAGAACAGGACATTTAAGGGACTTTTCTTAAGTTATCAAAAGAAGATCCTAAATTGTGGAAACTTTTAATTTCATCAAGAACAGTTTTCTGCTTATCTTTGAAAAGCACTATTTCCCTTGCAGATCAAGAATATGCGTTTTATGGAAATAGTTTGTTCCAACTTTGTTTTGCTTTCCACTAGGACTGACAACAATTGAATTGCCAAGTGGAAGCAAATGCTAGGTTCTTTCATTCTAGTACATACTGGGTGAAGCAGGAAGAAGAATCTTCTTACTGCTTTCTTTGATGACCAGCTAATGCTTCCTTTGCCGTTTCTACATGATTGGAGATAAAAATGGGCACCCACTTAAAAGTGCTACAACCAGAAAGGCCTTCTCTTATTATAGAGCAGCAAACCCTTCTGTCCCCCCAGCCAAAGATATTTTATCCTGTTGCCAAATCTATTTCTTTTAGCACTCACCAAAGGAAGAAAATTAAATTAATTTAATTCTTTCAGTTTTATATATGCTAAACCTTGCCTACAGCAAGATTTAATTTTTTTTAAATCATTTAATAACCTATATTTCACAAAAGTGAAATGAATTATTTTGATATTACAGTAAGACAATAGTTTGCATCCAGCTCAGTATACCTTGCCAGAGCAGAGATATCATTGCTACATACTGAAGATTCTTGGATCACCGACTTTTGGAATAGGGAGTTTAACAAGACAAGAGAGGTATTGTTGAATAAGCAGAAAACAGGGAAATGTTGGTTATAGTCTAATGTTTACTTGCTCAGCCTCCTGCAGCCATGATAGAAAATATTGAAGATATGAAGTCTGAGACTGGAAAATTTATTGGTTCTGAGATCACAAGAATTCTTGATCTTGATTTAACCAGAATATTAGCATTTCCCCATTCCAGGCCTTCCTCTCTAGTCTGAAGATTTGGAGGAAAAGGATAAAATGTTTCATGATAAATTCTTCCACTTCTATAAAGGTAAAGGTTCCCTTACACATATGTGCTAGTCATTCCCAACTCTAGAGGGCGGTGCTCATCTCCTTTTCAAAGCCAAAGAGCCAGTGCTGTCCAAAGATGTCTCCATGGTCATGTGACTAGCATCACTAAATGCCGAAGGCACACCGAAGGCTGTTACCTTCCCACCAAGGGGCTCCCTATTTTTATATCTGCATTTTTACATGCTTTCGAATTGCTAAATTGGCAGAAACTGGGGCAAATAACAGGAGCTCACACTGTTATGCGGTGCTAGGAATTCGAACCACCGAATTTCCAACCTTTCCGATCGACAAGCTCGGCATCTTAGCTACTAAGCCACCATGTCCCCTTCTATACTAAGAATATTCTATTCTGCGTCCGCTTCTATAGACCTGGGAAATTCTGCAAACTGTTTCTCTTTACCACCAATGTCTAAACTGTCAGCTTACAATTTACTGGTGTTTCTGAGATGTGACAAATTCATTAGAAAAACAAATCGTATTTATTAGAATGAGGGAATGTATTCTAAGATGCCTACTTTGAGGAAAAATTAATGGATTTGGTGATTTGGTCACAATTTAAAGCTGACTTTTGAGTCAGAAAAAATGGAATCCCTCAGAATGTATTATTGGAAAAATTATTGTCCACTCTCCACTAGTAGCATTATTAGGAAAACAAGAGGAAAACATAAGTGGTAAGGAGAACGTTAAAAGTACCAGTAGCTTTTTGCCGGGCAAAAAGCAGTTAAAAAAGAAAGGGAGGCCAAGGTTTAATACTAAGGAAGGTCAAATTCTGACATCTACTGGTCGGTAAAACAGATCCTTTGAGAATTTTCTTGTTAAAATGGATTTTCCCTTGTCTTTATTGGCAAACAATGGCTATACATTGACTCATATTCATGTCAACAGATAGGCTAGTTATGCAGATGTATGCATGTCTGTTCAAAAGAAAGCCTTGTTCAATTGAAAGTGACCTCCTACACTTAACATTTTATAGAACTGATCCCTGATTCTGCAATTCTGTGCACATTTGCCTGCAAGTAATCCCATTCAGGTTGGCAACACTAATTGTTTGGTTTTACAATGGCAAAATATGCATATAGTTGGACTATGCCTTGTACTTGGAGGAAAGTGTATCTGGAAATTATGCAGTAAAAGACTCAGCAAGGTCAATTATGTATCCAGCAAAAGGGCCAAAGTACTTCTGCCTAAAGCAGAGATGGTTTTACATCTGTAGGTATTGATGTTGAATTCATCAACAGAAATGTAGTATTTCTGAAGTATAAAAGAAATACGCAGCACTTACCAGGTCTCCTCTGGTTCCTGTTTAATTTCCTTTGTCTAATGTAAACTCAGTGGCCTATGACTAACGGCTAACATATAATTTCTAATTGTATGACATTAGGTTCTGCTAGCACAAAAACATTATCAGAGCCAAGACACAAAACAGCAGCCTATAGTTCAGACTTAGTAGGGATTAGATAGGAATGGAAAAAATACCATCAGAATCAATTGCATTTGTCAGGAAAGTACTGTACATGAAAAGCCAAGCTTAATGGGAAAATGTTCTGTCTCTCACCTCCTTCCTCAGCAGGTTCCGAGTCATTTTGCAAGCCAAATGGAACACACTCTTACTATAGATGTGAAAAAAAGGAAATGGAGCCCTTTGGACTATTATTGTTTATTTGTTTTTACAGGCGCTCTGCATGTCCTTATCCTCCATTTCCAAACTGCCTTTGTCATCTCCCTGTACTCTATACGAGTCGGCCCCTTACCTTTTTTCCAAAATCTTCCATTTCCTGCCTTTGACCATTTTAACTATTAATTATGTTTCACAGACTATAGAAATATAGGGCTGTGGGGGGACAGGAATAATCTTAAAAATAGAGATGAATAGGAAAAGAACAGTACATAAAATCCCCTGGTTCTAAAATAAAAGCAAAACAAACAAGTAAGCAAACAAATATACTATAGTCTATTATGAGTAAATGTTTCTAAATAATTAGAAGTGAAAAAATAACCAGCAGAGCCTTACATAATTTCTGGCAAATTACTCTAGTGCTATCTATATATTTTAAAATTAGATGGGGGTATATCCCAAAGGAATTTGTCATGGACATTCACAGAACATGTAGTTTAAAACTATATTAGTTCAAGGTTATTCATTTTATGAGCCAAAAAAAAAAAAGATATAGCATGAAATAATTTTTGTTCATTAATCTAGGTGATGGAAAGAGTTTTGGTAGATTTAAATTTGTTGTGAAAACTTAGTATAATTCAGACAGATGGAAAGAAAGAGGAGATAATAACCTTTTAAAATGCTGGAACAATTTCTTTTCTTTACAAAAAATAACAAATGTGAATTGTGGCATTATCAAACACTTAACAAATAATGGACAAAAACAAGTCATAAATACCACAAAGTAGCACACAATAAAAGCCTGTAGCCAAGTTTTAAATACGTTTATCTGTATTTTTTTTTAAAAAGAAAAACCTCTCCTTTTTTTGTAAGCAGCTCTATGGTTTACAGAATAAAATTGGAAAGCAGCTGATGGTGGGTGTTATCACCTGGAAATAAAGCTCAAAAAACAAAAATTCTAGCACATTCAGCAATTTCCTACAACCTAATTTTGTTTTGTATCTGTGTCTCAGTATCATTAAACTTCAGATACTTTTTTATAACAAAAAAGAATAGTACAGTTTTAGTTATTAATTAAAAGTATTGTGCATATATCGTTCATATTGAATTCATGCATGGGTTAATATGACCTCCATGTATATCTACTGCATAAGCAAAGCCCGGCCTATTCATGCCTTTATCCCCTCTGCCTATCCCTCAAACATCTGTCAATTAACTTTTCATACCACCACTACTGGCCAGCAAAAAAAACCTTCCAGGGCACTGTAACCTTGATTCTATTGACCATATTACTTTGATTTAAATTTCAAACACCCTGTGATTTTTGTTTTCTCCTCCCCCAGTTTCAAAAGCAAATGTTATAGATTTTAAAAGGAAGGAAGCTTTCGCTGCACACTTGATTTGCACAATCTTTGCATAAACAAAAAGGCAATCAATATAAACAGAATTAATTTTAATTGACCCTATCCTTATAGGCACACCAACTGCTGAGGAATTTTCATTAGCAAAAGAACCAACCAGCACCACCAACAAAATACTTTGCTCATTATTTACAGAAATACTGCCCTGTGTGTGTGTGTGTGTGTGTGTGTGTGTGTGTGTGTGTGTGTATGAATGTATGTACACACACACACACAATACAAAAGCAGACTTTATATATAAAGCAGACTTTATATATAAAGAGAGAGAGAGAGAATTGTGGTACTTATTAACCAAGTTATTTTGTTATAATTATAGCAAGTTTTCACTTAGGCCAATAAATGTGTAAATGGGAGAAAAGGTTTAAATAAAATATCAAACAGAAATGAGATAGACTATCAAAACAGCCAAACTCCTTTCTTATCACAAAATCTCTTCAGATTCTCCTGGAGGGAAAGTGCGGAATGTAAAATAATTATGATTTCCCAATCAGGAAAAAATATCTAAATAGTTACAGTCTGAGTCCAATTATAGATGAGCAACAAGGAAAATTACTCCATTTTATGTTTATGCTGTTTAATTTAAATTATTAATAAAGTTATTTCTCCTGGAGCAAATGATGAATTTAGCAACTGAAAGAGTAAGACCACATGATGGCAATCCTATATTAGGGGCAGATGTACGACAGAATAATGGCAGAATGATTGCCACTTCTGAAGACCTCTTAAGAACAAATTTCATTTGAATGGCTGGATATTATGAAGGTTCACAAATTATTTGATAGTGTCTTCTTAGCAAGGTTTGATACAATTTGGTGCACCACTTGATAAGACCGATTTGAACATCTGGAGGCTGTTCTTCATCTCAGGAAGCAACATATCTCAATTAATTACATCTCCTCTCTCCATTTTTTCTCCTTCAGCCAACTCACTTGAGAAATGATTCTTGGAAACTCAAAATCTTGCAACTATTTGGAAAAGAATCACTGGGCTTGCTAAACCTATATAGCCTCAATGGTGATTTTGAATTTTATTTCCTCTCATATACATTTTTCTCCAAGTTCCATGAATAATTAAACAAAAAAATCCATACACTGAATTATCAGTAAGATTTAGTAACTTATAATTCTTTATAATGATATTTTTAAAATGTTGTTGGCATCTTAACAAAATCAGCTCACAATTGCTATGTACATTTTTCTTAAAGGCCAAGTAAAGGTCAGAACTAGATTCTTTACAGAAAAGTAAACTTTCTTTAAATGAAAACACTTGACAGTTAAATATACCAATTTAAGTGTATGTATTATTTAAAATGTATGTACATTGTTTTTACCACTGACAGGAAGCAAAGCATTATTTTTTTTAAAAAATTTGTCCCGAGTGAAAAAAATTCTGAACAGTTCTGGAGGCCTGAGTGAAACTAACTGTAATGCTTAAATAATAAAAGTCAAGCAAAACGGGATATAAACTGAAATGCCAATGTTCAAAATTATTCATTTAATTCAAGTCACCCACTGACATTATGAAAGTCCTAGACTCTTGCTTCTGTGGCTTCTGCACCAGTTTATAGAGTATATAAATTAGCTCACACTTTGTCTTAAAAAGTGCTGGGTGAATAATCTCACCTTTGAAATATGTATATAAATTCTACTTTCCTCAATGTGGTTCTCTAAAGATCTGTCAGATTGTAGTCATCTCTGATGGCTGAGGTAAATTAAGATGGCACCCAAAAGATCTGGCATATGCTATACACTGTATATATAGGGAATTTCATGTTAGGAAGCATCAGAATAAATCTCAGTGAAGCTCCACAAGGAATTAATGATCATTGAAATTTTTACCGAAAGCCCAAGATGGAAATGTTTATGGTAACATTGTCTCCCAAATAATCAATCTTTTATTAATGGAAACAAAGACAATTACCTGCTTATTCTGAAGATAAGAATGAGGCCATGGATTTAATCTTTATCTTTTGCTCTAATGTGATGTCGTTGTGAGAAAATACATTGGAATTTCTGGACGAATGAGGAATACTGGATGAATGAGGAAATCATAGCATTTCAGACCCTACTCAATAAGCCTTGACATTGTATCCTGAAGTTTTGATACAAGGCATACCAATTGAATTATTTGGGTATCAATGTTCCCGTGAAGAAATGAAGAAATGTAACTGACAGCCAATTGATGTATATTGACACGAAAGCAAGTCTGTAATGGACCTTGCTCACAGAAAATAATGCTAAGGATTGCAGCTATAAATGAAAAGAACAATGCAAAAGGATCCATCAGACCCTGTCAAATCTTAGCTACTGCTGCACACTCAGGGTGGGACAATATACAACATTCAATTTCACTTAGCCCCCTCCCCTTTTTATCCTTGCATTTGTTTCAGCCCATTTCTACCACCAGTTTAAAGGAGGCCAGACGTGGTCTCAGATCAGCTCCATGTCCTTTCTCTTCTCATCCCCCTAGTAACCTTCTGCTAATGAACCACAAGCTTCAGTCTGCTGCTTCAATTCTTTTCTATCCTCCAGCACTAACAGCTGTAACGGTGATTTACAGTGATCCCAGCTCTGCTGCAACTATCTGCAAGGACTCTTGGACACAGCAGTTGGAGCCAGCATGATCGGTACTCTGACAGATTGAATCATTCTTTTCTGCTGATAAAATTATTGACTGAATGATGCATCTACGCACACAGCCTTACGCACATCCCAATAGAAAAACTGTAGTAATTGTCTTAGCTGCAGATTCTGGATTTAAGAAGTCCCATGTAAGTAATCTAGCTATTGAAAAAATGTCATCCAACTTGACATGAAGAGGGTTTCTAAACACCTCCTCCCTTCTTTTCAGTTCTCTACAGAAAGCACTGTTACCTCAGTCTTTTTTCTTCTAAGTGGCAATATCAGAAAACAATATATGGTATCTAATGTAACGCACAAACAGGAGTCTTAAAGGAGTCTTTGGAATAAAATGATTAGCAATGTATCTGAATCTTTGTCACATTATCAGTCAATACTAATATGAAGGAAGCACAATACAAAATTCCCTGTAAATGATACATTCCGAAATGCTATTTCTTACAAATTCTAGTCTGTATGCTTATTTTATTTTATTTATTAAATTTATTTGCTGCTCATCTCTTATTGAAGTAACTCTGGGTGGGCTACAGTATTAAAGCCATAGGATAAATATGTATGTTTGGCTAAAATTCTAAGTATTAAAACATGGTTGCTGTTAAGACATTTCTTTTTTTTTAAATATAATTTTATTGTAAATTAGTAACAGAAAAAAGAACATAAATAAGACATTGACAAGACAAAACTACACAGACACAACTGACAGTAACCCACCCCCTATATGTACACAGTTACCAAGTAACATCATATACCATCTTACTACATTTCCACATATTCTAACTATTTCTATTTGTCTATATCTTACATTTATCAATTCCCCAAAACTGCCACTGCTCCATACATTCATTTTATTTACTATCTACATATCTACATTGTATATCCTTCCCTATCGCTCATCCCGTAATCTCTTTGCCTCCATCCAGGTTAAGTCATTTCTTGATGTCAAACCGTTGCTTCTTACCAAATCTTCTGTGTTCAATTTTTAATGTAATGATTTAGATCGCATAATTCCCAACCTCCTGTCCTTCCGGTGCGCCCTAAAAAGCTGGCTTTTCCAGCAAGCCGGCCTGGCCTGAATAAAATAAATTATTAATTTTAATTGTTAATTGTTAATTTATTTTAAATGTGACTGTAAATTGTTAGTTTATTGTTATTGGATTCTCTATTTAATCTTTTTTAAACTTTTGTATTATGTATTTTTATGTTGTACGCTGGCCTGAGTCCTTCGGGAGAAGGGTGGCATATAAGTCCAATAAACAGTAACAGTAACGGAATTTAAACATCTAGAGACCATATAAGCAATTGTATACATTGGCAAAATTGTGTACAGCAGACAACTAAATTGGTTGTTGTCATTTTTTAATCTCAAGTGAATTGGTAGAGTTTTAATATTTAATATTTAATATTTCAACCATTGGTAGTCCCATTCTCCATAGTATAGGCCAGGGGTCTCCAAGCTTTGCTGGCTGGAGAAGTCTGGGAGCTGAAGTCCTTCAGACTTAAAGTTGCAAAGGTTGGAGACCCCTGGTATAGGTAGTAGGGGAAGAAATCAAGAAATAGAAGTAAAACAGTTACCTTAATTTCCATTATGGAGCTTAGTAGCATTGTATCACAATTCTTCAATTGCCAGACTCATCTACTCTTTTTTTCTTAGACTGTTTTATTTTAATATTTCTTTAGAATTTATTGTATTTTTCAGTATATTTTAATCTTTATTTCAGAGTAACATAATGAAATTGAAAAAAATTTCTTTTTTAATAAGCTTTGATTTTTGCTACATAAATCCTTTTCATATCTTTATTTTATATATATATATATATATATATATATATGTGTGTGTGTGTGTGTGTGTGTGTGTGTTTCTGAAATGGCATTAGCTGGTCCTGTTACGTGTGTGTGTGTGTGTGTGTGTGTGTGTGTGTGTTATAATGTCCATCACAAGATATTTCTGTGTAAGAAGCAAGCAGATTCACCGCCACATAAGCACATATATACATGGCTTTCTGCCCCATTCTTGCGCTTGAGTGAGGCATAAATTCCATTAACCTGAATTGCAGATTTAGCTCACCTTTACAACAGCCAATATCGACAAGATGCTGGTGATCAATATGGGACAGATTGGAAGCTCATTTCAACAAATTGATAAAAGTTCAGAATGAAAAGAGGTGAGGCAGTTTACAGCAAAGGTTAAATCTTTACATTCTGCTTTCTCTAATACCCATTTTTTTCCTCCCTTTGCATCTCCTAACCTTCAGAATTAACCCCATTTTAAAATACGAGCAGTGTTTTCTAGGCATATTAGCTCTTTCATCCTCAGTTCTCTTCTACAATGTACCAGGGATACGCTGCATCCTGCTTTCTATGGATGAAGCAGAATGGCTCTAATATCCATCATCCCCCTGACATCATTCAAATGGAGAACAGCAAAAATTCCAATACCACCAGCCTTCCTATTCTGTAATAATTACTCTTAGGAGTGTTGGGGGAAGGGCAGAGACTCTGACATTGGTGCTGGTGGAGTGTTCCTCCCAATTTAGGTTAATTACAATATAGACTATCCTGTTTATAAAACAAATGCTTAGCTTCCACTCTCTGGATGCTACAATTCTGATGTAAACCAGACAGGGTCTGCGCCTAAAATTAAAAATATAATGATCACATAATCGATGCAGCAATGCCAAGGAAGACATCATTTCTTTACAAAGAGGTTTTAGAGGTATAAAGAGATCCTGCTCTTTATATCTCTAAATAGCATTTGAAAAGTAAATGTAACGTCTATCTTCCAGAATTTTTCTAGGGTAGGGTAAATGCTACTAGGATGCCATTTCAAGGTGCATTCATCCCGTTGATGCAGATAAATTGGCAGCCATCCGGATACCTATTCATATCTAGCTGACTTCCTGCAAGAAATAGCCAACACGTAACCAATAGACTGCAAAACAATTTTATCTGAAAATGTAATATAAAAAAAAGATATCATATGTAGTTTGGCATATGAAGAAAAGAAATGGGGCTGCCTAAAGTGTAAGAAACATTCTTTCTTTCAACATTACATCTCTCATTCGGTTTTCTGTATAATTATCCAGACATATTCACAGCTATGCACTCAACTGTTGTGCTATAATTTCTGCTGGAAAATTCTGGCTTGAATCCCAAGTCAGACTATCCAGATCAGCTGTTTATGTCACCTGAGAGAAAATCTCCATTGGAGATTACATCTTTACATCTTTGGCAGCCTCACATGGGCTCTCCCTTAACTTTTTCATCACTTTTAATTCTGGTGAAAATATGTCCAACCAGGATCCAAATGTGTAATGCTTTTGGAAAGGCAACAGTCATAGTGGAGCAATAGATCATAAAGTGGTGCAGCTCCTACCATGATGGAAGACTAATTGGTATAAATATTTTGCAATAAAGGGCCAAAAGAAGTTAGCCTTCAGAACCGAGGTTAAGCTCTGATTTATATTAGACAGCATTAATATGTTAACAGGTCCTCATATGAAGAAGCAGCTCCAACATGTCCAAAATGTGAATCAGAAAAAAAATATTTGTCTTTTTATGTATTTTATTAACAGAATAACAAGAGTTGGAAGGTACTTTGGAGGTCTTCCAGTCCATTTCCATACTCTCCACTATTTTAGAAAAATTCTTGTCCAATTTCTTCTGAAAAACTTCCAGTGCTGAAGCATTCACAACTTCTAGAGGCAAATCATTCCACTGATTAATTGTTATAAGTATCAGGAAATTTCTCCTTAATTCTAGTTGCTTCTCTCCTTGATTAGTTTCCACCCATTACTTCTTGTCCTGCCTTCAGGTGCTTTGGAGAATAGCTCCACTTGTTCTTCTTTATGGCAACCGCTTAGATATTGGAACACTGCTATCATGTCACCCCTAATCCTTCTATTCATTGAACTAGATATACAGAACTCCAGCAACCGTTATTTAACACTCTTAAACCTGATAACTGCTTGGATTCGTCTATTGACACTTAGTCCTTACTTTTAAAACTGCTTCAAGTTACTTTAAAAAAGAAATCAATTTACTTTTAATTCTTGAAAGCCCCACAGTGTTTTAAATTACATGCTTATACTGGGATAGGGAGGCTATTTATTCAGCAGGAAAATTTCAGGCCCATCTGAAATTAATTTCTCAACTCCGACATTCCTGGGTACCAGCCTTCAATCTGGCTATGGAATTTCCTGATGGAGCTGCACGCGTTTCAGTCTTTATGTTACAGGTTTCTCGGCACCACCATTCCTTTGCCCTGCCAGCTGTGAAACTGAAGACTGACTCCTCCATTGCTGCTGCTTTAACTGAATCACTGCTGCCCCCTTTCACAAGCATTAGCTGAATATTGCAATTGGCTTCCTCAGAGGTATCTGTAGAACAGCACAGCAATATCACTGAAAAATCCATCTCTCTGTTTAAGAATCAAGTAGAGCACCAATTAGACCTTTTGATTACTCGGTGTCAGTTTCCAAAGATAGCCGTAGCTATTCCCTTTGCTCTTTATAAAAATGACTCTTTTAATTAACAGATTAAAAAATAGATTATTTACAATGACAGCAGCATAAGCATTTATTGTAGTCCTTTTTTTGTTTTTACTATTAGAATATTTCGCTCCACAAACTCCTGCATCTGTTCCTTCCATGGTCTTTCTAACCATAGAAGGAACTGACTCAGCCTTTTACTCACTGATTAGGATCTCATTTCTCTACCTTATCTTTCTAACAAGGTGTTGCTAAATTAAAATAAAGAGTCAGCTTAAAATAAAATAAAATAAAGAACAGCACAACCAAAGACTGGTTAAATCAAGGGCCATTGTATCTCGCCTGTAAAAATGTGGATGAGCACTAAACAGCGGCAGAGTTAAAATTTTCTGTCTTGCTTTACTGCCATCTAGAGGTCAACTGGATTTATGAGCCAACCCTTGGAAACAATTATCTTTGAATGTAAGAATAATTGAGTGCTTATTTTAGACACTTTAGGCAGAGACAAAGAGCAGAGGATTCTCTATGATATAATTCTGCCAAAATGAACAAGGGAAAGGCAAAATAAGTAAACTAATTTCCTGCACTACAATTCAAAATAGGATACATTTTTCTGTAACTGAAATTGTTCCTTCAGAAAACTGCATTGAATGCCCTAATAAATTATAATGGTTCTCTAATGCCTGTCAGAATGAAGCCTTTGATACAATTGAGATAATTTGAACAGAAAGTTCTGTATCTACACTTTATTTTAAATGTTGAACTAATCCTCAGAAGCCCACATAGGAAAATAAACAGTGGTAAAAATTCAGTCTTTTTTTACTACCGGTTCTGTAGGCATGGCTTGATGGCATGGCAGGAGAAGGATAATGCAAAATCTCCATTCCCACCCCACTCCAGAGGAAAGATAATGCAAAATCTCCATTCCCACCTCACTCTGAAGCCAGCCAGAGGTGGTATTTGCCAGTTCTCTGAACTACTCAAAATTTCCGCTACCAGTTACTTTACTTTATTTTTTACTTTATTTTACATTTGTATACCGCCCTTTTCCCTTTCAGGACTCAGGGCGGTGAACAGGCATCAATAAAAACAGGAATAAAAACATCAAAATATATTAAGATACACTAAAAATGGTATTAAATGGGTGGCCTGTTCTAAAATCCAGATAAAAACCCCTGGTAAAAACGATTAAAAACTATGCCAGGCCGGCCGCATGGAATAAGTGCGCTTTCAAGGCCCGACGGAAGAGGCGCAGGTCCGTAATTGTGCGTAGGTCGGGGGGTAGGTCATTCCAGAGGGCAGGGGCTGCCACAGAGAAGGGTCTCCCCCTGGGGGTCGCCAGCCGACATTGCCTGGCCGACTTTCTCCAGAACCTGTCAGAACCTGCTGAATTTCACCCTGAAAATAAAGCGATTACTAGCCAAGTCAAAAACCAGATCAAGAAAAGAATTAAAGCTTTACTTGCAAGATAGCTTTGGAATATTGGAAGGAAAATGTTAAGGTATATATGTTCAGCAAAATATACATGAGTATATTAAGAGTGTAGGATGAAACATCCTGCTGTTTTGAGTATGGTGCTGTTGTCTGGCAGGAGCCCTGAAGAAACTGAGAATATTATGTATCAATCTTGTGCCAGGGTACTATGAATAAACATATGTGACAGAAGACGGATGTCTCTGAAGAATATACAGAGTACTTGCTGCAGCAGTGCGACCACAACCCACATGCTGACATGACCATATAATTAAGTTCTGTATCATAACATATACATATACTATGGATACAGAACCCACATGACAGTTTGAATAACAAGCATGTTATTTAATATACTTTTAGCCAGGATAGCACTGATTGCAATTACTGCTTTCTTCCTTAGGAAATTCCCCTTAAATACTGGGTTCACAGGATTGGAACCAGTCTACGAACAGGGAAAGTAAGGACAATAAAAATAAAGAGAACACATGGAAAGGCAACAGAGGTCCATAAGACATTCTGTAGTCAAGAACATCTGCAAAAAAGATTTTGTCTTTATTGGCAAAGACTACACTGAAAAACCAGCTTTCTTCTTATGCTAGACCAGTGTTTTTCAACCACGGCCAAATTTAAGATATGTGGACTTCAAGTCTCAGAATTCTTGATGGCTGGGGACTTACTCTGAGGTGGGCTGCTCTGGGTTTGCCCAGGTTTGGGTGATCCTCCGGTGAAGATTCGGCACGGATCGGCGAACCCCCAAATTCCATTCCTGGCTGGCCCCACTCATCCTGCCCCTCCCCTCCCAGAAGTCTCCACGTGGTCGGTTTGGATGCCAGGTAAGTGCAGGACCTACACGAAGGCTCGGAGTGGGTGAAAAACAGGTCTCCTGGAGGCTCCAGAAGGCCAGAAACAGGTCCCTTTCCAGCTTCCAGGGAGCCTGCAGGAGAGGGCGAATAGGCCCCTCCCCTGCCATGGTGCAGGAGGCCACCTAGGCCACGCTCACCATGGCCACACTCACCCAGCAACTGGGCAGAGAACCCATTGCTAAAAATTTTAAAGCCCACCCCTGGACTGATCCCTGCTGCTGGGGATTTTGAAGTCCACACATCTTAAACTTGCCAAGGTTGAGAAACAATGTACCAGGCATTTGTCTCTGGAAAGTGGTCAAGAACAAACTCCCATAAAATTGAAGGTCTACAATTGGGAAATAGACATCAAACACTTCATTCTATGTGCCTTCCATCATATCTAATACATAGATCATATACCAGGCAAGGTGTAGGAAATGGCCTCTACATAACACACAGGTTTATAGAACAAAATCTATGGGAGTTTCAGCTTTCTCTAGTTATTTTTAAAAACTTGTGGTGAGCAAAATATTTTCCCAGTTATTACATCTTTGAATATGCAATATCTTGTCTGTCAAGCATCTATAAAGGGGTGGTCAACCTTTTTATACCTACCGCCCACTTTTGTATCTCTGTTAGTAGTAAAATTTTCTCACCTCCCACCGGTTCCACAGTTATAGTGGTTTATAAAGTAGGGAAGTCAATTAAATTAAAAAAAGGAAAGTGCTTCAGTATCGGACAAAACCCCTACCGCCCACCTTGAAAGCTGGAACGCCCACCAGTGGGCAGTAGGGACCAGGTTGACTACGACTGACCAGCCAAGAATTCAAATGCTGTGCAAATTCATGGAAGGACATAGAGGCCAACCCTCAGTGCTGTACCTGTTGGGCATGGGGAAATTCTCCAGCACCTCCAATACTCTTATCTGAAGTCATGGAAAATCTCTGGAAGCAGTACTGATAATACCTATAAATCAACTGAAAAATCAAAGAAAGCTTCCTATGATCTCATGTTGTTATAGGAAAAGTAAAATGGATACCTGACTGCACACTCTTTAGCACTATCACTAGCAATTATTTTGTTCATTGTTTTAATCCCCACTGACTTCCAGTTCATCTTGATCTCATTTCCAAATATCAACACTTTCATCTACAGCAGTGGGTCTCACCCTTCCTAATGCCGCAATCCTTTAGTTCAGTTCCTCATCTTGTGGTGACCCCCAACTATAAAATTATTTTATGTTTTCAGTATTTTTTCAAAAATATGTGTTTTCCAATGGTCTTAGGCGACCCCTGTGAAAGGGTTGTTTGACCCCCAAAGGGATCGCGGCCCACAGGTTCAGAACCACTGATCTACACTGTATGATTGAAAGTATGATTTATAACTTCTATAAGTTCTAAATATTTTAGAACTCGGCTGTTTTAAGACATCTTATCTAAATCATGTTGCCTATAAACTTTATTTTCTCCATGAAAAGCACAATTATTGGGGAAACAGGCAGAGCCTTTTCCTGTGCAGTTCCAAACTTCCTTTATATGGAAATTCACATCACATTTAAGTTTCAGACAACTTGCTAAGATCCTTTCATTTCATAAAGCTTTTGATGTGACTCATATTTTTGACTCAAAGACTTTATATTGCCTTGTTTATTCCTGTTTTTGCTTTAAGGTACGGACCTGCACATATAACTTAGATCTTTAAAACTGCATTTCCTGTGTTCTGTGTGATTACATTTGTAAAGAGCTTAAGGTTTATTGGGAAAAGAAATGGAGTATACTTTTTAAAACGTGTATAAAAATAATACAGTACTCTTAATGGTCAAGTGTTAAGACAAGCTATATGTACTATGCCAGATCAGCCTCAAAAATCAGCTAAATATAATTGTTATTATTTTCTTTAGATGGCATGTGTGACCTCAAGCAAATCTGTTCGTCCTGCCAACAATCTTGCTCTGTTAGTACTGTTCCTTACATGGGAATGGCTCTGCTTTTCAGTGGGATGTTGAACTAGATGATAATTGTTAAGTCTCTCCTGATAGGGAGCAAAACACACAGTCCCTGTTACCATCTTAACTCTTAGAAGAACACAGAAAACCTTTTAACATCAGGGCAGTATGTCTAGTAAGACTGCTACAATAGCTCTGACAATATTTCCCAAGGATTTGAGGCAAGTGTATTTTATTTGACCTTCTGGATCCTCTTCTTGCAAATAATGTGTTCTACACAGGTACATAAATCCCCTGCCTCTTGCTTTCCTCACTGATTCTGCAGCTTTATACCTTTTGGGAATTGTTCTCACAAGGCTGCTATAATATGGAATGTGGTTTTTGTTTTTTGCAAGCAGGAAATTAAAATATATTTATTGTGCTGATGTTTTAATTTTTTTTTCAGCAGAAACCAAGTAATTTAAGAATTCAATAGCTTAGTTTTCTCCTTTCAGTTTCCTCCTTTTTTTCTTTTCTTTTTTTAAAAAAAACTCCTAAACTTTCCATTTTTTAAAGTCCAGTGAAGACAACATCCAAAGCATAAGTTGAATGTTCTCTTTAAAGACCAAAATGTATACACCAAACTCTATTCTAGGATAAAACAAATGTGTTAAAGCACAACTGTCTGGACCAAATACATGGAACATTATGGAAAAGAAAAACAGAAAATTATCTCCTCTTTCTCCCCCCCCCCCCCCCCACCTTTCCCTCTCTCTCTTCTCTTTGAATTACATGAAAGGACTGAAATTTCAAGCAGGTTGGTGAAATATCTAGAAGAATTAAATCTATGAATTCTTAGGGGGGGGAAGAAAAGAAGAATGGTTATCATGAAACTTCCCAAGGTAAAAATGCCTATTTGAAAACAAAACAGTGGTTTGGTAGTATTCCATGATGGATTTTTGGTATATTAAAAACTGAAAAACCACAAATTTTGAAGGAAATTATTCAGCGTGACCAAAACCCCTGGCCTATTAAATTAAATGAAGTAAATTATCCCACCTTGATCTCTAAGGTGAACAAAACTCTGATTCAGTTGCAGTCATTATTGGCTTCTTTATGGTCTTTACATGTGCATGTACATATTTCCTTACAGGGAGGACCATTCTTAAAAACATTTGGTTAACATTTCACTTGTCCTAGACAAAATGGTTTTCCTAAAATGCAGTCAATGTGGTTATTCAAACAAATGCTCCCAAGTAGGGAAAGGCGTATGAAACAGCATGTTTTTTTTTTCAGTTTCCAATTTGTAGTCATTTGTTCTAGATAAAGTCAGTGCAAGCATTGCTGAAAGCATTCACAACAAGGAAAAAGACAGGAGGGGTAATCAAAGGGTTTTTAACTACCAGTAGCAATCATTTTAGGTGACAAGAGAGTCTCCTTGGAGAGCAAGTTCTACGTATGGATGAACAAATCTGTCCCTCCTGCCTCTACTTTCTTTTTTAAACAATTCTGAACAGGAGTATGTTATGCATTCTGCCCAGTGGTGGGTTCCTAACTGGTTTACTACCGGTTTGCTGAGAGGGCGTTTTGCACATGAACTGCTTGCTTCCCTCATGCACGCGTGCACCATGCATTGTTGTGTATGCACAGTTGACTGAAAACTGTTCTGCGCATGCGCAGAAACATGCCAGCGATGGCAGAAGAGACTGGGGAACCGATTCAGGGGCATAGCAGCAACCCAGGCCACCATACCACTACTAGTTTGGTGGAACCAGTCCAGTGGTGGGTTTCAAATTTTTTTAGAACCTACTCTGTAGGTGTGGCCTATTTTGTGGGCGTGGCTTGGAAGTCAGTGACAGGGTGAGAGTGGCCACCTTTTAAAATGTGGTGAAACATTTAACAACACAGGAATTAGTTTAATCTGTTTTAAATTGTATTATTTTGTATATTTATTGTTTTTATTCTCCCTGTGCACCGCCCCGAGTCCCTGTGGGGAGAGGGAGCGGTTAATAAATTCAACTTTATTATTTATTTATTATAACGCTCTTGCTTAGCAACCAAAATTTTGGACTCAATTGTGATGATAAATTCTTTCTTTCTTTCTTTCTTTCTTTCTGTCTTTCCTTCCTTCCTTCCTTCCTTCCTTCCTTTCTTTCCTTCCCATTGGGTCACTGGCAGCGGTGGGCCAGATTTACTTCCAGGTACGCCGGTGGAACCCCCTCTCACCGGTTCTCTAAATTTCACCAACCGGCTCTCGCGAGTAGGTGCGAGCCTGCAGAAACCCACCACTGAACCAGTCCAAACCAATAGGAACCCACCACTGCTTCTGCCACTAAAGGTGAAGGTGGGGGGAGGGAATCAGGAAAAATGTATCTCCAAAAACTGCAGGACTTTTAAAAGGTAAACTATATAAGGCTTTCTGTCTGGCTGAATTTATTTGTCAAATCAGGCTTTCTGTTAACATTCCATTTCTTAATTTTTCACATTCATACTGTTTTACTAAAATATCTACTAATTTTGATGGATTAAAAAGTAACAAGGAACTGGACATGGCTAGTCTAATGAAGAGAAGAACTAGGGGAGACATGATAGCAGTGTCCCAATATTTGAGAAGAAGAGAGGAAGGGGTCAAGCTATTTTCCAAAGCACCTGAAGGGCAGACAAGGAATAATGGATGGAAACTGAACAAGGAGACATTCAACCTGGAAATAAGGAAACATTTTCTGACAGTGAGAGCAGTAAACCAGTGGAATGGCTTGCCTTCAGACATTGTGAGAGCTTCATCACTGGAAGCTTTCAAGAAGAGACTGGACTGTCAGAAATGGTATAGGGTCTGCTTGCGCAGGTGCTTGGACTACATGACCTACCAGGTTTATTCCAACACTGTTAATCTGTATCTAACAAATGCAATTTTCACCCATCCCAAAGGTCCTCTTTCTCAGAGATATCTTTCTCACATGATAGAGATAAAATAATTTGTTGTTTGAAACCACCATCTATGTTGGATGAAAATAGCCCAAACATGATCAATTGCAACCTTCTAAACACCAGGCAGTCTGAAAAAATGTCATGTGTGTCCCAAATTGTCTCCGATTAATCTCTTTCCTTTAAAAACAAAATTTCTTCCCTGCAGCATTCCCTATTGCTAAAATATTGTATCCTTCTTTCACTATCTGAATTGGGCTGGTCAAATTATTCAAGAATATTTCAATTCAGTTCTAAGAGCAGTGTGGTTGCCTAGAGATGAAGATGCTCACCTCCCACTCAGAGAGTTTAATTCTAGGCAGCGAAATATGTTTCTCTATCAGGACGCAAAAAGAAAGTATCTGCTGTGAACTCTGCATAGGTGCCAGAAAGTAAACACTGAGTAAACACTGAGTAAACACTCAGCTCCATTCAGTCACCCTGACCCCACCCCAAAGCAAGGGATTATAGGGTCATAAAAAGAGTCAGTTCTAGTGCAGAAATTAACTTTATGTCGAAAACATATCTCTCTGGAAAAGATCCCACTGCATGGATGGTGCAGCTTTGGCTCTCTAGATGTGGACATGTTGGGAGATAAACTGTAACCATATGGAAGACCACAGCTTTCCCATTACTGTCCCGCTTAAATTGAAATTTTTCTCCTGCCTCTTGCATTCTGCTGCATTCATCATCTGAGTCTTTTCCCTCTTTGAAATGAATGACAATAAGAATAACAACCTCCATTGATATTATAAAAAAGCAATACTGTAGTACAATATTGCACCAAATAAAATGAGCACTAAATCTGAAAGATAAAATTCAAGGAAAATGAGAATAAACCTCTCTCTTTACTCCCATTTATTCTCTCATCAATATTCGCTTGCTGCTTTCTGTCACTTGCCACATCTTCTCTTCCAGCTCCCACCATAGTAGCATTTACCACAGTGACAAATGAAGCAATAATAAGGATGGTCATTTAACTCCTTGCATTCTACTTAAAAAATTATGTTAATTACCATATAATGGGTCCGCAGAGGCAGCAGAGGCTAGGTGAAACCTACCCAGAGGGCACCAGTATAGTTCATCTGTCCAATCTCTAATAGAACTCTAAAGTTCACCCTTATAAACATGTCACCTAGTCTATAACTAAGTGACTGGTCATTAAGTAACATATGTGGTACCTATGAGTCACACATCAATCAATTGGTGATGGATATTTATCCAATAATTGTTCAGAAGTAGCTCTATAACTCTCTGTTACCCCAGCAAGAAGCCTATAAACATAATGCTCAGACAAGGAATCTATAGATAATACATGTGGAAGAGATGCAAAAAAAATTGAGATATAGTCTACACTTTTTTCATTGAAAAAAGCCATATATCAGAAATAATCCAAATATATTCCAATATTGCTAAAGGTATGGCCTCTTTGTAGAGGTCACAAAATATTTTAGCATGTTTTTCAATCCAAATAATTAAAATACAAGTAGAGGGAAAATTAGTTTGGTGTCAAGGGATAACTACTTTTAACTCCAAAAGTCTGTGATGTATACGTTACAAGTAAAGGTAAAGGTTTTTCCTGTTGAGTTGTATCTGACTCTAAGGGCAATGCTCATCTCTGTTTCTTAGCCACGTTGTCCAAACACACTTCCATGGCCATGTGACCTGCATAACTATATGCCAGGGAATGCTGTTACCTTCCCACCAAACACTATTTATCTATTCACATTCACAAGCTTTCGAACTGCTAGGTTGACAGAAGCTGGTACAAATAACAGAAGCTCCCCAGTAGGGAGCTATTTGAGGCATCAACCTGAGCTGCCAGTTTTTCAGCTGACAAGCTCAGCATCTTTAACCACTGAGCCATTGTTCCCCCTCATGTTGCAGACAGTATATACAATATTTCTAAATAATGGGCCTAGTAAGTAATAATAGATTTGCCCCTGCATAGGGTTCCCTTTGGGCAAGGCAGTTGCAGATTTCCTCCCCAATTCTCCTCTGTATAAGTCACCATCAATTTAGAACTTTATACCAATACTTTACAATGGACAACAAGAAACCACAGCCTCCAATTTAATGGGAAATGTTTTGTTCTGCTAAGTCAACTTGGCAGATAATTCTTACCTCTAATAAGATACAGAGCTGTTCTTTAACATTTATGTTATTTCGATTTTGAAATGATAAGAATAAGGCATGTCACCATACTTATATGTCATGCCATCATGATGTTCCCTTTTTCTCATCTTCACCCTATAGCTGAAGATTCTTAAATTTGCCTAGTTGTTCTAGTTTTAAAGCTATGTTTTTCATCTCTTTCCAATCAGAGGGGGAAGATGCAGTTTTTTACATTATTTGGGATGTTACTGATGTGACTAATATTTGCAATGTTACTGTAGACATGGTCACCATGTCATACATGGGTTTATGTAAAAGTGTGACTAACTAGGCACAGGCACAGAGCACCATTTTATTTATTTATTTATTTATTATTTTATTAAATTTATACCCCGCCCTTCTCCTTGTTAGGACCCAGGGCGGCGCACAGGCATTATTTAAAAACACAAAATACAATAAATATCAATTAAAATGTATTAAATTAATAAACCCGTGCTAAAACCCAATATTTAAAACCCTTACCAAATTATAAATTTTTCTTTAAAAAGTCAGAAACGGGGGGCTATCCTAGGCCGGCTTGTTGAAATAAATACGTCTTAAGACGTTGGCGGAAGAGGCGGAGGTCCAAGATAGTACGAAGGTCGGGGGGTAGGTCGTTCAAGAGGGCCGGGCCCGCCACAGAGAAGGCCCTTCCCCTGGGTGTCGCCAACCGGCATTGCCCCACCGACGGCACCCAAAGAAGACCCTCTCTGTGGGAGCGGAGCGGACGAAGGGATGTATGGGGCAGGAGGCGGTCTCGTATATAGCTAGGCCCCGAGCCATGGAGCGATTTAAAGATGGTCGTCAATACCTTGAAGCGCACTCGAAAGGCCACAGGCAGCCAGTGCAGCTCACGCAGGAGAGGTGTTACGTGGGTTTGCCTTGGGGCACCCATAATCACCCGCGCGGCCGCATTCTGTACTAACTGTAGCTTTCGAGTGCACCTCAAGGGGAGCCCCATGTAGAGAGCGTTACAGTAATCCAGCCGGGACGTCACAAGCGCTTGAGTGACTGTGTGAAGGGCTCCCTGGTCCAGTAAGGGGCGCAACTGGTGTATCAGGTGTACCTGATAGAACGCCCCCCTGGCCACGGCCGCCACATGGTCCTCCATGGACAGCCGGGAATCCAGGAGGACGCCCAAGTTGCGCGCCCTCTCCATCATACCAGTGATTTCTTATTTGGTCAGCTAGACTGGAGATCATTTGTCTCATTTCAAGAATCAATTTGTATGTACTTAATTCTACTGCATCACACATTAAGGAGAGTGTATGGTAGTGGGCTGACTTTCCAGTGGCTGAGCTGTTTGATTGGAGGAAACAAAGTCAGGAGAATCCACCAATCAATGCTCTTAACTTGTCCATCATTAAAGGGTAAGGACATCACTGAAGCAGAATAGAGCATCAAGGCAGCACAAGAATTGGTGGATTGCAATTGAACACAGCTGTCTATGCCCTTTATTATTTTTTAGAACAAAACTTGAATGTTCACTGTTCACATCATTAACTTTTTAACAGATTCTACTACCCAAACAGATTTTAGTATTGCCATAGAAATCCCTATAGATCAAGACACACTGCTCTTTTTGTCAAACGAAGTGCCAGCACAGACTGTCTTCCTATTACTCATGCAGTCTGCTCTCACTTTCTCCCCTTGACTAGTGGAGGAAGATAGATGAATCATCCCCTCTCATCAGCTCTGCCTTCATGGGCAACCCTATCTCTTATTCAAAACACATCACAAGAAAGTTAGCTCCTGCCAACTGCCCTCTTTCTGTTAAGGGGCAGCCTCTGAGTGTCCACACTGACAGATCTATTCACAGGAATCTTAGAGTCAAGAATTATTTCACTGGAAACATCCTGTGGGTCATGTTGCCTTACTCCTGAGCCCATAAGAAGATTGTGGAAGAACATCCAATATTCATATTGTCAAGTTACATTTATGAGGTAAACCAATTAGGAAAGAAGGATCATCCAACATCACAGGAAGAAAGGGAAATATGGTTCATGGGTATAACTATTAGAACAGGCTGCAGGGAAGACAGGGAGACCATCTCAACATTGAAATTAAACAGAAATCATGATAAATAAAAATGTTCAATGACAGAAAAGAGATTGTAGGAGATTTTTCTTTCTTTCTTCCACTTAAAACATATATGGGAGACACGGTTTATTTTGAATATATGTCCTTTCTGATACAGTGCAGAATTTATAGCTGTAGTTTCAATCACAATGTGATTGATAGGTATCCTATACCAGGGTCACTTGTAATTCCATTGTTTATTGAACCATTCCATTTGGCCCTCATTGAAAACTGATGGTAGATCCATACAGTTCAGAATTAATCAAGAGTGATTTTTTCAATGCTAAGGACTTGTCTACCTCCCAAAGATTATGTAGGCTCAAAATGAGATGCAGGAAAGGTAATAATTTTGAATTCATCTTCAGAAGAAATTTAGGTTGAGATGATTGTTTCTCCAATTTAGTGGCTTCAGGGAGATCAGCTAAGCAACAAGAACTTTCATATGTGGCCCTTACTTTTGTCAAGACGGCCATAGTTTTGTTTACTTACCTGAAGCAAAAGCTTAATTTTGTGCTCAAAGATACTTCCTTTTTAAATGTTGTTCAAGAGAGACAATGGCAATCTTATGCCTAATGCTGAGAGTTCTCAAAAGGTCCATGAATAACACACCAGTTTTCACCTATATCTTTGCCAGAGACAAAAAGTCCCTCCCACACACACACAAAAAGTGGTAAGTAATGCATATGGAAGAAAGCCAGTATGCTTTCTAATATACTATATATAAATGCACATCTTGGTAATGTGGTTTACTGTGCGGGGTTCTTCAATATAAGAAGCTAACTGCCACCAAACAAGTGTCTTTTTTGCTCCTGGCTGTCTCCGTTTAACTGGTTCTTATACCTCTGTAAATTATACTGCTGAGCTTTATGATAGCTGTTCCACTTTTGGCTGGAGCCCTGGGATCATGTGTCATTGGTGCATGGGGATGTGCTTTCCTCTGTAATATTAGTGGAGTAATCTGTGCTGTATGAACACAACATTTGTTTCTTGCAAATCAAGCTGAATTACGGCTTCCATAATTATAAAACTATATAATACATCAGATGTATGTTTAAAATAGTGTCACCTTATTCCCTAATGATTAAACTTGCAGGGTTAAATTTTTTAGGCACAAATAAACAGAAAATAAAAACCTTTTTTCACAACTGTATTGTGCACTTGTTGAACAAGTAATGTCACTTTCACAGATGCATTAATAGCCTGCTAAATGGTCTTTCTCTCTTAGCCATTACTCTTTTATGGTTTACAGGTAGTCTTAAACACTTAAAATGTTTTAATGTATGCTAACCTCTAAAGCTGCCTCAAACACTTGAACTGTTTAATGCTTTGGGTCACTTCCAACAGTGTCTTGAGTTAATCAGAGAGGTGATTCTTTAAAACAGAACAGCAGAAAGACACTGTTTTGGAAGTCTTCAAAGGGCCATAAGCAGATTGAAAAATCTTCTGAAAGCACTCAGCATGACAGGAGGCTGCAAAGAAACATACTCTGCTGTACCGAAATTGGAATTCCACATGTGATTATGCATGTGCCTTTTGGCTCTAGAGACAAAACTATGGAGGGAAACCCTAATGAGCTTGAGTCACTGGCAAACCTTACAAAATGCAGCATAAAAATAAGAAACAGCTCAATCCATGTTGAATGATGCACGTTCCAATTTCAGTCTGTTTTTAATGAGCCATAAAACAATCTGTGAAAAGAGCCTGTGATATTTTCAAGTGCCTGTGGTCTATTCACCACTTCTGCAGATTGGGGGGGGGGGTGTGCTGGTGGGAGTTGGGGTGGAAGAAATAACTGAAGGAATTAGCTTGGGTCTTGCCAAACGTTCTTTTAGCCCCTCTGCCTGAGGTGGTATAAAAAGTGCAGTTAACCAAAATAATTCCCTTTGCTAAAATGGTCTCTCTTATAGCTAAGGAGCATAATAAAGCTCAAAGTTTATTTACACAACCGAGATCAAATGTCTCTCAGCTTATTGTTCTTATGATCTCAGATTTATTGTTGCTCTAAAATAATTCATAACTACAGCATTGGCAAATTCTACAAGCCAGGCTCCAGCAGTATGTGGATGGAGAACTACCAGAAGTACAGGCAGGATTTTGAAGAGGTAGAGGAACTAGAGACCAAATTGCCAACATACACTGGATCATGAAGAAACTTAGGGCATGAGCTTAAATGGAGTCCAGAAAATGGTGGAGAAACGTTGTCCATGGAGTCGCAATGGGTTGGACATGACTTCACAACTCACAACAACAACACCATTGGCACTTCTATAGTAAGTCCTCACTTCATTAGAATCAACGTTAGTCTTTATTTAATTGTCATTTTTAAATTATAATTGTTCTTATATTTTAATTGCATTGTAAGTCATCAAGAATCACTCTGGATAGCAAGCTGGACAGCATATATATTTGCTAAATATATCATGACAAACAGCATAAAGGTTAAAATATTGGATTGGAACCATGAAAAACCAGGTTTAAATCTGTATAAATGTTAACTGAATGGTTTTGCTTAACTTGGTCATAAGACTATTCCTGTGGTGATAAAATTGGAGAGAACAGCATTATTATGAAATCTTGAAGAAGGCCCTTGACATTGTTCCTGTAGGAGAATGAATTAAGACCATGATATGATCATTCTTCAATAACTCTTAACCATTAGCAATCAATGCTGATGTCAAACCTGAAGCAGAATTTATGAATATGGTGCAACGGCACTATCAAATACCAAGTTATATACCAATTTGGTATATAACTTGGTTTGAAGAAATACCACAATGACGATTACTTTCTCACATTTGCGCTTTTTCCTAGCCTGGTGAGATCCACATCTCTGATTAAATGCAGAGGGATCTACAATCTCTCTTCCTGGATGGCAAGAAAGATCAAGCAAGATTCTCTTCAACGTACATCAGCCCTGATAGGTCTCCTCCCTCTCAAAAGTTAAAATATGTGATGTTGCTACTATTAAAATACTTCCCCCCCCCCTTCTGAGAACTAAATCCAGGACTATGCTTGATATTTATTTACTATTTTTCCTTTGTCTACCAAATTTTAACACGATTATTCAATGTAACTAAGCAGAGCACAGAGCTCTTAGACTATGTAAACCACTAGAGAAGAGGGAAAACGTGAAGGAAAAGTGGCCAGCAATGTTGATATTGCACTGTTAAGATACTGGACTAGTATCTGGGAATCTCGGCCTCAAGCTCAGTATGTGATTTTCAGACAGATCTTGACTCTCAGAATAACCTACTCCACATGGAAAGTGTACTTTTCAACTGAATAGTAAAGCAATATTATCCTCAAGTCCTGATGCACTTCTGAATCATTTCTGAAGCATGCACAGGCCTAATACACATTTATCTTTAAAATAGATTTATAAAGCACAGACATTTGTAAACACAGACTGGATATCACATCATCAGGAACTCAAGAGTGATTACACTCCTATACTTAATGCATACTTGATAGCAAACCCAGATTGCTCCGATTAGTGTCTTAGGCAGCCCTAATGCATATCCAGAAAAGAAGTTAGAGTGAAGAGTATTATTTTAGAACAGGGGTGTCAAACTGGCAGCCTGCGGACCAGATGCCTGACATGCAGGCCACGCCTACCCCAGTTCTGCAAAGGGAAAAAATGTCATGAAACATCATGTGATGGCATGAATTTGATACCCATGTTCTAGAAGAACTAGTTGCAGGAATCTGAGCTAGATTTTTAAAATGTGACTGCTATTGAAATAGGTGATTGCTATTGACAAATTAGATGGTTCAGAAAATGCAAGAAAGCAAGGCTTTTTAAAAAAAAAAATGCAATAACCAAGCTAATTATACTAGCCATGAGGGAATCAGGGATGATCAGAGTGTCTCACTCCAGAACAGTCCCATTGGGATCCTTGGATTTTTGGGAAAGGATTAGTGGCTCCAAAGCCAACTCAAGTGAAACTGCCAAGTTTGATCTGGTTTCAGTTAAAGCAAATAAAGATGAAATCAGTTAATTAATTCCACATGGCTTCCAATAGATTAACGAAGTGTATAATGTAAAGATGGGTTATAGTAAAATTTTAACCCTGATTGTACTACATTGTTATGAATATCAAAACAAAGAATCACCACATCATTGTCTATATTTTTCAGCAACTTCATTATAATCCCTTGTTATTCACACATCCTTTTCTATGTTTTTGCTGCCTTTGCTTTCTGTAAAAATCTATGAATAGAATTGAACAAAAGACAGAACCGAAGAGTCCTCCAGTTCAGCTTTTTAACCATTCCATTCCTTCTCTATCTTTAGAAACATTGTTTGGATTTTCAAGTATTTTGTTTGCATTTATAAACTGTAAATTTATGTCATATAGCTGTGTCTTGCTTTGATGAGACAATTAATTATGTGATTGGCTTACAGATTCTACTACGCTCAGAGGATTTAGCCAGTAATTCTAAATAGTTTGCAGAGGCATATGCATGTGTTATTTGCATTTTTATTTCTTAGAGAAACCTCTGTGCTTGTGCAGTAGCTTCTTTTAACAACTGGCAATGCCAAATGAGTCCTCTGACCCCCATGAAACAGCTTTGCAGGGGGGGATTTTACACCAACCGATACTGAAATGACACAACCCTTAAATAAAGCAGTTCTGGGAACAGTAAACTTTTCCGTTCCCAGCAGCACAGCCTATCTACTCAAAAGGAAACCTTATGGAATTCAGTGAAACTATATTCCTGGAGATCTCAGCTCCCACAGTTAGAAGAACTTACGATTGCAACAATTGTAATTGGTCCAACCTCAAAACATTTTGTATATTCTCAGGTACAACTGTACAGCAACAGTCAGAAACATACGTTGGACTAATAGCCTTCGTTCAAGTCTCTTATCAAAAAAACCTTTTTGTCCTGGGTTACTGTTTGGTAAAGGGAATGAGACAGAAGAAGTTTTCTGAGAGAGGGGGCAGAGAGAGGGGGAGGGAGGGCAAAAGAGAGAGAGAGAGAAAGAGGGAGGGAGGGAGGGAGGGAGGGAGAAAGACATATTAAAAGGCAAATGTGACATTCTGCAAAGTTTCTGCCACAATTTGTTTTCTCTTCTCCCTTTAAAGCCCAAGTATAGTTGCCAGGAGCTGACCAGTAGTAAAATATTCATGCATACTCAAGGAATACATGAATTCATCGGTGATTTTTTTTAAGGTGGGAAAAAAGGTGGAACCCAAAAGACATTGAAAGCATGTGCTTAATTTCTTTGAACTTGGAAATGAAGTCAGAGCTACCCGCCTTAGAAAGACCTGCTAGGAGTTTGGAATGAAAAGGAAGATTTAATGTGGAAAAAAGTCTGGTTGGGAATGACCTTCTGCACTGATTGACTTTAGCAGAATGTAAATGATGGGCTGTAAATCAAGCGACATGTGAACCCCACAGTGAATCATACTGTTCCCTTCAATCCCATCAAGAATGGGAGGCATAAATCGTCCCAGTTCATGCCAGGCCATGAGCAGTCCTTTAAATTTCCAATTAAAGATCTACTGTCCTTTGCCTGGTGCTCACTGTAGAGGCTGTATATTAAAATGATAATAAGCAACCAAGAAGCTACCACCCTGATCTGTCTTTGGAATATTGATCCCCAGGCTTCTGTCAGCAAGGCCTTCGGATAAACGCAGGAGATGAAGAGCTACTATTTATTATAATGTATTTTAGGGTGGTTTTGCAAACTATTATGATTTAGCATCTGCCGTTTCAACATACATTTTGATTATGGAGCAATGAACTGGACATATTTCACAAGCAAAGATGTCAGCCAAATTTGCCAAACCATTCTGCTTGTACCGCATGAGATGCAATTCAGTCAAGAAATCACTTTGCATTGGTTTGACTGCTGATGTCACAATCCCTCGTTGTAATGATAAACTGGAAACTCAAAATGCTGCCTTTACCCTCTGCTTATGCTAACAGCTCACGGGAACATTTCCTGATTGCTTAGCAAGTTTAGCTTGCTGTAAACTGATAAAACTGTGATTTTAATGTAAACTAGGATTAAACTGTAAATTAGAATATTGGTTTCCAAGACTCAAATCATAAATTGCCAAAAATATAAATTGCATAATATTGTGATGGCAAACCTATGGCACACGGATCCATATTTGCTGGCATGCCAGCTGTCAGCTCCAGCACGCATGTGTGCACCAGACAGCTGATTTTCAGCCTTCCAGAGGGCTGGTGGAGGCCATTTTCACCCTCTCCAGGCTTCAGGAAAGCCTCCAGAGGCTGGGGATGGCGAAAAACAGCCCTAATGAGCCAACAGAAGTTCATGAACAAACTTCTTGTTGGGCCTGTTTTTCGCCCTCCCCAGACTCTGGAGGCTTTCCTGAAGCCTGGGCAGGGTGAAAAATGGCCTCAATAGGCCAACTGGAAGTTCAGAAATGATCCATTTCTGGCTTCCAGAGGGCCTCCAGGAGAGTGGCTGAGGCCGTTTTTGCTCTCCCCAGGCTTCAGGAAAGCCTACAGAGCCTGGGGAGTGGTTGTGTGTTCATATATGGGGGGGGGGTCCCACACGCATGTGCAGGTGGGTGGGGAGGATTGAATTGGTGTGGACATGTATGTGCATGCCATAGTGCACGTGCGCACAATTTTGGCATGACATAAATAAAAGGTTCGCCATCACTGCCCTACACCATTTCTGACAAATGGCAGTCCAATCTCTCCCTGATAGCCTACAGTGATGAAGCTGCCACAACTTCTGAAGGCAACTTCTGTTCCATTGGTTGATTGCTTTCACTGTCAGAAAATTGTGCTGAAATTCTATTGTATTGTTCTTCTAATGCCTCAGAATTTTCTTTTTTCTTTTTAATTTATAAAAGAAGTCTCTGGAATTTGGCCTTTCGAGAAATGATTTAGAATTTCTTTAGCATTTCTTTATATTACATTATTGTAAAAAAAGGTGGAGTAGGGATGCTGTTCCTGGCATTTTATGTTAACCCCTCTCTACATTGTTTTGCAATTTTCTGGACTGTCCTTCCTCATGATGTGAAAAGTCTGGAGGGGACTTTTTTTCCCCTGAGGCTTTTCTTAGGGATTGAATTGCGATGAGCAAAGCCAGAAAGGTTTATTTTATTGCCCAGCCAAAGAGAAGACACTGAAAGAGACAAGGATTGCTTATAACGTTTATAAAAATGCACCATCCATAACATTTTATAGATTTATAAGTATTGATATCATTAGAAGTTTATAATGAGTCATTTAATCTTACTATAGCTTGTAATATAAAAATAATGAATAAGATAGGTAGGACCCGAGGGGTTTAGGGACAGTTTGAATAAGGTTGATGGGGAGGGGAGTATCAATAAAATAGCTGTATTGGAAATGACAGTAGTTTCCAGTCTGCCCTCTGGAATCATATTCTTTTGAAGTTCATGTTGCTCTGACCCTGCCATCCTTTAAATGGGCCTTGACTTAGCTCTTTCCTCAGGCACTAAGTTGGGGAACTATCATATTTCTCAGAGTATAAGATGCAGTTTCACACCGCTAAAAGAGGTCAAAACTTTGTGTGCATCTCATACTCTGAATGTAGCCCTGCCCACTCGCCAGCCCCCACCCTTCGGCTTCTGCGCGTCCTCTTCCTATCTGCAGAGATTGCCACCGATAATGGCTTGCGTTTTTGGGCTATGCGCCTCATGTTTTCAGCCTCAAAATGCTCCATTTGAGACCCATTCAAGGCTGCTAGGACCACCAAAGCACATTGCCGCCGATCACTCCCTCCATGCATCACATTTTCAGCCTCTCACTCACAACCAGCGAACTAATGTGCTGAAGCTGTACTGAAGGACACCAGCGAGATGAATACCTGGTAGGAAGATTTCCCCCCCCCCCTATTTTCTTCCCCCAAAACTAAGGTGCTTCTTATACTCCGAAGCATCTTATACTCTGAAAAATACGGTATGTGCCTTCTGTTTGGATTTTATTAATGAGTTATTTCCCATGTTACCTTTTTCCTTTTATGGTAATGGATATGATTTAACTTATATGTTGTCCAAAGACAGGCAACCTTATAAACTTAATTGATAAAGAACTATAAATAATAGCTGGTTCCTAAAGCATCAGATACTGCTTCAAGACTTTGAAGAGGCTTCATGCTTTGCCACCAAGTTACTGACTCACTAATCTCTGAACATAACTTGTTTTGGTTGATGTTGTGTGTTTTAAAAAAACAAAACAAAAGGAAATCAACACACCAGGCAAGGAGAAAAACAAGACACATTAAAAACTGATTCCTACACACAGTGGCTCAGGAGTACAACCAGTTGGCTGTGAGAGAGCTACCGTATTTGCCGCCGTATAAGACGACTTTTTTGCCCTGAAAAACATGCCTCCAAGTGGGGGGGTCGTCTTATACGCCGGGTGCACTTCAGTTGGGATAGACCAGTGGTCGGCAAACCTGGCCCCTTGAATGTGGCTCTTCAGTCTCTCTCTGATTCCCTCCCTCCCTCTCTCTCTCTCTCTCTCTCTCTGTGCCTCTCTCTGTCTGCCGGTCACTGTGTCCACAGAATACTGCGTGAAGCAGCGGCAACTCTGCGCTGCCGGCGACGCCATCCGCGAGGTCCCCCTCACGTTCCCCATCTTCCCCGATGGCGTCTAGAGTGATCAGGGGCCGTGCAGAAACTCGCCGCTTTTCCACGGTGTGTAAAAGATAGGCGCGTGCAGGTCCTGCAAAATTACAGCGCAGATTCGCACCGCTACGAACTCTCCGAGGCTGTAATCAGGCAGGGCATGCGCGCGCCTATCTTTTACAGCAAATCGCTCAGATACAGAACGAGTTAGCCCCCATTGATGGCCCAGTGGGTTGCCACGAGGCGGATCTTGTTTGGGAGGAGTTTGACTCCGTTGCTTCCGAAGATATGGACAGGTTACGTGGGCGACTGCGAGCCACCACATGTTTATTGGACCCGTGTCCCTCCTGGCTTGTACTGGCATCCTGGGAGGTGACACGAGGCTGGCTCCAAGAGGTTGTCAACGCATCCTTGAGTGAGGGTTCCTTGCCTGCTTCCCTAAAAGAAGCTATGGTGAGGCCCCTCCTCAAGAAGCCCTCTTTGGATCCAGCTTTACTAACCAACTATCGTCCAGTCTCCAACCTTCCCTTTTTGGCGAAGGTTGTTGAGAGTGTGGTGGCACAACAGTTTCCCCGTCACCTGGAGGAAGTTGAGTATCTAGATCCGCGCCAGTTCGGCTTTCGGCCCGGGCATAGCACCGAGACGGCATTGGTCGCGTTGGTAGATGATCTCTGGAGGGCCAGAGATGGGGGTTGTTCCTCCATCCTGGTCCTATTAGACCTCTCGGCGGCTTTTGATACCATCGACCATGGTATCCTATTGCACCGGCTGGGGGGGGTTGGGGGGGGGAGGCACCGTTTTGCGGTGGTTCTCCTCCTACCTCTCTGGCCGGTCGCAATTTGTGTTGACAGGAGGGCAGAGGTCGACCTCGAGACCCCTCACATGTGGGGTGCCTCAGGGGTCGGTCCTCTCACCCCTCCTATTCAACACATATATGAAGCCGCTGGGTGAGATCATCCGTGGTTTTGGGGTAGAGTATCATCTCTACGCTGATGATACTCAGCTTTATATATCTACCCCAAACCACCCCAACGATGCCGTAGCGGTGATGTGCCAGTGCCTGGAAGCCGTGCGGATCTGGATGGGAAGTAACGGACTCAAGCTCAACCCGACCAAGACCGAGTGGCTGTGGTTTCCGGCAGCCCGGGTCAACCAGCTGACTCCATCGCTGGCCATAGGGGGCGAACATCTTGCCCCTGTGGATGGGGCGCGCAACTTGGGTGTCCTCCTGGATACCCGGCTGTCCATGGAAGATCAGGTGACAGCCGTGGCCAGGAGGGCGTTTTACCAGGTTCGCCTGGTACGCCAGTTGCGCCCCCTATTGGACCGGGATGCCCTCCGCACAGTCACTCATGCTCTCGTGACATCCCGACTGGACTATTGTAACTCTCTCTACATGGGGCTCCCCCTGAGGTGCACTCGGAGACTGCAGTTGGTCCAGAATGCAGCCGCGCGAGCAATAATGGGAACCGCTAGGTTCACCCATGTAACACCGCTCTTGCGCGAGCTGCACTGGCTGCCTGTCGTCTTTCAGGTGCGCTTCAAGGTGCTAGTTATCATCTTTAAAGCGCTCCATGGCTCGGGACCTAGCTATCTGCGGGATCGGATCCTGCCCCATACATCCTCACGGCCGATTCGCTCCCACAGAGAGGGACTACTCCGGGTGCCGTCCACTAGACTCTGTCAGCGGGCGACGCCCAGGGGAAGGGCTCTCTCTGTGGTGGGCCCTGCCCTCTGGAACGACCTCCCCCCCGATATTAGAACAACCACGGACCTCCGTTCCTTCCGTCTGAAATTGAAAACGCACTTTTTCTGCATGGCCGGCCTAGGGTAGCCTCTCTACTATAATATTATAGGGTTATAGGGTTTTAGTAAATTGGCATTGGGAATTTTAGCGCAGGGTTTTACTGTTTAATTTGCTTTTAATTGTTTTGTATATTTATGTATATTTATTGTTTTAACTTCCCTGTGCACCGCTCCGAGTCCCCTTGGGGAGAGGGAGCGGTCTAGAAATTAAAATTATTATTATTATTATTATAACAAACTCTATATTTTGAGTGGAAATGATGGGGGGGTCGTCTTATACGCCCAGTCGTCTTATACGCCGGCAAATACGGTAAGTCTTCTAGGACTTTCAAACAATTTTCATGACTGCTGCACTGCCAGTTTTTGTGAGAATGAGTCAATAGCACAGATCAGTGTAACATCATACCTCCTTTTATGCAATGTTCATTTTTTTCACATGCCAAGAATTGGCTGTACTTTTTTTTTTTCAAAGTCCTGTTTTAACAAGCACCTGCTTTTAGGAACAGAAGCATTCCAAGGGAGATATATGAGTAACGTACATATGGCATTCAAGTGGCTAACTTTCTGTTTAAGTTACAAGCTATCCTAAGTCAAAAGTTGTTTATTTGGAGGTCAGGTTATAAAACGCAAGAGTGTGGAATTTAACTTCAGTTCCTCAGTCCTAGACCAGCAGGCGCTGGATGTTTCAAAGAAGCAAGATCTAATTTCTTATAAGCACCAGGTGCCAATACTTAATTGTAGGCAATACTATATATAAAGCCAGCTTTCATTTATTTTACTTTAATTTTGGAGCAAAGTTTCCTCTTTAGCTGCAAAAGACAATAATGTCTTCTAGAAAGGGGGTTAGAAAAAATGAGTAGAGTATTGGATCCAGGATTTAGACCCCTCTTTGAAGAAGCTGCACCATTTCAGGTTTTACTTTTCTGAAAATTCATATTATATCAATGTATATAATTAGATCAATAGTACAGAGCCTAGCATGGATAAAAATGGATAGCATGTTCAAGAGCCAAAGCAAGGAGAAAAAGAAGGCATTATAGGAGATTTTTAAAAATCAGGAAATTTCACTGGAGCAAGTTCAATTTCCTGTTTCAGCAAGAAGTTTTTTTCCGCTAAGTGAAACTTCATAATAAAGCAGACTTAATGAATGTTAGTCATGTAAATCCCATGGAATTGCATATTGAAAATTTGCATTCATATACAAGAAGCCCATCAAGATGGGTATTGTTAGCATGAATGCCAAAAGAATTGTGAAAATGAATTGTTATGTTGTCATCAAATGCTACCAATTTTCTCCATCCTGCCACCTGTGCAATTTGGAAGATGTGGAATAGCTGAAGTCTTAACTTGGGACATTAGAAAGAACGTCTAGAAATCAGCATGCAACTTACTACTTATACACTTTGGAAAGCCCCACTAAAAGAGAGGATTTTACAACTGGTTTTTTTTTTTTCATTTATTGATCTATTTGTATAGCTGTCCAACTTACATATAGTAAGTGATTTGGGGGAGTTTACAGGGTTAAAACCCAAACAATATGAAGAAACCAAAAATTAATGTTAATGTCACCCTACAACTTATCCAAAATGTTTAAATTTGTGTGATTCAAACTTTCAATTTATTTTTTTCATGACACTGTTATTTATGCTCCCATTGATCTTACAATGTCATCCTCAGGTTTGAATTTTCTTACAATATCTGTACCCCAGTTCTCTCTTTCCTTTCCAGAGATTCGGATTTTGCTAAAGATGGTTCTTTTACACACTTTAGAAATACCATTAATTGAAGAAACCAGTAACTGACTATGGTAAGACAAGCCCTCACTATGTGTTGTGCATGTATGTGCAGATATGTGCATGCACATCATCTCAGTAATTATCTAGATACCAATTTCTCTAGATAGATCTATGCATCACTACCTGAAATTCAGTGTTAAAATGTTACATTTCTTTTGTCCATCCCTACCTCCTAATAAACTGAAAGTCACTTTGGGGACAGGGGAGCAGAGAAGAGGCTAGGTAAATAGTTCACATCCGTGCATTAGTATTGCAGTGATCCTTGGTCCTTTGTTTCTCACCTTATCCATTATGGCCCCCACATCATTTTGTGATTAGATAAGTTAGTATTTGATGACTGGACATGTCCATGACAGCCAACTTGTCACTGTGCAAGCCCACTATATCATTTTATTACTCACATCTTTTAAAATTCCAAATTGACTCCATCAATTCTCACCAACACTTCTAAGTTCATTCTTGTTTTCCTTTGTATCCCCAAAATGTGGGTGGCCACGGTTGTTCAAAAATGGATTAACATGTCATGGGTGACCATTATATTTCTTTCTCGGTCTCTTTCATCTCCTTTTCAGGCCTCTAATATCTGATTTAACTCTTTAGACTTTAGTACTCCTGAAAAGGATTACTAAAGAAGCTATCTTCTGTCTTGTTGCAATCTAACAAATTAGTCAATTTATTCCAATCCAAAAAGCACTTCTGAGGGCCAAATGCAAATACATTTATTAATTGAATAATAGTAGGATCACTCTTTTCCCCAAAATCCCTCTTTTTATTCAAGAGCTAAGAACATCCCTGGAAAAGCAAATAGGCCCATAAACCTCACTCCAAGCAACAGTGAGATGAACCGTTACAGAACTAGCTTTTATCCCTTTATCTGCATGAGCACAAATGTCCAATGGAAAATAAAACCCATAACAATATGGCCTCAAGAGAACAGCTACTCCTCAACTCAAAGTAACTCTGGCTTCTAGACTATGCTGCACAAAACTTTCCCGGCAGTTGGAAAGGGCTTTATAATAGGCCTGATTTATTGTTGTCAGCATGGGACCTGATTCGAAAGCTCAATCACCGTGACTCCCCATGGTGGGGTTTGCATTCTGGAACAAGCCTTGGAATTGGAGGGGAATTTACCTCCTGCTGCAGAACATTACATAACAATCAACTGAAAACAAGCGGAGAGCAGTGGGTGGTCCTGTCATTAGCCTGCACAATCATGTTAATGGAGATGACATGCACACTCATCTATCTGTACTTAATATCAAGCTTGCCAGCCTGAAAGATGCTGCAGAAACAAGAAGATGGTAGGCAGAGGAAACATACGGTTCAACAGATTCCAAATTAAAGAATAACAGTTGGGAGTCCCCCTAAAGGATTCCCAGGCTAGCTGGCAATTTGGGGAATTACAATCCCTAACATACGTGGAATGGGATAGTTGGACCAAGCTGCTCTACCTGGACTCCAAAACATATCTATTAATCTTCCCAGTTGCCAATATAAAGTTCATTTCCAAATTATGTATCATCTTTTGAGATAGACTAGACACATTCCTATCCGAAGATATATCTAGATCCTATACAATTTGTATTGTATTTTCAGTTCTCAAGAAAGTAAGTGAAATAATTCATCAAAGTTTAATGGCCTCTGTCTAGCAATAACTTTTTTTTCCTTTTCCTGGGAATCTCTTCTGTTTTCTGTCTGCAAATAAAATGGTTGACAGCTATGCCCTTGAAGTACATCTTGGCGGAACTCTCTGTATATGTCCTTGATTGGGTTGGTTTTCCAACATATTGATCTGTAGAATAGGTATGTGCAAGTTATCTCTTCATTGACCTAAACATTAATTAAGCTTTTTGAGCAACATGGTTTTGCAGAGTTTATGAGATGTCCATTTATCTTCTAGTAGGACTTTTCATCTCTATTCCCATCACCTGTTCCTCTCACCTGGGCTATTGCTCACTTCAGGCCATATGCAAGCATCCTGCTACATAAATTAGAATTCTTCTCACTATTTCCCCATAGAGCTGCCACTACAGAATACATCCACTTGGGAAATGGCTGGCATGTTCTCATTTTATCTTCACAAAGTCACAGTGACTTTTCAATGCCACTGAAGAGTGGCAGTACGGCAGCCATGAAGGCTCTGGGGATTTTAGTGATTTTGTTTACAATTGTCCTTCTTTGCATGTATATAGTGGAAATTAGTGTCGTTTTTGTTATTTCAAAATCAAGTAGTAGCCAGGGAATGAAGCACTGATAGAATGACATTTTTTTGCATTTCCCTGTTGGTCAACTGATGGGAGCACTAATGGCCTCATCATGTTCTATGTCTTTCAAGATTGGCAGAAGTGAAAGCAAACACAAATTGATTTCAAATCATTTTCTGTGGGCTTGGGAGGGGGAGCTCTTATGCAAAAATAGTGCAGCTATTCCCTCTTACAGCAACTAAATCAAGCATTTTCTACACCTACAATGGAATGGAGAATGTTAAATAGGTCAAGACATTGAGAGTGTGCATGCTGATTTAGTATGAACAAAGCTTACCCATTTCCTTTCAATCGAATATTACCTAGATCCATAGCATTTCTTTAATGGCCCAATAACCCTCACTTTTAATGCTTTTTAATATTCTCTCTGCTGATCGCAAATTCATTGGCCCATTTCATATTATATTTCTTTTTAATCCTAATTAAAAGTGACAGTGTTAAACAATCATGATTTCATAATCAAACTGGCTGGCATATCATTAGTTTGTGGACTGCCACTTCTGTTTGCTGATAAATGCTAGGCTTTTCCATTAGGAACAATGACTCTTTCTCTTGCACCCCATAAGTGACTAGCACATTAACCTAGCTCAAATGGACTATTTTTATCCCTGGGCAAGTGATTAATCAGAGAAAAACCTTGTTAGAAATTTCCTCCTTTGCCTATTCTAGATTCTCTTCATCTTAATTTCATGCACACCTTCCCCCAGGTGTCAAGAAATATTTGCAAACTAATGACTATTTCATACTGAAACTGTATATTTGACAATAAATGATTCTCCTGAACAAGGAACTGAAATATGGTCATTGTAAAGACATGACTAGTAAGAAAAGGTCAGCCAGTAAGTAACCTGATACTTTTTCTGATTCTTTATAGAAAAACACTTTCTTTTTTCCTGACTATGCTAGGCTGCTTCCAAATCCCCCTTGTCAGATTTCTCCTGTACCAAAAATGTTTTCAGAGATTATCATTGTTCAGACTTCATGATTCTCCTGCAGTTCCAGAACAAATAATATATTTAAAAATTTTATTTTAAAATGTTAAAATAATATAATTCTTTCATCTATAGTTAACCACCAAGGAGAAAAAAATAAAATTAGAATCCTGGCATTGAAAATGAAGGGGAAAATGAAAACATCCAGGATTTTGATATATATGCAACTTGGATGCAAGTATGAAATTGTCCAGTGCTCAACTGTAAGAAAATTAAACTGGAGATGGTTATTCATAGCAAAAGTTATCATAAAGTATACATATTTTAGAAAAGTATATTTTCCATTGAGGTTAGTGAGATTTAGTCCTTATAAACATGCTTAGGGAAGTCAAACTGCACTTATTTTTATTTTTAAAAATGTTGCTTAATTTGTCTTTATTATCACATGGTGTTTTCAACCTGTTACCATTAGGATATAATTGCAAAAAAAGTAATAGCTTAGCATATTTTCTGCCTCGTCATTTGGTTAAACTTCAGTCTTGGACTTTAAGAGAGATGACTCCAACACATTTGACAAAGCAGACCACAGCTACTTCTTGGTAAGATAGAAAAATGTGGGATAGACAGACTCACCATCAGATGGATTCACAAATGGCTTACTAATCACACTCAATTGATAGCCTCATTGAAGCTACTCTACATGGCGGGACGCATGAAGTGAATAATCCTAAGGCTGTGTCTTAGACCCAGTCCTATTCAATATCTTCATAAAATATATAGACCAGAGAATAGAAGGGAAATCCATCCAATTTGTAGATGACACCAAGCTGGGGGGAATTTCCAACACTTTGGAAGATAGATTCAAGATTCAGAAAGATTTTCACAGACTTCAGCATTGGGCCCTATCCAACAAGATGCAGTTCAGTAGTGAAAAATGTAAGGTCCTGCACCTAAGCAGGAAAAATCAAATGTATAGGTGTAGAATACATGGTATCTGGACCAAGAATAGTAACTTCGAAGTGAGTCTACATGTCCTCGTAGATCATCAATTAAGTATGCCCCAGAGGTTGCTGCAGCTGCCAAAAAAGGCAATTCAGTTCTAGGATGGAGCAACACAGGATAGCATCAAGATTAAGAGAACGATAGTACTGTAGTGAGACTACACTCAGAATACTGGATCCAGTTCTGGTCACCGCAACACAAAAAAGATGCTGATACCCTAGAAAAAGTGCAGAGAAAAACAACAAAATGATAAGGAATCTGGAGGGTAAACAGTTAACAGAAATATGTATGTCTAGACAAAAAGTATTAGGAGGTGATATGATAGCTATATTCCAGTACTTGAGGAGCTGTCACCAAAAAGAAAGAGTGAACTTATCCTCCAAACACCTGCCTGCAGGACAAAAAGTAATAGATGGAAGATCATTACAGGGAGATCCAACCTAGAATTACGGAGAAATTTCCCTGACAATGAAAACAATCAATCAGTGGAACAGCTTGCCTCCAGATGTTGCGGGTGCTCCAACACTGGAGATTTTTAAGAAGAGGTTGAACAACTATTTGTCTGGAATGGTATAGGGCAGTGGTCGGCAAACCGCGGCTCGCGAGCCACGAGCAGCTCTTTGGCCCCTCGGGTGCAGCTCTTTCTCTCTCCTTCCCCCCCCCGGAGGCAGCGGAGGGCCCGGGATGTCGGTTGGGGGGGCTCTGGCTGCCTCCCCCTGGAGTGAGCGAGCCAACGGGTGGGGGGAATGCCCGGGGCTGTGGCTGCGCTGGAGCCGTCCGGGCGCCATGCGCACAGGAAGGCAGAGGGAGGCGGGAGCCGTGCGCACACGGAGGCGGAGAGAAGCGGGAGCCGCGCGCACAGGGAGGCAGAGGGAGGCGGGAGCCGCGCACATACGGAGGCAGGCGCGCGGAGCCCCGACGGCTCCGGAACAGCCGCAGACCGGGCGCTACCCCCACCCGTTTACTTGTTCACTCGCTCCAGGGGTAGGCAGCCAGAGCCCCCTCCCAAAGGACATGCTGGGCCCTACGCTGCCTGGGGGGGGAGGAGAGAGGAAGATCCGCACCCGAGAGGCCAAAGAGGGACCTGGTGGAAACGTGGCCGGCTGTCCTGCCCGATGAGCTCGGACGGCGGAGGCTGCCAGTCTGCAGAGAGCGCCGAGCCATGCTTTCCGGGGCTGGCCGCCGCGTGCAGCTGGGATGGAGGTGGGCATGCAGCGGCCGGACAGCCCCAGGGGTGCTTGAATGGCTGCGGCCTCGGGTTCTCCCCCCCCCTTCCGCCCGCTCACTACGTGAAAACCCATGCCGGGCTTTCCACTGCTTGGGGGGGGGAAGGGAGGGAGGGGGAGACTGACATACAGAGGGAGGGGGAGGGAGGAAGAGACAAACAGACACAGAGAGAGAGGGAGGGAGGGAGGGAATCAGAGAGAGGGAGACACGCACGCGCGCACACACACAGAATGACAGATGGGTGGAAGGAGGAGAGAGAGACATAAAGAGAAAGAAAAAGAAAGAATTTTGGTTACTAAGCAAGACCATCGTTAAGTGAGTTCCACCACATTTTCCAAGTTGGCCACACCCACCCGGTCACATGACCGCTGAGCCACTCCCACAAAACAGGCCACACCTTCCGGCTCTCAAAAGAAATTTTAATCATGGTACTGTTGATATTTGGCTCTCTTGACTAATAAGTTTGCCCACCACTGGTATAGGGTCTGCTGCTCAAGCAGAGAGTTGGACTAGAATACCTCCAAGGTCCCTTGCAACCATATATTCTATGTTCTTGCATGAGTTAGATCCAGAGGTGGTATTCAGCAGTTTCTGAAAATATCTGGTAGCTGAAATTTTGAATAGTTTGGAGAACTGGTAAATACCACCTCTGACTGACTTGGCCCCCATCTATTCTCTGCCTCCCAAGTCCCAGTTGATTGGGAGGGAATGAGGATTTTGCAGTAACCTTCCCCTGCCATGTCCACCAAGCTACACCCACCATACCATGCCCACTGGAAGTAAAAAAAAGCTGAATCCCACCAATGGCTGGATCATAAAGGGAATTATAATAGTTAATTTGGTTGAGCACATCAGCCATTCTGTTATTACAATGACAGTACATTCACACTGTAGGAATGTACAAGCATTGAAAGAGATGCCCAGCAACTTGCACCAGATGAACAAAGTGTCCTGCTTCAAACATAAAAACACTCTAATCATTTATAAGATTCATAAGTGATTTGAAAGTTGCTTCAATCTATTTCTGCATACATGTGCAAATAGTCTTTTTTTTTTTTTTGCTGGCAGTTGCAGTGGAAATGTTGTGTGTGCATGGAAATGCATTACACAGAAAACCAGAAGAACTTTTGAAGCAAAAGATCCATGTACCTTAATAGCTCAAAGAGGAACCTTTTGTTTTCCGGCTAAAACATTTCACAATATCTTTCTTGAAGCCTATGTAGAGCCACATTACACAATATTAAATTCCCTAATGATTGCTAAGTAACTATTTGTGACAAGATGAATACCCCAGTTGCCAAGGACCCAGGTCTGTTTCTCCAAAGGCAATCTCTGAGCTAAACTTGCAGATACGAAGAGAACTACAGAAGCATTATATATTCTATACCATATAGGTAGATTTCTGTGCCTTTTTTCTTCTTTTCTGTACATAATTTCTGGTACCAAAGGCAGAAAACTGACTGCCACACTAGTTGTACAGAGCTTTGAAGTTCTCCCAAGACAAAGCTTCATGCCAAACAAAATTGTCCTAGTAGCATTTTCTTGCTGGGAGGTTATTTCCTACCTTCTTGATAGGCTATTCTTGGCTGTTCCAGTACATTGACTTGAAGGACAATAACCTCTAGCTTGTTTAACAACTTGCACAGCAGGGGCAATTACACTCCCTTTAATTGGCTTGTGGGGTTTAATCATCCCCTGGGACACTACTTCCAGCGTTTCTCATTAATTGTCAGCTTGCAGAGTTATTCTAAGGAAGATGAGATCTACTCAAGAATGACAAACTAAGGGCAGCTTGGAGTCTCAGGATTCAAAAATAGTAATGATTCCTACCAGCATGATGATATATAATGCTCTTCAGCAAGTACCAGCCAAATAATTAACAATTGCCTTGTACCATTCCATTATTTCAACAATTCCCTGCTTCACATTAAAGTGAACAATTTGTTAGAGAGAACTGCATATCAATCCTGGTCAACAGAACTTAAAGTAGGCCCTTCTTTATAGCTGTTGGCAAACAAAATACCCCTCAAGCTATATCTCTTGACAAACTTCATGTATCTATTTGAAAAACCTTAGATTTCATCTGTTTGCATTTTGCTAAGTTTCTTCACTGCTTAGAAGTGTACGTCTGTAGATGTTTATCTAGCTATTTAGAAAATAAATCATTGTTTTATTTATTAATACCAAAATACAAGTCTCTTAATATCTTACGAGTTTATTTTTGTAAGTTATCAACTGAATCATTATAAAGCATCCCAAAGCCACTTAGCTGGGTTGCACAAGCAAAGAAACAGGCAGTCCTGCATAGCAGGGGTCTCCAATCGTGGCAACTTTAAGGCTTGTGGACTTCAACTCCCAGAATTCCTCAGCCAGTTTTGCTGAACCAGTTGAAGTCCACAGTCTTAAAGTTGCCAAGGCTGGAATCTCCTGCTCCACAGCATATTACAAGCCCAGATTTGGTTAGACGGGATAGGAGAGATCAGTCTTAAAGGTCAGACACTGAACCTCAGCTGCAACCATTTGGAGGCAGCTAATAAAAGAAAACTACAGATGAGGCTGTGTGAAATTTAAGGAAATGCCATTGGCAAGACAAACTCTAATCAGGGCTACATTAAACTGAGTCAATTGCTACAGCAGTCAATCTAATCATATTGTGCCAAACAACCCAGAGGCCAGGTCCATAAGCACAGCCAGAAATTTCCTTCACCAACATTACAGTGACTTGTGCTTGGAGATCTCTGTCCTCCAAAAATCACAATGGTCTATATATTTATTTCTCCTCATGTCATGTTCAATAAAACTACTCATCAGAAGCAATTGGCACAATTCCTGTGAAAACAAACAATATTTTAAGCATGTACAAAAAGACAAAGTTCAAAAGCATGGTAAATTATCCAGTGAAGAATACACAAAAGGAAAAAAAATGTGTCCATGCTAACATTTTACAAGGCCATTGGGGGAAGCTAAGGACAAAGGCTAGTCTAAGTTGAACAGACTAGCAAGGATGTGGTTCTGACCCTAAGGCTGTGGAGCCAGGAAATGGGGCCACAGTAACAAATTGGCCCGTGCTTTAAGATATGACATTAGTTATAACATTGGAGATCTAGATTGTTCTGTATGACACAGATCAGGTTCCTTATTTGAACTTTCTTTCCTTTGTCTGAATTTTTCTTTTTTTCTTCTTAAGCTGTAATACGGAAAATCAATTTACATTAAAAACTGATATTAAACATAATGCAATGATAGAGTTGTTCACCTAAAATGTACTTTTTGTAAACAGTCCACACATAGGATATAATAGACCTAGGGATATGGCCCAAACTTGGGGGGGGGGGGGGAATTAATAAACTTTGTCCTCCAGCTTGTTTGTTTCTATCTCAAATCAAGCACAAGCATTATGTTCATTTTCATTTCATTTAATTTAATACTTATAAACCGCTTCCTCTCCCCATGGGGACTCGGGGCGGTGCACAGGTAGAATAAAAACAGTAAAAAACATACAAACAACAATAAAATATACAAACAATTTTACAAGCCAAATTAAACTCAGCCTGTGCTAAAATTCCCATTAAACTAACTGAACTAAAATCTACCCAGTAAAACCCCAAGACAGGGGGGCTATCCCAAGCCGGCCAGATGGAAAAAATAAGTTTTTAATTTAAGACGGAAGGAGCGGAGGTCCGTGGTCGTCCTAATATCGGGGGGAAGGTCGTTCCAGAGGGCCGGGCCCGCCACAGAGAGAGCCCTTCCCCTGGGTGTCGCCCGCTGACACAGTCTAGTGGACGGCACCCGGAGAAGTCCCTCTCTGTGGGAGCGAATCGGCCGTGAGGATGTATGAGGCAGGATCCGATACCGCAGATAGCTAGGTCCCGAGCCATGGAGCGCTTTAAAGATGATAATTAGCACCTTGAAGCGCACCCGGAAGACGACAGGTAGCCAGTGCAGCTCGCGTAAGAGCGGTGTTACATGGGTAGACCTTGCGGTCCCCATAATTGCTCGCGCGGCTGCATTCTGGACTAGCTGAAGTCTCCGGGTGCACCTCAAGGGAAGCCCCATGTAGAGAGAGTTGCAATAGTCCAGTCGGGATGTCACGAGCGCATGAGTGACTGTGCGAAGGGCGTCCCGATCCAATAGGGGGCGCAATTGGCGAACCAGGCGAACCTGGTAAAACGCCCTCCTGGCCACAGCTGTCACTTGATCTTCCATGGACAGCCGGGCATCCAGGAGGACACCCAAATTGCGCGCCCCATCCACAGGGGCAAGATGTTCGCCCCCTATGGCCAGCGATGGAGTGAGCTGGTTGAATCGGGCGGCCGGAAACCACAGCCACTCGGTCTTGGTCGGGTTGAGCCTGAGTCCGTTGCTTCCCATCCAGATCCGTACGGCTTCCAGGCACTGGCACATCACCGCTACGGCATCGTTGGGGTGGTTTGGGGTAGATATATACAACTGAGTATCATCAGCGTATAGATGGTACTCTACCCCAAAACCACGGATGATCTCACCCAGCGGCTTCATGTATGTGTTGAACAGGAGGGGCGAGAGGACCGACCCCTGAGGCACCCCACATACGAGGGGTCTCGCGGTCGACCTCTGCCCCCCTGCCAACACAAATTGCGATCGGCCAGAGAGGTAGGAGGAGAACCACCGTAAAACGGTGCCTCCCACCCCCAACCCCCCCAGCCGATGCAATAGGATACCATGGTCGATGGTATCGAAAGCCGCCGAGAGGTCTAATAGGACCAGGATGGAGGAACATCCCCCATCTCTGGCCCTCCAGAGATCATCAACCAACGCGACCAATGCCGTCTCGGTGCTATGCCCGGGCCGAAAGCCGGACTGGCGCGGATCTAGATAATCAACTTCCTCCAGGTGACGGGGAAACTGTTGTGCCACCACACTCTCAACAACCTTCGCCAAAAAGGGAAGGTTGGAGACTGGACGGTAGTTGTTCAAAAAAGCTGGATCCAAAGAGGGCTTCTTAAGGAGGGGCCTCACCATCGCTTCTTTTAGGGAAGCAGGCAAGGAACCCTCACTTAAGGATGCGTTGACAACCTCTTGGAGCCAGCCTCGTGTCACCTCCCAGGATGCCAGTACAAGCCAGGAGGGACACGGGTCCAATAAACATGTGGTGGCTCGCAGTCGCCCATGTAACCTGTCCATATCCTCGGAAGTAACGGAGTCAAACTCCTCCCAAACAAGATCTGTCTCGTGGCATCCCACTGGGCCATGAATGGGGGCTAGCTCGTTCTGTATCTGAGCGATTTTCTCCTGCAGAAAAGTCACAAATTCCTCTGCTCTACCCTGTAACGGGGCTTCCCGCACCCTCTGTTGAAGGAGGGAGCGGGTCACCCTAAACAGGGCGGCAGGGCGGTTTTCTGCGGATGCTATGAGAGTAGCACAATGGTGACGTTTGGCTACTCTCAGCGCCACAATATAAGTCCGTAAATGGGCTCTTGCCTGTGTCCGGTCAGATTCAGAACGGGTAGACCTCCATCTTCCCTCTAGGCATCTCTTGCGGCGTTTCATCACCCGTAGCTCCTCGGTAAACCAAGGAGCCAGGGTGTTTCGACGCCGCAGGAGAGGCCGCAAGGGCGCGACCCGATCCAAGGCTCCCGTGGTCGCAATATTCCATGCGGCCACGAGGTCCTCCATCGGGGCGCGGGTCAGGGGTACAGGAACTGGCCCAAGCGCCGTTTGGAACCCATCCGGGTCCATCAGGCGCCTGGGGCGGAACCAGATTGGTGACTCAGGTTCCGCCTCCCCGCGGAGGGGAGCAGCGGTCGGAAAGTCGAGCCGGAGAAGTGAGTGGTCTGTCCATGACAAGGGTGTGATGACTATATCCCCTATACCCAGATCACTCTTCCATTGGCCTGAGACAAAGATGAGGTCCGGTGTATGTCCACCCTCGTGAGTGGGGCCTTGAATTAGTTGGGTCAGGTCCATGGCCGTCATGGAAGCCATGAACTCCCGAGCCACCTCGGATGATTCGCCCACCGATGGCAGATTAAAGTCCCCCATGACTAAAAGTCTGGGGGTCTCAACTGCCACCGTAGCGATCACCTCGAGGAGCTCGGGCAGGGCTGCTGCTACATAGCGGGGAGCCAGGTATACAACCAGCAAGCCCAACTGCCTCCCTAGGCCCCACTTCACACAGAGGGACTCACAACCGGTGGTCTGTGGCACAATGGTCTCTCTCGGCTCAAGACCTTCCTTTACAGTGACCGCTACCCCACCGCCCCTACCTATTCCTGTATTCCTCAGTATAATGAGGAATATCTGGTAATGAAAATATTCCCATTTCAAGTCCTCTGCCATCAGCCACAGCACTGTGTCTCTGAGGTTCACAAAGCCAAACATATCAGTCATACTTATGAAGTCATTCTCTGCTTGTCCCAACTTCAGCTTGTCTTAAAAGGGAGTGCTTTGAAGAGGCCCATCAGCAGTTAACCGTAGATAAATGTTTCTCAATATCAAAAATCTTAAAATGGGTGGATTCCCAGAATTCCACAGCCATCAGCTGAAGTCCACAGACCTTAACGTTGTCCCAAAGGTGCTTTTTCAAGAGGCAACTGGATTTCCTGTTTTTTTCTTTAAATATGTTTCATTTCTCATCCAAGAAGCTTCTTCAGCTCTACGGTCCAGTTGCCACTTGAAAAACGCCTTTGGGACAAGCATGACCTGGATGACTGAGAATTTTCATAGACCTAGACTTTAAAGTCACTAAGATTGAGGAAGCACCACGCTAGATCATAGCTTAGAAGGGTATAGACCTTACATAGTTATGTTCTTCCCTGTTCTGATGATGTCTACTATATTTCTGTTTAAAGACAAAATTATTTCATCCATCTAGGCATGCAAATAAATACTGTATATGCAAATATTTTGCAAAGTGGTGTCCCTTGTTACTCATCCTTTTTGATGATGCATAAGAAGTAACTATCCTAAATAGAGATGTACATGTTAAGAGACAAGTTGAAAAAAGAAGAAAATCTCATGAAGGCTGTGCCATCACTGTCTATCGCTGGAGGTCTAGATGGCCTTGAGAGCCAAGGAACTTTCGATTATCCTTCGGCTATCCCCTTTAGGTTTGATTTTTTCCACCAGGGCTCTTGCATTTTTTACATCTTTTTATCACAGGGGAAGTTCCAGGAAAGAGGATTTAGGAGCAAGAATCTGTCAAACAATTGTTTTATTTCCTTTAGTGCTAGATGACTTGCCAAAATCCTATTTAAAAAAATCAAATTTAGGAAAACAACCCTGAACATGTCAAGGCTGTTGGAACAAATGACACAATAGAGGAATTTCTTCTTCTTTTTGTCCTGTTATAGGCAAGTTTTTTATTTATTTATATCAACACCTTTTCTTTTGCTGTAACACACTGTTTCCCCCAAAGAGCTACAAAGGTTCAAAGGGACTCAGAGGACCAATAAATTATGGCCATATAAATGTCTGCTCATAAGGCTTGATGCTTATTTACCCAGAGCTTTTTCTGCCAATGTTCAGGCTGAATTCAAAAGAAGGAGATTTATCTCCTAAGAGATGCCCCCAATTCACAGAGCACACATCTCTCCAATTACATCACTACATCAGATCCTTGAAGCCAAAATGGGAGCCACATTCCATCATTTGTTTGATAGTAGACCAGATACAATGCTGATTATTATTGCTGCTGTTACTAGTGCTGCTATTTCTTCTATTGGTATTGGCACATTAAAAACAGGATCAGATCAATTGCAGAACGGGTAACAATGAAAATATGGCTGAATAAAAAGACCCAAAAGGCTTAGAAAAGTGGTAAAACAACCTACCGCCTTCACATTACTTTGGGTACATTGTGATGACCTATTAGCTGGATCATGAGGAAGCAAAGCAAAAGCACACAGGGGTTTCTTTCTCTGAATAATTGTTGGCTGTTTGCCTTTAACACACCAAATTTCAGGATCTAATTTCATAAGAGCTTTCTGGGATTGCCTTTGTATTCCATCTTCTTTCAAGTGAGCTATAGTTGACCTGAAGAAATATAAGAGCTAAGAATCTAAGAAATAAATAAACCACTCAGAAGCCTTTAAGTCATAATTTATACTAGGAATTCTGCTTCCAAATCAAGCTGAAATAGAACAAGTAAAAGACTAAAATTAGATGTAGGAAGTTAAAACCCACCCCTCTCCTAGAAAAATGAAATATCCTAGGAAATATTGTAATATTATTGTATGTTGTAAAGGCAGAATCTATATTTATCTGGATATGCAAAGGGAGAAATATGTTTTAATTCCTGCAGCTTCCTGCCCCCACCCCTCTGTCAATGAGCCATTAAAACCTGAGCTAGTCACTTTACAAAATAAAGGCAATATCAGCTTTTCACAGAAACAGAAACTCACTACATGGCATCTGAGAAGTCAACCAAACCTGGATTCAAAACACAGCCTAGAGCCGGGATGGCGAACCTATGGCACGCTTGCCACACAGAACCATTTGTCAGGGCACGCGAGGTGCGCTGGTCAGCTGCATTTAGCCTGTTTTACATACTTACATGCTTTTTTCACCCTCCCCAGGCTTCAGAGGCTTTATAGGAGCCTGGGGAGGGTGAAAAGAGCATCCCCTCCCCCCCTTGGAAGTGCTCCGGAAGCTTCATGAGCTTCCCTGAAGCCTTCGGAGTGCAAAATCCCGGCCCTATGGGCAAACCAGTTTGCTCGTAGTCTTTTTTTGCCCTCCAGAAGCTTCAGGGAAGCCTCCTGAAGGTCCCTGAAGCCTCTGGAGGACCTCCAGGGGGGCAGGGGAGGCTGTTTTCATCCTCCCCAGGCTCCTATAAAGCCTCTGGAGCCTGGGGAGGGCGAAAAAGCATGCAAAAAATGGGCGGAGCACCTGCCATGTGTGCATGCCCACTGGGGGGGGTTGCGCATTGCATTATGCATTGCATTACGCATGGCATGCCCACGCACAACCCCCCTGCACTCCCCTCACTTATGGCGCGCAAGCCAAAAAAGGTTCGCCATCGCTGGCCTAGAGAGTTGCCCCTGCATTGCCCCATATGAGTCTGACAACCAACTAGAATACATTTCTTACACAGGAACAGGAAACAGATAGGTGGGGCTGCACAGATTGTAAAAAGCCTAGAAAGCCCCTCCCTCAGCCTTTCTTCTTCTTCACATAACACCTGGAAGCATGTGATCACCTTTTTCCCAGGACCTCAAGCCATGTGATCCTGTCTACCATTAAACCATCTTTCTAAGCAGCCTCCATGTCTCCAGTGTCTTTTTCCCCACTTGGAGCCGAACCCAGAAGGACATTTCTTCTAACATATGTTTAAGAAGAAAAGAGATATAGAGTTGGCAGAAATAGGGCACATACTAATATTTAAACACATTTCAAGAGCACATTCAGTTTTTCAGTTTACAGAGAAGGTCCCTGATCAGTCTACAATTGCATTGTTCACTAGGAACAGAAAAGGAATTATTGACCGGATTCATCGAACACACTAAGCTATAATGTGATGCGTGTGGCTTTGGCTTTACAATGCTGTTATGCCTTATTCCAACAAGCTTTGATTAAGCAAAACATAGCTTAGCACAATGTGTGCACCCAGCATTACTGGGATAACACAATACAATCAAAACAAACAACTCCTTTAATGAGTTAGCATAGTGTTATGCATACAATATGTATCCCATCCATATCTTTCAATTTAAAGTTTGTGCAGTGCAATTGGGAGATAAACAAGATATTTAACTTTAATTGGTTTGAACCTGACATAGGCTGTTTCCTGATAGACTCACTATACATTTACTCAACACTTTACATACATGACTTGTCCAATGTAAAATGTTGAGTAAATGTATAGAGATTCTATCAGGAAATATCTATGTCTGTTTTATGCGTATCTATACACAATGTATGTATACACAATGTATGTATAGACATACATACACATGCACGCACACACCTACATATCTGTCTCTCTGTGTGTGTGTGTGTGTATGAGAGAATATTTTCGCAACTCCTGTTATGGGCCCCTTTAAGGGAGGAGACAAGCTGTCTTCCTTCTCTGCCTTTCGACTCAACCCAGAGATCATCTAGACAGAGACCCAATGAGATTGCTGCTGTATGAGATTTTTTAGATATGTGTTAGATTTTTAAGGGCTGACTTAATAAATAAGAGACCAGGATGGATCCATTTCGGGCTTATTAGCCTTCTTCAGCTGGCCATACTCCTTCTACTGGGATTTGAACCGGCACTTTCCAGCATTCAAATCCCAGTAGAAGGAGTATGGCCAGCTGAAGAAGGCTAATAACTTTTTTTTTTAAAATTTTATTCAATTTATATCCCGCCCTTCTCCAAAAGGACCCAGGGCGGCGAAATGGATCCATCCTGGTCTCTTATTTATTAAATCAGCCCTTAAAAATCTAACACATATCTAAAAAATTTCACACAACAGCAATCTCATTGGGTCTCTGTCTAGATGATCTCTGGGTTGAGTTGAAAGGCAGAGAAGGAAGACAGCTTGTCTCCTCCCTTAAAGGGCCTCATAACAGGAGCTGTGAAAATATTCTCTCATTAATAGAGTCCTGTAAATGGCTGATGTAATCAGGGAAGCCAGTTAGCTCAAGGCATAGAAAGGCTTGCCTGATATGCTGGAAAGTGCCGGTTCAAATCCCAGTAGAAGGAGTATGGCCAGCTGAAGAAGGCTAATAAGCCCGAAATGGATCCATCCTGGTCTCTTATTTATTAAATCAGCCCTTAAAAATCTTATGTATGTATGTATGTATGTATGTATGTATGTATGTATGTATGTATGTATAGGTAATTGTTTCACAACAACCTGTTATTATTAGGCCCCAATTAAAGGAGGAGACATACTGTTTCCTTTCCTGCCTTTCGGCTCATCACCAGAGACCATCTAGACAGAAAGCCATGAATTCCGTTGTGTAATTTTTTTTATATGTGTGTTACGTTTTTGAGCAAATCAATAAATAAATCAGAGACTAGTACAGATCTATTTCGAGCTTTTTAGCTCTCATCAGCTAGCCATACCCCGGTTCGAATCCCAGTAAGGGTATGGCTAGCTGATGAGAGCTAAAAAGCTCGAAATAGATCTATACTAGTCTCTCTGATTTATTTATTGATCAGCTCATAAAACTAACACACACACACACACACACACACACACACACAGATGTCTGGTAGGTGGCAGGTATCATCACATTTATTCATGTGGTGGGGGTGTTTCTCTATTTTGATGGCTTCCATAATCTACAAACATCAACTCCATCTACCAATCAACCCACTTACAGCAACAAAGCCAGCACTCCCCACACCCCCACCAAGATTTATAAAAAGATGGCAGCTCCGACCACACTTTACTCACACAAGCATGAAGCCGAAAACACCAGCCTGAAGATGGCGAGTGGGACCTTGCCAAAACATTGCCAAGGCAATCTCAAGGAAAGACCTGAATACAACAAGACCAGCATACCTACACCCGTTATAATATAAAATAATAATAATTGTGTGTGTGTGTGTGTGTTACATTTTTTAGCTGATCAATATTTAATTGGGGCTTAACAGGGTGTTGTGACACAAGTTCATGACCTTGTGTCAGAGGGGGAGCCGGACCTGGCAGGAATAGCGGAGACCTGGTTGGGCCACAAGGGTGGACTCCCCCTCGTTAAAATGTGCCCACCAGGTTACCGCGCTTTTCATCAGCCCCAGGCCCTAGGCAGGGGTGGTGGGGTAGAGGTTATTGTAAAGGAAGGTCTTGAGCCGAGAGAGACCGTTGTGCCTCAGACCACCGGTTGTGAGTCCCTCTGTGTGAAGTGGGGCCTAGGGAGGCAGTTGGGCTTGCTGGTTGTATACCTGGCTCCCCGCGATGTAGCAGCAGCCCTGCCCGAGCTCCTGGAGGTGATTGCTACGGTGGCAGTTGAGACCCCCAGACTTTTAGTCATGGGGGACTTTAACTTGCCATCGGTGAGCGAATCATCTGAGGTAGCTCGGGAGTTCATGGCTTCCATGACGGCCATGGACCTGACCCAATTAATTCAGGCCCCACCCACGAGGGTGGACACACACCGGATCTCATCTTTGTCTCTGGCCAATGGAAGAGTGATCTGGGTATAGGGGATATAGTCATCACGCCCTTGTCATGGTCAGACCACTCACTTCTCTGGCTCGACTTTCCAACCGCTACTCCCCTCCGCGGGGAGGCGGAACCTAAGTCACCAATTTGGTTCCGCCCCAGGCGCCTGATGGACCCTGATGGGTTCCAGGCGGCGCTTGGGCCACTTCCTGTACCCCTGACCCGCGCCCCGATGGAGGACCTCGTGGCCGCATGGAATACTGCGACCACGGGAGCCTTGGATCGGGTCGCGCCCTTGCGGCCTCTCTTGCGGCGGTGAGCCACCCTGGCTCCTTGGTTTACCGAGGAGCTGAGGGTGATGAAACGCCACAAGAGATGCCTAGAGAGAAGATGGAGGTCTACCTGATCTGAATCTGACCGGACACAGGTAAGAGCCCATTTAAGGACTTACATTGTGGCGCTGAGAGTGGCCAAACGTCATCATTGTGCCACTCTCATAGCATCCGCAGACAACCGCCCTGCCGCCCTGTTTAGGGTGACCCGCTCCCTCCTTCAACAGAGGGTGCGGGAAGCCCCGCTACAGGGTAGAGCAGAGGAATTTGTGACTTTTCTGCAGGAGAAAATCGCTCAGATACAGAACGAGTTAGCCCCCATTGATGGCCCAGTGGGATGCCACAAGACAGATCTTGTTTGGGAGGAGTTTGACTCCGTTACTTCCGAGGATATGGACAGGCTACATGGGCGACTGCGAGCCACCACATGTTTATTGGACCCGTGTCCCTCCTGGCTTGTACTGGCATCCTGGGAGGTGACACGAGGCTGGCTCCAAGAGGTTGTCAACGCATCCTTAAGTGAGGGTTCCTTGCCTGCTTCCCTAAAAGAGGCTATGGTGAGGCCCCTCCTTAAGAAGCCCTCTTTGGATCCAGCTTTATTAACCAACTATCGTCAAATCTCCAACCTTCCCTTTTTGGCGAAGGTTGTTGAGAGTGTGGTGGCACAACAGTTTCGCCGTCACCTGGAGGAAGTTGATTATCTAGACCTGCGCCAGTCCGGCTTTCGGCCCGGGCATAGCACCGAGACGGCATTGGTCGCGTTGGTCGATGATCTCTGGAGGGCCAGAGATGGGGGTTGTTCCTCCATCCTGGTCCTATTAGACCTCTCGGCGGCTTTCGATACCATCGACCATGGTATCCTATTGCATCGGCTGGGGGGGTTGGGGGTGGGAGGCACCGTTTTACGGTGGTTCTCCTCCTACCTCTCTGGCCGATCGCAATTTGTGTTGGCAGGAGAGCAGAGGTCGACCTCGAGACCCCTCACATGTGGGGTGCCTCAGGGGTCGGTCCTCTCGCCTCTCCTGTTCAACACATATATGAAGCCGCTGGGTGAGATCATCCGTGGTTTTGGGGTAGAGTACCATCTCTATGCTGATGATACTCAGCTGTATATATCCACCCCAAACCACCCCAACGATGCCGTAGCGGTGATGTGCCAGTGCCTGAAAGCCGTACGGATCTGGATGGGAAATAACGGACTCAGACTCAACCCGACCTGTGGTTTCCGGCTGCCCGATTCAACCAGCTGACTCCATCGCTGGCCATAGGGGGCAAACATCTTGCCCCTGTGGATGGGGCGCGCAACCTGGGTGTCCTCCTGGATGCCCGGCTGTCCATGGAAGATCAAGTGACAGCCGTGGCCAGGAGGGCGTTTTACCAGGTTTGCCTGGTTCGCCAGTTGTGCCCCCTATTGGATCGGGACGCCCTTCGCACAGTCACTCAGGCTCTCGTGACATCCCGACTGGACTATTGTAACTCTCTCTACATGGGGCTCCCCTTGAGGTGCACCCGGAGACTTCAGCTGGTCCAGAATGCAGCTGCGCGAGCAATTATGGGAACCTCAAGGTTTACCCACATAACACCGCTCTTGCGCGAGCTGCACTGGCTGCCTGTCGTCTTCCGGGTGCGCTTCAAGGTGTTAGTTGTCATCTTTAAAGCGCTCCATGGCTCGGGACCTAGCTATCTGCGGGATCGGATCCTGCCACATACATCCGCACGGCCGATTCGCTCCCACAGAGAGGGACTTCTCCGGGTGCCGTCCACTAGACTCTGTCAGCGGGCGACGCCCAGGGGAAGGGCTCTCTCTGTGGTGGGCCTAGCCCTCTGGAACGACCTTGCCCCCGACATTAGAACGACCACCGACCTCCGCTCCTTCCGTCTAAAATTAAAAACACATCTTTTCTGCTTGGCCGGCCTAGGGTAGTCTCTCTTCTATAGGGTTTTTAATATATTAATTTATGGGGAATCTTAGTATTTTAATGGGGAATTTTTAGCACAGGAATATCGTTTAATCTGTTTTTAAATATGTTTGTATATTTATTGTTTTTATCCTCCCTGTGCTCCGAGTCCCTATGGGGAGAGGGAGCGGTCTACAAATTAAAATTTATTATTATTATTATTGTTGTTGTTGTTGTTGTTATTGTTGTTGTTTCCACAACACCCTGTTAGGGCCCCAATTAAGGGAGGAAGCATACTGCTTTTCCTTTTCTGCCTTTCGGCTCATCACCAGAGACCATCTAGACAGAAAGCCATGAATTCCATTGTGTAATTTTTTTTATATGTGTGTTACGTTTTTGAGTTGATCAATAATCTCCCTGACTTATTTATTGATCAGCTCAAAAACGTAACACACACATACACACACACACACACACATATATATATAGAGAGAGAGACAGACAGAAAGACAGAGAGACAGAGAGACAGAGAGATAAAAAGGGAGAAATGGTGAAGATTCCCATACTACTTTGTGTTCCCTTCCAATGCCAGGACCTTGGTGGTTTTCTTATATTGAAAAAGTTTTATTGGTTTTACATTTTTTCTATTGGATAGGGTAAGGGATACAAAGAAATTTTGAGAGCATTCACGTCAGAGTTGTCGGCCCTTCCGAGACCTCAAAATACACAATAAAACAAAAACAAAAAAACATTTTTCATAACACTACAAGGTACAAGCAAGATTTCCGCTTTCTCTTCCAGAGAAGCCATTTCCAAGTGCCGCTTAAGTCCGAGGGGGGTTTTTTGAAAACAAACTCCCCCCTCCCAGTCCTTTCAGCCTGGCTGACAGCAGAAAAAAAGTTTTTTAAAAACTCACTCTCCCCTCGCAGCTGAAGCCTCGGGAGACCTTCCGACTGAGCCGATCAACCCTCTTCATTGTTGTAAATGGCGCCGTCTTCCTTAGGCGAAGGGAGAACCCCCCGCAGCATGTTCTCCCTCACCTAAGCCGCGCCGGGGGCCACTTCCTCCACTGCCGTGGGGGGGAGTGCCCCCCGACGAGCCGGCTTTACGGGAGACCCTCAAACAAGAGGAGTCTCGCCCCCGTGGGGGGGCAGAAGGAGAAACAAAGTGGCGAGCGAGCGCTAGGCTCGCCCGTCACCGCAGGAGCCGGAACCGGAAAGGCCTTGGTGGTTTTCTTGTAGACATTTCATTATCCAAAGTAGGTAACATCATCAATGCTAGTAAGGAGTGAGGTTTTCTATCAAATTATGTTGTAGTGGCTTGTCCTGTCGTGTTGTCGGAGGCATTGACATAAAGTGTAAAAGGCAATAGCCTAACCATTATATTATATAACAATCTTACCAGCACTATTATCTGTTGTCAAGATAACATCACATTCTTCAAAGCAATGTGATCTCTTATCTGTAATTATCTACGCACATCAGAATTTTGATAGATGTGCCAAGCCTGACACCACATGTACAATTAAGTAGTGATGGATTGTGGATTGGGTCACTGTAACAAAATGGAGAAATCTGATGACCTCAGGGGGACCCATAGTCTCCCAAACTGTTGTAGATAAACAATACAAGACCAATTCTAGATTTTCTCTTCTGTAGTATTGAGTTGCTGAAGACAAATGTGGTGATAGGGCAAATACAAAATACAAACCCGGAAGCCTTTTCCCCCTCTGAAAACATAATAATATAGATAAATTATAAAAACAACAAACCTTAGAAGAAATGGTGTGTTGAGTATGTGTGCACATGGAGGAATAGCAAGCCTTGTGAATTGACATCACTTCATTTCCAGTGGCTGGAGAGATCTGTTCCAGTGCCTGTAGTGCCTCAATACAGAAAACTGAAGTATTCTATCTCATTCACACACTTAAGAAATATGGGCTGCTTTACGCTGCTAGGCTTCAATGTTGCTTCAATAGAATTACTTTTGTGCATGCAGAAAAGACTCCGCAATGCCATTTTTACCACATAGTTGCTCAAAGTGACACCTAGAAATATCACTGAACAGAGATGGATCAAAGGGACACTTCAATACAAGTTCAATTAAAGCAAAGTACCTTTAGGGTCTCCACACAGTCCTGGGGGTATTATTTTTTTTGTTATCTATTGCCATTAAGTAAGAGCATGCATGTGTGTGTCTGTGTGTGTTCCTTTCACATCATTCATACCTGTTATTAAAAGAAAAAACTTGGTAGCTCTACTCATTTGACCTATATAATATACAACAAAGAAAGTCTGCGCTTTTTTGCTCAGAAATGAATTCCTTTTGTTCCCTTATTCCCTGATAAGTGTGCCAAGCAATGCAGCCTCTGCTAGTCACTTGCCTAAAATAGTCAAACATTATTCCACACAAAGTGCCTGCTTTGTCTTTATCATTTCTGTTCCTTAGCTCTGGTCGTCCTGGTGCTGCTAACTGTTGTTTGAGGCTTATCTCGTTCTGCGAAGGGCTATGTAAATGTATGACATGCAGTAATTATTTTACACTCACGACTTGGCCTTGTGAGATTTTGTTCAGCTAGGCCAAGTCATTATGTGAGATGAATAAATAAAATGTTATTGGAATTTCCATTACTACAATAGTAAAGGCTGGACAAGCCAGATTTGAAGTCAGCCAAGTAAATGCTCATAATCTGAAATTTCAGCATTCATAATATCATAGTTCAGCATTAATCTGGATGAGAACTGGTAAAGGAGAGAATGGGTGACAAAATCAAACAAAAGCAAGATGTTTTTTAAAAAACAGGCAGAAATTATTTTTCTAAACAATGCTTAGTCCGTTCTCCTTGTTTTTTAAGACAAGGAGAACAATACCAATATGTTTATATGGGAATAAGTATCTAATGTGTAATTATGTGTGTGTGGACATACACATGTGTAGGTTCTACCCTATTTTCTGATGAATGACATCGAAAATCTCTCTCTCTAGCAAAAGGGACAGATATAATTGCCATGCACACAGAGAAATGTGTGTGATTGATACAAGCAAAATGAAAGCTGGAGAGGCTGGAATTATAATGAACTATAAAGATCTGGATGGAAGAGGGGGGAAAGGCAGGAGATCATTTTTAATATGATTAATACTGTAGTAAAAAGGGGAAGAAAGAAAGGAAATGGAATTCTTTTCCCCATCCCTGTTACATATAACACTTTCCCCCATGCAATTCTGCTTAGCAGGAAAAGCTTTCCAGCTGAGGGCTATGAAACAGTTATCACTGTTAGGTGATTAAGTTACTAATCCTTCAGGGAGAAGACATTTAGAGGCCCATATTAAAGGAGAGTGAGGCAAAATTACATTCCGTTTCAATTTAGTTTAGCAATTCTAGTGATTTAGTTAAATGAAAAGCAATTGTTCCAATTAATAGTATCGAATGTTATTCATCAAAAGTGTCAAAACAGCTGTGTTGGTGCATTAGTAACCTATTCTCTTGTCAGAGATATGGATAATTCCCCTGGACTGAAGCGGACAAATGGCAATACATTTCAAAAAGGCTGCAGAACAACAGCAGAAAGAGATTTTTGTTGCTCTTCAATTAAATTATTTGGTATGGTCTGAAAAGAATGAGAGACAAACCACTATTGCTAAACAAAACATGCATTTTGTAGAGCTATATATCAACTTTCTTTAGCACAGTGTGCTCCAGTTACAAAACCCATCATCTACACCCAACAAATCCTTATTTTTTCTATAGTGACTTTTTCTGTAGTAAGTTTCCTTTTTTTAAAAAAAAAGGAAGGTAAAATGTATTCAGTTCATATTAAGAAAACAGGTTAATTATGTTTTTAATCTTTAAGATGGAAGATAACTAAATGTACATAATAATTTTAAAAGATTTCATTTATAGTCATCTTAACATGGAACTTCTATAATTGCTTCTATGGTTTATTTCTGCTCTTGTGTTGAACAGGAAAAGTATGTACACGTGAATTTAAAATTCACAGTTATGCACTGTACAAAATATTTAAACTGGTCAATTCAAACCTTTCAGAGAATAATCTGATCTTCATTCTAAAACGTGATGTACAGGACAATCTTATGTAACTTTGTTCAAAAATTCCATTCTGTCCAATAGAGCTATTTAGAAATGCAATTACTCTGTTATTTCATTGATCTCAAAAGAGTAGCATTTTCCTTTCTCAAGTGAAAGCAAGTCCGCATGTTACCTTGCCCTTACCAGAGTTAATTCTATCACTGCTAAAAGGAAAAAATGAGTGCAACTATTCATTCTTGGTCCTCAGAATATTTAATAACCATCATAGAATGGAAAAACAGTACAAAAATGTGTAATATTACTTATACTAATAAGGCAGCTGGCATTGCCAACTGGTATGATTTTGAAGGAAATAATATGGTTCTAAATGGAAACAAAATGGTACAGTTAATCCAGATTCTGTTCTAACTACCTGGAAAAAGTGAGGTGGCTGTAGTTCTGCATAATAAAATAAGCAAAGACCAACTTACTCACGCAATTATCTTTATAATACCTGAACAGGAAACAGAAATTCAACAGATTTCTTAATCTGCAAATCTGAATGACTGTGTAAACCGACCACTTGACTAAATCAGTGCACTTATTGCCAACAATTATTACTTCTCTTTTACAAGAAATGAGACCTAGTTAGTTTCCTGGCTCTGCAAGAAGTATACACAGGCATGTTAGACAAAACTTGGCCAGCAATTTCTTCCAAGCAGATTCAGCTGGCAGTTATATGACCCTCAAGTTAATCCTTTGTGCCACATTCTTTTATATACAATGGATGCCTGACTCAGGTCAGATGTTTTGGGGGCTCTTCTCAGGGAATCAAACCATCAAAACGAGTAATTAAGGAGCAAAGAGGAAAAGTTCGGAAGTAACCTCTGAATACAATGGGGCAATAAAACACAATGGTGCTGATAGCCTGGGAATATGACACATGGGCACAAGTTGGAGTCTTCTATTTTGGGAAACGGAGACTAGTCTGAACATGGCTGAGGGCATCCTGGAGCTCATTAATCTGTATGGGAATGACAGAGACAGGATGGAAGGTCTGAGAAGGCTTTCCGCCAGCCTTTTCCTTCCAGAACACTGGCCCTGCAGCCACCACACTTATCTCAACTCAATAAGGCTTTATTACATTTCCTCCCTGGACTTATAATTGCTGTCTTTGTATGGGCGATACTATCATCATCTTCCTTTCCTTTCAAATTTCCATAGCCTTTAAACGAGAGCTACAAAGCCCCTGTCTGTTCTGAACTCCATTATTGTGGATTCCACCCCCCCTCCTGAGTCAATCAACAATGCAAAAAAAAAATAGATTCGATGTATATAAAGCACCCACCAAGGTGAAGGACAGGAGATGGGTTTAGAATCTCAGGCTCAGCTCTTTAGGAGTCATTGACCACTGCCGTTGACACTCCTGTAGATGAAAATATACAAGAGATTTGAAGAACAAAATAGTTTTGATGACTGCCCAACAGTGGTGGGTTCCTACCGGTTTGGCCATTCCAGTAGTAGTTTGACAGCCTGGATCGCTGAAACCGGCAACGATCCAAGCCTACCATGTTCTTTGAACCAGTTCTTTGAGCAGCACCATAGGTGCCACCATCTTGTTTTTTGCTTCTGCACATGCACAGAACAATTTTTATTGCACTGTGCATATGCGCACAGCACGCATCAAGTGCGCATGTGTGCACAGCACCCACGAGCGAACTGGCAGTAGTGCCTGCCAGAACCCATCCCTGCTGCCCAAGCATCTTCTTAAATAGCAACTCATAATCATCAAGCTATAGTTAAGATTATAAAAACCATTGGAGCTGCCTTAGAGTGAGCCAGGCTAACAATCCCATAGATCTGTTCTGATTGCCATTGACTGGCAATAGCTGACTAACATTTTCCCTGAAAGATAGCAAAGGCAAGCTTGGGGTCTTTTATTTTCCTAATAAAATCTGTATTAATATGCTTTGATATCTATTCTACATGAAGAGCACCATAATAATGAACATCAAATTCCATTTAGCCAAAAATTCTAGTCAGATGTTTGTCTTTATCCAAAAGGGGGGGAAAAGTAGCCCAACCTATCAAAAGCAGCACAGTGGAAAACAAAACAAGGACACAGGTAAAAATGGGTGAGAAATCCTTCTCACAGTTACTGCTATTGAGCTAAGTTTCATCTGTTCCAAGCAGTGGTGGGTTCTTACCAGTTTGGCCGAACCGGTAGTGGTTTGGCAGCCTGGGTCGCTGGAACTGGCAGCAACCCAGGTCCACCATCTTGTTTTTTGCTTCTGTACATGTGCAGAACAATTTCAATTGCACTGTGCATGCGCATACAGCGTGCATCAAATTGAAGTAGTGCCTTCCGGAACCCACCCCTGGTTCCAAGTATGGTTTTATCAACACATCATAAAGTGGTAATAACATTTCTTATGATCTTGATTTTATCCCTCTGTTAATGAAGCCTAGGTTTGCATTAGGGTTTTTTTGGTGGCTATAGCTTTCTACTGACATATTTAAATGATTGTCTACTAAGACTCCAAGATCCTTCTCCCAATTACTGCTATTGAGCCAGATTTCATCTAATCTGTACATGTATATTTGGTTTTCCTTGCCTAAATGTAAAATCTTATTTTTCTCCACATTGAATTTCATTTTAATAATAATAATAATAATAATAAATCTTGAATTTATTGACCGCTCCATCTCCCTGGGGGGACTCGGAGCGGTGTACAGGGCAAATAAAACCATAAAAAACAACATAAATACAATAAAAACGAATTAAATACATCCCTGCGCTAAAATCCCAGTTAAAACTACTAAAATTCCTAACTAAAATTAACAGTCCTATAGACGGGAGACTACCCTAGGCCGGCCAAGCAGAACAGATGTGTTTTTAGTTTAAGACGGAAGGAGCGGAGGTCCGTCGTTGTTCTAATGTCGGGGGGAAGGTCGTTCCAGAGGGCTGGGCCCGCCACAGAGAGAGCCCTTCCCCTGGGCGTCGCCCGCTGACAAAGTCTAGTGGACGGCACCCGGAGAAGCCCCTCTCTGTGGGAGCGAATCGGCCGTGAGGATGTATGAGGCAGGATCCGGTCCTGCAAATAGCTAGGTCCCAAGCCATGGAGCGCTTTAAAGATGGTAATTAAAACCTTGAAGCGCACTTGGAAGACGACAGGCAGCCAGTGCAGCTCGCGCAAGAGCGGTGTTACATGGGTAAACCTCGAGGTTCCCATAATTGCTCGCGCATTCTGGACTAGCTGAAGTCTCCGAGTGCTCCTCAAGGGGAGCCCCATGTAGAGAGAGTTACAATAGTCCAGTCGGGACGTCACGAGAGCATGAGTGACTGTGCGCAGGGCGTCCCGATCCATTTTGTTAGATAGGGCCTAGTCAAACCTGTCAAGATCCATCTCGATATTAAGCCTTTCTTCTGGGGTGTTGGATATTCTGGCCACATCTGAATTTTTGATGAGTTCCCTTTCTATTCCCTCATCTAAATGTCCCACCTTGACTGGGGCCAGTCACTGTCTCTCAGCCTAACTCACCTCACAGGAGTGTTGTTGTGAAGAAAACAGAAGGAGCAAGGTATCTTGGATATCTTCAGTGCTTTGGGTCGTTTGTAAAAATAATAAATGCAGGATACAAACAAAAAACAAAAAATGTGTGGAACAACTTTGCATCCCAGAGCTGTGGGTGCTGCATCACTGGAGATCTTCACAGTTGGATAGCCGTTGGACTGAGAGGCAATAAAGTCTCCTGTCTTGGGCAGAAAATTGGACGAGAACCATGATAGCTAACCATTGGCATGCATGCCAGAGGTGTCATGCAAAACCTTCTCTGTGGGCACATGTGCCAGCTGCTCTTCTGAACCTTGGAGGTCATCTAGTCCAACTCCCTGCCTAGGCAGGAAACCCTATACCATTTCAGACAAATGGCTATCCAACATCTTCTTGAAGACTTGCAGTGTTGGGGCATTCACAACTTCTGGAGACAAGCTGTTCCACTGATTAATTGTCCTAACTGTCAGGAAATTTCTCCTCAGTTCTAAGTTGCTTCTCTCCTTGATTAGTTTCCACCCATTGCTTCTTGTTCTGCCCTCGGGTGCTTTGGAGAATAGTTTGACTCCCTCTTCTTTGTGGCAACCCCTGAGACATTGGAACACTGCTATCATGTCTCCCCTAATCCTTCTTTTTATTAAACTAGACATACCCAGTTCCTGCAACCGTTCTTCATATGTTTTAGTCTCCAGTCCCCTAATCATCTTTGTTGCTCTTCTCTGTACTCTTTCTAGAGTCTCCACTTTTTTTCTACATCATGGTGACCAAAACTGAATGCAGTATTCCAAGTGTGGCCTTACCAAGTGGTATTAAAGTGGAATTAACACTTCACGTGATCTTGATTCTATCCCTCTGTTTATGCAGTTTAGAACTGTGTTGGCTTTTTGGCAGCTGCTGCACACTACTGGCTCATATTTAAATGGTTGTCTACTAGGACTCCAAGATCCCTTTCACAGTTACTGCTATTGAGCAAGGTACCACCTATACTGTACCTGTGCATTTCATTTTTGTTGCCTAAATGTAGAACCTTACTCTTTTCGCCATTGAATTTCATTTTATTAGATAGGACCCAATGATCAAGTTTGTCAAGATCCTTCTGTATCTTAAGCCTATCTTCTGGAGTGTTGGCTATTCCTGCCAGCTTGGTGTCATCTGCAAATTTGATGAGTTCCCCATTTATTCCCTCGTCCAAATCATTGATGAAGATGTTGAAGAGTACTGGGCCTAAAACAGAGCCTTGGGGGACTCAACTGCAGACTTCCATGTAGATGCAGTTCCATTGAGGACTACACATTGAGTGCGGTTGGTCAGCCAGTTAAGAATCCAACTGGTGGTGATGCTGTCTAACCCACATTCTTCTACTTTATCTAGTAGTAGGTGTTCACCATCACAGGACTAGAAGAACTCCCAAATCTCTTTCAGCTCCATGATTCTATGATTCAAAAGCAAAGTGGATAAATTCAACATGTTCACCACACTGCAAGGGACTGACTATATGGGATGGCTGGGAAGATAAAATGGAAAACAAACAGCCATGTGACCTCTAGAAACGATAGTAAATGCATGTGAATGAAAAGTATGAATGGAAGGTAGGGCTGGAAGAAGAGGTGGTTGATTCTGTTGTACGCTTCCTGGAGAACTGAATGGAAAGAAACACATAAATAAATACCTCTTGCCTATTAGGATAGGTCACAGAGCTTCTGAACAGCACCTCTGTTAATTGCATCTATAAAATCCTGGAGCACAGTTTCACAGTCACTATGGCCCCGTTTTACCTTCAATAACACAAATGTACAGTTGACCCCTCAATTTGGCAGAGCCTCAGGAAGCTGACTCTGCGTGCCACATAAGAGGGGGAAAAAAGTCAACTATTTCATTTATTATTGAAGAAGGAAACGCACTGGTAGAGTTTTTCAGGCTTAAGTGCCAAAATTAAATGAGCTGGCTTTGGGTACAATAATACTAGAATGGCAACACGGGGGGAGAGAAAATGAATTGCCCTGGAAAAAAAAACCTAAAGAAAGATTTGCTTAATGCTTCCATATGGTAATTTATACGTTTAAATATTTACCAGAATGGAACTAAAAAATACAATGCATCATACGCAAGTGGGAAAGAGCATAATCAGGTGATCAGACTGTTCTCCAAATGCTGAGTGCTGAAGGGGTGATTCAAATACACCTTCTCTCCTTTGTGTCCTTTTTTAGGGTTCTTTTACTTGAACCGGCAGTTCTTCAAAGTTTAATTTTAATATATCTTTTAACTAGAGGAGCATTTCCATAAAAGATATCTGTCTTCTCATCCTGAGCCTATGTGGCTGGCTAGGTTTTCAGAGTCCTGATCATTAGCTCATAATGGTAGTAGTTTAAGTGCAGTGGCCCTATTGAAAGATTTCTGGGCAGACTGAAGCCTTTGCATAATTTACCATTGTTCTTTTAAGATTGCTTCAAATTCTGAAGTTTTGATGAGTGTGTATTGAGAATCACGTAGCACACATGTAATGTGGATTCTATATTTTCTAGCTTCTATTTAAACACGATAAACCAGTAATTCCAGCGTATTCTGCCTTGATGGGTTCTTGAAATCTTTCAAACATAGCTTCTGTACTTGCAAACATATTACTATTAAGCATAACATTATCACTGCCTATGGAAGTGGAGCTTGCTGTCTGTTTATTTGTGCTAGCTTCAATTGGGTTATAGTTTATTCATGAATGAAGGTGAATATACATGTCCCAGGTTAGTGTTGCAGGATCCAATCTGAGTTAGTCACTGGGACCAGAGGTTTAGTCCTCTGAGCTTTCGGACTCATGCTGGAGCCCATCTTCAGGAAACTTACTTTCTAGCAGAGTGAGTATGATTTTTCCTTTGTTGTTTTGGGGATTGGGGTATTGTTTCTTTTTTTACTGTTTTTGTTTGCCTGGTATGTGTAGTGAGGAAAGGTCCTTAGGTATTTTTGCCTCTTTCCTTAATCAGTCATTGCTTCTTTTCTCGAATAGTTTGTATAAGGAGCTTAACTCAATGTGTGATGGAGTGTTGTGCCTCTAGGAATTAGAATAGAATAGAATAGAATAGAATAGAATAGAATAGAATAGAATAGAATAGAATAGAATAGAATAGAATAGAATAGAATAGAATTCTTTATTGGCCAAGTATGATTGGAAACACAAGGAATTTGTTTTCGGTACATAAGCTCTCAGTGTAATAGAAGATATAAGTAATAAATCAATATCTTGCCGTTTTGGATTGGTATGGTCTAAGACAGGGGTGTGCAAAGTCGGCTCTTTTAAGACTGGCGGACTTCAACTCCCAGAGTTCCCCAGCCAGCATAGCTGGCTGGGGAATTCTGGGAGTTGAAGTCCGTCAGTCTTAAAAGAGCCGACTTTGCAGACCCCTGGTCTAAGATATCTTTAGTCTCCCAGTTGAAACTGTGACAGCTTTCCAATGTGCTATGGGATTAAATCATTTTTACTGTTGTCTTCTAATGGTGACATTTATGGCGCATTCTCTCAGTTTTCTGCGTTTTGCTATATATAGTAGTTTTCATTTTCCTTGGTTTGTATGCTGTAGATAATTTCTATTCTGTTTTCTTTGGTCATTAGGTTTTTTTGTTGGATTAGGATGTTTGGGGTAGATTATGTTGCTTTTATGGATTACAATAATGATTTATGGGTACATCAAGACCATGTACTTCCATTGTACTCTTCATACAAATGAGAAATGGGTATTTTGCTTATGAATCTAAAATCCTGGTTTGTTGGTCCTAGTCAGAATTTGAAAGCTAGCAATATTGATTTAGTTGTAAGAAATAAACCAGAACCTGAGACTGGTCAAAACATTAAACTAAACAATGTAAAGAGTTTGATAAGCAACATTCCACATTCCCACAAGTAATTGATATTACTTTCAGATTGCTGCAAGGAGACATAATTGATGCTTATAGGTACATTTAGTAAGCAGACCTAGCCCATTTGTGCATGATGTCCCTTCCAAAAATTCAGAGGAATGCTCCATGAAAGGTGATACTTCATCCTCCTTTCAAGTAAATGAAAATATCTGGAAGTAGATGAAGGCAACATGTCTGGTGATGGAGAGTCAAATTAGAGCAATGGAAAAGCTAACATTTATATTATAAGCAGTGTTGCTGCATTATGAATAAGGTGACAAGATGCATTATTTATACATTTAATATATTGGGCTTCCACATAAGTTATGTTTTCTTTCTCTCTTTTTAAAAATGTGTTGCCAATAATAAGGAGAAAAATGACCAAACAACTGATTGAAGTTATATACAAATGATTGGAAACTTGGAAAGTGTCCTTCTGGAAAGGGAAATTAGAAGAACATTAAATGATACACTATTTTGGAATTTGTAACCAAAGACTTTAATCTTTAGCAATAATCCATTTTTTACTGGGATTCAGAAATTTTGGTTGGTTATCGTGCATCCATCTTCCAAATTGTGTGACTCTTTGACAAAGGAAAATATTTTTTGAATAATCACAATCTGGAAGAGGTCTTTCAATTCTTAACAGTGTCTTAACAATGTAGATCCCCGTAAATTTTATTTTATAATTAATGCATTTTCAGGTTTATCTAAATGCTTTAAAAAAATATGATACAGTCACCTATGTTTGTGTGGTCTTCAAATCAAAATAAGACCTATTTCATCTAACCAGTTTCAAAGCAACAGCAATAATAACCAAAAACCATCCACCACTCACTCACAAATATTTATTGACTTCATTTCCCCCACTTTGTTGGAGTCCATATATAGTGAAACAATTAACATATTTTTATTGATTGACAGTTTGCTGCAAATTCTAAAAGAACAGCTGTATTTTCGGTATTCTAACAGAATGTAGAAACAAAAATACTTTGGTACCTCAGCAGTATATTCGGTAATTGTGATATGAGTTTTCATAAACAACATCATATTTTAACAGCTCTTACTGCTGAGAGCAAAAAATTTCAAACTTTGACACAGAATGTTGGGAAAGATTTAAAATGACTTAGACTTTAAGAATAGCAATTGAATCCTACCCTAGGTTTCCAATTGGATAGGAATGTTGTATAAATTCACACAATTCAAGTAACTAAAATAACAATACTGTACTACTTCAGAATTGTTCCCTCTACTTAAGGAGGTGAAATATCTACCAAATTTTCCACATTTTATGAGGGGGGAGGGAAGGAGGGAGGGAGGGAGAGGAGAGAGAGAGAGAAATCACACAGCAAAATTCAAAGCTAGTAATATAATTCTTTTTCCTTTCATCTAGAACAACTTCAACTCAAACTACCTATGTTATCCCTAGAATTTGTCCACATTTTTTTTTTATTTTGTAACATGTACAAGGTAACAGGTATTAGCACAGACACGGACATTTTCGCAAGAGATTGGTACAAATAGATGGATATAAATAAGTATTTATTGTTCACAACCACAAATCCAAATTAATACAACATAGTTGCTAGTATCCAGCTGATTGAGTTCCCTTTGACCAATAAAAATCTGCCAAGATTGAGTAGAATCCATATGCGTCAACAATGTATATTTCTGTCTGAACTAGATATATTTTCCAGCTGAAGTATGTGTTATTCCCATTCAGAAAAACAAGAAAAAAACATGTTCTAATGTCCTGTATGTATCTGGTAACTGTCCATAATATGATAATTTGTATACTCTACATTCTTCTTGCATAATGCTGCTTACTTGCCAGTATACTTTGACTTTGATTTATGTCACAGTCATGATAAATGGGAACATATACATCCATAAAAGAATCAAATGTCACTTTCTTTTTAAAACTCCTTTTAAATTACAGGATTATAATGTATACTTGAAGAAGATAGAACCCTATAAATATGCAGTTATCTGCAAACAGGAATAAACAAAAATTATTTAACAGCAAATATAAATTTTCCTTTTATAGGAGTAGTAATCTAACAAACACTTTTGTAACCACCAACTAAATTGTGGCATCCTCAGAAATAAGTAGTCCCAAGTATTTGAGTGCCTGGCACTATAGTATCTATATTGGGCAGTAGGAATAATCTTGAGAAACAGTAGGAAAAGCCACAACTAAGAGAACCATCAGATAAAAGAAAGTTGAATCAAAATTTGAAAAAAAGAAAAGCCTCAGGATATTAGCATTATATATTGCCATACACATTTATATGTTCTACTTATCCTCCAATTTGCTGGTATGACCCATACCCATGGGAAAATAGATCTTTGGCCTTCCCTAAACATCTGATGTGGACCCCGTTGAGCTCCAAAGGAAGGTTGCAATTTTCCCTGATGTGACAGTCGTTCTCCTTGTGAGACAACCCAGGATACAGCTTGATTATCTGAGGATCTCCAGGAAATGAAACAGAAATAGAGATGCCTAGAGGAGCAGTTCTCAACCAGGGGCCATATGAAGCCATGGGGATCCTAATATAGTTCAAAGGGTCCACAAGTAAAAAACGTGTAACAAGACGTTTATGCCAAGTGGGGAAACAGAAAAGTAAAGTATATTACCCTGTTTCCCCAAAAATAAGACTTCTCTGGATAATAAGCCCAAACGTGCTTTTGAGTGCATGCACTAAAATAAGCCCTCCCCTGAAAATAAGCCCTCTCTGAAAACATACAACCATGAGGTGACCCCGCTCGCTGCCTCCTGCACCTCAAAAATAATAAGACCTCCCCAAAAATAAGGCCAAATGCTTATTTTGGGGGTCAAAAGAAAATAAGAACTTGCCTTATTTTTGGGGAAACACAGTATATTACTGCTTTATAGAAGAAAATGCACTAGTACCATGTTTGTACTCAATAACAAGGAGAAGGAGAAAATTGGGCAGTGTAGATACTCTACGGGTCCCTTCAATTAAAAGTCATCTTGCAGGACTGAGGAAGCATCTCTTCTCTGTCATGATCCCTGCCTTCTGGAACAGCATTTGCCAGAGATATGTAGGCTCCCAGCCTTCAAATGTTCTGAAAGTCTCTTAAGACCTGGCTTTCTTCCCAGGTCTGGGACTAGAGTGCTTATGGAGCCCCTGGCAATTCCCGCCCCCCCCTTGGAAAGGATTTATGTGATTTTATCCAGGTGGTTGTGTTCCTTGTAAATTATGTATTCTCTTCAATATTGTAAGCTGCCCAAACTCAGATGGCCTCAAAATCCAATAAATAAATATATAAATTACAAGCCTAAACAAAGGCAGTGCTATATGTGAGATTATATCATTAAACAGTATTCAAAATATCTAATAATAGATTAGTTCCAAATATAATCATACTTCAAACAGAGTTGGTTGCCTGCAGCTGAATCAGTAACTTTAACATCAGACAATAACACACAATTGTACAGCAATAAACAGTGACATCAGAAATAACAAATTGTTAAATATTAAGAGGATCAATACACTTTCTTTTTGCGTAAATGGACTAGCCTTACCATTCTGGAAATAATATGCCACTAAGAAGTTAAGCAACTCAGTTTCCTCTGTCACCCTCAATTATGGAGGTTCCATGGGGGTGGGGGTGGGGATGACACACATGACTGATTTTCTTCCTGAGGTAGAATAGAAAATAACTTTCTTTTCAAGTATTTGTGGTCTCTCCTACATAATGTGTCATCCAGAGGCATGTGGTGAAATATCACCCATACAGTGGCTTGATTCGTGATTAATGGAAAATCCTGGATTGCCTTATGTTTAGATGCTCCCATTCCTCCTCTTTCTTCATTTCTGAGGGAAATGTGAGAATAACTGGAGAGGGGAGAAATAACCACACGGGACCATTAGACCCTCCACATTTTGTTGGCTTGAAAGAATAAACCTGTTCAGGCTTTCAGAAATCTCAACAGAACACTCAACTCCCTGCCAACATGGTTGAGATGATGATGACTCCTATAAACACTTGAATTACTAATGTCTACCAGCAAAATTGTTCACACAGAAGCCAACATGCATACCATAAGAAATAAAAAGTCTTCTCTCTTCCAGACACTTATACTCAACACACAAATGTGCACAGGAGGTGATGTCATGTAAGTAACATCACTTGGCGGCAGAGGCATCACTAAAGCACTTATGTCATAAATACTCCACATTTCATAATGCCTAAATGAGCCTATTAACCTGGTTTCCTGGAATGTTGCATGATTGCTAGCTTGAGAAAAATAAATATATATTTCCATTCCATCGCAGAATAAATAATTGGATCACAAACATCTAGATGTTCATAAAATAATTGTATGTTAAAGAACCAGTACAACTGTAGCTAGTGAGTATCTATTGGCGTTCTACACTGCAAATAGAGAGAGCTTTGAAGTTGAAAGAGGGGGGAAAGCCCTCTCCGTAACAGGTTGTTAAATATTGCTATTTGGGATGGAAAAGATAAATTTCAAAGTGCTAGAACAGGTCTCAAAACCTCATTAATAGAAATTAGAGGCAAATCTAATAGAAAAAGACAGAAAGAGAACATTCTTGCCATTGCTCCCTGAGGAAATGTGTAGACTGAAGGATGACACTTTATTTCTCTGAATCCCCACGAGTCCAATAGTCACAGCACTCACCCTGCAAATAATAATAATAATAAATACAGTCTGAAGTGATTCTGGCTATTCCAAGCTTAATAAATGGGCTGGAATAGTGGCAAATTCTGATCCATGAAACATCTTTTCAATAAAAATAGATAGGGTTGTTAATAATGTTAATGGAGTATCATACAGCTGAGAGGATTATACAGCTTATCATGCAGTTTTATTATTTTTAATAAGTATTCTCCTGTGTTCCTTCGGCTCCACTCACATCTAATACCCTGCAGGAACACTTTATGCCAATATTTCTCTTTAGGTTTGAAGGTAGTAAATACTTAGTTGACCCTGGAGACTTTGCATTTTTTGTTGAACTATGGCTCCAGGCAGTTCATAAGCATAAGACTAACCCTGAAAAAGAAAGCAAGAAGCTTTTTGGGCCAGCAATAATCAGCAGAAAGACTGCAATTAGAAGAGGAAAATGAAGTACCTTTCCTGTTGGCTCAACCCGTTCTCTTCGGCTCATGATACATGCCTCTAAAATATGGAGATTCCACTTAAGTAATCCCCAAAGAGAAATTTTATTTTCAGTAAATTTGTCTAATTATTCTTTTGATAAACTCAAGTAGATCATGAGTTTATTTCTGAAGAAAAATTGAGCTACCTGGAAATAAAAATACTGGGCTACAAGTATTATATATTTAGTTGATAAACACGCATGAATTTTCTAGGAGAGCACTGAAAGAACAGGGAAAGGGGAAAACAAGAAAAGAACATTGGAAGAATGGAAAGACAAGAGGGAATTGTCATTCACATAGCAACTTACAGTAAGTAGCTTTCCCTCATTAACAATTTTTGTTAAATTAAATTGACAGGAGAAACTAAGGCAAAAGAAGCCACCTTTAAGAAAGTTTGATACTAAAAATACAGGAGCATTTGCTTGCTAGATGTGCCTTGGCAGAGATTTGGTTGAAAATATAGGTAGTCCTTGACACAACCATTCATTCAATGAACCACTCATTCAGTGACTCCTAAGGTGGAGCAGTGGTAGAATGCAGTACTGCTGGTTATTTCTGCTGGTCACCAACTGTCTGCAGTTTGGCAGATCAAATCTCACCAGGTTCAAGATTGAATCAGCCTCCATCCTTCCGAGGTCAGTAAAATGAGGACACAGCATATTGTTGGGGACAATATGCTGACTCTGTAAACTGCTTAGAGAGGGCTGTAAAGCACGTATATAAGTCTAAGTGCTATTGCAATTCGAAATTATAACATGAAAAAGTGACTTATAACCCTTTTAGCATTCCCACTTCCAGATACGTAGATGGCTGCTTATAAACTCCTCCTCCTTCATTTTCATAATATTGTGTTAGCAAACTAATTGAAATCTCCCAGTATGGCTCCCATTCATGTGGTTGTTTTAGGGGGTCCTCCAGGTATCAAAATACTGAGATTCCCAAGAGAATTGAAGACAGATCGCCCTCTCTCTCTCTCTCTCTCTCTCTCTCTCTCTCTCTCTCTCTCTCTCTCTCTCTCTCTCTCTCTCTCTTTCTCTCTCTCTCTCACTCTCTCTCTCTCTCTCCCCCCCTTTGAACCACCCCCTTCCTTTTCAACTTTGGTTTACCTAAAATGCACTTGGTTAGCAAAAGGGGGAAAAAGAAGCTTGTGTCTTAGTTTTGAGCATAGATGCAAGAAAGAAATAATCAAAAGCCCAACTGCTTTATATCACTGTGCTTTCTTTGCAGAAGTTGGTGGGAGGGGAGAGAGAAAAGAAAGAAAATTATAGAGTAGCAGAGAAATGAAATGTTTGAACAGAAAATAATTTCCCTAACTTGTAGCCTGCAGGCATAACCTGTCATAACTCTGCATGAATTGAACAGTCAGGGAGTTCAGGTTTTCTGCAGCTTACCATAAACTATGTTTCATCACTTCATCTCTGGGTGACAGCCCTTTCCATGTGTTAGGAGACACACAAGACTGCAAAGGAAAAGATGCCTTCTGTTGGAGATCTTTGGAGACCGCTGTATATCTGGAGGTAAGGTCTAAAAGAAGCTATTAAATTCCATTAAACAGTTCCTGTTTTATAAAGGCCAACCTCCAGATGTGTTCACAATGAGAATTATAGTCTCATTGTTGGCAGGCATCAGGTTTGAGAAAGCTGAATTGTAATTGTCACACGGTCCAGATTTAAGGAGACCCTGATCAAAACACCCTTGGGGGTTAAAGATACGACAGAAAGAGGAACTGGAAGGGAAAATGTGAAGAATTTAGTAAATATTCTTAAGATCATGACCACCTCAAAGCATTCAATAAAGTACCCCATATAAATGAAGAAGACAGAAAAATGTCTATTTAGCATGTATGTTCCTCTTGGCTTCTAGGTGCTCGCTAAGAAAGAATTTTTCAAAATGACCATCAGATTATTAGTATTTCTTATACAGTAATTAACTCGCTCTGATGTTAAGGAATTCTACTCCCCCTCCCCACCTGAAAAGAACTCTGTTCCAACTGCCAGTTGCCTTATAGCAGGGATGTCCAAACTTGGGAACTTTAAGACTTGTGGACTTCAACTCCCAGAATTCCCCAGCCAGCATAGCTGGCTGGGGAATTCTGGGAGTTGAAGTCCACAAGTCTTAAAGTTCCCAAGTTTGGACATCCCTGCCTTATAGTAACATGCTCTGATGCTAAGGAGCTAGACATTCTACTCCCCCTTCCCCACCTGAAAATAATTCTGTTCTGTCTACCAGTTTCCTCACATTCCATTTCCTCAGTTCAAACTGGCAGACGTTCCACTCCTTCACTGAGGAGCAGTCTGTGGCTCCTGACAGTAGTAAATGTTGGTACCTCACCAAAATGTCTATACCATCTATCTATGGAACTGCTTCTGGACTCAAGGCAGTGATATTCCCTTATGTGTTTCAATCATCGACCTCCACTGAGCCAATGAATTGTGAACCAAATTTCTCCTGCATAGCCCGATCACATAGTTTCGTCACAAAGCATGGGTATCCAGCTACATTTATAAATGACTTGGACGAGGGATTAGAAAATACAATTTGCATATTTGCATATGACACACCAAAATTATCACAGCCAGTTGTGGACACCAGGTTTTAGGGAGAAAATTTTGAAAACTGTCCAGAGACAGCAACCAAGATAATAAGGGCTCTGGAAGGAAAACGTATTACTAATAGTTGGAAATGCTAAGTATGCATGGAGAATAGAAAACTGTGGAAAGGCTTATTCATTCTCTTCAAGTAATTGAAAGGCTATGGGGCAGAACTGTTCAGAGGTCTTTTTTCCAGAGAACAGTACAAGAAATAAAGTGTTTATATTACAAAGAGATGGATTTGGGGTGAATATCAGAATATAAATCCTAAACAAATAATCATTCAACAGACTTCCTCAGGAAGTAATAGAAACTCCTTGATTGGAGGTGTTTAATAGAGCCTGAATGATCAAATGTAGGAATACCATACTTGTAAATTCCTGCCCGGTCTTTCAATTTTAGAGGGAATGTGAGGTTGTAACAGGTTGATACAATTGGGGCCCTGATCAGTGTTTGGAAAGAGAGAGTGACAATAGTTTTAGATAATGGATTCCTGGAAACCTATTTGTCAGGTAGCAACTAGAGAAAGAGATACCTACAGTAATTCTGGACGAAACTGAATGAAACATTGACACTACCAGTCTTCTGTAAGATATCATTTTTCACTCAGGCATTTGGTCATGGTGTACATTTAAGATCTGTTTGTTATGGATGTATAAGCTGGCTCAGGTGCAATATATTTTAATTTTTGTTTTGACTATTTTGCTGCTGCTGTTCTTAATTAGATAATAGCTGCCCAAAGTCACATAGTAAGTAGGTGGCTAGCCAAAATAAACAAATAAATAAGTAAATCCCTGCAGTGGAAATTACCTTAGATGATCTCCAAGCTTGTTTTCGATCCTTATATTATAAAATTTTGTGATTAGAAATTTAATCATATCCATGTTCACTTAAAGCAAAGTTGGTAGTTCCTCTAATAGATTTACTTCCACATTTTTCTACAACTTCAGCCATTACTAGACAAATTATTTTTTCTTCTTGTTTGAGTAAATACATTTATCAAAATGCTGAGTTTCCCTTTTCTCTAAGTAAAAGGTATATAGCACTAATCAAAGTGAGATCTATGTGTTTCCCCATAAAAGATGGAGTAGGCAATCCAGGATGTCACATTTCAAGTTTCCCTGGACCTGTAAAGACATTGCCACTGAGACCTCTCAATACCCTTCAGCATCCTTCGATCATAAGAGTTTGGAAATGCTGGGAACCCAAGACAGCAAAAGGTCTTGTTAGACTGATGTGCGTCCACAGCTCAAGGTAGCTGTTCAAATTTATGTGCTGTCCATAACAAAATATCAGGTTGATATCCTAGAGTTATAAATAGCTGTCAAGTCTGATGGACTTCGAGCATCTGAGCTTGATTTGAGATGTAGCACTTTTGCCTCAATGCGCCTCACTGAGAATCCACAGGCGTATACCAAAAATTATAGCTCTGAGATTCAGGAAATTATAAAATAAAGGAGATAATTACTTGAGTTGCCAGGAGATTTTGGGAAGAAAAAATAATAATAATTCCCTTGGGCAATATTTATCTGATTTCCTAAATGAGCTACAGTTGAAAAGGGTGGTGAGAATTTATACCAAGGGTTGGCATTTTGATTTTATTAATGCTGAAAGTAGATGACCAATGCCAAAATTAGAAGATCTTTTCTCTGTGATAGCACGTTTTTATCCGTATTCTCTTTTGGGAACAACTATCTGCAGAGAACAGACATCTCATTTTTAGAAGAATTTTATCCTTGCACAGAAGCTTTTTAATTTCCAAGGGCCAATCTTAGACCCTAAATTTGTCCATATTTGTCAGGCAATGGAATTTTCTTACTTCACATCAGAGATGCTCTCATTCTATGCCTCATTCTCTTACTGTGTCCCACAAAGAAAGATTTACTTCATTTAAATTAGTAAAGGTAAAAGTTCACCTCACACATATGTGTTTGTTGTTTCCAACTCTAGGGGGCGGTGCTCATCTCCATTTCAAAGCCAAAGAGCCAGTGCTGTCCAAAGATGTCTCTGTGGTCATCTGGCCAGCATGACTAAATGCCGAAGGCACACAGAACGCTGTTACCTTCCTACCAAAAGTGGTTCCTATTTTTCTACTTGCATTTTTACATGCTTTCAAACTGCTAGGTTGGCAGAAGCTGGGACAAGTAATGAGAGCTCACTCTGTTACATGGTGCTAGGAATTTGAACCAACAAACTGTTGACCTTTCTGATTGACAGGTTCAGCATTTTTGCAACTTAGCCACCACATCCCTTCATTTAAATTACAGATAAATAAAATCAGAGGCAGCTTTTAGACATCCTAAGCAATAACACAATCTAGTATATGGAATCCTATTCAGCTCAGTTGCCACAATGCCAGTGTGCCACAAATAGTACCCCAAATATAATTTTCATTGCCAAGATTATCTAATCTCTGGGAACTGTAATTTTTTAAAAAGATGAAGTGTCTTTGATCATGGAGAGATTGTCTGCCTTCTTTCATCAAGATGTCCATTCTTTGCCATCTGCGAAGAGGAATCAGTATTTCCAAAGAAGAATGTCTTGCTGCAAGGCAAGCGTTAACCCTAGCACCTTTTTTTAGAAATGTATCACTGCTTCTGACTAATACAAATTAAGCAATTTGCACTGGTCTGTTTTTTATCACATGCAATGCTCTGCATTTAGAAGTTCAGCTATTTGAGCCAGCCCTAATTTTAAAAGGAGCAGACAGAGCACCGTATGCTGAAGCCAGTTCCATAAGCTTGCTATGTTTTTACTATTGGTGCATTTCTAAGGCAGCCCCTCTTAGGCTAGGAAATTACAATAACATGTGGTGTATGGTTCTTGATTCCTTCACATCAATGTCCAGCTTCCTTTCTTTGTCCCAAATGCACCGACAAAATGCCCGGGATGTGACCTGCTCAACGATGGTGGCTTTCCCCCAAAGCACTCCATCTGACCTCAGCATAATGAAGAGAATTAATATGGCAAAGCCACTAACACGGCACCACTTCCCAGCAGCACAGCTACAGCCTCTAATTGATTAGTCCATAAAAAACCTGTGCACTAAATTGAAAGGAGCTGCACTAATTCTCTTTTATGTTAAATTTCTGTCTCTCTCATTTATCGAATTTTTTGTCCAATGCCCCCTTTTTGCAGCCTATTGTGGGCTTGCTGTGGGCCTGTTTTCCTCTTGGCCAGATTAAGTACCTAATCAAAATCTTGTCTCCTTTAATGGCATAAAATTGAAAGATAGATATTGCACTTTACACAGCTGATTAAACACTGGAATGTGGCTAAATGCTTTACAGGGCTTGTTACATTAACTAACTCTGTCATCTGCCAGCTATCTTATAATTGCATATGCTCATGTTCCTCCTGGTGAAGCCAAGGTAAGGATGCTATTTTCCCCCTGCTTCCTTTTTTTTTTTAATCCTTCTTCCTTTTCCACGATCACCAGAGCAAGTAAGGTGTCAAAGAGTACCTAAAATCTCCCCCATTTGGATTGACTGTTGTTGGATGCAAAAGATCACCTGCCTGCAGTTTTTATAACTGCAGAAATCTCTTAAATCTGGCCAAGAAAATAATTAAGTACCTAAATGATCCAAATGATTTTTTTTTTTAAGACTTCTTGTAACTGTGGATGGGTTGTTAGGATATAACTAAGAGATTTGAGCTTTGGGAGGAACCTTTAAAGCTGCAGATGGGCTCTCTTTCTTGAATGATCAGAACATTAAAAGTAAGCTCTCCAACAAGTCAGAAACTAACATAGTAAAGTAACATTTTGTCCTACTATTATCGTTTTTTAATTTATTTTTTGTATTTAGAATTTAAGAACAAATGAGTGTTTCAAAAGCATATTGTATAAAATGGTACAGTGTTCTCTACTTTCAAGTACCTGCTATTTTCCCCACCCCTGGTCTTTTTAGCTGCCCCCTCCCATTGCCTTATTATCCAGACATGGATCATGGATTCCTATTAATTTACACACACACACACACCCTTCCAAGCTTTAAAAGAACCAGTTAGTGGTCTAGAAAAGATAGACCTGCATTGTATCCAATCTGCTATCCCTGCTTTCAAAGAATAGAATAGAATAGAATAGAATAGAATAGAATAGAATAGAATAGAATAGAATAGAATAGAATAGAATTCCTTATTGGCCAAGTGTGATTGGACACACAAGCAATTTGTCTTTGGTGCAGATGCTCTCAGTATACATAAGGAGAATAAAATACATTTATCAAGAATAAAAAGATACAACACATAGTGATAGTCAAGGTTACTAATAAGCAATAAAATTGTATTATGAAACAAATAAAAATAATATAAATTGAAATATACAAGCAACTTGGTTATAGAAATAAGTTGAAAGAGATAGATACTAGAAAGAAAGAGAAGAAGAATAGTAATGCAGTCTTAGTAAATTATTTGACAGCGTTGTGGAAATTAGTTGTTAAGCAGAGTGATGGCATTCAGGAAAAAAACTGTCCTTCTGTCTGGTTGTTCTGGTATGCAGTGCCCTGTAGCATCATTTTGAGGGTAGAAGTTGAAACAATTTATGTCCAGGATGTGTGGGGTCTGTAGATATTTTCACAGCCCTCTTTTTTACTTGTGCAGTATACAGATCCTCCATGGAAGTATCTATGTATGTAAGTCCGTGTCCTATTTATCTATAACCATGTATCTATGTCCATGTCCTATGTATCTATGTCCGTGTCCAACTGTATCTATGTCCATGTCCTATTTACAATATATAGGCATTCTAGAGAGAGATACAGCGGTAGCAATAGCACCTAGACTTATATACTGCTTCATAGTGCTTTTACAGTCCTCTCTAAGTAGTTTACAGAATCAGCATATTGCTCCCAACAATCTGGGACCTCATTTTACTGGCCTCAGAAGGATGGAAATCTGAGTCAACTTTGAGCCGGTGGGAAATGAACTGCTGGCAAAACTGCAAAACTGCATTCTAACCACTAGTGCATGACCATGGCTCATGATAGAGCTTGTTTGTATTTTGGGCTGTCATATGCCTTGTTGTGAATCCAGTCTCTGCTTGGTAGCTCTTCATATATCCTTGAATCCATGCAGATACCCCAATAAATTTTGGTCCATTACTTTGCTGATAAGGAGCTGCGAATGGAAGATATTTTAGCTTCTTGTAGATCATAGGAGAAGGATAAGCTATAAAATATAGTTGTCTTTACAATTACTGTAAAGAATATTGGAAGCCATTTCTTTATATCTTTCTTCTTTATTTTCTATTTTTCTTCATTTTTTTCCTTTTTTTGCCCCTTTCATATTTTTCTTTGATTTCAACTCCTATCTTCAAAATGATGCTTTAATTGTACACTGAGAGCATATGCACCAAATACAAATTCTTGTATGTCCAAGCACACTTCGCCAATAAGGAATACTATTCTATTCTACTCTATTTCTCCTTTTTCTCCTTACTTTGTATTAATTTGATAAGTTGAAGATTAAAAACTGTGCTGGTTTTAATCTTCTTGTTTAAAGGATTAAGTAAACATTATGAGAAAAAGAAAAAAAGAGAATGATGAGCCAGATGTGGACTCGGTATAGAAGGCTTATAAACTCCTAACATTAGGTGGCAAGATCAAAGAGAATTCTCAAGGGAAAAAGTTCATTAATGGGAGTTTGGGTTGGCATATGAAACTGATTTTCAACAGATTAGATAACTCTAGTTGCTTGGTGCTGAAGATGCACTGTTGGTGTGGTGCATCCTACTCAGTAACATTGGCTGGTAAACATAAAAATGGACTGAGCATTTGACATTAATTAAGATTCATGGAATGGTGGGTGAGACTGGGTCAAAGCTCACCCCAATATTTCAGAACATGTCAAAGGAACAGTATTGCCCGACACATGGTAAAAATGACCATACAGTTCATTTACGGTTCATTTAAGAAAGACTAAAAGTGTATCTGCCAAAGAATAATCAGCCATCCACCTACCATCTCTTCAGTCTGAAAGTGGATATTCCAATTCAGATGGATTTTTAAGCTTTTTCCTTAGATCTAGAGTGGTAAATAGGAATATTTCTAGTTTTTAAAAGTGGCTACCACAAAGCATGAGAAGGCAAGGCAAGAAACAGTGGATGGAAATTAATCAATGAGATAACCAATTTAGAACTAAGGAGAAATGTCCAACAGTAAGAACAATTAGTCAGTGGAACAGCTTGCCTTTAGAAGTTGTGAGTGCTCAATCACTGGAAGATTTTAAGAAGAGCCTAGATGGCCACTTGTCTGGAATGGAATAGGCTGTCCTGCTTAAATAGGGGATTGGACTAGAACAGGTCTGTCAAACTGGCAGCCTGCATACCGGATGCATCACACACAGGCCCTGCCCACCCCAGCTCTGCAAAGGCAAAAGTACCATGATATGTCATGATATATCAGGTGACATGATCAGGTTTGACACTCATGGACTAAAAGGTCTCAGTAGTCCCTTCCAACTCTGTTACTCTGTTATTCTATTAAAATGCTTTTGAGAACAAATACACATCTTGAGAATGAAAACATGTGAAGTGCATAAAACTACAGTATATTATTCTATACTTGACTAACATTCTAAGTAGTATGCAAAGGAATAATATTACACAAAAGAATGCAAAATAGTTTAGTAAGTCTTGCATCCTGCAATGTAAAATGTCTGTTTTGATAAGATCTACCTTATATCGAAACTCTATTTCTAAATAAAAAAGAAATGAAACTGGAATCTTGGTTGACTTACGCAGTCTTGACTTACGCAGTCAGATCCTAGACATCACATTCAGGCAACCTTGGATCATGGGAAATGTCTATTGTATACTACAACAAAAGCAGGTTAGTTCACGTTTCCACAACTGCTTCCTATTACCATCTATTTCAACATCTATCTTTGCAAAAACGAGGTTAATGGAAAAGGTAAACAAAAGAATTGTCAAGGGGCTATTTAACTAGGGGAAGACAAAGCTGATTCATTTCCTGTTTCATCCATGGGTCTAAAGGAAAAGAGCAATACTTCCAGTTTAATAATCCTACCTAGGATACAGTGGTTACATCCTTACTGTTATCTGATAATGAACATATTAATTCAAAATCTGTTCAAGTTAAATACTTTAATGTAGAAAGGAAATCGCGACAAACAGGTACAACCAAATTTTCCATGAGCTAAAAAAAACACTTGCTGCTTCAATTCACAACCCTATAAAAATCATGCTTCTAATCTTTGTATAATACCTACCAAAGTAGACTAGGCATCCATGGTTGATAATCATCTTCCACTTTGTGAAAAGTAACAATGTGTAGTTTTCATTTATGCAATATTCATTCATGGCAAAACAAATATCTTTTCAATAAACCCAATGATATGGCATGGATAGAAAAAAATTGTCTTCTTTGGAAAAGGTACATATTCAAATTATCTGCATTTTCCGAAAATGGACAGTGTGTTTGTTGCTCGGGGCCAAACTGTACAGCAGGAATTGGATAGAAAATAGCTTACATTTTAGATAAAGTATTCTTTGCCATATTTCTTTAAATTGTTGAAAGGAACCAATTTGCTGAGTAATGTTGAATAACCTTTCAGTGAATTATTCTGTCAAACAACATTCCAACTCTATTTTCAAGGCACCATATTTTTAAAAAGCAAGTAAACATTTTCCAAACCACAGGCAGGTTGTTTCAAAACTGTGTAGCTGAGTTCCAAACTCATTTTATTCCCATACTGAAAAGCTTCCAAAATGTAAAGAGAAAATATTCCCCAAAGAAATGTAAAACTGCCCTCCATGGGCCTGCATTCATTGCCACTAATGAAAGTACTACGTACCCCAGCATTGAAACAGACCCAGAGGCCTACTATATTCCCACAGGATGCCTGGCTATTGAATGAAATACATGTATTTTTTCCTTTACATTTAAGTGGTGCTGAATTAAAAGACACATGAATCAGACTCAGCTTTCTGTACCAAAGGCAATTAATAATCCATCCATCATTTGTTTTTTATATCAAAAGGATTCTTCTATCCAAATCGACTTCACACTCCACATGAAACCTACGGATGAGTTCATCAAACAGCTCAAAATGTAAGCTTGATAAGTCTACTATGCAGACTTCACTAACCTCTTATTAAAGATTCATAAAGGCATAATATGTATTTTAATAAGTCAGGTTTTCAGACATAAAATTCAACCCTGAATTAAATGCAGGTAACTGAGACAACAGGAAATATTTTAGCTATCACTGTATTCAGGGTGAGTTAATAGGTATTTTCTGACCAAAAAGATGGTGTGAACTAACAGCACGCAAGGCTGCATTCCAACATACGTATTTCAGTAGACAGATTTCCAAATCTGTTGTTCCATTCCCTTAAGGGACTGCTATAAGAATGTATATGTCCTCACTCTTAATGGTACCCTATAAAGATAAGGGAATGAGAAAATAAACAGATACAGTAGAACAGCCAAGGACACCTGAATTAAAGGTATGTTCCCAGAAAGTTTTATGGAAGAGTTTTCATAGAAATTCAAGAATATTGAAGTTAAGAGTTATCTTAACATCAGTTTTCAAGATAACTCACAAGAGTTATCTTAACATCATTTTATCAGCTCTACTTGATTTCATTGATGTTTAAAAAATCTAAATTCATCTAACTTCAACAAAAATACATGCAGATATAACAATCAACATGAAGTTAAAAATGCCTGAAAAATCTTAATGCATCAAAATAAAATTCTTTTAATGCTATTTTTAAGCAGATATTTAAAAATAACAATAGCAATAGCAGTTAGAGGTATATAGCATTCTATAGTGCTTTACAGCACGCTCTGAGCAGTTTACAATTTAGCATATTGCCCCTCAAAAACTGGATCATCATTTTACCAATCTTGGAAGGATGGAAGGATGAATCAATCTTGAACCAGTTAGTATTGAACTCGGGGCTGTAGGCAGAGTCAGCCCGAAATACTGCATTCTAACCATTATACCATGGGGCAGTGTCCTTTTTACATTAAAAAATGATGAAGCAATGTTTTTGTAATACTGTGTAAAACAATTGTAGTGTAAATGACACATACATTTCATCAATGTAGCATGCCCTGAAATGGCCACTTGGAAACCTACAGATCATTTTTAATGTAGACATCATAATAATGTAGACATTATTGTAGACAGGTAAATAGGCCCACCTCTATGGCCTTTCAGAAAGCTATGAAGGCTTGGCTCTTCCCTCAGGCATTGAGTCTTGGGTGATTGTTGCTGAAACTCTGGCATGAGTCTATATGATTAGCGGGAATTTAGATTTTTGTAGAAATCTCAGTTGACTTTCTTTTTTGCTTTTAATATCATTTCTTTTCAGTTTGTTTGTATGGATGAGCAGCTATATGAATACGATAAGTAAGTAAACAAATAAGTAAATAAACAAACAAACAAACAAACAAATATCCAGAAGTTCAGAGGTCATTTTTCTTCTTTTCTTCATATCAACATTAAGATATCTTTGTTACCCTTAGGGATATTTTTTAAAAAATAATAATAGAATATATACGTATATATTTAAATCTTTATTTAAATAAAATCTACCTATATTCTCCACATAGTACAGTTTCAATTTCTGAGATGGTTGGAAATTGTCTATTGACTCCCATCCAAGAAAAGTAAATCAAAGTTTGATTGCTTTTGTGGGTTTCACATATTTGCAATTACCGTAAACTGCAGAAGAAAACTGTACAATAAATTTTGCCACCAATCTAATAGTTGGATGGAAGGCCAGGTTGTCTTTCATTGTAGGTACAATACGTCAGTACAAGGTATTCTGTTTGGCGGTAGCAGCCCTCTGCTGGGAATATGGACTGTTTATCTATTTCACCTCCAAAATGCATATTACTGTATCTGCTTTCTTGATTGGGTTTTACTGTTATTTTGCTGCGTTATTTCAAACTGAACTTAGATTCATAGAAAATACTAAACTACAAAGTTATTTGTGGCTGAGTATGTTGTACACCTAGCCACTGTTGATTGTAAACCACAATTTAGAGTTTAATAAGTGTTCTGCGAATCTTGCTAACCATAGTTTATTCAATAATAGTCACAGCAGTCTAATCCATTTTTTCTTCTTAATTTCCCTTCACTGCAAATGTCCAACCAGCTCTGGTAAAACTAATGGCAGAATAATAAAAAACAATTTGATTGTGTCCCTGCTGGAAGATCAAATATTTAAAATTCCATTTTCACAATCTCACAACAATTCTGTCAGGTGGATCATTAATTAATTATAATTAGTTAATGGAATTAGCTGGAATAGTTGAAGAAATGGCATATAAAACCTATCAATTTCTTTTTTCACCATACACACACTTCTGTGTCACTGGCTTTGTAATTTTATACTACAGTGGGACTTTCTTAGTACTGCTTTTTTGCTCATTGACATCTAATAGAATGGTCATTCTGTAGAATTCACATTCCATTATACTTATCCAAAATAAGCTACTTCCGGTTCCGGCTCCAGCGGCGACGGGCGAGCCTAGCGCTCGCTCGCCGCTTTGTTGCCTTTTCTGCCCCCCCACGGGGGCGAGACGCTCCGGTTACCGGAGGTCTCCCGTAGGGTCGGCTCGGAGAGGACGTTCTTCCTCACGGCGGTGGGGAGAGCGCTCCCCTCTGCGACCTAGGTGAGGAGGAACATGCTGCGGGGGGTTCTCCCTTCGCCAACGGCTGTCGGCGCCATTCACTTCAATGCAGAGGGCTGAGCGGAGAGATCGGAAGGTCTGCCGAGGCTTCAGCTGCGAGGGAGAGTGAGTTTAAAAAATACTTTTTTTCCTTGCTGCCAGCCAGGCTGAATGGACTGGGAGGGGGGTGTTTGTTTCCAAAAAAAAACCCCTCGGACTTAAGCGGCACTTTAAAATGGCTTCTCTGGAAGAGAAAGCGGAAATCTTAAATCCGGACTGTCTCTAACAAGGGAAAGTGGTATGCGGCTACTTGCAACATTGTTTCTAGGTCTGGCTGGATTAAAAAAAATTATTTTTCTACTCTCTCCTCTGGGCTCTGAGATGGGCGGTGGAAGGTGGCTTTTCTTTGTCCCTGCCTGATTATTTCAACTATGGAAAATTCCCAGCGTCTCTTTACAATTGGGACTCTCTCTGGATATTGATGAAGAATTTTTCTCTTGCTGGATTTGTGATTTCCTTTCTGGAGTACCTTCGCTATTATAACTAGTGAGTTGGAAAATTGTCTCTCTCTTGGTTCCTGAATTTTACAACGTTTCAACCTTGATCAGAACTTTTGGCTCCCGGTTAGTCTCACCAACCCCACCCTGAAAACGCCATTTTGGTGGCATTGACTTTAACAGTTAATCATGGCTCAAGAAACAGCACTGGCAAGTTTAGAACAACGGATGGCTTCTCTTGAAACTGTTATACAAACTTTGGTAAAAGAAATTCAGGCCCAGAGGGCAGAAAACATCAATTTCAAGAAGGAGCTATTGGATACACGGAAGCAAGTGCTGGAAAACACACAGAAGACTGAAGAATTGGAAGGGGGGTTGGTGGGGGTTAAGGGAGAGATTAAAAATGTTATTAAAGAGGTTGGGGAAACAAATGGGCATGTGTCTAGGATAGATATGGAAAGAATGACACATTTTTTGAGATTTCAGAACGTTCTTGAGGAATCTGGTGAATGCCTCCCTGATCTTATGAGCACAATTTTAGCAGACTATTTACAAAAACCTAAAGATGAGATCAGGGGGGACATTGACCTAGCCTACAGAATTAACTCAGCATATGCCAGGATAAATGACGTGCCTAGAGAGATACATGTGAAATTTGTTAGAAGGTCAACCAGAGAGGAAATCCTGAAAGTGCAGAGAGGTAGTCCATTAATTTACCAACAAAAAGAGGTTGCTATCTTGAAGCAGATCCCTAGAAAGATTCGAGAAGCAAGGAGGGAATTTTCCTTCTTGTCAAAAATTTTATTTGATCACGGGATTTGGTTCAAGTGGGTGACACCCGAAGGGATGCTGGTGTTCTGGGAAGGAGGAAGAGTGAGGATTAAAACAGTTGTTGAGGCGGAAGCCTTTCTTAAAAAACATTCCTCTGCCCTGGGGGAAGATCCAGGGGGGACGGAGGGGGCCGCGGCCCCGCCCGCTGGGGGCCAGGGAGGAGAAAAAGAAGATACAATAGCCAAGAGACTTAGATCGAAAAAATAACTTTGCCTTGATTTTTCTGAACAATTTTGCATAATATTTTATCTGGATTTTTGTAAATGTCTGACAGCATGGAATTGAGAATTTAGGTATATGTACTTGCTTTTACCTTGTAGTGTTATGAAAAATGTTTTTTTTTTGTTATTTTATACTCTGTATTTTGAGGTCTCGGAAGGGCCGACGACTCTGACGTGAATGCTCTCAAAATTTCTTTGTATCCCTTACCCTACCCTATAGAAAAAATTTAAAACCAATAAAACTTTTTCAATACAAAATAAGCTACTTCTATAATGGTCATAAAATTAACACAAATAACAAAGTGATGCAAATCTCAAATTTCAACACAAATTCTAATACGGTCAGAATTTAGTTATAATTCTAATTTGCAGCACTAAGTTTAATGATTATTTCTTTCTTGTTGCAACGAGAAAAAAATGTGCTTGCAAGAGCAGTTTGCCTCTTGCTTGAAATGCAGAGAATAGGAAAATAGGTGAATGTGTATGAATTATTTAAAACTACACGAAAATCATCCTCCCCCCTCCAAATCTTCTAACTTAAACCTACTTTATTGTTGCACGCTCTAGAGATGAGTGACATTTAACACAACTCTGTCATGCTCCCATACACACTTTCCTGTCTGACAGCCAGAGGGGGAAAAATGTACGGATAACAGGCAAGCATATGCAGATTTTAAGTGTTTCAGCCTATTTGATCTACCCTTCCTCTCTGTTTCTCCTGAACCAAACTCCATGCAACATAGCAACAATCAAAAGGAAAAATATTGCCATCTGGCAAAATGTCAAAATAACATCACTTCATTTGTTGCATGATTAAGAAACACTTCCCATCCGATAAATAAGAGATACTGAGAATTAATGTGCAGAGCCAGTGCTTAACTGACCCACATTATCAGTAGCTCTTCCTGCTTGGTTGCACTACCTTTTCTAAGTTTAAAGAAGGGGAGTTGTGTGCATGTATATGTTAAGTGCAGTTGGGGGGTGAGGGGCAGGAGATGATCTAAAATGTCAGGTCCCCACAATGAATAGCAAGTGAAAACATTTACACTACTTGTAATCTCGCAAGACCAAATTATCAATCAGTTTTCAAGATGTTGCATCTATCCGTAAAGACTGCACTAATACTTTGGATTAATGTATATATGATCTAAATACAGAAAATGGATTTCGCCTATAGAATAACAGTGGAGATATTGTTCATATATTGGTTTCTTTGTCATTTTGGGGGTGTCTTCAGGATATGGTTAAAAAAAATAAAATGGTGGCCATAATGCTGTGATCAAAGCTCTACCTTTTAATTTGTTTCATGCACATGACAGATAAAAACAGGAAGAGCTTATAATGCACCATCATGGCTGCCATATTATTTTATTTTGCTTTGGTTTTTTCTGTAGTTAGCAGACACGTCTGGAAAATTTGCTCTCTCCCAGTTCCCAGGTTCACATGTTACTGCATGAAATTCAAAAGAATATAGAAGAGTAAGGCTTTTGTAATCCTAAATCTCTCACACTCACAGCACCATTTTACTGACAACAGGTCCAGATAAAGATCCCAATAGAACAAAACAGGAAGTCATCACACAAATGTTATCTGTATGCACTTGCATGTCCTATATGTATTTCTATATGCATAGAAATACATATAGGACATGCAAGTGCATACAGGGCACAGTTGTGATCTCATACTATTCATTTCACAAACTGCCCCCTTTGATCTTCAATAGGTTTGTTTGTATTATTTGGAAGGTTAGGTGAAACCTTTCTAGGTGTCTAGAAAAATGATAAAATAATAAAGCCCTTAGACCTTTAAAAAGACAAAGAAGAAGATGCCATCTGGCTACTCCAGAAAAAATAGCAACTTAAAGAATAGAGTAGAGTAGAGTAGAGTAGAGTAGAGTAGAGTAGAGTAGAGTAGAGTAGAGTAGAGTAGAGTAGAGTAGAGTAGAGTAGAGTAGAGTAGAATTCTTTATTGGCCAAGTGTGATTGGACACTCAAGGAATTTGTCTTTGGTGCATATGCTTTCAGTGTACATGGAAGGAAAAGAAATAAAAAAATACATTCATCAAGAATCATAACATACAACACTTAGTGATAATCATAGGTTACTAATAAGCAATCAAAAAAATGCTTCTGCAGGTTTTGAATTGGCAACATCAATTTAGGTCAGCAAAACATTCTGCCATTTCCTTATTTCTGGCAAGGAGAGGCATAGAGCTCTGTATCAGCTCAGTAGAAACTTTCCCCTGCAAAGTAGCCTCTGAACTATTGCAGTTAGCCTGCAGCAAACTGAAGCCTTCTGTCCCAAACAGACAGCAATACTCAAACTGACATAGGGAGGGAAAGGGCAGTTTTGAAGTGGAGCTGAGAAATGCAAATGGAAGTTGCTTTTGGGCTGCGTGGCGGATCGATAGAAGGTGACATCCATTTCTGCTCCCCAGAAAATGTTTGCAGGCCAGTTCTAATGACAGGGCAAGAGGTATGTAAATCCAGAACTGACCTCAGTGAGATTCTCCTGAAGGAACAGCAGTATGGATTTATCCTCTGTTGGACAAGCAATGACCCAGGGATATTTATAAGGGGTAAGTGACTTGCACTTCTTATAGCCTATGGACCTATATCATAGGACCATTGGTTGACTGATTCATTGACTTAATCATTTTCTAAAGCCATCTACCCTCTTTTATTTCAAAGTCTTGCAGAAGAGATCATTTCAAATTTCTAATAAGAACTATTATTTCCTTCTTTGCAGCTTGGAGCCTTGGAAAGAAGGGTTAGAATAAGGGTTAGAAATAAAACCACTGTTCCTTCTATTCTCACTTTCCAAAACAGCATTCTCTACATATATTGAGAGTACAACTTCCTGAATTCTAAGCCTTAATGGGTTTCTGATTGGAAATTATGGAATTTTTAATCCCAATACATATTGACGCCAATAAAATAACATTGCAATCTCTATCTTTCAGATCTCTAATGAGCTAAGAATCCAGAAAACTTTGTTGTAAGTAAAATTCCACCTAGAAATTCAAGACATCCATAGTGAAGTTCACTCTCACACCCATGGGGCATTTTAATCAGATATTAGAATGCAGGTTGGTACTATGGCTAATGTTTACACTCATATACAAAACCAATCAAACATTTGTTCGATACTCTTCCTGCTGCATTCACAATGACTTGGCCATTTCCCCCAAAATGGTCTTTTTTAGATACTAGAATAAGATGAAATCTAGGATTGGTTTTCTACTGTTGGGAACTATTCATCCTTTGCCTTGAATTTTATTACGCTCCCTTGTAAAGTTTAAGGATGTTCTGGAGACGTTTTGAAAAGGTATTAGGAATGCAAAGAAAAAGAAGAGAAGATTCTATTGTACGATCTAAAGCTGATAACGTAATACGTCTACATGTTACCCATTGTACAAGCTTATTATTACCAATGTTAAATCCTAAACAAGCCTTAATTTGAAGGATGGGAATACATCAGAAAACTTTATTTAACGCCTTTTCCAAAGAAAGAAAGGGGAGGAAGGGGGGGGGGGAGTGGGATATAAGGGGGAAGAAAGTTGATATACAGAGTGTTGTACCAGAATTCCAAACAGATTTGATTAAGACAGTTTACTAAATCTGTCAGAGATCACTTAATCTAAAACTGAAGTCTTCTCATTGACTCACTATTTTAGCTACTGTAAAATAGGTTCCCAATTGTGCAACTGCCTCAGGATGCTATGGACATGTCATATCACCCTGCTAAATGTTATATATAACTCACAAAAACCAAATGCTCCATGAAATAAATTCTACGTGTATGCTTTCTGCAGCAGGTTTAGATAAAGTGTTTGGCAGGGTCTTTTTTACAGAAATCTCATTTAAAATACAGCTGAGTGCTCTCTGAGCTATTTCTTTTGATTGGGAAAGCAAATAGTACATGACACAGAGGAAATGATAGATTCTTGATGTGTGACTGGGTAAAATAACACAGCTGTAAGCACATAACTGCTCTCTGCTCAACCAGGTGAACTACATTTTTCTGTGTGTACTACATGCTTCCGGAGGGCAACCATATGGGAATGCAGGGATCTAGGCCATCACTGGAATAAAGAAAGAGAATGTTGTTGTTGTCCCACACCTTTGCTGTCATCTAGTGGCCATCCAGAGTTTTACACATTCAATATACTAAAGTGTAGATATTTGTATTTTCTTCCACACCTACATTCATTGTCAGCATCTTTTTATCATTATGTCTTTGCCGTTACACTGGATTAAAGTTTTTAAAATCTAAAACTAATAAGCCTAACTATTAAGAAAATCTGCAAGCAGCTTCAATATAAATCAGTTTACTGCTCTTTAGAAGTTCTAAACCCCTACACATAATTAAGATGAGAAATGTTAGAGAAGTCCAGATATGATGATAGAGAAATAATGCAACAACAGTTATTTTTCTCATTTTAATATGGTGGGCTTTTCAGGATTTAGAATCAGATGTAGCCATAAAATGGAATATCAAAGTTGTTAGAAATCAGACAGCATATAAATTTAATATTTTATTATGTTGGTGACACGGTCAGTCAGGTATCTAGACTAGAGTTGGTATTTTTATCCACCTATCAAGCCCTTCCCAAGAACCTGGTATAGTCAGATGTTGTTTGATAGCGGTATAGAATACTGCTGCAGAATGTAAGCTGTTTCAAATAAAGCTGCCTTTTGTAATTGACTGATAGTTATTTTGTCAATGCCAAGGGTATCCAAGTGGTGCTCTAGGTGTTCTGGAATGGCACCCAAGGTGGCTATTACTAGTGGTATTATTTTTGCTTTCTTTTGCCACAGTTGTTGTACTTGTGCTTTTATTTGCAAGTCTTTGTATTTTGTTATTTTCTCCAGTTTTTTCTCTTCTCTACTGCTATTTCCAGATACTACAGTGGTCACTTTGGGGTCTTTCTTATCAACAGGCATTGGTAGATATCTGCTGACTTGTTGACACATCTCCCTCTCTTAAATTGGAATGGTAGGGATGGTGCTAAAATCCGAGGAGAGCGATGGTGAACCTTTTTTGGCTCATGTGTTATAAGTGGGGAGTGCAGGGGAGTCGTGCGCGGGTGTGCCACACCCATAATGCAGTGTACGACACCCCCCCCAGTGCGCATGCGTGCACTACAGGCATGACCTCCCCATTTTTTGCATGCTCTTTTTGCTCTCCCCAGGCTCCAGAGGCTTTATAGGAGCCTGGGGAGGGCGAAAACAGCCTTCTGGAAGCTTCAGCAACCTTCAGGAGGCTTCCCTTAAGCCTCTGGACCACTCAAAATGATACTCGAAGCAAATTGGATGTCACTTCCGGTTTCGTCAGTGCGTCATTTTGAGTGCTCCAAAGGCTTCAGAGAAGCCTCCTGAAGGTTGCTGAAGCCTCCGGAGGGCCTGGAAAGCCTCTGGAGTACTCAAAATAATGTGCCGCCAAAACCAGAAGTGACGTCTGCTTGGAGCATCATTTTGAGTGGTCCGGAGGCTTAAGGGAAGCCTCCTGAAGGTCACTGAAGCCTCCGGACCACTCAAAATGACACTCCAAGCAAATAGGACATCACTTCTGGTTTCGGCGGCACTTCATTTTGTGTGCTCAGAGACTTTAGGGAAGTTCATGAAGCCTCTGGAGGGCCTCCGGGGGAAAGCTCTTTTTGCCCTCCCCAGGCTCATAAAGCTTCTGGGAAAAAGGGCGAATTCAGCTGGCCAGCGTGCATGCACGCGGCCAGCTGACAGGGCATCGCCTCGCGTGCCCTGACAAATGCCTCCGCGTGCCACCTGTGGCACGCGTGCCATAGGTTCGCCATCATGGTCCTAGGAGATGGCAGGGTCCTTCATTTGTAAGGCAGCCATGGGAATGAGGTTCTCCAAGCCCATGGAGAATGAGGTTCTCCAAGCCCTAGAGTTCTCAAGCAAATCACAATTCCTGAACAAACTGCTTGTACTGACAATTACATTCTTTCCTGTGACAAAACAGCAAGCCAGTTACATTACAATGTTGTGCATGAATATTAATGACTTGGAGTAGGAAATTGAAGGTTCTGCTGGCTCTGATTTTCCATCAAGTATCCATTAACTAATTGTATGTGCATCACAACAGAGCCATTAGCACTCTCGGTATTGTCTTCCTTGAAAACGTTAAAGTTCACCTTGAACAGGAAGAAATAAGTTCACTTATAGTGATATCAGGTAATAACCACTCTCCTTCTTTACACTGCTATCCTTGTGAATGAAAGCCAGTGTGAATGAAGTTAGTTTGCTTACACTTACCTAAAGGCTGCGGGAAGCAAGAATTTAATTTGATCTGAAAACCTCCCACAGCCTGCACATTTCGAAGACCCAGTCACAAAGCCAATCAATAAGGACCATTCAGATATTTGCTGTCAGGAGCTAAAAAGAAAATAGATACCAGGAAAGCCATAAGTGTGATAAATTTTGGTGCCGCTTCCCTCTGACTAATGTAGGCACTAAAACACTGCATGAATATCCTACTTTGAAAGATGTCATATTTCTGAGAGGCCAATCAATCTCAGGTCCTCTGTGAGCCACATTAAAATGCATTTGTCACTGTACATTTATGAAATATTGATGGTGTTTTTAGGGGGGGAAGTGTTAGAAGGTGGAGAGGTAGATCAAAAAGGGGAGAGGGAGCAGCTTCAATGAATTATCTTTAGGCTACAAGAAGAAGAAATGGATTCAGGACCTTATTGTGGGTGAGTGTGAAAAAGTCATCAGTGGTATTGCATGTCTGAAGCAAGTATATGAGCAGTAGGCAATGCCTCACAATTGAAAGAGTGCATCAGTTTAAATGATTTTGTGATTTCCTTCATCAGAAGAGGACATGGAATCTACATTGCTAAGCAAAGTACATTTTAAGAATGCTTAATGGGTGACTGTGTCTTTGTGTTTGTAATGGTATGTGGAATTGAACTTGGAAGACAGGAGGAAGAGCTGCATACTAGACAACAGTGGTGAGTTGCTGACTGGTACAACTGTACTGGTAGTGGTCTGGAGTAGCTGAGAGTGTACTGGTAGAGTGACTCTTTTGGCCCACCCGCTGGCCCACACCCTATAGCTGTATTTATGCCAAAAGACTCATTATGCATGCATGTACAGCACGTGGTGCCTGTGCGCACCCCAACAATCAGATGGGTGTCACAGGGGCAGTGGATGTGCATGTGTGCACAGCGCACGTCAGACACATGCAGAGTACACATCAGGCGCGTGCACGAACAGACCGCGATCAGTATACTGGCAACGATGGTAAGAGCAACCCACCACTGCTAGACAACTATCATGAAAAAGATACCTCAGCCCACAGAAGGAGAAAATCTTGCATTTTGTTTGTATGTTTGTTTGTTTGTTTGTTTCACTAAAACAACCATAGAAAGCAACTAGCATACTGTTGATCTCAAGCACATTCCATTTGTTTGTTTGTTTGCTTGCTTTGTTTGTGTCTTATGCCACCCATCTCCCCTGCAAGGGGATTTGGGGCAGTTTACAAGTTATAAAAGAGGTAGAAAAATAATTAAAACATTAAAATTACACAGATTAAGATTACAACAACTATGCTAAAACTAGAATTAGGATGGAAACAAGATCTTCTTCCTCTGTCAATCACATCTAGGGGTGAGCATCCCCCTCAGGACCCCAGGCCAACTGCCAAGGTTTAATACATTTCCAGAACTCCCAAAGGTGAGATCAGTTTTCATCTCGAGTGGCAGAGTTTTCCATAGGGATGGGGTCACAGCTATTCTCCTTGAAGCCATATTCCTTGGCAGACGGCATCGGTAGCAGGCTTCTTCTGCTGGTGCAAATGGGAAAGGCTAGTCCCATTGGGGAGAGACACCTCCTCAGATAACCTGGATCCATGCCATATAGGGCTTTTTTTGGCTATTTTCCAAAATTAGCAAGATTTTTTTTTGCAATTGAATAAGGTAAAGGCAATTTCTACTATCACTCCCTTTCTCCCCACAGAAACTTGAATTTAAAAAGATTTTGTAATTGAATGCAACTTCTTATTTGCTTTCTGGAAGAGGATGTGTGCTTGTTCAGATGGTCTTCATTGCTACATGATGTATGGAGAGATGAATGGGTAGATTAGATTAGATTAGATTAGATTAGATTAGATTAGATTAGATTGGAGAGAGAAAGAGAGAGATTGACCAAAAATCTAGCTTCCAGTCAGCTGCCCCTAGGAATATTTTTTCTCTAGAGAGTATAGAAAGTTTCATAAAATTTTCTGATAAACAGTTTTGAGTAATAAAGGAAAAAACTCTCCAAAGTCTGAAAGCACTGCTTAGCCTCTCCAGGTGCTCCCTACCATCTCAACTTACTTCTCACTTTTTTCCTGATGGATGATAAGAGTTTCAGCCAAAGCACTGGTCTTCAGCCACTATGATGTTTAAATTTTGAGTATGCCTGCAAGATATATTTATAGAGCAATGCTGATATTTTGCCCTGCAGCACATTAGCATCTTGGTTATATTTTTAAAAACCGTAAATCAAATTAGGTGCGAAGGTCCCAAGGAATACGTCCATGGATTCTTGGCAGGCTACAGGTTCCATGTTGAGAACCCGTAACCCTATTTTGATTGTCCCTAAAGTCGACCAGGTCTATGATGGTTCCAGATTACAGCAGGTGAGTGACTCTAAAACTGTACTGAAGGGATTTCTCTTTAATAGAGAAACCACTTGGTATTCAGCCAAACACAGTGTGAGAATGTGCCAATTCCAAATATAAATGTTACAGCCAGAACCTCATTATTATTCCTTTCCTCCTACTTTATGCATTCATTTATCTATCACACTGATAAAGATAAAAATAGAATTAACACAAGGCAGTAAAATCAGTTGCCAAATTCACTGTGCACAGGGAGTTCATTATACCATCTATGATAATGCTTTATAGTCAGCATTTCCCAAAGACCCTGTATTTACATTCCTAAGCACTTTGCAAATAGCTACTCCATGTGCAGAAAGGATTGGCAGCTTAGGTATCGCAAAAGGTCTTCACAATTTTGGAATATGTTCTGACTGGAGTGTAGCCAGAACTAGGTTTGGCAACTTTCACAGCAGAACATTATGCATTTTCGGCTCAGTCAATTGTTTGATTTAACTTATTCATCTCAACCAGTAATGGCAATAACAGTAGCTGTGCACTTTAGAGCTTAAAATATAAACAAAAAGACTCTCATTCCAACTTGGAACAACTGAGTACACAAGTAACTGTGAAGATATGAAGAGCAACAAAGCTAAGAAGAAGAGCTTTTTGCCCTCCTACTGTCCTAGGTTATCAAACTGAAAATTAGATTATAACAGTGCAATTTTATGCAATTGGAGCTTAGAACTAGGTCTTAGAAGAGGTCTATCAGAAAATATTCCCTTTTCCTTTCCCTGCTTTCACTGCACATCAATAGAATCAGGGAAGAGGAGCATATTGTCCCTGATAATTAGAATTACCAATTAATTAGAGCTGATTGCAACAAAGTCCACAGTAAATCATGATGATACTATACTAACAACATACACACCATGGCATCATCACATAAAGGCTGCCATTACATATTTGAATCTCAACAGCACACACAAGGGCATAGGCCACATCATTTGCATGATACAGAGATTCCCCCATTTGAGATTCCCCTTGCTCATCCAAATCCTCCCAGTCAATTCCCAAGTCTGAACTACCTGAAAAAGAGAGAGACGGGAATAGACTTAAGACTGTCCTTATCCCATATCCATATGTATCTCATAAAGTACTTTTGAAAAGGTTTTGGCTTTATAGTTTTTGTTTGTTTCTTTGGCTGAAAGCAGATCTTATTCTCAAACCATACATTTCACAAATAGACCTCATCTCAACTCTCTAGATAGATTGCATGGTTCTAATTTTGCAGATATCTCCCACAATATATACTTAGCCTTACTTAAGTATCTGAAAATAAAGAACAATGGTGTCTCCTGTTGAGCCAGGAATAGCTGGTAAAAAGAAACTAAGGTGGAAGCTAATTACACGAAACTAGTTATTTATCGAGGGCTTTTGCGGGATCGCATCCTGCCCCATACATCCCTGCAGCCGATTCGCTCCCACAGAGAGGGACTTCTCCGGGTGCTGTCCACTAGGCTATGCCAGCGGGCGATGCCCAGGGGAAGGGCCTTCTCTGTGATAGGCCCGACCCTCTGGAACGACCTTCCCCCTGAAATTAGAACAACCACGGACCTCCGCTCCTTCCGGCAAAAATTAAAAACACACTTCTTCTGCTTGGCCAGCCTAGGGTAATTAAACTGTTTTTAGGAGTTTTTAGGGTTTAGTTTTAGTTTTATATGGGCTTTTAGCGCAGGGTTAGTTTAATTCGTTTTAATATTGTACTTTGTTTGTGGTTTTTAATTGTATTTTTAATTCCCTGTGCCCCGCCTCGAGTCCCTTCGGGGAGAGAGAGCGGGTTATAAATTAAAAATTATTTTTTATTATTATTATTATTATTATTATTATTATTATTATTATTAGCATTAGCATTAGCATTAGCATTAGCATTAGCATTAGCATTAGCATTAGCATTAGCATTATTAGCATTATTATTATTAGCATTATTATTTATCATTTATCATTTATCATTTATCATTTATCATTTATCATTTATCATTTATTATTATTATTATTATTATTATTATTATTATTATTATTATTATTATTATTATTATTATTATTATTATTATTATTAAATATATTGAGATGGACCTCTTCCCAAACCTTTGGTCTATTATTCCTTACAATCTGTTGTGTGACACACCTGGAACCTTGATTAATTGGAAGGATGATGGATGATCCAGCAAGGGAGAGAACAAACATTAAATTAATGGCTGTCTTATGTTCTACTGTAACAGGTGTAAGGAATACAAATATTCTCTGACTTTTGTACTCTGAGTCTTCCAAAATGAAGCAAGAAACAAATACATTGAGGGCTGGACTGAAGCAGGAACCAATCAAATAACAGCAGAATACCTTGCTCAATTCTTTACTTTACTTACTTTATTCATACTTTTATACTGCCCTCTCCCCCAAATGGGACTCAGGGCGGTGCACAGGAATAAAAATAAAATATAAATAAACAGACAAGTAAATTTAAAATTAAATTAAATGAATTTGACCTGTGCTAAAACTTAATTTAAAAACCCAGCTAAAAATTCAATAATAAACATAACTATGTCAGGCCGGCCACATGGAAGAAGTGTGTTTTAAGTGCTCGACGGAAGAGGTGAAGGTCCGTGATTGTGTAGAGGTCGGGGGGCAGGTCATTCCAGAGGGCTGGGCCAGCCACAGAGAAGGCTCTTCCTCTGGGGGCTTCCAGCCGGCACTGTCTGGTGGACGGCACCCTGAGGAGGCCCACCCTGTGGGAGCGGACAGGCCGGGTGGAAGTATGTGGCATGAGGCGGTCCTGCAAGTAGCCAGGTCCTATGCCATGGAGCGCTTTAAAGATGGTCACTAAGACCTTGAAGTGCACCCGGAAAGCCACAGGCAGCCAGTGCAGCTCGCGCAGGGGAGGTGTTATATGGGAGTATCTAGAGACTCCCAAAATCCCCCGCGCGGCCGCATTCTGCACTAACTGAAGCCTCCGGGTGCACCTCAAGGGAAGCCACATGTAGAGAGCATTACAGTAGTCCAGGCGGGAAGTGACGAGAGCTTGAGTGACTGTACGTAAGGCGCCACGATCCAGAAAGGGAAACAACTGGCGTATCAGGTATACCTGATAGAAGGCCCCCCTGGCTACAGCCGTCACATGGTCGCCCAAGGACACCCAAGAGTCCAGGAGGACACCTTTCTGCGGGAGGCAGTGTCTCGCCCTCGATAACCAGAGATGGAGCCAACTGGCTATGTTGCGGCGCCGGAAACCACAGCCTCTCAGTCTTGGACGGGTTGAGTCGGAGCCCATTCCTCCCCATCCAGGCTCGCATGGCCTCCAAACATCGGGACATCACTTCGACAGCATCATTGGGGTGGTCAGGGGTAGAGATATACAGCTGGGTGTCATCAGTGTACAGATGGAACTCTACCCCATAACCACGGATGATCTCACCCAGTGGCTTCATATAGATGTTGAACAGGAGGGGCAAGAGGACCGACCCCTGCGGCACCCCACACGTAAGGGGCCTTGAGGTCAACCTCTGCCCTCCTGTCAACACAAATTGCGACCGGTCGGAGAGGTAGGAGGAGAACCACCGCAATACGGTGCCTCCCAGTCCCAACCCCCCCAACCGGTGCAATAAGATATCATGGTTGATGGTATCGAAAGCCGCTGAGAGATCTAACAGGACCAGGATAGAGGAACAGCCTCTATCCCGGGCCCTCCAGAGATCATCTACCATTGCAACCAATGCCGTCTCGGTGCTGTACCCGGGTCGGAAGCCGGACTGGCGTGAGTCTAGATAGGCAGTTTCCTCCAGGTGCTGGGGGAACTGTCCTGCCACTACACTCTCAACAACCTTCACTAGAAAGCGAAGGTTGGAGACCGGACGGTAATTAGATAACACAGCTGGGTCCAGGGAAGGCTTCTTGAGGAGGGGCCTCACCACCGCCTCTTTCAGGATGGTCGGTAAGAGCCCTTCACTCAGAGAAGCGTTAACAATCTCCTGGAGCCAGCCTCGTGTAACCTCCCAGGAAGCCAGTACAAGCCAGGAGGGACATGGGTCCAATAAACATGTGGTGGCATTCAGCCGCCCCAGCATCCTGTCCATGCTATCAGGAGTCACTGGGTCAAACTCAGCCCAAACAATAGTCTCAAGGCCTGCCTCCGTCACCCTGTCTGGACCAGCCCAATTGGAGGCTAACTCGCTCCGGATCTGACCAATTTTATCCTGCAGATATGATCCAAATTCCTCTGCCCGACCCTGGAAAGGGGCTTCCCACAGCCTCTGATGAAGGAGGGAGCGGGTCACCCTAAACAGGGTGGCAGGGCGGTTATCTGCAGATGCGATAAGAGCGGCGAGATAATCCTGCTTCGCCACTTTTATCGCCACAAGGTAGGTCTGCAAATGCGACCTTGCCCGTGTTCGGTCAGGTTCGGCGCAGGTGGACCTCCAGGTGCTCTCTAGGCGTCTCTTCTGTCGTTTCATTTCCCTCAGCTCCTCGGAAAACCAAGGAGCCAAGGTAATGATCTGACCATGGCAGGGGTTCGATGACTAATTCCCCTAATGCCAGAGCACTCAGCCACTGGCCGGAGGCAAAAACAAGATCCAGTGTGTGTCCCCTGATGTGCATGGGGTCATGAATTACTTGGGTCAGGTCCATGGCCATCATGGAGGCCATGAACTCCCGGACTACCTCAGATGATCCGCCTACCGATGGCAGGTTGAAATCCCCCATGACTAAAAGCCTGGGGGTCCCAACCGCCACCTCAGCGATCACATCGAGGAGCTCGGGTAGGGCTGCTGACATGTAGCAGGGAGCCAAGTACACTATCAGCAAGCCCAGCTGCCTCCCATGACCCCACTTCACATAGAAGGACTCACAACCGGCTATCTGCAGCACAGCGGTCTCCCTAGGCTCAAGACGTTCCTTAATAACAACCGCCACACCCCCCACGCCGCCCCTGGGCCCGTGGCTGATGGAATGCCCGATAACCTGGAGGGCACATTTCTACAAGGGGAATTCCTCCCTCGTGGCCCAACCAGGTCTCCGTGATACCCACCAGGTCTGGCTCCCCCTCCGATACCAAATCATGTATGAGGGGGGCTTTGTTGCCCACGGACCTGGCGTTACACAGCATCAGCCTAGGGCCCCAGCTCTGAGATCCCTGACCACCTGGGTTAGAGGAGGAGCTCTGGAGATCGGAGCATGCAACCGCTTGCAAACAGCGGGTGCGCACTCCTGAGACTTGATATGGTCTCCAGCTCCCGCCATATCTGCCCTTACCCCGGACCGTCCTTATGGAAAAGCCCTCTGTTAAACCTTTGCCCCTCTCCCAATATCGGACCCTACAGCCTCCCCGTCGAGACCGCGGGCCGACCTGAAAGTATTACTTGGTGGGTTGATTCCCTTACCCACACCTTTTACCAGTTAACCCTCCCTCCTCCCTGGGTCCCCTTAAAAGCCGAATTTTAAAAAAATCCTAAAAAAACCCCTTAATCTCCATTTCTGCCATTCTCTGTATTCTGTAGTGATGAGTAACAAATATTGATAAGGAAAGCAAAAGAAAGAAATGTCTTCTTCCAAACTCTTGCTGATAGAAATTACCTGGGAAGTAATTTGTTCATAAATATAGATGAAGTCATTGCAAGCTGCTGTGCAAAAATGTGTAAAAAGCAAAAGGACTGGGGAAAAATAAAAAAAAATATTCTCCAACTTTTCCATTACCAAAGATTTGTAGATACGACATTTCCTTTGTTACAAAGTCTTTTTTTAAATGTTAAACATGTTAAGGTCAGGCAACAGTGGTAGTTGATTTGAATATGTTAACATAATTCTCTCTTAATTTATAATATTCCTCATAGCATAATAATGTCCTCATAAAAGGCCAATAAATGTACAACTAATATTAGAGTTTTTTTTATTTGTCAATTCAATAATGAAGTATCTCTGGGCAGATCAGAGGAAGAAAACCCCACAGATAGTAAAATCCAACAACAATCAGTATAAGAAATAAAAAATATATGAAAATAGACATTTTAACCAAAGGCATTAAAATTTGCTATAAATCTAGGATTGAAATCCCTGCAAGGACATTCCATAGATGGAGTTGCTGATAAGACCCTCTTTCTTGCAGCTATCCACCTAATTTCATTTGTCAGGACCCCCAGAGAAGAACTTCTGAAGATGACTTAAGGGTCCTGCAACTATGTATGGATTCAGTGGCTCCAAGCCATTTAAAATTTAAAGGTCAACATCAACATTTTGAGCAGTCTGGAAATGGATTGGGAGTCACTGTACCTTACCTAGGAGAGCCATTACTGACCTTACCATTCCTAGTTAATAATCTACTGTCTTTGTTTCAGAGAAACATAATTTACCAAATCATTTTCAAAGGTAGGTCTGTGTAAAAGATATTGCAATTAATCCAACTGGAAGATTACTGAAGAATGTGTAATTGAGGCCTGGTTTTAGAGTCATGTCTAGCATATCAGTTTAAATTGATAAAAGGTACTGCCATCAATGTCAGAACTGAAATTTTGGGGAAAAGAATCTGGTGGTATCGTAAAATAACAGAATGACTTTTTGTGACTGCCTTCACTTCAGAAGGTGCATTGGGGTTACTGATTTTCAAGGACTCTGAATTAAAGTCAGTCATGATGTCAAGAAATGAAATTTGAGATCTTATTGGCAAACCAAACATAAAAATAAAAAGTATCTGTACTCAAAGGAAAAACTTTTACAACTCAAAATGTAAAAACACATCTAACATAATTACATAAAATGAGATCAGGGGGGATCCAAGAGTTATAAGCCAACTGGCTTAATATCTATTCTGAGTAAATTGGTGCAAAATATTATTAAAAGATAAAATTATCAAATGTATAGAAAGACAAATCTTACCATAGGAGAATCAGCATGTTTTCTGTTTTATCCACCAAGTGTTTAAAGTTCTTTTAAAATATTAGCAAACAGAAATTTGGGGTGATACAGAATATATAAAATGTTTGATAAAGTCTATTGCATGTATAAAATTAAGTGTCAAGAGAAAAAAATGTTTCTGATTGGCAAATGATTAAAGAACGGAAAGCAATGCTTAAGAAATGAAGAGATACAAACACTGAGTTCCCCAAAAACCTATAACGAATACTTTCTGTTTTCATAAATGATCTAATTTAAATAAGACAATTAAATAGCTGTTCCTGAATGACACCAAATTATTTTGATTGCTTAAAATTGGAAGAAACAGTGAAATGGTCAATAAATAACTATTAAATTAGCAAATGTGCTTTAACAAGCAAATTAAAATTATGCTCATACAACTTTAAAGTCCTGATATCATGATGAGGTCTGATAACTAGCTAAAGGAAGAGTCTTGTGTTGGATAATTTAATGGGTAGCTCATTGAAAATACTGATTTGTGTCAAATGATCTGAAGAGTTAAATTCCATATGAATATCATATAATATATATAATCATGCATTCCATGGAGGAAGATGAGAAAATATAAAAGAAAAGTATTTTTTTTCTCATAAACGTTAGTGCTAGAACATTCAGTAAGGAAGACCCAAGTATCAGAAAAAAATACCTACACAATAAAGGAGAATAAGTCCATTTTAGAAGATATAGGTCAAACTTGCGGTGCCACGTTGCTGTCATGTGATGTTTTGCAATGCTTATTCCCTTCGTAGAGCTGGGCTGGGTATGGCCTGCATGTGATGCATCCGGCCCTCAGGCCACCGGTTTGACACCCCTGAATAGGATATTAATGGCTACCAGTTAGGATGGTTCTGTGTGTTAGAAAGATCTCCTTGAGATCAAGTTGGATCCAAACAATGAAATTACAGAGTGAATAAGCAATGGCTCTGCTCACTGGCCAGAAGGCCAAAGATTAGCTGAGATCTCATTCACCGGCAAGGAAAGGCATATGCTTGCTTCTCCAAGTATGTACACACATCAACAATTAAAAGGCCTTTTCCCTTTGTGTCATTATTTCTATAGATCTAGTCAATGCTACTTAACTTAAATTGTGAAATTAGATATCTTAAGATATGGAAAACCTGATAGAGTGACAGTACCCTCAGTGTATCAAGCTTTTCCTTAACTATGAATCAGGTTCAGGTTCTGCCAGATGTATGTTGCTGACTCTATTAATAATTAGTATATTACATAGTGTGTTCTCTTCTACTGGTGATAAGAGGACTTACATCAGGGGTGAATTCCTACTGATTTGGCCTGGTTCGGCCGAACCGGTAGTGGTTTGGTGGCTTGGGTCGCTGGAACCAGCAGCGACCAAGGGCCGTCATGCCCCAGAACCGCCATCTTTTGGGGGGGGGCTTCTGCGCATGCGCACATGCAGTGCACCCATGAGCGAACTGGCAGTAGAGACTGCCAGAACCCACCCCTGGCTTGCATGTCTTATAATTACATCTTTGGCCCATTTTCCAAAAATATCCTTTAAAATGGCCTTCTTTTATTTCATTCTAATAGGCTCTAGCATCCAACTTTCAAAGTTATCTCATCCGTTTTTTAGGGAGAAACAAAGCCATTTCTCATGAGAAATGCCCTTTTAACTTACTTCAAAGCCTTTCTTTAATTCAAATACATTTGAGCCCTTAAATCTGGTTAAAACATTCTAAAATCAAAGCTGTCATTATTCTTTTCCTCTATATTCTGAAAAAAGAAAGTTCTTTCAAAATTTTAATTTCATTCTTAACAGATAGAAGGAGAATTCACCGAGTCACTATAACCAGGTTTGCAGTTCTGAAGGTTTTCAATCTTTAATAATCAGTAAGGGGGGGGGGGGGGAGTAACTCCAAAGTGATTATGTTTGTTTGAATTTTAACTCCATAAGAGGTGCAGTGGTTAAGTGGCTTAATGACACAGGAGATGGTCTTTGTTCCAACAGTTTGAACAGTAACACATGGCAAGGTGAGGACTTGTCTCTCACTTCAGCTTCTGCCCACCTAGCAGTTCAAAAGCATGTTCTATGCGAGTAAATAAATAGGTATCACTTCTGTGGGGGAGGCAAGCTGGTGCTTTGTGCAGGTGGTCAGATTCCTGCTGGCTTTGAACCTTCCCAGTTGTGATACCCATTTGTGAGGTGGCTCCAGTGGAGGATGGGCCTTGAATGACACTAAGAAAGAGCTGCTCTTCTTTCTTTCTGGTCCAAGCTAGCTCGCCCTCCTGTGGCCCATCCTGTGAGCATGTATCACAATAGAGCTAGTAAACTGGCCAAACTACAACTCTGCATTAGCATTGTAGTCTCCTGGCTAATGTAACAATGCCATCTGCTAATAATAATAATAATAATAACATCATTTCTGAGCTTGGTGGAATCCCACAATTTCCATCTGTTTGCAAGAGACTGTGAAAACGTAGTTTTCACTCACACACAGAAACAGGTGTATGGAGAGCTTATTTATGATCTCAAGGTTTCTCCTTGCTCATGATTGAATTTTCAGCATGCTATATCCAGCATTCAACAGTTTTCAGCCATAATGTCTCATACTGTCCATGAGACATCAATTTGCCATTCCACACCAAAAGGTTTGCTCAGAGAGATTTTATGACTGTAGTTAGATAAAGATCCAGCTCCTTATACAATTAATGGTAAGATAGGCAATCCAAAGGAATCTGTTCATTATGGGATGAAAGTATGGAGTTAGGGGAGTTAGAAACATGAGCTTATAGTATATACTAACAAAGAATTTTCCTTTTGTTCAGAGAATTACTTGCTATCCATGTCTCTGGATATAACTTATGGAATCTGGAAAAATCAGGCAAATCTCTCGAACTTCAGGGGATATATATTAAAATTAAAGGCTGTTCAGAATAGAGCTGGAATGCAAAAGGAATTGTTTAGGTGGCATCTGGAGCAACAGAGCAGAAAAAAAGGTCATTTGTAGAACAATTAGAAGTAATGTTTCAGCTTGGGGGTCTTCCTCAGGCCATTGAGAAACTAGGACATAGTCAAATTCAATGGAATCCTGTTCTTCTGTTGCCTGAGGAAAGCCCTAGAACCAAAATGCCATCTTTTGTTTGATTCTCTTGTTTGACAGATCAAACATTTCTCTATTATTTTGTGTTCTTAGAACTTGGAGAGTGTCGTGAGGTTAGTTTACTCCGAGTCTTCTACTGCCACAGGAGTTATTACTAGGATTCTAGTAATATTTTTCTTTATTGTCCTGTTGTGAAAATTTTAGACCAATCACATAACCCACAAAACTAAAAACAATCATATGGAGAAACATTGGATCATTGTATGGACATGTATACTGTCACAATTTTGGGTGTCTCAAATTTGCAGCTTATGAGATACATGCAGCCTCCAACTTATATTGTACAGCTCAGACTTCACCACACACACAGCAGAGAAACCTCAGCTGGAGATATCTTGCACAGACATTATTGTTTCCCAACAGAAGAAGGTGCAAGTCAAAATATATCTTAGAAGGTGACAGTGGCAAACCCTGTCTATATTGTTCCTTAAATAATATACCCAGGTAGTCACTAGAAGTCAACTTCAAAGAAATGTTCCTTTTATGAAGAATCCTTATTAAGAGCTATAAACTACAGAAAAATAATTTCACTTGCAGATCTTCCTTGCAGGTTTTCAATAGCATTTAAGCAGACCCTAGAAAATAGAACAGAAGACTGTGAACTTTTTATTCCGTTGAAGGCATTATTTGAAACATTTTGAAATGCAAAAGATGAGGGGGAGAGGAGGAGAAGATCTCAAGGTTGAGTATGTGATAGTCCCAAAGAGCAAAGCAGGTTGCATCAAAGCAATGCCTTTCACTGGACTGGTGCTCAAAGCACAAGACCGAATTACCTCCCAAATTATTGGGATATTCCACAAGGACCTTTGAAACTTCTATTAGGTAACTGAGATGAAGTGGCTTTAAATTTCCACCACACCCACAAAGATTCAGTAGAAGGAGGAAATCTTACTACAGTAAAGGCTAACAGTTAATTTAAGTGTTATTATCTATCATTTTAGATCATGTCCATATGTAACTGTTGGAACTACACTTCTTGCACACCAGGCTCAGAGTTGCCATAGAAACTATATTAGAATACATTAGAACCCCCACTTAGGACATGGAAGTTGGAAGTCATTAAAAATTAAAAGTCTTGGGAATTACAACACTGATAGTGAGATGAGCTCCTAAATGGCCACTGTGCTGAGTAACTGCATCCTCAGTAAAGCATAAATAACCCTAATCTGTTGATTAGCTTAGTGGCTAAAACACTGAGCTTGTCGATCAGAAAGGATGGCAGTTTGGTGGTTCAAATCCCTAGTACTGCATAACGGAGTGAGCTCCCATTACTTGTCCCAGCTTCTGCCTAGCAGTTCGAAAGCATGTAAAAATGCAAGTAGAAAAATAGGTACCACAGTTGTTGGGAAGGTAACAGCATTCCATGCACCTTTGGCATTTAGTCATGCCGGCCACTGACCACAGAGACGCCTTTGGACATTACTGGTTCTTTGGCTTTGAAACAGAGATGAGCATCACCCCCTAGAGTCAGGAACGACTAGCACATAGATGAGAGGGGAACCTTTACCTTACTGTTGATCTAGACAATATCTACACACGCTCAAGCAGGTATGACTGAGGCAATCCTCTTAATGGTCATTCAGGTTTCATGAGCAATCAGAGCACATTTTGTCCCTGTCCTTGTTGGTTAGGCTGCTGCACGACCTGGCTGTGGCAATCCAGCCAGACAAATTTTCCATAGGGCTACATGGCTATCATTTCTCAGTCAGATCTCAGCAATACACCTACTGAACTATACAATTCTCCATCCACTTTTCATGACTTTTTGTTTTGAGATGTGAATACTTTTATGCTTTAAAAAAAAACCAAGTAGAACAAGTTCTTTATTGCACTGTGTCCTTTTTGAAATTTATTTATAGGTATTCACATCTGGGGAATACGTAAGCAGCTGAGACTGAAAAATTCACAAGTTGGAAAGTTAAAATGACTTTTTTTTTTTGTTGCGTAGGTGTATTGCCACCTGGAAATGTCTACAGAACAGAGGACATATACTATCATGATCTGCAAATGCTTTATGAATGGGGCCCTTGTGGCTTGATATCAGGAATGAATCTGAAGCAATGACAGACAACTCATACAAAAAAAAACCCTTACTTTTTGGAGGATCCTGAAGTACTCTCTCAAAGAGCTACCTTCAAAAAGTGGGCTCTTGAGACTTGTTGAGTGATGAGTCCTTCCAAGGCAGGTGAAGGTTCTTTGTTAAAAAAAAAACACATTTATGATTGTCATTACTGTATAGTCTAAAAAAGGAGAGTATTGGAATATGAAATTTGCTTCATTGGCAAATTCTGAAAATAGCAACTTTTCATCAAAATTACCAATGATATGTAGATCTGGGGCTATCAAACTTTGTCAAGTTAGCTTCATTGTCATTGGTATAAGAGATTTCTTTTCATTCTGACCTGCACCTTGCTTCGGACTCCTAAAAATGATTGAAGAAATGGCCTTACACTGTAGTTCATTATTAGTTTTAGTGGGTTGACTATCAAAGATGTTATTCATAAAAGGGCTAAAGATCTTCTCCGCTGAACCTTGACTAGTGGTAAAGTTATCACTGTATTAGCAAGATGCCAAGAAATTTTCCTGGAGATTTCTTGAATTTATGACTCTGTGACCCTGAAAGCACAGATAAGCCTCTAAGTGGCATCAGAAACTTTCAGAAAGAGAGCTAACAACTACATGATTGCAAGGAATATAAATCCTTCCATTCTCCAACTTTCAGTCAGAACTGAAGAAGCTTCTTGGATAAAAAGTGAAATGTCTTCAAGCAAAACAAGAAAGTCCTTTTGGGGGGGAAAAGACCTTTTTTGGGACTTGAACTTATGCTCTGAGTAGAATTCATACTTCGTACTAGTTTGAGTACTTCATACTAGTTTGAGAATCAGTCTCCCTTTATTCTATTTAACATAATTAAAAGCCACGTTATTCAACTTTAATTCTAACTTTGAATCATCATGGAAGTTTAAAGGACTTCTATTTAAATATATTAAGTATATCAACAAAAAAGGGGGAATGAAGGTAGGGAAGGAAGGAAGGAAGGAAGGAAGGAAGGAAGGAAGGAAGGAAGTTTATTTGCATAAGAAATATATATCTATATAAATAAAAATGTAAAATAGTTTGTACGAATCCACTAATCTCAAAAACTACTGGGCCGATTTACACCAAACTTTCAGACAATGTAGACAAGGACTTCCAATAATAGAATAGCTAATCATTTTGTGCCTAGCACGCGTGTGTTGTGTACAAATTACACATACAAAAAGTACCCACTAAAATGTGATTTAACATCCCTGTAGCCACGCCCATCAAACTGCTTTTCAACTGTCAGTGTTGGAAAAGGCCTCATACGGCGGCCTCTTGGGGCCAAAAAGGCACAGAGGATAGCAAACTCCCAGGTGGCCCATAGAGGGGGGGGAGAAATTCTGCTCAGGACTGTTCTCTGAGGTAAAAACACGGAGGCAGGCAGCTGCTTTAAACTGTTTAATACGAACTGAACCAAACTGTAACAAAGAACCAGCCATCTGACAGCAAATACAGTTTAATAAAAGAGGGACTAGGGAAGACATGATAGCAGCCTTCCAATATCTCAGGGGTTGCCCCAAAGAAGAGGGAGTCAAGCTATTCACCAAGGCACCTGATGGCAGAGCAAGAAGCAATGGATGGAAACTAATCCAGGAGAGAAGCAACTTAGAACTGAAGGGAAATTTCCTGGCAGTGAGAACTATTAACCAGTGGAACAGCTTGCCACCAGAAGTTATGGATGCCCCAACACTGGATGTGTTTTTAAGAAGAGACTGGAAAACCATTTGTCTGACACGGTATGGGGTCTCCTGCTTGAGCAGCGGGGTTGGACTAGATGACCTCCAAGATCCCTTCCAACTCTGTTATTGTATTATTGTATTACAGTAGGTAGGTAGATAGGGGAATAGAGAGACAGGGAGAAATACAGTTTAATAAAAGAGGGACGGGGAGACAGGATAGCAGCCTTCCAATATCTCAGGGGTTGCCACAAAGAAGAGGGAGTCAAGCTATTCTCCAAAACAACTGAGGGCAGAACAGGAAACAATGGGTGGAAACTAATCAAGAAGAGAAGCAACTTAGAACTGAGGAGAAATTTCCTGACAGAAAAATTAATCAGTGGAACAGCTTGCCTCCAGAAGTTGTGAATGCCCCAACACTGGAAGTCTTCAAGAAGATGTTGGATAGCCATTTGTCTGAAATGGTATAGGGCAGTGATGGCTAACCTTTTTTGGCTCACGTGCCAAAAGCAGGGGGAGTGCAGGGGTGATGTGCAGAGGTGTGCCACATCCATAATGCTATATGCATGACTCCCTGCATTTGGCATGCTTTTTACGTCATCCCCAGGCTCCAGAGGCTTTATAGGAGCCTGGGGAGGGTGAAAGCAGCCTTCCGCCACCTCCAGAGGGCATAAAACAGCCTCAAAAGACGGCCTAAATCAGCTGCCCAGGGCACACATACACACTGAAGCTGACAGGGCAATGCCTCGCGTGGCCTAAGAAATGGTTCCATGTGCCACCTGTGGCACCCGTGCCATAGGTTCGCCATCATGGGTATAGGGCTGGACTAGATGACCCCCAAGGGACAGATAGAGAGGGAGAAATAAGGTAGGTAGGTAGGTGGATGGATAGATAGATAGATAGATAGATAGATAGATAGATAGATAGATAGATAGATAGATAGATAGATAGATAGATAGATAGATAGATAGATAGATAGATAGAAAAAGGAAGGAAGGAAGGAAGGAAGGAAGGAAGGAAGGAAGGAAGGAAGGAAGGAAGGAAGGAAGGAAGGAAGACGGTAGGTAGGTAGGTAGGTAGGTAGGTAGGTAGGTAGGTAGGTAGGTAGGTAGGTAGGTAGAGGGAGAAAGCAAGAAATACAATAGGTAGCTAAGTAGAGGGATAGACAGAGAGGGAGAAATATGGTAGGTAGGTAGGTAGGTGTATAGATAGATAGCGAGAAATACGGTAGGTAGGTAGGTAGAGGAATAGAGAGGGGGAAATACAGTAGGTAGGTAGGTAGATAGAGGTAGAAAGAAAGAAAGACAGTAGGTAGGTAGGTAGAGGGATAGATAGAGAGAGACAAATATAGTAGGTAGGTAGGTAGAGGGATAGACAGAGAGGGAGAAATATAGTAGGTAGGCAGGTAGGTAGATGGGGGATAGATAGGGAGAAATACAGTAGGTAGGTAGGTAGGTAGGTAGGTAGGTAGGTAGGTAGGTAGGTAGGTAGGTAGGTAGAGGGAGAAATACAATAGGTAGGTAAGTAGAGGGATAGACAGAGAGGGAAAAATACCATAGGTAGGTAGGTAGGTAGGTGTATAGATAGATAGCGAGAAATACAGTAGGTAGGTAGGTAGAGGAATAGAGAAAGAGGGGGAAATATAGTAGGTAGGTAGGTAGATAGAGGGAGAAAGAAAGAAATACAGTAGGTAGGTAGGTAGAGGGATAGATAGATAGAGAGGGAGAAATACAGTAGGTAGGTAAGTTGGGCCTTATATGATGGTTGTGTGTATGTGTACAGGTGTAGATCTACACACAGATTGGTTGGCCATTTAACCAGACTGGGCCACAGCAACGTGTGGCCGGGTATAGATAGTTTTAAAATGAAAATAAGAATATACCGTATAGGAATTAAATAGCAGATACAGTAACTGGATTGCCTCTATTGAATGGTAAACACTGTCTGTTGTCAAGGTCTCTGGTCTTCCTTCTAAAGGTTTGCTAAATTAACATTTGACCTGTAGGTTTTGAAATGGACAATGCTATTAATAGATGACTGTCCTCTATAAAATAAGACTACATCAGAGGTGGGTTGCTGCCGGTTCAGCCCAGATCGGCCCAGAGGCTCCGCCCACCCACCCAGATGTTCTGCACATGTGCAGAAGCATCACGCGTGCACAAGATCATGCCCAAACCAGTAGTAACAAAATTGGCAACCCACCTCTGGACTACATGGTCATCCTCACCTGATTTTAATACAACAGATGTAACTCTGCAGATTTATTTGAGAGCATCTGATAGCATAAAGACATCTCTATCTTAACCACAAACGGAGAGCTGTTATGCGCACATGTCTCTGCCTGATCTGATTTGAAATCTGAAAGATATACGTTCCTCTAATTGAAAACTGGTGCATGAAAAGCTTATTAATTTAAACTGCGATGCTATGGTGCAGCAGTGACAGAAAGTGCCCTTGGGCTGATCTTCTCTGGCTTGTCATTAAGCATGCTTATAGTTAACTATTGGTGATGGCAATTTCTTAGTTCTTCAGTCAGATCACTTTTAGGGCAAAAAAGAAATCAAAACAAAACCTCTTTTCTTCAAAGATCCTTTGGTTTACTGGCAGCTTTTTACAAAACTTCTCATGAGCCTAAAGGTACACAGACAGTACAAGTTATTAGAGAGTTTAAAGGGATGCTGGAGGGCCTTTAACCCACCTTTAAATGCAAAATTAATGCTTATGACAGTCATAGTGTTGAAAGATCACAACAGAGATTGAATCAGAACCATTTTTATTGCTGAAAAATATTTTACATCCATCACTATACTCAACCACACTTAAGCAGTATAAGGACCACTTAAAGATTACTCTGAAATGAGATTTGTCTCTGAAATGTAAAACACATGTTTAGTTTTGTTTATTGCCATCTGTTAAATACTGTATTTTTCGGAATATAAGACACACCTATTTCCCTCAAAAAAGAGGCTGAAAATCTGGGTGTGTCTTATACACTGAATACAGCATTTTTGGCCTCCAGAAACCTCACCCCTTTGCAAAAATGGCCATGCATAGCCTTTAGGAGGCTTATAGAGTGCTCCTGGGGATGGAGAGGACAAAAATGAGTGAAAAAACAGGATGTTTCCACGCCCCAGCCCTCAGGAGCCTTCTACAAGCCTCCTAGAGGCTATGTATGCCCTTTTTTTGACAAAAAAGGGTCCATTTTTACAAAAAATGGGACATTTTAGGGAGGTCTGCAGAGTGCAAAAAAGTTTTTTTCTAATTTGCCTCTTCAAAATCTTGGTGCATCTTATACTCCGGTGCATCTTATACTCTGAAAAATATGGTAAATAATTTTTGTTTATACAGTTTTTTATATTCAATTAGTTAATTGATTATTCATTGATTGATAATGATTCAGAAACAATTCATAAGTAATTAAAAATAATTGGAAACAAAAGACATTTCAATTTCTAAAAGTAACAAAAGTAAACCATAAATATCTCAAAGTTGCCTTATGAGGAAAGTGAGTGCCATATAAATGTACTAAATAAATAAATAAAAGATTAAAATGCAAGTCTTCATGGGAAAAAATAAACATGAATTGTAGCACCAGCTTTATATGGGTCTCATCTGATGCAGATAGTTTATAAAGCTTAGCACCAACTGTATCCAGCTAGGGAGAAGCTTCCATCAAGAATTTCTAAGGCTTTCAGACTGTCCCAGCTTAGGCATTTAGGAAAGGAAGATCTTTCACTCCATTTGTAGCAAAAGATATACTTTTACTAAAGCCAAGTGGTTATATAGAAAGCAAAGCCAGATCTGAATATTCCTATGTAAACCCAGTGATTTTCCCTTCTCCTGGGCCCTCCCCTTTGTCCTTTCATAAATGGTATTCAAACTAGGTGTTCTGATAACAAAATGTTTGACGCCTCTTTGGTGGGTGTTTGCATTCCATTCTCATGCTTGTGTCCTTGGATCTGCCGACCATTGTCTCTTATTTTGGGCTGGCACCTCTGGTTCTTATAATCCTGTCATCCCACTACCTATATCCCTCTACTCTCTCCTCCTCCTTCCTCTTTATGACAGGATGCCATCAAAGCGAAGAATGGCTGAAGAAATGTCATTTTCAAGAAATGCAGATCTGACAATGTCCATCATACAGTGAATTGCTGGGATTGTGCAAACTAGAAATTCTCCACACTACATCTTATTTAAAGCAGAAATATTTAAAGTCCTCAACTGCGCATGCGCGACATGGCGGTCGCGTTCTGAGACTTGGGAGAAGCCCAGGGGGTTGTTTCACCCCTAGGAAGATGCCACCAGCCCCCACTTACCACCGCCGAGGGCTGGCTCGACGAGCTGAACTGCCCGTCGTCACGCCTAGCCGCCCGAAGTCCCTTAGACCGATACGCTCCCACAGAGAGGGCCTTCTCAGGGTGCCGTCGGCCGGACAATGCCGACTGGCGACACCCAGGGGAAGAGCCTTCTCTGTAGCGGGCCCAGCCCTTTGGAATGACCTACCCCCTGAATTACGCACCATCACCGACCTCCGCCTCTTCCACCAATGTCTAAAGACATACTTTTTCCAACAAGCCGGCCTAGCCTAACCTCCCACGGGGACTTTTTAGAAAGTTTTAAATTGGGTATTTTAAAATTTGGTTTTTAGCATAGGATTAGGATAGTTTAATATATGTTTTAAATTTGTATTTATTTTTGTATGTTTTTAAATTTCCTGTGCGCCGCCCTGGGTCTTCTGTGGAGAAGGGCGGGATATAAATATAAATAAATTCAAATTCAAAATTCAAGATATTCTGTTAGATATCCAGGTACATAATTACAACATAATTACAACTAATTGCCGCCCTGGGTCCTTTGTGGAAAAGGGCGAGATATAAATATAAATAAATTTAAAAAAAAACAAAAACCAACTACTCTGAATGTTGCTAATTTGTCAATTTTTTAAAAATTTTAGATGCATCTCCAAAGACAACATATGTCATGGATCAAAGCAAAGTTTGGAAATGAAGTATCTGTTTTGTAAACCAAATGGCAGAATACAATTATGGGATCACAACATTTTCTCTTTGCCATTTGGTTGAGAGCAACTTGCTACCAAAGAACACAATTTCCAAGATGCTTAAATGTCAACATTTCTGATCCAATAAATATAAGATTACCCTATCTCATCTATGTTTGGTTTGCCTATTGTTTCTTTAGCCTGACAAAAGTTGAGCAGGTGGATTTTAATCTGCCAGATTATCATTTTCAAGAAATGCATCAAAGGTGGTATTCAGCAGATTCTGACAAGTTCTAGAAAACCAGTAGTGGAAATATTGAGTAGTTCAGAGAACCAGTAAATACCATCTCTGACTGTCCACGCCTCCATCTATTCTCTGCCTCCTGAGTCCCAGCTGATCGGGAGGCAATGGAGATTTTACAGTATCCTTCTCTGCCATGGCCACCAAGCCACACCCAAAGAACTGGTAGTAAAAAAAATTGAATCCCACCACAGGAATGCACCACCACACACACAAATATACACTGTTGCTTTGATATAATATTTCCTTTTAGAATTTTTTTTCCATCTTAGAGGGGAAGTAGAGGCATTTTGCATAAGTGAATTATGGCAAAATAAACATGTCAAAAGAATTAGAATTCTATAGAAGGGCATGGATGGCACCATGGTACATTTTAGATGTTTGAACACAAGGTTCAGATTCCCACTGGCTATTTTTAGCTAGGAATAGTAAGAGTACAAAACATCTTGGGCTAATGGGTGGGTTCATTAGTATTTCTTCCATAATAAAATAAACCATTCGGTCAGAGCCCAATTCTCAAGTATTGTCACAGAAACCTGATAATGTATGGATCCTCCCAGATTTATAATCCTACTTCAAAAGCAGATGGACACTTTTGCCAATTCCATTGGGTGCACCAGTTATGATCATGCCTGGATTAGAAGCCTTCTCAAAGATACATATGCCTTGGTCACCTCTCAGTTCTCTTTTTATATGAGGTTAACTGATGCAGATTGATTAGTTTGAATAGTCATGGTTGCTCATTTCACTCAGGTAACATCACTACATCAAGAAATATATTGATTGACAGCTTCTGGGTGCAACTCAAGATGTTGGTTTCACCCTTAAAGTCCTACATAGTTCAAGATCTGGGCATCATTATAACTTCCTATTCCCAGCAGTACAGAATCTGGTCATCCAATAAGATCTGAAAAGAGGGCAATGTTTAGTTCCCCATTCGGAGGAAGCATCACCTTCAAAAACTATAAAGACAGCCTTCTCCATTGCTGCTTTTCTACGACAGCAATTGCTTTAGGATCAGAGCACTTCCAATCCTGGTGGGATTTTGGAAGGCCTTGAACACCTTCTGGTTCCAAGAACTTGTGGTTACTGCAGTTGGGTATGACCTCTCTCTATAGTGGGTGATTATTTATATTGTTATCAGGTCTTCAATGCCATACAATGGATGATGCTAGTATAGATATTGTAGTATATTATTTTAATTCTTTTTACTGATATGATTTAGCTTGTGACTAAAACAGCATAAAAAGCAAAAATAAATAAATAAACACATGCATTTTGGCCTTTATAAAAACCCCATTGCCTGGACTCAATCCAAGTTTATCAAGTCACCCAAATCAACTTGAAAAATACATGCTTTGGATTTGCAACAGCGATGATTGTAGTATCCAAATAATATACATATTTAATCAAATAATGTATGCTATAGAGCAGGGGTCCCCAACCTTTGCAACTTTAAGTCTGAAGGACTTCAGCTCCCAGACTTCTGGGAGCTGAAGTCCTTCAGACTTAAAATTGCAAAGGTTGGGGACCCCTGCTATAGAGTTATTAAAGGCAAAGGTTTCCCCTGTCCAGTTGTGTCCTGGGGGCAGTGCTCCTCAGCATTTCTTAGCCGAGGGAGTCAATATTGTCCTGAGACATTTCTGTGGTTATGTGGTCAGCATGACTGTACATCAAGCCACACAAAGCTGTAAGCTTTCCACCAAAAATGGTACTTATTTATTTACTCTCATTTGCATGCTTTCTGCTAGGTGGACAGGAACTGGGCAAGGATGGGAGTTCATCCTGTCATGCAGTGCTCAGGTCTTGAACCTGGACTGTTAGTTTTACACATGACAAGCTCAGTATTTTAACCACTGAGCCATCATGCCCCTTTATAGAGTTATTCTATTGCATCATCTCCATCATTACCATCTTACTCTTGGAATTCCTTTTTTTTTACACAATTGCTAAGTAATGCACTAAGGAGTGAAAATATCTCTGTTCTTCCTATCTTTCAAAAACATTTCCACAACAAACACTGTCAATCCAGTTCTCTTTAGGACTCAAGTAGAATATGAATTTACCTCAGAATGTGACATGAAATAAGTACATAAATAAAAAGAAGCAGTCCAGGTACATGCGGGAGCTATGCAAAAATCACAAAACACATGCAGTGAAAATATTCTTAGCTATTGGTCTATTTTAACTAATGCCCTATTTTGTTTGATTTTAAATCCTTCAGTCACTTTCTCTATGGTGACATGTGCTAGAAATGACAAATTCCTCAACATCCACAAGCCCTTTGATGCAGTCCTGGTATTTCCTTTATGAATATTGTCCTCACAAGGAGAAGGCAGGTAAGCAAGAGAAAAATCAAGGAAAACAAAGCACTCATGCCATCACTGAGGCCCTATAAATATTCCCTGTGGAACTCATTACATATTTGAACAAACATTACCTTCCCTCACCCAGCTAAATTTCTTGTTTGTTTAGCTGATCAATTCCCCATCAAACTTTCATGTGGGGTTCAGGCCATCTGTGGCGTTTTAATTAGACCTATGACTACTGCAGTATCAGACACAGAACCAAGAACCATCTAAATCCCTTTTGTCTGTGTATGCAAGAGAGAAAGAGAAAAGACACAAAGGTAATACGGCTGTAGAGGTAGGCGGGGGAAGAGAAGAGATAGGTGAAAGGCTACAGAAATGAAGAGGCCATAGACTAATTAGTTCTTGTTACTAGGTTAAGTCTGCTCTCTAGTGGCCATATCAAGAGTCTGTAAACATTGGGGAAGGGACCTTAGAAATAGAAGGATTTTTTTTTTGTTAAAGGCATCGTACTTACCCACCAAAAAGGCAACCTTACAAATCCCACAGAGACTTACCCTTCTGCTTGCAATTTACATGCAATTTGACCTCCAAGGTTACATTTATCTGCTGATTTCTTTTCTTTTCTATACATTTTATACTATATGTTTCTTGCTCCTCTTACATAGATATGGCCACAGAAGGAAAGCAACAACCACGGTGACTGTGTTATCTATGTTAAATCTATTCATAGTTATTTGTTGATGTAGTCAGCAAATGAAGGAGTGAAGCCCTTCTACCTTTTTACCTTGAAGCTCCAGTGAATAAAGGGGCATGAGAGCACAACAATCCATGAGTTTTCAAATGCCTGCTCACAGGCTTCTTGGTGTGTGGTAGGTTCCCTGCAATAAAAATATGAAGATAACAGTGTTGCCAAGTAAAACATCATGTCAAACCTAATTCATATTTCAACAATGCATATATAGATCTCACATAAATCCTAGAGTCAGTCAGATAAAATAAAATGTTGGGTAATGCCAGCTCAGTGCTTTGGTTAAGAACCTCTGGCTTTAGCAGATGGACTTATGATTCACTGTCTGATGAGCATGACTGTGTTCACTGACTTTGGCCCTTCCTTCATGAAACTATATCTATCCAGTCTCCTCAAGAGACTGGCAGATCAAAACAATGTAACTCCATGAACCTCCTTTGTAATACCCTACTATTTTTCCTAGATGCCTCCATGCATCTGTTTTTCTCTCCCTTCATCAGTTCCTTGTTGTCTGCTCCTTGTGTCTTCTGTTATATATGGTGATACGTGCGTCTGTTCTTTTTGTTATTGGGAGTATTTTGATTTAGACTTGAGAACTATAATATTTTGTTTTCCTTTGGCTGTTCAGTTTGGCAGCCCATAGGCCATGTGCTTAAGATAGACAGGCCTCATGATCAATGCCCAGATGTTGTGGTGAAGGCTCACATCCCAAGCATATCCTGGATATGCTTGAATGCCAATTTTGACACTTCATTCCTTCCAGTCTCTACTTCTTGGTTAGGTTTGAGCTTTTAATTAGGCATGGGTTTTAACATTATAAAGGTTAGATTGTATTTTAACCATTTAAAGATCAATTTTATCTTTTATTTAATATAATTCATCATTCTATATAAATCCTTTCTATTAACATGCACTTTTAGAATGCAATTGTATTTCCATATCTTTTCTTCTTTGCAAGATGTTGGCAATTATCTAGATGTGGAAACTTTCAGTATCTTCTTTGGTCAGCAGGTTCTTTTCATCACAAAATGAATCACTTTTCTTGCATATGCTTAATGCTAAATGTAGCCATTACTATTTTTAGACTGCTTCTCAGAGATGTCCTTATCAATACACATTCCATTAGATGAGCCCTGTATATATTTTGGATGGCCTATTGCTTGGTATATTTAAGAATGATTCAGGTTTTTCCCCCTATGGTTTGATTTGTAAAGCATGCCAATATGCCTTATTTTAATGTCTTTTATCTATGATTATTTATAGCAAGGGAATATAAATATTAGGCTGCTTAAAGCTTCATAGCTTAATCTAACCTTTATTATTAGTCAGTATAGTTTTAAAGTAATTTATATTGTTTAATTACACTTGAATATGTGTCTCATTTTAGGTATCTCAACATTCAACAAATGTATAAAGCACTCATACTTAATTCTTAAAATAGGTGTTCTGTTCAATAGATGGATAATGGAAAATTAGTCAGGAAAAATTAATTTCTACACTTTTCTTGCTTCTTTGTGTTGTATAACGGGCGGTACCTATTTTATAAATTCTTCATAAATTACTCAGTAGTTCAAAAGGTTAAGTAGTTCTTGAAATTGAGGAATACAGACAGTGATGTTCCCTAAATATCTTTATATTATTTTTATTTCACAAATGATGTGGAGTTGAGGGATGTAGTGAAGCTACTCAGTAGATCAAAATCAAATTACTTAGGTTACTCAAAGCAGTGTTCTATAAGATCCTTCAAAGCTGTGGAAAGACTGTTGAAACAACAGTTAAATAAGGGAGCCATTATGCATTTTGACATAAAGTACTAATTTGCTTATACATTGATGAAATCTAATGACAAATTTAAAAATTTTAAGGACTGAGGTTGATAGACAAAGATAGATGGACAGACAGACAGACAGACAGACAGACAGACATTTTTGTCTAAGAAGGGAGGGGGACAAGATTTTAATAATAATAATATATTAATTTCTAGACCGCTCCCTCTCCCCAAGGAGTTATGGCTGCCATCTTGAGTTTTCTTTCCCACCCCCCACCCCCCACCCTCTCTTGTGGACATGTTTGTTTCACAAAACACTTGGTAAGTGAAGAAGTAAGTTTTGATGGCTCATACTCATTATGCATCCTGTTGAGTGGCCGGGAGCTGTCAGGATTCAACACATCCATGACAGAATCACAAAATGTTCAATGTATCTACTAGCCTAAAGTATTGGAAAATTCTGCAATACAGTATAAGATAATTCGTGCAGTTTTTTGTTGAATACATATGCAATTGTACAATCAGTTTTTTTCTGATAATTTGTTCCTACTTTTTTTACATATTATTTTTATTCCCTGAATTAGTAATTGCTCAGGTGCTATAAAGAACAGAACAGAATAACAGAGTTAGAAGGGACCTTGGATGTATTCTAGTCCAACTCAACATTTCAGACAAATGGTTGTCCATATCTTCTCAAAAACTTCAAACTACTGAACAACTTGCCTCCATAAGTTGTGTTTGTTGTACAAACTACTCTCTGTAGGAAATTTTTCACCAACTAAAGAAAGGGAAGCAAACTCCAAAAGATATACAGTGTTGATATTATGAAAAGAACTTTTAATATACAAATACATGTCTAGCTGGTAAATAGTATTGCACTCTTAGAGAAGCATAGTAGACATTTAAAATGTTCTGCATTCCACTTTCATTTTTTAATGGAAACAGTATACAGACTTTAAAATATTTTTTTCAAAACAAAACCCTGCTAAGCCTGAATCTTGGGAACCAACTGGTGTTGTTTTGTTCCTGCCGTTAACTGAGATAAAGCAGTTCTGGATTGGAACACACTGTACTAATCCATGAGAGTTAAGTTTAGCCTTGCAATGATTCTGTATTGTCATACCTCTTTGTGTATCACCAGCTGGATTATGCAGGGACACAGATCTTCCAATTTGCACAGAAATGTGGTGAGACAGATGTAATTATTACCAGAGATTCTTGTATAATGCCAGCAGTTACGGAAAATAGTTGAAGGAGATACTCAGAATATCCTAAGTCATCCCCCTGGGGGTGATCTGGCACTTCAGAAATGACTTGCCACTGTTCACATGTTTATTCTACAAATATACCTGATGAAATAAGAGTTGAAGGATATTAATCAGGATGATTTACTGCATGATCCCATGTGCTGTTTTCTCAGAATTTGGCTTCTCTCTCTACTAAACAGAGTTTAGCCCTGGGTAAATAGGACATCTGTGCCACAGTATGAAAGGAAAAAGCTAAAGAAAAATACACCTTGAAATTTGTGTCAAAGGGATGACTGAGACATATGCTGCTTGTCTTCCTTCCTTCTCTACTATTCAAGATCAGAAGATGGCAAGACACAGATGGCTATGAAAAGGACGTCACCAAGTAGAAGTTAAGGATGACATGGATTTTCATACGCTAGTTTATATGCATGCCTGTACATTTGCAAATGATTACTATAATCAGGAGCCCACAAAACAGTTGAAGTAAATAGGAGAAAACACAAAGGAACAAATACGTTATTTTATAAATTATTAATAAGAATTATTTTTAACTGTGAAATATATCTTCGTTTGCCTGTATATTGAATCATGGAATTGGGAAAAAAGTTTGGAGTTCATTTGGCCTAAACTCTTACGTAACACAGGAATTTCTTACCATAAAGAAATTCCTGTTTTACATATATGTAACATATATGTGCTAGTCGTTCCCAACTCCAGGGGGTGGTGCTCATCTCTGTTTTAAAGCTGAAGAGCCAGCGCTGTCCAAAGATACTCTCCATAGTCATGTGGCCAGCATGACTAAACACCGAAGGCACATGGAACACTGTTACCTTCCCACCAGTGGGTCCCTATGTTTTTTACTTGCATTTTTACATGCTTTCGAACTGCTAGGTTGGCAGAAGCTGGGACAAGTAACAGGAGCTCACTCCATTACACAACACTAGGGATTCGAACTGCCAAATTGCCGACCTTTCTGATTGACAAGCTCAGCTTCTTAGCCACTGAGCCACCACATCCAACTCAAGTCTTACCATAGCATCTCTTATAGATGGCCTTCCTCTGTAATATATCCAGCAAAATAAAGTCAGTAACACCTGGAGCAATGTATTTCCATTGTTAATCAGTTCTTATCATTAGGAATGTTGTATCCTGAAGTCCATGGAAAATCTACTACTTGTAATTTATGTCTATTGTTTCTTCTCTTGACTTTTCTTTACAAGAAACCCTTCAAGTATGTGAAGAGAGCTACTAGTGTCCCTAGAGTCATCTCTTCTCCAGAATATCTATAGCCCATAACTCTAGTTGCTTCTCATTTATTTCCTTCAAGGAGCCTTATCGTCTTAGTTGCTGTTCTCTGGACAAACTCCACTCCAGTTTGTTGATGTCCTTCCTATGTTTTATCTACAATTGTACACAATAATCTAGTGAGGTCTGAATCAATGAAGAGCAGAGAGGAATGGTGACTTCTCTTGAATCTGATGGTATATTTCTGTTAGTGCATATAGGATTACATGTGTTTTTCTATACCTTATGAACTGTTCAGCTTTTGATGTTCTACTGTGTCTAAATCCTTCCACTGCTGCCCAATATAGTTCTGCAACCCCCATTTTATACTCATGACTTTGATTTTTCTACTCAAATGTAGGACTATGCATCCTACTACTGAAATCCATCTTGCTGATTTCTGCCCATTTATCCTGCTTCTTATGATTCTCCTGGATCTTGCTATGCTTTGTCCTATATTTCTTTTAATTTAGAGAGTCAAGACATATACTTTGTAAATTATGACAAACTCATATTCATATATGATCTGAGCCCTGTCAAACTAACAGTAGAAACTGTGGTCCCTAGTCATTTGTGCTTGCTCCTCTCCTACACCCTATTGCCATACTGTGTTGGATTTTGCAACCAGTCTTCTATACTTCCATTGTTCCTTCCACAATATTTTCTCTTTAGATTCTGGATACAATGGCATTATTGGAAATTGTAGAGCTGCAGACAGTTTGTGAAAGAAAGCCATCATGTGAGGGAAAGATTGTCATCACCTTCACTTTCAAGGTAACTTTACAGTGGAAAAGCAGCAACAAAACTTCCAAAATACACATTGGATCCAGATGTTTAACTCTACCTTGAATCTTACTGCAGGACAAAATTCCAAGGATTCCCTATCTACTTACTGAAGCATACAAGAATGGACAAGTGCAACCATACACATTCAACCATCTTTTTTATTGGGAAATATATAACCTGTGAATTCTGCTTGGGAATTAGTGATTGATTACATGTATATTGTGCCTTTCCTCTTGGTTCTGGACTCCCAAGGACTCCTGTTAACATTTTCTTGGAACCCGCAGAAACTCACTGCCAAAGATAATAATAATTATCTCATAAATCTCAAGATCACTACCTCTACAATAAAAAAAACTATGTGTCTGAACCCCTGAGAAAAACCAGAACAAACCTCCAGATATAATCTTTTATATTCTGAACTCAGTAGCCTTGGGAGAAAATTCCTGTACAGTCCTTAAGCAGGTTTTGAAATGCTGGGGAATGTTTGCCCTTTTATTACACTTCACCCTCTCCTCACAATTAATAATGCCGCATACTGTTTAAAGAGTGTTAAGGACAAAGTCATTTTAATGGATCCTGAGCACAGGATTGAGGGTTAGCAAATATACCTTCCTGAGAGACTAAGCCCCAAGATAACTGTCACTTTGGGAAAGAACGTCTACATTACCCATTCTTGTTGTGATAATCTTACAACAAATACACAGAAGGCACACCAACTGAAAAGACTAGACCCTTGAGTCCCAAATGCAAAAAGCTTTCTCAACTTTACATGCAACTACAGTTCTGCCCGTGTTCGTTGCTGGCACTTTCTGAATGGATGCCACACACCCAAAAAAGCTTCTACATCTAAAGGTTTCCAATCCTCAAGAATCTTCTCTGAATCAATCCTGCTTGTAATTTTACATACTTCAAAAGGTTAAGATGCAAAGCACCTTTATCGACTGGGCTTTCTTGGTAGGATCAGTAAAGCATGACTGATTAGAGCCCAGTTCTAAAGAGCTTGGCTTTTGTAGGGCTGGAATAAATAGGAGGCATGTCAATAACTTAGATCCAGGTGTATTGACACAGTTTGCAGCTTCAATAGGCGATTAACACTTTACAGATCTTATCCAGTGACCTCCCCCAGGCTTTACTGCACATATTCTGCTATCAGCTGCATTATCAAAGTTTCCGAATAAAAATAATGTTAGCTAGACTATATTTATGCTTCCTGCAGCAGCAATTTCTTTTAACATCTGGGAGAGTTCACACTTTTACTTTAGATTTATTTTCCGTGTGTGTGTGTGTGTGTGTGTATCAATGTTTGCAATATATGCAACACATTCATTTCTAGTCTCTACAGTCTCTCATTTACAGCTGCTTAAGCCCATAGTGGAGAGCCTGGGAAACTTCAGCTTCATAAGTAATTGAATCTGCCAGATGCCACAACATCACAAAGAAACTCCTAAGGAATGATGGGCATTGCAAACCCGCCCCTTCTTCCAAATCTTGAATAATGAAATAAGTTACAGTGGAATGCCTTGTTGGCAGATGAATGTATCTGATAGCTAGTCTTAAATCAGATCCATGATTATGCTGAATCAAGAATAAAACTACATTGCAATATACAAACTGGATGACATCCCAGGAGAGACAGAGATGAAAATTAAGGACTACAGCAGAATTAAATAAAACTCTATACTGGAAAGGATCCATACTAACTCATCTCAATGATTTCCATACATTTCTCCTTAGTTCACTGCTCCGTTCTTGCATAGGAGCCTGTTTCCATCATACCAGATAATAATTTCAGAAGTAAAGGGCAGAAATGCTTGCCTTTTATCAAGAAAGTTTATTAGCATTTATTAGTTTATTATTCATTAGTAAACAGGGTTGATTCCATATGGGAGGGGGGCTTTGAAAAAGGGCACCCTTGCCTGATTTATGTCTCTTCGATCCTTATCACTGTACCATTGAAAGAAAGAGAAACTGCAAGTAAGCAGAGTAACATGTTACGTACCATCTTTGAGAAGCATAGAGAGATGATGGAGCTCATTAAGGCAGTGCAAGCTGCTGCTATGTTTCTTTGGCCAGCCCAGGGGAAAAAAGAATCTCATTAGCAATATAGACCCTAGAACAGTGATAGCGAACCTTTTTGTAAAAGCGTGTCAAAATTGTTTGTGCATGTGAGATAGCACGCACACGCATGCTCACACTCACAATTCCAATGCACCCTGTCCACCTGCGTATGCGTGCATGAACCTCCTGCGTGGTGGTGGGGGGTTGCCCTCCCCAGGCTCGGGAGGCTTTCCTAGGGAGGGCAAAAATGATCTTCCGGAAGGCAGAAAATCAGCTGGCCGGCAGGTGCATGCATGCTAGAGCTGATGGCTTGCATGCTAGAAAATATGGCTCTAGGTGCTACCGTGGCATGCCTACCATAGGTTCACCATCACAGCCCTAGAAGAATGTTCCAAACACTAGCCATGTTTCTCAGACTCCCAAATGGACCACAGCTTGGCCAAAGAAGCCAATCTTCCCAACAATATCCATATAAAAATGGGTAAGCAATTAGATAAAAGTTTTCTACTTTGTGGTGTATTCTGCAAAACAAGAAAGAAATCAAATTGCATCATTGTGGTATTTATCGGTAGCGTTTACTTATGGTTTCTATTTCTATTTTTGTTTTTCCAGAATTTTTCTCAGCATTGTGATACGCAGCAACATTTTGAGAAAACAAAATATTAATATAAGGGGGACATGATAGCAGTGTTCCAATATGGAAATGGATCAAGGAGAGATTCAACCTAGAAATAAGGAGAAATTTTCTGACAGTGAGAACAACCAACCAATGGGACTGCTTGCCTTCAGAGGTTGTGGGAGCTTTATCAATGGAGGCTTTCAAGAAGAGATTGGACTGCCATTTATCAGAAATGGTGTAGGGTCTCCTGCTTGAGCAGGGAGTTGGACCAGAAGATTTGCAAGGTCCCTTCCAAATCTGTTAATCTGTTAAATCTGATTCCAAAGAGACAGCCATCAAAATGGTTTCTATAAGCATAAAAAAATGATAAATTTGTAGAAATTGGGTTATGTCCAGCGTCATTTTTTTATATTTATTATTGCTGATGAAAATGACAAAATGGACTCCATGCTGTCTAACTTTTGGTTACAAGGCAAATATACATTCTTAGCCCTTGATTATCCATTGTATAAGGATAATCAATATAGTAACATTAAAGTAAAATCTCAGTTTAACAGATCATTGCAGGGAAAGAAGGTCCATTAAAACTGAGTGTCCATTAAATCTGAAAAGTTGTGGTTCTGTAAGTGTATATGTATAAAAGTATGCATGAGGTCTCCGAGTTCTTTCAAACTGAATAGGTTAGATTAACATCCATATTCACTCAACCCCACTCCCATAATGGAAACAGCAGTAGTTTCTTGCAGTTAAGACATTCACTTTCTTGTATATCTCCCAATCCATGTGCCTCGTAGAGTAACTATAACCCAATCCTTCTTTACCAAGTGCCTAATCTTTCTCCCTAGGCCTAATTTTCCCTGGACCATCCTATGTTGGTGCCAAACTTCCCACCTACCAACCCCACGTCCCAATTTCCTAGCAACAGCTTATATATGTACAGACACACAAACATACTCTTACCAGTCTTCCCAAAAGTTTAACCTCAATTAAATGGACTGTTTTGTGAAGAACGCTGAATATATACTTAATATAAGCCTGTGAAACTGAGGTTTTAGTGCACTTACATATATATTACTTACACACACATACACACTTAAGAAATATATATATTTCTTAATATATATTAAGAAATATATATTTCCTAGCATAAAATATATATTTCCTAGCATAAAAAGAAATCTCTGGACAACATAAATGTGCTATAAAAAAAAGGGATTTTTTACAATTTTATTATAACTGAATGATTTTGATTCTTCTTTGAATAGGTTATGCTGTTAATTATTAGGGCTCGTCACAGTTTAAGAAATATAGAAATGATGCTTAACATGTTGCTTCATAGAACAACCAATTGTGATTCTTATCAAAATATTTTGATTCTTATTAAAATAAAATAAAAACTCAATTCCCTTTAAAAAAAATCAAAAGTAGAAGCTTCCATTTCTATAATCTCCATGTCACATATCATAAAATCCCCATGGGCTGATTTAGTGAGATATGGATAAAGATTGACACTTGGATGATTGCACTTTTAAAATACCTAAGTAGAGTCTACCCACAAGTATTCATTATTTTAAAATGAAATATAAGAAATATTAAGTGCATTCTCTTTCGTTCATAGTGCTATTATTAAAAGACAACCTAACTGACCTCTTTATTTTCGAGTAAGCATTTCTTATTGTGCCTTAAGTATAAAATTTAAGTAGCCAACAGGTACAGAATTACAGAGACATATAGTATTCTGCAAGCCTATATGAGATCCCAGGTGTCACCAGAAATTCGGGGTTCTTTAAGATAGCAGAGCACATAAATATCAAAGTGATTCAGAATTTGATGCTGAACTTAATCATTTTGATTACTAAAAGGAGAAATTATCTTCAGGTGTTAAAAAGGCATTAATAGAGTAATAGATACATATCCAGCAACCCTACTTGTTTCTACTTGTTACCTTCCTCTGTTTTCAGGGAAGATCAACTGTACAGGGAGCATGGGATTGTCCAAGGCGGGTGCGGTTACAGTCCTTTATAACAGGGGTCTCCAACCTTAGCAACTTTAAGTCTGAAGGACTTCAGCTCCCAGAATTCTCCAGCCGGCTGGAGAATTCTGGGAACTGAAGTCCTTCAGACTTAAAGTTGCAAAGGTTGGAGACCCCTGCTTTATAAAACTGAACCTTGTGTGATTAGGACTTGTGGTGTCCTGATATTCAGTCAAACAATTAAAGGTAAATGTAAGATAAAGGTTCCCCTCACACATATATGCTAGTCATTCCTGACTCTAGGGGGCAGTGCTCATCTTCGTTTCAAAGCCAACGAGCCAGCGTTGTCCGAAGATGTCTCCGTGGTCATGTGGTTGGCATAACTAAACGCCAAAGGGGCGCAGTACACTGTTACCTTCCCACCAAAAGTGATTCCTATTTTTCTACTTGCATATTTTCGAACTGCTAGGTTGGCAAAAGCTGGGACAAGTAACAGGAGCTCACTCCATTGTGCAGCACTAGGGATTCAAACCACCAAACCATCTACCTTTCTAATCGACAAGCTCAATGTCTTAGCCACTGAGCCAATGCATCCCTAGAGTCAAACAATTACACTCTCTTTAATGATTTCTCATCTATCAGAAAACATGATAGTGGGGGCATGTGGGCTATAGCATTATCCTTGTTCATCATTATCATGTGGTTTTAGTGTCTATGGAGATTCTCAAGTCATCCAGGTTGTCCCAAAGATGCTTTTTCAAGAGGCAACTGGACTTTCTGGTTTTTCTTTGAAGACGTTTTGCTTCTCATCAGCTGAAGAAGCTTCTTGGATGAGAAGTCCAGTTGCCTCTTGAAAAAGCACCTTTGGGACATGTGGTTTTAGTTAACATTTTAAGGGTTTAGGTTGCTTTCTCATGCAGAAACTGTGTCAACCTTCCAGGGCGGACCAGCCAAAGAACATGACTAGATAAGTTTATTTTACTTTTATGTAAGGATACATTAATAGAATATTCCCAGTCTGAAAGTACTCCTGCTGTCTCTGTCACTATCTGAGAACTTGGGCCTCTTTTTCCACCCATTATGTAGCTGTGGACTATGCTCTCTTTTATCTGACTGTTTGCTAGTAGACAGTATTACTTTCACCTCATCTCCCAAACTCATTCCCACATATTATGGGGGAGAATTGTAGACAATGAACCAGTTTAAGGGTGCTGAAAATATGAGTGATGACTTCAAAAATGAGCAATGTAGGGGTCAAGGATTCCTTTGTGATGCAGAGAATCCCACCATACTTCTAGGTACCATTTTATACAGAGGAAGAGCTGCTAGTTCTTGTCATATGGGAGCAGGACAAGTGATAGCATTGCCTGAACAGACTTTGTCTCTTTCTTCATAGTATTTTACTCGTACCTATTAGGTTCAAAACAGCGTGTTTAATATTTGGTTGGTCTCTCATCTTAAAACACAAGGTTAATATGTGTCCCCACTTTTGATACACCAATCAATAAAAACCATAAGAACTCTTAAAAAGTTAGATTCCTTTGGTTTGCTGCAACTTAGAAACATGCATAGAAGGTCAAGAATGACCCCCTGCTTTCTGAGGACAAGTATTGTATAATTCTATCAGGCAACTCTTATTCAAGGCAGCTATGTTTGTACAATATTTCACACAGGCATTTGAGAGCCATTTCCCTGTACTTAATAGACACTTAACATGCTAAGGATTATTTTTTGGTAACACTTTATTTCAGATTTCCCCATCATTATGAATTCATTTACTACTGGAAGTAATAGCCCTGTTCCTAATGAATTCATCTGGTATTAATATGGCTTTCGCAAGTGTGTCCATAGGTGCCCAAATGCAATTTAGCATTAGTTAAATGAGAGCTAATGGACACTTAAAGTGCCACTTATTTTCTAAGTGGTCCATTAAAAAAAGGAAACTAATGCCAGCCTCCATATTATTCCTACAATATAGTACATTGATTCCTGTGGTGAATGTAGAAATTTCAAAACACAAACCCAAAACCACTTTGTAGATCAGATCAAAATCCACTGAGTCACAAATACAACATTAAGATAAATAGACTAGCCTCTTTTTACTGCACAGCATCTGATACTTACAGTGTCTTCTTCTATATGCAAAGCTGCTTCAGAAGCTAAAGCTAAATGTTATCTACATGTCAGGAGCAAGCAACAGATCTACACATGTAGGATTCAAACTGATTACTTTATTGCATTCTAGCTATAATACAAGAATCTCCCTAGAACACTTGCATTCCCTTGAAAACAAACAGAATTTGGTGGGAGGCTGTTCTAGGTCTCAAGGCTAATTCCTCACTTGATCCTTCCTCCTTGCCTGGCTGGTACTTTCCCAATACTTTACTTTTACTTTACTTTTATTAGATTTCTATCCCGCCCTATCTCCCTAAAGGGACTCAGGGTGGTGCACAGGAACTTAAAATCCAAAGATACAAACAATACAAAATAGTACAAAAATTAAAACTACAATTAAATAATTTAACCCGTGCTAAAAAAGGAAACAATTAATTTTAAAACCCAACTCTAAAATAACATGGTTGTAGCAGCTATGCCAGGCCAGCCATATGGAAGAAATATGTTTTTAAAGTCCGGCGGAAGAGGCGAAGGTCGGTGATAGTACGGAGGTCTGGGGGAAGGTCATTCCAGAGGGTGGGGCCTGCCACAGAGAAGGCTCTTCCCTTGGGCGTCGTCAGCCAGCATTGTCCAGCGGACGGCACCCTAAGGAGGCCCTCCCTATGGGAGCGGACAGGTTGAGTGGAGGTATGTGGTAGTAGGCGGTCCTGCAGGTAACCAGGCCCACTGCCATGGAGCGCTTTAAAGATGGTCACTAAAACCTTAAAACGCACCCGGAAGGCTACCGGCAGCCAGTGCAGCTCGCGCAGGAGAGGTGTCACATAGGAATATTTTGAAACTCTCAAGATCCCCTGCGCGGCCACATTCTGTACCAACTGGAGCCTCCGGGTGCATCTCAAGGGGAGCCCCATGTAGAGAGCATTTCAGTAGTCAAGGCGAGAAATGACAAGAGCTTGACTGACTGTCTGTAGGGCACCACGATCAAATGTCCATGGATTTATAGTAATTCTTTTTTAAAGCATTTAATATAGTAGCCATCATCAAAATTGTTATGGCAATGAACTGAAAGGTTTAATTATGTACCACATTAAAAATTATTTTCTTTTGTCAATCTTCTTTCTGCGTCTAGCAACTTTACTATCCATTCTGGTTTATTAGTATTATTTTACTGATTCAGATAATTTGATAAACATGTTTATCTAATATGTATGCATATATGAGTATTGGGAGAGAGAAAAATGTGTCCTTGCTCTACTGTGTTTCATTTAAAATCAGCTACTCCTGTTTTAGATTGCACAATCACATGTATATCTACAAGAACCTACACCAGATATGCAGACAATATGTGTTAAAAGCTTTGTACAACTTTTAAAAAAAACAATGTGGTTGGCAAGATTTAGTTCATTAGTTACTGTTTTAGTTGCCAGTCCTTTCCCAATAGTTAAGGTAAAGGTAAAGCTTCCCCTTGCACATATGTGCTAGTTGTTCCCAACTCTAGTTGGCAGAAGCTGGGACAAGTAATGTCCCAAGTAATGGGAGTGCTAGGGATTCGAACCACTGAGCTGCTGGTCTTTCTGATCGACAAGCTTGGCATCTTAGCCACTGAGCCACCTCTTCCCAATAGTTACTTTGGTACTAATATGGAGTTGGAACTTTATACTATCTCCATGGGCAGTGCTAACATTTTTAGCAAGCTTTTTCTATTTTGTGACAGTCACTACTATTCCAGTTTTTGGGTCAGCCTGCAGAAGTATATCCAATACTCTAAAGGTAGAATATAAACCTTTTCATGAATGGGATGAATGCACATATTCTGGACATCAGCTGTTCTTTCTAACTGTCTTCAACTCTTAAAAATAAAAACTTATTTAATGAAACCAAAAAGAGTTTTTCTTTCTTTATTCCTTAACACAGTAAGATCCTTTTAAAACATTTAAGTAATTATTTCTAGGAGATGTTGACAGAGGAGTGAAAGCTGGTACCTGGGGAGTTGGTAACAAGCAGTAAAACTCCTAACATAGGCAAAGGTGCATGACCAGCCAGCACTTCCCACCTTTCAAGAAATCACATTGTTCTCAACATTTCAGCAGCCCAAAATTAGCTCATATATTCAAGAGTTGTTGGCACCTAACAGCAGGCAACTTCTCAGATGCATTGGCTTTGCCTGCGCTCATAACAAAACTTCAAACCTGGGAACCATAACAAATACCTGCAAATATCAAGGCAGGCACTCACACATTTTTATCCTCACTGCCTCCCTCCCCAGCAGTTTACTAAAGGAGACTGAAATTGAAATCCCAATAACTTTTGAAATAAAAACACATTATCCTACAACTCGGATTTCTTCAGTTCATAAGGGCAAACTGTTGACCATAATCTGGCAGGCACATGAACTTAAACGCCAGTTAATAATCTAATATTTGCAATTATTGTGTAATTCCACAGAACTCTACTTAAAATAAGTCTTGGAGGATTTAATGTGACTTAATAGGCAACCTAAGAACCAGAAAGAGAATCAATGGAACTATTTTGGGTCAGTCTCATTGTGCATACTCATTCAATTATGCCAAGAAACAAACAATAAGTGAAATGTACATTCATTTATAGTAATCACTTCATTTTCTATCAGCCTCTGCATCCTGTAAAGCAGGGGTCCCCAACCCCCAGGCCTCAGCCCACTACCAGGCTGTGGCCTATTCAGAACCATGGAAATAGTGGGTGAGCACATCCACCTAAGCGTGCAGCTGTACTTGAGCACACAGCAGGTGAGTGGCACACACACTCCATTTGTGTGAGCGGTTGGCATGTGCACTTGTGCAAATGGAGCTCCATGCACATGTATGTGCATGCCTGCCATTCATGCAGAACTATCCCCTCCCGCCCTGCCCCGCCCCCGCTAGTCCACAAAGCCAGAAAGGTTGGAGATCTGCTTCAAAGAACTGACTTTGCCTAAATGTATGTGACCTCCAAAATTGGGGGTGGGGGGAGGGGTAGGGGGAACAATTAAGAACAGTTTGTGTTCCGCAAAATCATGACACCAGACAAAAACATATTATATGGTAACCAGCATTAACTCCAGCACTGTATCCAATGGATTAACATAATACTACTGCTGTTTTTCTTTCTTAAAACCGTTCCCCATCAGATGTCACCACGACTTTCTTCCATGAAGATTGTTGACCTACTAATACGGCCTTGGAGCTGTGCCCCCCAATGCAATCTAGTAGAGCCATTATATACTGGTCTACTTTTTTAGTCTGTTTTTCAGCCTTTCTCCATCCTTTCATCCTCAACTAATTATACAATATTATTTATGCATTAAACAGAAATAATATTAATAATGTGTGCATATTTAATAAACGTATATTCAATTTTATGCACAGAGCATAGATTTAATTGCAAGCACAGAATTTATGTTCACGTCATGAAAGACATTGTCACTGAGAACCCAGTGACGATCGCTCTGCATTGTCCTGACAAAAGCTGGACAACAGGGAATCTTGTAGATAAGGACATTAGTAGATTTTTAAAAAAATGAGAGGTAATAGGAAGAACAAAATTAAGTTTGCTTATCCCTCATTCTCTACAATATTCAAAAAGAGAGGCATGTATTTGAATATGAATTTCTTCAGGAATTATTTTTCCATCAACTTGTTTCAAATTAAATGCTTCATTTTTCTATACCTTGTTGACTTTAATTAATTACTATTAGATTCAAGATTTTTTCATGTTAGGCAATCTTCTCTAACCTAAAGGCTAACTCTTTAGCCAAGATTAAAGCAATTAAGAAATCCTGAAACGAGGCACTATGATGTGTTTGAAGACAATGGCACACTTTAACAGCAGGGCATGACTTTCTGAGCCAAATTCCTCTCTTAGCATAATGTTGTGCAGTTTGTGGAGTTCATATTGCAATATTGTGCATTTTAATCTACAATATAAACATGTAAGCCAAATTCACAAGGCCAGCAAAGTAGTCTCGTAGTGGCTGGGATCCCAATCTGAGCAATTCTGCTGAAGTAGCCCTTGTTTAAAATAATAGCTCAGCATTGCAGGCACTTTATAATTAGACTTGAAAAAGCATCTGTGTTCTTTCCAAATTTAGCCCAAACAAATAAAATTAGTTCTTTTTTTAGGAATAATGCAACTTTGTCCTAGAGGCAGCTATTCTCAGCAACATTCCATTTTCTGTGTTGCACAAGTTTTGGCATTCTACTGGCTGTGATTGGCTACCTGAATCATACAACATTAGTCTGAATTCCTTCTCAATGGCCCTGATCCATTTCTGTTAAAAAGTTAACTGCTCTAGTTCCCTTATGAAACACAACAGCCTATTAGAACTATACCCATATCTTCTCCAGTGGAAAAGAAACACATCTTCTGATACAGATACTTAATTAGATACCGCTCATGTCCCTTTCCTTCAAATGTCATTCTAAATTGACAATACTTTGCTAAAACTTCAAGGAAGCACATTGATGACAGGTATTGTATGCAATATATCATTTCCCCCCTCATTGTCAACATTGTTGAGTTTTTAGGCATTTACAATATGCATTAATATTATTGTATATTTATATCTCAATATATATCTAGCAATATCAAATTGTGTATATGGGAAAGTAATATAATATACATTCACATCGGAATCCCTACACCCAGATAACTAGCCAGATGAGCGTCAGTATGATGGAATAAGATTAAATCCAAAATTGAAGCTTATGCTTCAACCATGGAGTCACTAGTTAACTTGGATGATAGCTGCCTTTTACTCATAGACATCTGAGGAGGGGGGTCTGGTGACTTCGAAAAGTGAAGATGATCACCATGACCAAATTCCTGCCCTTTTTTTTACATGCAGCACATGCAATGCATTAAAAAAACAAGGCTTTGATAACAAGATCATAGCTGCCATCTTGCCTTTTTTTAACACACACACACACACTGCAGTGTTATTATGAGGATAAAATTAGGACACTCCTATGTATGTTCTCATTGGCTCCTTAGAAGACAAGGGGAACAGAAACACAACACATCAATTACATTCAATTTTTGATCTAAGGAAATTCTATGTCTGGCTTATTCCTTTAGGTGTTCCACTTACTTTAAAGGGGAGAAGAACAAGTGTAGATTTCCTGATTCACGCTGTTTTCAACATAGGGTCTCTTTTTTCTCAGTCTTCTCTTGCAATCAAGACCAACTTCAGCTGCCTTCCTTACATCAGGTGCTCAATGGTACTTTCCCAATTAAACAAGAAGTGATGTCGCCACCTGGGTATTGGTTGGCTGATGGAAGCAGAGTGTGGCAGCTTTTTCCAACATTCTCCAGAGACACCTTCACTGAAATATATACATGATATGGAATGGCTTAATTTATTCATAAGGCTATTTCTAATCTATTTTTTTGCCCATTATCCAGGGGCAAGCGAAGTCACACAGTGAGAAAAGAACTGTGGTTTAGGTTTCTCTTTCCTTTTTTTTTTCTTTTCAAAATTACTACATGGAGAACCTGCAATTAATATACAAAACATGAGTCACAAATAGGTTTATAAATAAATGATAAACTATACTGCCGCTTTATTTACCCATGGATTTACAGAATGGGGGAATTCTGATTAAAGCAGAATTACCAGTTCAGACACATTGAGGGATTTAACAACGGTAATCCTTAGCTAACAGCTTCCTTGATACACAATTGGTTTCCTTTGGTCAGGAAGGGGGACATGCAACAGGGTGGATGGAAGCTTTCCCAATGGCCCTCTGAATAAAAGGATAAACATTTGGGTGGTTAAAGGAAGTTTAAGGTACATGGGATGTGCACAACAGAGGCGTAGCGTGGGGGGTGCAGGGGGGGCGGGCCGCACCGGGCGCAACATCTGGGGGGGCGCGCTCGCACTCGCAGCTCTCTGCCCCTGCCTGGCTCATTCACTCTCTCTGCAGTGCTGGCTGTGCGAATCCGATCCGAGCCGCCGGGTCGCCGCCCACTGTGGAGGGGGGGGGGTGCCCTGACGCAAGGGGTCCCCAAACTTGGCAACTTGAACACTTGTGGACTTCAACTCCCAGAATTCTCCAGCCGGCTGGAGAATTCTGGGAGTTGAAGTCCACAAGTCTTCAAGTTGCCAAGTTTGGGGACCTCTGGCCTGGGGCGTTAACACGGGGCCCGGTGCTGAAGCAAAACACAGTGGCCCCGTTCTTAGTTATATCCGACCTCCGGGGTCCCGAGGCGGAGGGTCCTCCCGCGGCTTTCACTCAAGCTCCGCGCAGGTGGTAGCCGCAGCTGGAGCTCCCCGCTCATCCTGCAGAGCCAGCCGCCAACCTTAACGTCACCCTGGGAGGAGGCGGAGTGGAGCAAAGTCTCCAACTCCTTGCCGAGTTTTCTCTTTTCCCCCCCTCCCCCTTTTACGATTGCACACACACGCAACCCCCTCTCCGCCAAAACTCTCGGCGACGCCTGTTCAAAGGCTGAAAGCGCCACGGCGCTGTTCTCCTCCCCTCTCAGTTAGAAAACACCAAACAATAAGGAGGAGTCTGAGGGGTGGGGGTGGACGAAAGAGCGAGCCGGTGTTTTAATTAAGATTCTCAGGGCAGGGGAGGAGAAAAGAGGTTTCTCTGTGAGGAAGGAAGGAAACCAGGAGGGTTGGAGGAACGGAGGCGCTTCCCTCAGAGCCGAGTTTCAGCTTTGCCGCTGCCTCTGCTTAGGGGGTAAGGGTTTCTTTAACTAATCTAGTGGAAGAGACTCCAGTGCTAAAATCCACGGGTTAGGGAGCGCAAATTACTTGCCTTGCCCCGGGTGCTGATAACCCATGCTACGCCACTGGTGCACAAGCTCAAATTATCCTACTTTGGACATATTATGTGAAGACCTAGCTGACTGGAGATGGCTAGCTGTGAAAGGTGGAAGGAAAGTGAAGAAAAGAATTAGCAGCAACAAAATGGATGGACGCAACTACAGTGTCAATAAGTACATCCTTCAGAGACAAGAAATAACACTTTAAGGCAGGGGTCTGCAAAGTCGGCTCTTTTAAGACTGGTGGACTTCAACTCCCAGAATTCCCCAGCCAGCTATGCTGGCTGGGGAACTCTGGGAGTTGAAGTCCACCAGTCTTAAAAGAGCCGACTTTGCAGACCCCTGCTTTAAGGATATATCATGAGCTACTGTGGCACAGTGATTAGAGTGCAATATTGCAGGCTACTTCTGCTGACTGCCGGCTGACTGCAATTTGGCACTTCAAATCTCACCAGGCTCAAGGTTGACTCAGCTTTCCATCCTTCCAAGATCAATAAAATGAGGAGCCAAATTGTTGGGGGTGATATGCTGACTCTGTAAACCACTTAGAAAGGGTTGTAAAAGCACTATGAAACGGTATATAAGTCTAAGAGCTATTGCTATCATCATGGATAAAATATATATGCAAAACAAACCATGATTGATATCAAGCATTGATTAAACAAGCTATTAATGCTGATTTGAGGGTGAAGAATTTACTTCTGAGGAGGGGGGAAAAAGAACGGATAGAGAAAGCAATAAGTCGATTCTCACTGAAGAAGCAGGCATACTAAACTGGGATTTATCTCATCATCCCTCCTTTCATAGTCTCACACCAAGATCCAGGCACCAAAAAATAATGTGAACAGCAACCCTTTCATCACTTCTATTGACCTCCATAAGCTTTCCAACCTTACAGTTCAAAGTTAATAGTGAGAACTGTTGAGGTCACTTGGGCTATACAACCATCTGGCTGTGTTTGCCAAAAAGTACATTTCTTTGGCTTTTCTCTGGAAGCCTGTGAAGCCTTTCTTTCACAGGGGCGAAGGGGGGGGGGGAGAGGAAGACTGCTTAGAACATTTTTCATATGGCAAATATGTGCTGCCAACTCAGGTTTCACAGCTGAACACTCCCAAGGTACTAGTTCTGCAATTCAGGCCCTGGCTGTCCTCCGTAGCACATGATGGATAGCTTTACAATGAAGGCACTATGAAAAGTACCAGCTGTCCAGGTACATGCTCTGGATTAGCTTGGCTGAGCAATACCTCCTCTATCTCTGCAGTTTTCTTTCTCTCTCTTTCTCTCTCTCCCAGAGCGTATTGCAGAGTAGATTCGCAAGCTCTTTTGTATGCTAGAAAGTTACCCGTGTAATCTTGATGAGCCCATTATAGTGTGGAAGTGGGATTTTTGTTTATAAGCGCTGGAACGTCTGATCTTTTTTTTTTTAAACAACATTGTTGTTTGTACATCACTGTGCTAAAATCTGTTAGCACAGTGTTCAAAAAAGTTCAGAGAAAAACTGTGGAAGGGAAAATAGGTTAAGGTTTAAATTTACAAAAGAGAAGCATGAGACGCTGAGATAGATCTATGTATTTGTGTGAGGAATAGATATTTGTATGGGGGTAAAGTAAAATGAGTGAAATCTGCTTGGGAGTGTAGGAAGTTAGCACCCACACCTCCCTCTCCTAGAAAAATGACATATTTTAGGAAATATTAAATATTAGGAAATATTAATATTTAATATTAGGAAATATTAAAAAGGCAGAATATTATATTTCCCTGGATAAGAAAAAGAGAAACCTGTTTTTAAAGTCAAAGCAACTCCCTGCAGCTCCCGTCTCCCCCCGCCCGCCACCTTTGTCGATGAGAGATTAGGACCTGAGCCAGCCTATTCTACATAACAAAGATCTACCCCATTTCATTGCCCTTCATTGTACCACCCACCAAGTTTCAACCAAACTTGGTACACAGACAACTTGCAAAGCTAGTTATGACCTCTGACAGCAACCAATCAGGATGCTCTTCCTGTGTCTCAGGAACTTCAAAGAGGGCATAAAACTCAGGCACTCTCAGTATCTCTTCCCTTTTCACCCAGGAGCTCCAAGGCATGTGATCCTGTCCACCATCGAACCATCATTCCAAATAGCCTCCATGTTTCCAGTGCCTTTTTCCTCACTTGCAACTGAAGTCAGATGGACATTTCTTCCAACAGGAGGAAGGGAGGGAAAGACTGACAGACAAGCATTCTATCCCAGTAGACTGAGAATTATGGAAAGTATAGTCACTCTGCCCCAGTCAACTGCACTTGATTTAGGAGAGACTAGAGAAATACCATTTTCAGACATGCTATAATCTTAAACCAGGGATGTCCAAACTTGGGAACTTTAAGACTTGTGGACTTCAACTCCCAGAATTCCCCAGCCAGCTATGCTGGCTGGGGAATTCTGGGAATTGAAGTTCACAAGTCTTAAAGTTCCCAAGTTTGGACATCCCTGTCTTAAACCAACGTGTGTTGTTAATTGTTAGCCCTGTGATTGTATAAGAATGTTTTTGTTTATTGTGTTCATATGTTATTTACTTTATTAGAAAATATGTGAGTACTATTTCCAGTGGCCTTCTGCATCATGTAATTCCAGATTTTTTCAAGAAACCCACTTGCCTTCTCCCACGTGTAAGCACACAATTTTCACTTTTAAAAATACATGCAAGTCAAAACATATTCCATGCTCTAAAAACCTTTCTCTTTAAATCTCCAGATAGTTTTAGAGAATTCCCTAACCTTAATACAGGTTCCCCCCCCCCTCTTTGGGCTGAAAAGAAACCACCAATGAATGTCCAAATTGTATTTTTATTGTAAGCCAGCAACAGGAAGAACAAGCCCATTGTTAAGATGATCATCGAATATATATTAAATATTTGGGATGGTGTTCGGTTCATTCTGACTTCACTAATACAGCATTCCAATTAAAAACAGGCAGCAGCCCAGAGCAACAATTCCCATTACATTAGTACAATGGGAATATTTACAGCTCCTCAGAGAATACTCCCCCGAGCATTTGTTCTGCAAATGAACATTGACAGAAAGGTCTTGCCCTTACTTATGAGCACTGATGTGCCAATGTTTGGATTCACAGTTTCCAGTTACTGGACAGGTTTTATTGCTTTTTTTCGCAAAAGATCAGTTAACAGATTAGGCCATTATATATATAACAGCTATGAAAACATTCTTGTTTTTACAGTTTCATTCGAAGATATTTAAGATACTCGTCCCATAGATGCCACCTGTCCCAAGAAGGCTGTTACCATGTGAAACTAAGGGGATCCATTACATTTTACAGGAAAAACACATTCCACTTTGTCCATGGTATGTCTTCATAATGACCTTGACTCCTATAATGGACAATACCTAAAAACGTATGATAAATAAACAGTTGGGAGTAAATGGAACCTGTGATTATTTCCCACATATTAGACTCTTGGCATAATGCCATATTCAGCAGAGCAATGCATATTTTATTGTATATGTGTTATAACCTATTACCTCACAAACACTCCTGTTGAAGACCAGTGCAATACCGTAGTGATAAGCATGTAGATTTTATTTTAATCATTTTATTTGCATTTTATTTATCAACATCATGCCCTGAATTATTTTTATCAATAACTCAAGGTGGCAAATATATTTAGCACACCTTTCTCCTCCTATTTAATCCAAAACAGCAATCTTGTGAGGTGAGTTGGGCTGAAAGAGCGTGTCTGGCGCAAGATCACCCAGCTGGCTTTCATGGCGAAGACAGGATTAGAACTCATAGTCTCATCCCTTTCTTAACCACTAGACCAAACAGAGAGCCAGAATTGTTTTGGTGGGGGAAACAGGAGGACGAAGGGAGTTGCTGCCTGGAGTTATTGGTAAAAATAATAAAGGCGGGATATATTTTTTTATGACCCTGTAATCCTTTTTATCAGGGTGAAGTTGGGACGACTGAATGAAGCTAAGTGTTTCCTGGAGTTCACAGTAGACATCTTCTCTTTGCACCTGTTCTGACCTAGGCTTCCCAAGGGCATGAAGCAAACTCCTGGTCCCGACAAAAACCCCTTTTATTAATTTACTGTGAATTCTTTTCATTCACATCCCACAAAGTTTTTCAAGGGAGGATTTACAGTCACAGACTTTATCTGGCTTGGAGAGCCGCCAGGCCGATATCTGCAAAACTTGGCAAGGAGTCTTGGAAAGTCACGAACCAATTAAACGAACTAATTGTCTCCTGTAAAATCCACTACCCTTTCACTCCTCTTTTATTTCCTCTGGGAGGGGCCATTCATTGTCCACCTGTGGTCTTACTGCCAAGTCAACCCCTGTTCTTTAGCTGTTTCCCCTCATCTGGCAACTCTGCACAGGCACACACTTGGAACTGGCTCCAGCTGTTTGTCTGCCTCACTGATGTGTGACTCTGAAGGCAGCTGATAACTGGTATACCGCTCTGGCCCCATCTCTGCCTCTGACACAGAGCCTTCATCAGAGCCTTCTCCAGACTCCAGGACTGGCCCATGTTCCTCCCCAACCTCCTCACTGTCTGAATCTGCTGCCAGCTCCACTGGCTGGCGGGCCACAACAGCACCCTGATAGAGAAAAATCTTTCCTTACCTAGGATTGAACTCTCAATCTCCCAAGTATGAGGCAAGCGTCTTCACCTCTAGGTCACCACGTGCCATAAATAAATAAATAAATAAATAAATAAATAAATAAATAAATAAATAAATAAATAAATAAATAAATAAATAAATAAATAAATAAATAAATAAATAAATAAATAAATAAATAAATAAATAAATAAATAAATAAAAAATAAATAAATAAATAAGCTACTTATTCAAATCAGTACCATGCTGTTTCAGGTCAGCACAAGGTTATTATTTTTGTCATTTCTTTTTGCATTCTAGCCAGTTCTGATTTACTTCTTGAAGCACAAAAAGCTGCACTGGGATAAAATTTAAAAAGACGAAATCTAAACGCACTGTAATCATTCATTTTATGTATTGATGAATGCATGTCATATCAGCAAATAAAGCTGTTGGAATGCTGGAACTGCCCCAGCTAAGATCAGTTGTCATCTCCCATGAACCCATCAAGTCAGTACTAAAAGATTTATACTGATTGCTAATTCATTGCAGGCTCGTTTGAAGATGCTGTTTTGGGTAAACATATTTTGAATTGTATAAGTGTGACAGAAGCCTTCCATATTTGTGGCATGATTGCCACGGAAGGCACAGCTAGCTGCAAACACCCATGTTTCAGATAACTAACTTGTCCAATAATTTAAGGTCTTATTATCAAGACTGAAGTGGAACCTGAACTCAAAAAAGCCCACCTCAAACACATTCTTTTAAACCCATAATTATCTTGTCTAGCTCCTACGTAAAAGAAGACAAATTAATGATGCTCGCAAGTGAGCAAAAGTGAAGTATAACTCTCAGAGCTCAGCAACATAACCAAAAGTGAACCTCACATACCTGCATTGCAACACAATATATAATGCAACAAACAGCAAGATACAACAATTCCAGAAAATATACTTGCTTTCTCTATTCTCACCACAAACTCTAGTTTCCTAGAGCATTCCCTTTGCATTACATACAACTTATCTTTCTCTGCTCCAGGTGGTTTGACATGCTTCAGAAGGGAATGCTGTGTCGCAGCCACCTCTTTTCATTTTGTAATAATGACTTTTTTATACATACAAGACCCAAAGTAATTCTTAGAAATAAACATGTCATTTTTTCTTCTGCAGTTCAATAACAATTTTTTCCCCTCTAAATATACTAACTGATAACCCGGTGTTGCCTGGGTATTTATTTATAAGGGGAAATGTCCAGACCAAATGTAATTTCTAATGTTTGATTTTCCCGTGCTAGAGGGAACCCCTTGTAGAGTACTGTGAAGCCATTACCTTGGCAGCTCAACTGTGCTGTACAGTAAAAGCCACTTTACAGAAATACAGTAGAATCCATTTTAAGGCACAACAGGCTGTATCTTAACATAACACACACCTCGAGGGGTTTTAGGGGTGTCTTACCCCACAATATTTTTCCCAGAGAGTAAGTTATCTGTGTTCCAGGTTTGGTTGAAATGCCTTGTTCAAGGCATTCCAGAATTGTACTGGAACACATACACACACACACACACACACACACAGAGAGAGAGAGAGAGAGAGAGAGAGAGAGAGAGAGAGAGAGAGAGAGAGAGAGAGAGAGAGAGAGAGAGAGAGAGAGAGAGGAGGGGGGGAGGGAGGGAGGGGGGAGGGAGAGGGAGGGAGAGAGAGAGAGAGAGAGAGAGAGAGAGAGAGAGAGAGAGAGAGAGAGAGAGAGAGAGAGAAAGAAAGAAAGAAAGAAAGAACAGAACAGAACAGAACAGAACAGAACAGAACACAAGGAGAAAAGAGCCTGTAGGTATCAAAGAAAGTATCTGCAGGTACATTTGTGTTGATGATACCACTCCTGGGACTGTAGGTTTACACATAAAGCATTAAATAACAGTTTGGGACTTCCACTAAGATCATACATCTTACAATGAACTTCAAGGACAGCACAACTCTTTACAAGGGCTTGCTTATCAGTCATATCGAACACATTCTCTTAGGAGCTGCTGATGAAACCCAATTTTTCTACTCCCCAAAAGTGTTGAAACAGTCCTTTGCAATGTAGCTTTTGAATTGTTTAATCATTGTTTTTACTGTAGCATTTACGTTTCAAATTATTGCAGTGTGCTTCTGCATGTTCAGTGTCTTTTATTTATTTATTTATTTATTTATTTATTTATTTATTTATTTATTTATTTATTTATTTATTTATTTATTTATTTAGTAATTTGCAACACTGGATTCTATTTTCTTTGCTGGACAGCTCTGCTATGCATCCAGGAACTAAATTGTACTACTAGTAATGGAACTATCATCACACATGAAAATGAAGTGACCTACTAGGCATATCAGATATTTAAAGTGAGGAAACTCTATGTTCATTGTTCATTGTTTTTCCCCCAAACAGTTTTCCTCAGACAGTTACACCATGTAAAGTGACTTTAACATGATGGATTCTTCCCTTCATGCTGCCTCCAAATGCACTATCAAGGACAGGCTTTGGCCATACACTAATCAGGAGTCTCAAACTCATATATGCCACACTTCATTCACACAAAGCTAGAAAGTAATGGTTGGCACCTCTCTTCCTTAGGCTGAGAAGGAAATATCCCAAATGTGCAACTTTGAGAAGGACAAGCCAAGAAGCAACTATATCACCCACGCCTTCTCCTATTTTTGGAGCGAGAAGCACACCCCTGGATCTGGGTGTGAGGGATCAAGGGACAACTCCACTTCTAGTCCTGCATAAAGATATAAGGGGCTCTTATCTGGGAATAGAGCTACATTTTTACTCCAAAGCTCTAGCAAGAAAAAGCTTTGCCAGTAGAAGTAGAAGAAGTTCTCAGTCCTGGCTATGAAGATGCTTCAATTAAAAAAAATAGTGTAGTTCCATCAAAATATTGACAAGGAAGAATTGTCTGTATTTTTTTCTCTTAGGTGCATGATTTTATATTTTCATATGACATTGAATAGTGCAAAATTAATCAAGTATTTATTTTACTCACTATATGATTATACTTGGCTCATATTTTGCTTTGTCCTGTTCTTGGAGTGCAGCCATTTAGTTATCACGTGAAAATCCTGCCACCGTACAACCTCTCTGGCCATTTTCCACTTCCTTCCTGTCTTCCCATAGTTCAGTTCAATCCCAAGGGAAGGTTTCTTCAGGGAATTTATCAGATATTTCCACTAGGTCAGCAGTTCTCAACCTGTGGGTCCTGACCCCTTTGGGGGTCGAATGACCCTTTCTCAGGGGTCGCCTAAGACCATTGGAAAACACATATTTTTGATGGTCTTAGGAACTGAGACACCAATTTTATAGTTGGGGTCACCACAACATGAGGAACTGTATTAAAGGGTCACGGCATTGGGAAGGTTGAGAATCACTGCACTAGGTGATCATCTCCTCCTTTTCCTTTCCCTCCTCCTGCTTCTCCTTTTCCTTCTTCTTCCCACATTCTCTAAATTCTCTAAATGAATATCTTACAAATATATCCAGTTCACACTGAACTTTCCCATTTTCCTGAAATTTATACTCTGCTACCTAAAACTATTTACAAAGCAGTTTCCAATATATAATTACAGCTGGGTAAAACATTGAACAGGCAGGTTTTGCATGCTGGAAGTATTTAAAAGTATAGTGTTACCTAGCCATTTGGACTATCTAGTCCAGGGATGTCAAACTCACGGCGTCATGGTGGGATCACATGACATATTAGGACATTTTTCCCCCTTCGCTAAACCGGGCATGGGCATGGCCAGACCATGACACATCAAGCTCACAGGCCACGAATTTGACAGTCAAGATCTAGTCAAAGGAGTATCAATCTCTCCCAAGTACCTCCCAAGGACACAGGTAAGAGCCCATTTACGGACTTACATTGTGGCGCTGAGAGCAGCCAAACGTCATCATTGTGCTGCTCTCATAGCATCCGCAGACAATCGCCCTGCCGCCCTGTTTAGGGTGACCCGCTCCCTCCTTCAACAGAGGGTGCGGGAAGCCCCGCTACAGGGTAGAGCAGAGGAATTTGTGATTTTTCTGCAGGAGAAAATCGCTCAGATACAGAACGAGCTAGCCCCCATTCATGGCCCAGTGGGATGCCACGAGACAGATCTTGTTTGGGAGGAGTTTGACTCCGTTACTTCCGAGGATATGGACAGGTTACGTGGGCGACTGCGAGCCACCACATGTTTATTGGACCCGTGTCCCTCCTGGCTTGTACTGGCATCCTGGGAGGTGACACGAGGCTAGCTCCAAGAGGTTGTCAACGCATCCTTAAGTGAGGGTTCCTTGCCTGCTTCCCTAAAAGAAGCGATGGTGAGGCCCCTCCTTAAGAAGCCCTCTTTGGATCCAGCTCTTTTGAACAACTATCGTCCAGTCTCCAACCTTCCCTTTTTGGCGAAGGTTGTTGAGAGTGTGGTGGCACAACAGTTTCCCCGTCACCTGGAGGAAGTTGATTATCTAGATCCGCGCCAGTCCGGCTTTCGGCCCGGGCATAGCACCGAGACGGCATTGGTCGCGTTGGTTGATGATCTCTGGAGGGCCAGAGATGGGGGTTGTTCCTCCATCCTGGTCCTATTAGACCTCTCGGCGGCTTTCGATACCATCGACCATGGTATCCTATTGCATCGGCTGGGGGGGTTGGGGGTGGGAGGCACCGTTTTACGGTGGTTCTCCTCCTACCTCTCTGGCCGATCGCAATTTGTGTTGGCAGGGGGGCAGAGGTCGACCGCGAGACCCCTCACATGTGGGGTGCCTCAGGGGTCGGTCCTCTCGCCCCTCCTGTTTAACACATATATGAAGCCGCTGGGTGAGATCATCCGTGGTTTTGGGGTAGAGTACCATCTATACGCTGATGACACTCAGTTGTATATATCTACCCCAAACCACCCCAACGATGCCGTAGCGGTGATGTGCCAGTGCCTGGAAGCCGTACGGATCTGGATGGGAACTAACGGACTCAGGCTCAACCCGACCAAGACCGAGTGGCTGTGGTTTCCGGCTGCCCGATTCAACCAGCTGACTCCATCGCTGGCCATAGGGGGCGAACATCTTGCCCCTGTGGATGGGGCGCGCAATTTGGGTGTCCTCCTGGATGCCCGGCTGTCCATGGAAGATCAAGTGACAGCCGTGGCCAGGAGGGCGTTTTACCAGGTTCGCCTGGTTCGCCAATTGCGCCCCCTATTGGATCGGGACGCCCTTCGCACAGTCACTCATGCGCTTGTGACATCCTGACTGGACTATTGTAACTCTCTCTACATGGGGCTTCCCTTGAGGTGCACCCGGAGACTTCAGCTAGTTCAGAATGCAGCCGCACGAGCAATTATGGGGACCGCAAGGTCTACCCACGTAACACCGCTCTTGCGCGAGCTGCACTGGCTACCTGTCGTCTTCCGGGTGCGCTTCAAGGTGTTAATCATCATCTTTAAAGCGCTCCATGGCTCGAGACCTAGCTATCTGCGGGATCGGATCCTGCCTCATACATCCTCACGGCCAATTCGCTCCCACAGAGAGGGACTTCTCCGGGTGCCGTCCACTAGACTTTGTCAGCGGGCGACGCCCAGGGGAAGGGCTCTCTCTGTGGCGGGCCCGGCCCTCTGGAACGACCTTCCCCCCGATATTAGAACGACCACGGACCTCCGCTCCTTCCGTCTTAAATTAAAAACTCACTTTTTCTGTCTGGCCGGCCTGGGATAGTCTCCCTGTCTTGGGGTTTTATTGGGTAGCTTTTAGCTTTTAGTTTTATGGGAATTTTAGCACAGGTTAAGTTTAATTTGGTTTTAGAACTGTTTGTATATTTTTTACTGTTTTTATTCTGCCTGTGCACCGCCCCGAGTCCCCGTGGGGAGAGGGAGCGGTTTATAAGTATTAAAATTATTATTATTATTATTATTATTATATCAGGTGTTGTAAGTAGAATTACTGAAGAGTTTCATAGCATCACCCAGAAAAGAAAAGGAAGAAACCTTTTTTCACTATCTACCAAACTGTAAAGAAGACTTCCATACAGGGGACTGACATAGATACATAGACTCACAAATGTGGTTATAGGTATAGGGAAGTCCTATATCGTCTGGCATTTCTTCTTCTCATATCATGTGGCCAATCAGGACAAAACCTCAGTGTCATATTCCATGTAAAGCAGAGCTCAAGTTTTCTCTTTCCCCTATAAAATCTAATAACAAATTGTCATTTTATTTCATGTTGTTATATAGTGAACTCAGAGGCATCTCTGGCAGGAGATGTAATACATCCAGAGGCAGGAGAGGGGGAGTCACAGAGGGGGCAGTTTCTTCTGAGCCATCCCCACACTGCTTCCATTATTTTACAATCTCTTCTGAACTTTGTGGTTGAAGGGGGGACATGAACCTAGACTCTCTTTAGTTTAGTTTTAGTTTTATTCATACTTATATCCCGCACCCATCTCCCACAGAGGGACCCGGAGCGGCGCACAGGAAAATTAAAAACACGTACAAATATACAAAATACTCCTAAAACAACATTAAATCTCTGATACAAGGCCAATACCCAAATCACTATCCTTGCTCTTATATGTGGTATAAGATGTAAAGTTACAGTGCAAAACTTGCCTTTCGGTATTTAAAGGTAAAAGTTCCCCTTGGACATATGTACTAGTTGTTCCCAACTCTAGGGAGTGGTGCTCATCTCAGTTTCAAACCTAAAGAACCAGTGTTGTCTGAAGATGATTCCATGGTCATGTGGCCGGCATGACTAAATGGCAAAGGCACAGGGAACACTGTTATCTTCCCACCAACGGTGGTTCCTATTTTTCTACTTGCATTTTGCCATGCTTTCAAATTAGTAGGTTGGCAGAAGCTGGGACAAGTAATGGGAGCTCATGCTGTTATGTGGCACTGTGGATTCAAACCGCTGAACTGTCGACCTTTCTGATCAACAAGCTCAGCAGCTGAGCCACCGTGCCCTTTTTTTGGTATTTAGAAATACTGAAATTTAGAAATCAGATACAAGTACTTAAATCAACGGGTTTGCACAGGAATGTCACAAGCCACATTTTGTCATTTGCCTCCCCCTTCTACAATTGCCTTTTCTGGGGTATAGAGGCTAGTTTACAGAAAATGCAGAAACACGTAGATTGTTTCCAGTAGAAGTGTAATTTAAGAAAAGAAAACCTAAGCAGATTCTTGAAAATGTCTAATGAAGCTTCCATATGAAGAAAAAAATTTCCCTCCAAGGACCCAAACTATATGCACCACTCAATGCATTATTAGCAACTATGCCTGCCTTATTTATTTATATAAATGATTGCAGGCGTGGGGAAATAATTTTATTTTAGACTACAGATTTCAGGGTGAGGCCAGTAGATTTAACCTTCCTGTTTCTAATAATCATTGTGTCTTTCTACAACGCTATCAAGCTTTGATTAAAAAATTTCCTGGGTACAAATTGGAGCTTTTTCTTTATTCCCATAACTGCATGGGATAGAATGTTATTTTCAAGACTGTGATTGTTCCCGCTCTGTTTTGGAGGGAAACTTAGAACATTCATATTTGGGGCGGCTCTTTCAAGTATTGTCATTGGTTAAGGCCCTGTGGACCCAGAGTATAAATTACAGGGATTTGCCTGTTATTCCAGAGTTATATGCTGTTGTATCTATGCTGGTCTGTTCTTGCCTACTGAAGCCCACTACACAATAGGGACATCCTATCCTGAGATCATATCTTGAAATGTCCTGCAATTCTTTTCATTTTCTTTTCTAATGGTACATTCTCCTTCGAAACTGGAAAACTCATCTGCATATTTACATCCAGACTGTCTGGCAAAGTATATTTCAAGTCTTTTCTGAAATAATTCCTGATGATTCTCAAATGATGTGGGTTATATAGAATGGCAGCAGGGATTATATAATCCTATATAATATAAATATGCAGCAGATTTAACATTTGAGTAAATCAAAAAGAACAAGACATCATGCAGAGTTGCAGTAGGGAAGCATTTCCATGGTTGGCTGCTTTGAAATAAAGTATCAGTCAATTAGTTTAAATTAATATTAATTTAATTACTATAGAGTTTAGTTAAATTAATCACATTCATAATTTTATTAATATATCATTGCTTTCATAACCAGTGCCTGAGAAATTTGGCAAGATTCCCTTACTATCAATAGTATTGCAGTAAATTGCTTAAAATTAATAGAAATGAGAAATAATATATAAATATTTTGATAAAATTGTGCTGCATTAGTAGTTAAAAACAGGAATTTACTTTATTGATTAATTGGATTTATAGCTTACTCTAGTCTGAGAAGAATCTGGGCAGTTCACAATAACAAACAGAACACAGTAACTAAAAACTAAAAATACAGTAGCTTACATATTTATTAAAACATCCCAAACCAGTACCTGAGATTATATACAGAAAGTTCTCTGAAAAGCTCCAGTTTCTAACTTTTTCCAGAAAGTAGGTAATTTTAGAGACTGAGGGATGCCCAACAGAAGCACAGACATTCATCATAGAAAATCAATGTTTGGTTTCCTTAAACTTCCACTAAACAAATGTAATATGTAGCCACAAATAACCATCTGTGAGATTGGCATTCTGCACCAGCTGAACTTTCAAGACTGTCTTTAAAGCAGGACTCAGGTTCAGTGGATCACAAAGGTCTAAATTAGATCATTAAATTTTGCAACAGAAAGGAGCAAAGTTATGTAGACCGATTGGCTTTGATTCTAATTGGTCTCAACGGTCTTCCGTAGAACCAAGTAAATGAATTGTGATCACCACTAGATAGTGCAACATTTGAGAAGCTAGGTGGTTTGGTAGTTAAGGTGTTACTAGGACTGGGGAGATCCACGTTCAACTCCAACCATCCCCATGCAAACTCACAGGGTAACTTTAAGCCATTTTTTTTCTTAACTCAGACTACTTCACAGGATGTTATTGGGGGAGTTGAAAGCTTCTTTACATACCAGAGTTCTAAATGAACTGGCAGATGTCATCTCAGAACCACTGTACCACATTTTTCAAAAATCCTGGAGCATTGGGAAACTACCAGAAGACTGTGAAAAGGGTTCATGTGATTCCCATGTTCCCAAAAAAGGAAAAAAGCAGACCCAGGAAACTGCAGACCAATCAGCCTAACATCAATACCTGGGAAGATACTGGAAAAGATAATTTTAAAAAAACCAAATCTGCCAACATCTAGAAATGAGTAAAGTATTAACTAGCAGTCAACATGGAATTGTTAAAATCAGATCATGCCAAACTAATCTTCTTTCCTTCTTCAACATAGTGACTAAATTAGTAGACCAGCAAAATACTGTGGAAAGAGCCACAGGACAGTAACCTGAAATTCTTGGAGGAAAGGTACACTATAAATCTAGCAAACATTTGCTAATGTTCTGCATATTTGGAGTGATTTCCATATCTCACTAAACCAAAATATGTTTTTCTTGTGCAATCCAGTTGTAGTAAATATTCATGTTACCACCCTCTATGCCATCATTTGACATTTAACCCACATTCAAGATGGGAAAATGTTATTTGTTATATAGGTAGGTGAGTTGAACTTTGACTTGTAGATACAGTCAAATTCTTCAAACTTTCACTCTTTGAGAGGAAGAAAACCTTTCTTCTCAAAACAAAAATACCTAGAGTTAGAACTCCAGTGAAACAAAGTGTTTGTTTGTGTCCCTGAACTGAGAAAACAAACTGGATGCTTTCTTAATTTTGGTAAATATTGGAATTACCTCAAGAAGACAGAGAAAGTCCAGGAAGGAAAGAGCAAAGTAAAGATCATTCTACTTGGGAAAAATTCTACGTTAGAGGTTTTTTAATAATCTTTATTTATATAGATTTATTGTCTCTTGTGGGAGGGGGGTTTCTACATAAGGAGAACATTCTGTGTCATATTTGGACCAGAAGATTTTTCTTTTTGTTAACACCTCATTAATTATAATGGGCCAACTCCATCTTGTGGCATGCTGAGAACACTGCTTATATTTTTGTAAATACATTTTCATATATAATATTTTTGAATTTGAGTTGGCCTATGTTGAGTGAGATTGATCTATCTTTCAAGAAGAGGAGGGCTAGATGCAGGGGTGGGATGCTACTGGTTTAACAACTGGTTTGCTGAGTGCACATTGAGTATGCGTGCACAGTTTAGAGAATACTTACCTTTTGGATTGCTACTTGGGAAGGAAAACAGCTGAGGCACGGCAATCCACTCTGCCGCATAACTCAGCTGAGAAGATAAAGGTAGGTAAAGAGCGGGCTGGCTCGTCAGCTGATCTTCAGCTGGCTCGTCAGCTGATCTTCAGAGCTACAGATTCTCCTGAACCAGTCTGGAGCAGTAGAATCCCACCCCTGGTCAGATACTTTAATCCAGGGGTGTCCAAACCTTTTGCAAGGAGGGCCAGATTTGGTGAGGTGAAAATGTGTGGGGCTGACCATTCAGCCTGACATTCTTTGAACCATTAACATTAATGTGCAGTGAAGGGAAAAAAACGCCGGCCAGCGGGGATGAGTGACAGGCTGAGCCAGCGGGAAGAAGAGGCTGCAGGCTGCTCAAAATTTGAAATCGGGCCACAATTGGCCCCTGGGCTGGACTTTGGACAAACCTGCTTTAATCACATTCCTCTACTCTACAGAGCCAGGAGGTTGTACTAGATTGTATTTCTTTTCCCTTTTTATTTGCTGCAAGGGCAGTGTAGGTTGCAGCGGGCCTGTCTGTCTAATAGAATAAGGTTGGTAGAGGGTACAAGATGAGAAACCATCTACAAGTTGAATTATGACAACAATAACTAACTACTAAGCAAGAATTCCAGGACAAGAGATGGAGACAGGGTATATAGTCTGACTGGGTTTCCAGCAGAGAAGCAAAGAAAGTGTGTCTCCTATGCACTCTGCCAGACTGTTATGCCAACCAACTGTGATGTATTCAAAGCCATGACGAAACAAACAGTGGTTTAATCATGATATATGAACCAAATTGATACTACCAAACTTCATCTTTCTATTTTGATTGTATTTTAACAACTGGACCCCCAGTCTCTCTGAATGAGGAACATAAATATTTATATTATTGCACACCTCTCACTTAACTGAGATAAGAATTAATGCATATACATTAGGCTTTTACAAATAGTTTGGAGACGTGATTAGAAAATAATTCAATCTAACCTGAGCCAAATCAGCTTTCCAAATTGATTGGAAAATCAATATATCTGAATTCTTAAATCAAGTGTTCTAACTTGATTTGGGTAATTTAGATAATATCCCAAACTAATTTCCTCTGAATCAGCTCATAAATGCAAATTGACCCAATTTGATGATTCTATTCAAATATCTGATTGAATAGGAGTAATTTTACAAATGGATTAAAATCATTATATCAGATCAATTCCCAAACAGAATAGACAGTCTGAATAAGAGTTTGTGAGATTTGCACAGATTTGATTATTTTATTCTTAAATGTGACACTTAAATCTGCTGTCTCCTTTTACGTAAAAGGATATGAGCTCTTCAATCTAATATAAGATGCTAAACATCAAAGAGATGGCCAATCTTCTCATCAAAAAATGTCTGGGTCCAAAAAAACCCAAGAAAGACACATTGAGAATCTTCTAATAAGTTTTCTTAATTGTTCCTTATCTATAGACAGAAATCTTGCCAAGTTAAAATAGACTACTTTCAATTTCTTGCTTGTCTAATAAAGAAATTTATAAAGAGGTGACTTTCAACCTTTATTACAACAAGTACAAATAAATTAACTCTTCACTACAGTAAAAACTCTACACTACACTTAAAAAAAGATTCTTGCTACTCTGATTCTTACTCCATGTACTCAACCAGTAGTAACAAAGGTTTTATTTTTGATTGCCCTGTGACCAAGTGAAATTCACTAGAGTATGTTGGCATAGAACCAGCACATGACCTTTGGATTCTTTCTACAAATCATTCAGTTGACAATTATGCTCACTGGCTGCTCAAGGATGTTTTTCTAATACAATGCTGTTGTACTCAGTCAAGAACAAAAGACTTACTCTGTAGTCTCAGCAAGAGAAATGCTCTGTTGTGAATGTTTTCAACGGAAACCTGGTAAAAATAAATCAGCCGCAAGAGAGATTTACACTTTGCTGTACATTCCCTGTACAAATCTGTTCCTTGGGCAGTCAAACCAATGAGAAGTTCAATGGGTCAGATGCTATTGGCTTGGCTGTAGAAAGCACATTTGATGATAAGTTGTTTAATTGAACCACTTGCTTATTAAGATGATATTAAAAGGCTTTTTAAGAACTGGCCTCATAATTTGATTACCTGCTAAGAACAAGAGCAATACCAAGGCTAGAAGAGGATGGATAGAAATACTAGAGGCCCAGCAGGATTAAAGGGAGCCGTGTTACAGTAAATTCTCTATTTAAGAGACAATGAATGAGATGGATGGTGGAATACACTTCAATGAGCTGTATTCCACATCTTCTATAATTTCCAAGCAACAGTCAATATTTAAGGCACTTCTGGTCATAAACATGGAAGAACAGCAGTACTCCAATTATAAAGAAAACATAAGAAACTCTAGACCATAGAAAAAGAGCTCTTACTACATTACTGCTATGTACTCTTACCAGTGGCGTAGCGTGGGTTGTCAGCACCCGGGGCAAGGAAAGTAATTTGCGCCCCCTAACCCGTGGATCAAAAGAGGTCAAAAGAGGATGGGGGCTTTTTTTTGTTTGTTTGTTTGTTAAAGCCCCGGGTGGGTCGTGGGCATGACACACCTCAGAGGCTTGCTCTTTTCTGGCTTCCCCCTTTCCCTGCAGAGAAGTGCAAAACTAGACCAAGCCTCGCCTAAGAGACGTTGCTGGGAACCCGCCAACCCCCGGACGCCCTCTTCTTCACCCGCCCTTTTCCCCGAGCTGCGAAGACTCCCCTCAGCCATTCAAGGCCTAATTTAACCTCGCTAGAGAGACCTAGGAAGACCGGGAAAGGGGAGGGGGGGCGTCTGAATCCCTGCTGCAGGCCTTGCTATTCTAAATTAACCCCTCCCCTCCTCCTAGGGCAGCCCTGAGGAGAGCGGCGGCAGAGTGGGGAAAGCACGAGCGAGTGAGCGAGCGAGCAAATGGGCGAGCAGGCGAGAGGGGCTGTGGAAAGGAGGGGAGGAGGCGGGGGGGTTACCTGCAGAGCGCCGGGGAGCTTGCTGCTTTCTCCTCGGCATGCTGGTGTTGCCGCCGTCTCTTCAGCCGCCCTCCCCCTCCCCCCTCAGCCGCCGCTGGAGAGTTTCCGCACGGGACTCTTCCAATCCCCACTCTTTTCATGCAGAAACAAACAAGACACACAAGACTAACAAAAATGGGGGGGTGGGAGGAAGGGATGGGGAAAGGGAGCAGCAGCCCAAGGGCTTCTTCTGCCACTTCCAAGGCCGCTTGGGGGGAGCCGGTGGGAGGGGCAGGGGATCCCAGGCCCTCCTCATTCCCTCCCACTTGGGGAAGGGAGCCCATCCAAATCGAGGGGGAAAGATTTGCGCTTTGAAACAGCGGAGAAACTTCCTTCTGCCTCCCCCTCCCCAATTTATCTCTTCTTTCCTCTCTTTCTTCTTCTTTCTCTTTCTCTCTCTCTCTCTCTTTGCCAATGGGCGCCCACCTCCTCTTCCCCCCCTCCCCGTGCCGCCTCCTCCTCCTCCTCCTCTTTTCCCTCCCTCCTTCCCCCCACTCTCCCATAGCTTTGGCGTGCTCGCTGCGTCGGGAAGGAAAGGAAAGGCGCTCCTTGCAACAATTTGGATTTTTTTGCGTTTTGCTTTTCATTGTCCCCCCCCCCAAAGCCAAAACTGTTGCAAAAGAAGCTCTGACAGCTCCGAGCCCAGCGCCATCCGTCGAGCCGCGCCGGGGATCAAACACGGGTTTTGAAGTGTTTAAATGTATTATTCATGCCGCTCAAGAGATGCCATCTAGGGGGCTTTTTGGATTGGGCAGGGGGCTGCCCGAGCGCGCCCCCCCAGATGTTGCGCCCGGTGCGGCCGGCACCCCCTGCACCCCCCACGCTACGCCTCTGACTCTTACTGATCATTGTCCCTTGTTAATTATTTGTTAATAATTATTAAATTCATTTAATAAAGACATTTATTATGAATTTAATAAATCAAAAACACATTATTGTTTAGTACAATATGTAAACTCAATCACAATGAATTATTACAGCTACCTGAAAGGAAGAAAGACCTGAATTTAGGACAATACCCTTCACAAAAGGAAAGATTAGACCAAAAAAAAGGTGTTTGCCTCTATTATCTTATCCTCAGCAACATTTAAGATAACACACTCAATTTAAAATTTACATTTAAAATATAAATTTTAAGGAGAAAAACATCTTTTTGAAAAACATTGAATAACTGCATACTATTCCTAACTTCTTTTAAACTGAAAAGCTGGGGTCTCAGCTTACATGGTTGTTGGGTTTCAGATTAAGCAAACATCTATAATTGAAACACTCTATGACATGGGTCTCCAACCTTTGCAACTTTAAGTCTGAAGGACTTCAGCTCCCAGACGTCTCCAGCCAGCTAAGCTGGCTGGAGAAGTCTGGGAGCTGAAGTCCTTCAGACTTAAAGTTGCAAAGGTTGGAGACCCCTGCTCTATGACATAAGAACATAAACAGCGACTGCTGGATCAGACTCCTGTCCCAACTCTCTTTCTCAAAATGGCTAATTGCACAAGGAAGGTCTACCAGCAGATGGCCTTCAGAGGCAGTTACTCTACCTTTAAAGGCTAATAGCCACTGATCCACATGATTTCCAAGAATTTGTGCAATCCTTTTTTGAAGCCAGCACATATTTCATGACTTTAAATTCCAAAGTTTAAATGCATGCTGTGTAAAATAAATATTCTTTCCTGATTCTTCCAAGATACAGTTTTATTGTATTGTTCTTGGGATCTAGTATTTTGGGGCAGGGAAAGCAGTTCGTCATTTCATAAATAACAATAAATAAAACTTAAAATTTAATTTAAAAAATCTGGAGTATTTGGAGCATTTATAAACGAGTTGAATGAAAAGTCTATAATGAAACCATTTATTCTCTTCACTCTCTGAAAGGGAGGAACTCTGACAGGTGCATCTATTTCTGAATTCTCATAACTACATATGGCATTAAAGCCACACAGCATGCAAGTAAAAGGGGACTTGGAGCATTTTCTTATTCCAGCTATTTTTTCTGGACCAGGTACCACCTCTAGTGAGTGTTGCACATGACATCCCTTCCTTCTCCATCCCAAACAAATAACTTTTTAATGCACCTGTCATTTCAAATGTCAGAAATGAGATGGGGTCAAGCTTGGAGCAAAATCGGCCTGCTCCTTCTCTGACCCACCATTCATCACTGCATTTATCCACAACACAGACATATCAGCTGGGATGAAAACATGAACATCCACACACTGCAATACAAGTAGCCTTGAAAACACACATTTCTGTTTCAGTGACTTTATTAATAGTGCTCAGAGGAAATTAGTAGGGTCCCTGTTGGACAGCTTTGTACCAGCATTAAACCCAGCAAAGAAAAGAACTAAAACTTCCTATATTTGATCAGCAAATCAAAATAAAACATTGACTGGAACAAATGAATTGATAAAAATATCAATTGCTGTTTATAGCCCTAAATGTTTGGTGAGAAATTTCTGCAAAAATGTAATGATCCATTTGTGTGTGTGTGTGTGTGTGTGTGTGTGTGTGTGTGTGTGTGTGTCTACACATGCAATCTGTACTGTAAGTAGGAAAACATAAATGTTCACACAGAACAACAAACCTATCCAAATTCTTGTATTTGGGATAAGGGAACCAGCCATTACTATAGAAATGATGGTGTATTTGTGATGGCGAATTCATCTGATCTCTCACAGTATAGCTCAGAAGAAGCCAAATGGTGTTTCTTCTTTTCATGTTTTTTAATAAACTGATTTTCCAAAATATTCATTGCCTTCTTGAATTAGACCCAGATGAACCTGATTTAGCGAATATGCATTTCCAATACCAGCCAGGAGATGAAGACAAATGTTGCTACAGTACCTTGTATGCCATCTGAACTTATAACTCTCCTATAATATCCATTAGACATGAATTTGACTGATCATTGAAAGGGTCTACATTAGTAATCATATTGCATTATTTGCAGGAGATTTTATAAGTTAACTATATAAAAAGAACATCATGTTTATCCTGAAGCTATAATTAATTAGATTCTTCAGTAGTATGATTTTAAAGAGTAATTATAGCCATGTTGGCCCATGGAAATTTAGGTTGCAAACTGTTATAATGCTTCAAGAGAACCAACCAAATGTTACAAAATACTATATAGGCTTTTCAGATCTCAGGAGGTAAAGGAGGAGAAACAAGAAAGCAAATATCAGGCCAGGTGTACCAGCTCTGTTGCCTGAAAATTAAAGTCAGTCTCAAGATGCAATCAAAATACAATCCTTCATAATATAATCTTTCTCTTGCTAATACAAATGCTAATTGTTATATGTTAATCACTATAATCCTCTGATGATTAATACAGGCAATAGTCCTACTGAAATTAATGCAGCTTACAAATTTATCACTGTATTTAGGCCTCCACCTAATAAATTGTCAACTCAGCAGAGTGATTTATATCCTTTATTTGGTCTTTGGGAGAGCTGGAAATTTTCTATTTATTTGCATGTAGAATTATGTAGATTACTAGTCGTGTCGTGTTCTCCCCTTTAGTCAAAAATAGAGTGTATTTGGAGAATAATTCAGGAGGAAGGAAGGAAGGAAGGAAGGAAGGAAGGAAGGAAGGAAGGAAGGAAGGAAGGAAGGAAGGAAGGAAGGAATTTAGATACATTGAAATATGCAGGAATTTCTTTAAAGCAATTATATCTTTATTCACATTTCTGTACATGTTTGTAAACAAATGGCAAAACTGCTTTAATCAGTTGGATTATTAAAACATTCATTTCTTTAATGTGACTCATGAAATTACTGCACATTCCAAATTGCCTTTTCTGAATTATTTTTGAACGAAGTACTTTCATCTTTGTTTTCATTGTTGGTAATGCTCCTGTATTTATAACTAGAATTTCCTGAATTAAAAACAAAAAGATGAGCTATGTGTCCCCCATATCTACTTACATAAAGAGATATGTTTTCTCTATTGCATTTAAGCTGGTTTATTTTTTAAAAGTTTTGATTTGCTTATGGACTAGTTGTACGACTTGATTTACGTGGGAAGAGTATACTGGATCCAACAGGCTTATTATTTCCCAAACAGACAGACACAGAGAGACACAAATCCTCTAAGGGGTTAGTTTGTAAAGTGTATTGAAAGATTTTTATTGAAAGAATATAAGGTGACAAAGAATGAAATCCTGTTAGTTCAATTTCATTTTGTACTTCATTGGTTTACATATAATTATTTGCACTTTAAGTAACTGAAAAATGTATGAATACAAGAAATATACTGTATGGTTTTTGAAGTAGACAAAGCATATTGTAAAGCAAACAAAGTTTACTAAGAATATGTTATATGAATATTGAATTGCTCACTGCAGTAAGAAAGGTAAATGATGGAATTAAAACATGTGAGTATAAACAGAATGCCTAGTAAGTGTTTGAGCATCAACCAATCATATCTTTAGTCCAAATAATGTTTAAAACCCATTTCTTTTCATTTTTTCTTTGTCCCTTCTCACAAAATTCTTCAAAGCTTTAGTAAGGTTAACTTGTAGTTAAAGTTTTTTTTTTAAGGATTGAAGGAAAATCATCCATAACTGTAAAATGTATCATATCTATCATATTCATAAAGCTGCCTGTTTGGTTTAAGAGGTTCCCCCACTTCCTTGAGCTTTAAATCTTCCAGACGCCATCCTTTTACAATCTCCTTCTGAAGAGCAACTTACTTGAACACTTGTGGGTAAACCCGTCCTCTGCTTGTCCAGAGAAGAATCTCATAGAGACGGTCCATTCACCAGCTCCTCATTCCGCTGCCATCATCAACTCCATTCCCACCAATTATCCAACAAAAATATATCAATCAAGGTCATGATGAAAATCCAAACTGATTTGCAGCAAGCATTAGATAGATTGTATGATGCAGATGGGATGTGGTTGTCGATCAGAAAGGCCAGCAGTTCAGAGTTTCAAATCCCTAGAGCCGCATAACAGAGTGAGCACCCATTATTTGTCCCAGCTTCTGCCAACCTAACAGTTCAAAAGCATGAAAAAAATGCAAGTAGAAAAATAGGAATCACCTTTGGTGGAAAGGTAACAGCGTTCCTTGCACCTTTGGTGTTTAATCATGCTGGCCACATGATCATGGAGATGCCTTTGGCTCTTCAGTTTTGAAAATGAGATGAGCACCATCCCCTAGAGACTAGAACAGGGGTCCCCAACCTTTGCAACTTTAAGTCTGAAGGACTTCAGCTCCCAGACTTCTCCAGCCAGCAAAGCTGGCTGGAGAACTCTGGGAGCTGAAGTCCTTCAGACTTAAAGTTGCAAAGGTTGGAGACCCCTGGTCTAGAACATATGTGTGAGGGGAACCTTTACCTCTACCTGTGATGCAAATGTGAAAATAGTTGGGCAAATTTTAAAATCTAGATACGCTGATAGAAAAAAATAGATCGCATAAGTACTGTTGAATTAATGCTTGTTGAAAGATATGAGAATACTATGCATAAGAGCCAATTTATGGAAACAAGAGACAGATATGCCAGGAGAAGATGAAATGAAGCTGAGTGAAGCTGGACCAGGTAATTTAAGAAGCGTGTGAGGCAAATAAGCAGGTAAGATGATGGTTAAAATGGAGCGGAAAGAATGTTGACTAAACGTTGACTGAATGCAAAAGTGAGTGACCAAAACAAAAGAAGTTACAATTGGTTTGGTCATTTCGACAGAATGAATGAAGCTTGAAATGCAAAACAATTTTTTTTAGGAAGATTGAATAGGTCAAGAGAAAAGAAAAGATCAAGAAAGTCATGGCTGAATGGAGTAGATAAAATCATCAAAAAGAGGTGAGAAGTTTGAAGAACTAGGACAATGTATGAAATGGTTTATGAATCCATGGAAGCATGGAGGATTTACAAGGATAGACAGCTGTGCAGTGTCTTAATGAAAGATGATAGAGAAAACTGAATTTAACCATATTTCCTTATATCTTCTCTTATTTCCAGCCTTTAACTTCTGTTGCTTATTATTTTTCATACTTTGGGGGTTCTTGTTGTTTTTGGTAGTTTGTGTAATCTTGCTTTCCCGAAGAGGAAATTGTATAATGGGTATACGCATTATAATATAATATGCAACTTTCTTTTTTTTGGTAATGTTTTAAGGCTTTTACTGATCATTGTACACCCAGCTAAACCAGATGAATGGTCTAATACAATCATCATATTTGCACAATACAGTGCAATACATTCTAATAAGGTTAAGCATATTGGTTGTATTTAGAACATGAATGAAGCTATGAAGTGTTGAAAGGCACAATAGAGCAAAGATAACTGGTAGACCTTCATGAGCATCAAACAAGTCAGGGAATTGAATCTAATTTCTTTAATTTCTCTGCTCTACACTTCAAGGAACAATCAAAAAAGTAGGTTAAGCTTAACAAAGCTTATCATATCACATAAACATAGCCAGTTTAAGTTCATATCAATACAAAATGGATTGGAAAATCCACTAAAAATGTAGTATATATTTGAGGTTTTCTCTAAACATCCTCAATACAACTTTCACAGAAATGTGTAAATCCACTATGACAAAAAAAAGAGTTTTCCCCATTTTCTATTTTATCAGCATGAGTTCAATGGCCTCGCTACAAATCATCTGTTTAATTGAAATCTGGCTTCCTTTCTCAGGGTTTTTCAGGCTTTACAAGTTTGTTTGGGGATTATTATTATCATTATTATTATTTTGCTTCTGTGCTTTTTCCCCATTCTTAGGGTGACAGCTATTTTATCACCCAAAGCAAGAATGCTGAGCCCGGGGTACAAGCAAAACATTTGGTGGAGGGAGGAAAACCAAGCACAAACCAAGCAGAAATAGAGGAAAGGTTGCAAACTAGCTTAGTAAAATTGCCGACATTTCACTTTAGAGCACCCAGCACCTGCACCTCTGCCCCTGGCATTGCTTCCTGCAGACATTCCTATTGTTTTCATTACTGTTTGTGACTTGATCATTAATAAATTACTATTTTTTTTCTCATTGGCTCTAGCTACCAGGGGAGAAGGCAGGTGTGCCAAGCTAACAATTAGTCCTTGGTAATGCATGCTTGGCAATAAAAGTTATCCTGAAGCTGCAGAGTTTACTAACTAAATCCTGTTTCCCTAAAAATAATTAAAGGAGAATTTTTGCAAGATGGGAATTACAGCAAACATATGGCCAAAAAAAGTGTAGGTCCATCTCTTTCACTTAGCGTTCTAAAGTTGCAATGCAATCCAATACACATTTATTTGAGATATAATTCAACCATGTAGGACATACATATGGCTTTATTCAATTACTTTGAGTCCGCTTATGCCCAATTTAATTTTGAAAATGTATTCAGTATTATTCCTGTTTCTCCAAAAGGTCCATTTACCTTCAAAAAGAGCAAGGATAGTTCCTTAGTTAAATAACTAAGTTGTGAACCAGAATCTAATTGATAGTCGAACATGCTTTTTCTCCACATAAAATAGGAATAATAACACCAATCTAGATTTAGATATTTTTTCTGATCTGTGGTGAAATTCAAAAATTTTTACTACTGGTTTTATGGCTTGATGGGCGTGGCAGGGGAAGGATACTGCAAAATCTCCATTCTCATCCCACTCCAGAGGAAGGATACTGCAAAATCCTGGGGGAAAGATATTGAAAAATCTCCATTCTCACCCCACTCTGGGGCCAGCCAGAGGTGATATGTGCTGGTTCTCCAAACTACTCAACATTTTCACTACTGGTTCTACAGAACCTGTCAGAACCTGCTGAATTTCACCCTTGGTTCTGATGTAGTCCGTTGCACTTCATTATACAACCCTTAATTATTGGTTTTTTCATAGCTTTTAAGTAAGACTTAGCCACAACATGGTCTGCAAAAGATCATTGCATGCAGATTACAGAGGCATTTTTGAATGAAAGACAGATAGAAAACAGGGTACTATATAATAATTATATTTACTATAATTATTCAATTATTCAAAACATTTTTGTCTGATTTCATTAGTTAATTTTTATTTCATTAGTTAATTTTTATTATATGCTTTCTACTTCATTTCTTTAAAGCACTTTTACACCAAAAACTCAATCAAAATAATCCCAAAGCCTCTGTTCCTCATGTAAAGAGTTCTAGAAATTTAAATAGGAAATAGAAATCTAGATTTTAAATTAAAAAAGACATAAAAACTGATAGCAGAATAAAGGAAATACAAATGCATGTACCAAATGTTAAAATTAAATAGAATTATCATTATAGAAAATTCTTGATGCAGGTGGTATTTTTAAATCTTTCATACACAAAGTGAGAGGGAAGGGACTAAAGGAAAAACTAATTCATATCTTTTCTTCTCTTTAATAATAATTTTTATAATTAATAATTTATAATAATAATAATTTATTAGATTTATAAACCGCCCCCTCTCCCCGAAGGGACTCGGGGCGGTGAAACCATTATATTCTACCATTATTGATATTAAAGAAATATTGGAGAAAAGAGATACTTGCTTAGTTTTTAAAAGTTGAGAGCTGAAAAGAGAAAGAGTGTGATTGGAGGCAAAATATACAAACCATTCCACTTGCTCTTACTTGCAACAGATTGCAAGAGTTTCAAAAGACACAGCAAGGGTGGCACAGTTATGGATGAAGCCCAGCAAATGAAAGATCAAAGGTCGCCCACAGCACAGTAAGATCTGGGAGAGGTTGGGCACTGGAGATTAATTTCTGGGATGGTTAGAGCCAAGGTTTAATAGCAATCTAGGAGAGAACAGTGATTAAGTTCATTGCTAATAGAACCTGTGGTTGAGGTCACGCAATAGCTGGGGGGGGGGGGAGATTTTCTCTATGTATTTTATCCAACCAGAATTGAATGGCTTAACAGTGTGTTATATCCACAAGACGTATTGTAGGAACAAGTGAATTTCTGGTTGCTCCACTGGCATAGAAGTTACAAGGAAGGCAACATGTGTTGTACACATAGCACTTATCATTAAACTAGTAAGAAATGTGTAATGCATATAGGTAAGAATGTCATATAGGTAAGAATGTCAGAATGCTAGATTGGAAAAAGGTATCTCATTCCATAAGGCGGTAAAAAGGGGGGAAGTACCCAGTAAATACAGAACAACACATTTTAAAACAAGCCAATCTATTATAGGAGCACTATAATAGATTTTGCAGATTTCAGGAAATGGCATTTTAGTCTACAGAACCTTAGAGAAAAAAGGAGACATGCTGTAGCTTCCAGAGAAAAGAGACAAATCCAATATGATCATGGAATTCATATGACATGAGAGGCTTTTTGAACTTTGTAACTCTGATCCAGATTGAATTAGTGATGCATAAGTCTTACTGAGATCAGTGAGACTTATTCTTAGACAGAGTGTAGAATTTACATTACATAATGCAAATCACCTGTTTTATTTATTCAAAAAAACCTCACCATAAATAACAACACAACAAAAATGTTACACAAAACATTAATAGCCGTGCCACTTAATTTTATGGGTTGCTCACAGTTATCACTGATAAAATATAGTGGAAGCTCACAGTAATATAGTACCAGAAGCCTGTAGTTGCATATCTAAGCATTTAGTCCTATCCATACAAGACGAAATTGCACAAATCCTTTGTCCCCCACTCCCCTCAGCTATTACATTCTATGGAACTTGTCTCCAAAAAGCTCTGTCAGTCTTTTGCTCTGAATGGCTGTTGAAGTTGCTTTCCTTCCTTTAAAAATGACTTAAAATAAATATAGCATGTTGGAATGTAACTCAATGGCACAGAGTACAGCAACCTATATTTCTTGAGGATGCCAAAATTCTGATGCCAAAATACCTCGTAAGACTGGACTACCACTTGCACTGTAATTAAATTGAATCTACTCCTTGGCTAGGTTTTGTCCCTGAACAATACTACCATTTGAGAAATACATTCTCAGGGCACTCATACATCACCCGAGCAAACTCTGTGTCCATGATGTATTGGTGTAATGCATCATCAGAGTGCACTCTCACTCTAAGGATGTATGGGCATTGTAGATCATGGAGGTGAGACAGAGTCATGATCTACTACTCCGGAGATGGCACCAATCATGACAAAACTGGGCCAGGCTGGGCCAGCTGAAAGAAGGTAGGCTGGCTGGTACTTCAAACAAGAATATTAGCACAAAACAAACTTCAACACTTAGTGTATTTTTCTTCTTATTTTTTTACACTTAAAAGCTTATTTCTATGCCAGGGTTATGCTTACTGTGGTACTAAAATGGACTGTTCTTATTTGATTCTTTAAGATCCTGTTTAGATCACATCCTCTAACAGCTTGAAAATGGCATTCCTAGTTCAGATTTCTTTGAGGTCCACTTGAAATTCAGAGGTCTGAATACTCTGAATACAAACTCATTAATAATGCAGTTCCTTTAAGGAAGAAGGCATCTTAACTTTCAGAAAGTCTTACTGTCTAAGCGTTTGCTGCTTGCAAAATAATTCTACCATCAAATATTAAACATTTCCCTTAATGAGAGCCAAAGGGTCACAAATTTGCTAATAATAATTAACTATTTTTTTAAAAAAATAACCAAAAATATAAGCTATGATAACCATTCTGGAACAAGGTTCTGAAGTACGCAGAGTTTTTTGAAGTTTTTACCCAGTTCTATTTATGTGGGGAGTTCCTACCTAGAGTTTCATTAAGACGGTTTGGATGAAAAGAAAACTTTGTAAATATTTACTCTGAAGATGAACTTCATGGTTATTTTTCTTGAGTGACTTCTGTAAGTCGTCAGAGTTCTGTTTTCAGTTTCTAGCAGTCAGTTTAGAGCAGGGTTCTCCAACCTTTGCAACTTTAAGTCTGAAGGACTTCAGCTCCCAGAATTCTCCAGCCAGCAAAGCTGGCTGGAGAAGTCTAGAAGCTGAAGTCCTTCAGACTTAAAGTTGCAAAGGTTGGAAACCCCTGGTTTAGAGCATTGTGGGATAAGAATTGGCTCTGGAAATGCGTCCATCAAGTCACTCCAGAAACTCTTGCTTCCAATTGACTTAACTTCCAGCATGCCTGCACAGTAGCATTTGCCCTCCTTCAAAACTAGTTCTCCAAATATCATGGGAGACTCTTCCCATCAGACAGAGAAGCCCCAATCTGTCATTCTCCGGATCTGCCCACCCTTTTATTAGATCTACACATTTCAAGAACAGGATTTTTGTTTTTAAAAAAATAGATTTTCAGTTTATATTCTAAAACACAATGTACCAAAAAGGAGGGAAAGGGAGGAGAGGGAAAATTAGGTCAGGGTAGCAATTCTCACAGAAAATTGATAGATAGAATTTGATTAAATGTCTAGCAAAAGGGTGAGTTGAGTGGAATGAATTGGTTGCCGTATCAATGTTTTTTCTTCTGCTCTGCAGAAGAACATTACATTAGGAAATAATAAGGTAAAAGTCCCCCTTGCACATATGTACTAGTCATCCCCGACTCTAGGGGCAGTGCTCAACTCCGTTTCAAAGAGCCAGCACTGTCCAAAGATGACTACGTGGTCTTGTGGCCGGCATGATAAATGCCAAAAGCGCACAGAATGCTGTTTATCTTCCACCCCAAGGTGGTTCTTGCATTTTTACATGCTTTTGAACTGTTAGATTGGCAGAAGCTTGGACAAGAAATGGGAGCTCACTCTATTATGTGGCGCTAGGAATTCAAACCACAGAACTGCCAACCTTTCTGATCGAAAAGCTCACCACCTTAGCCACTGAGCCACCATGTCCCATTAGGAAATAATACCATTCTATAAATGAAACAGGAATTAGGTGACATTCACAATGATGCATCTACATTCTTTTAAAATAACCACTGACTTAGCCACTAATTGCTGCAGCGGTTCAGGTATAAAGGCAAGACAAACCAGATTTTCAAGCCTTTAACCTCTGAATGACCTCTTCACAAAGGGGCAAAAAGAAGCTCTTAAGCAGTGAACTGTTTTCACATCAACTGAAGTTTCCTTTTCTCTCTCTCTTTATTGTCGTCATCATCAATTTCCAATGAAAAAGTACATTTCCCTTGCAGGTTGGGAGGGGAGGCACGGTAGAGTGTATTATTTTTATAAGGGGGGTGGAAAAAGCTTTGATTTTGCAGTTTACCATGTTGAGGCCTCGAAGTGCTCACTGTCGGAGGGTACTGATTACCCAGCTCCATTCATCAAAGTGTCAGCTTTCTGACAGCCGCTAATAAATATACTGCCAGAACCCCTCACACCTGGCAGCCATGGCACACTGCAACACGCAGCTAACCTAATTTGCTAATTGCTGCTTTCCCCATTAATTTTAGTCCTGTCTTGTTTGGTGTTGACATGGAGGAAAAGAAAGAAAATGGGGAGTGGGAAGCATAAAAATATGTCTGGATTCTCCCTCTCTCTCATTCTTTTTGTTCTTTACAATTTTAAAACTTCCATTTAAAAATAACTCCACATTCCTGCTCCCAGTCTAGTTTTTAGAATCAAAGTTTGGTCTTGAATCATCAAGTTCAAGGTGCTTATTCCTTCCCACTAAGTGACCTGAATCTGCCCACATAATATGATTAACTCCCCCCTGTCACCCATCTCCTCCCACTTATGACTGCAAGACTGTAACTTTGTTGCTTGTATCCTTACGATTTATACTGATATTGTTTCCTGATCACCTATTTGTACCCCATTAAGTACCTTATGATTCTTTACAAATGTATCTCATCTTTTTATGTACACTGAGAGCATATGCACCAAAGACAAATTCCTTGTGTGTCCAATCACACTTGGCCAATAAAGAATTCTATTCTATTGTATTCACAGAAAGACCTTTTAAACAAAACAGGGCATCAATCACAGGTATGATATACCCAAGTTCTCACCATCATTTTTAATAAATGCATCAACCTTGTTGATGTAACATTCAGCAAGGGGTTGTCTCGTATAAGTGAAGGTGTGACTTTAGCTTACAGTAATCAGTTCCAACTTAAAACATGGTTTGTGGGATGGAGCCTTGATGAGGACTGGAGTGACCGTGTTTTTCATTACACATTTGTTTATTTTTTTAAGCTGGACTGTATTAAGATTTGAAATATTCCAGCAAATGGATTTTTAGCATTTGTTTTTTGTGCCTATAAGTCAGTCTTGACTCTTGGTGACTACCTACACTAGTCCCTCAAGTTTTCTTGCAAGGTTTTCCAGACGTTTTTTGTCATTGTCTCTTTCCTAGAGCTAAGAGAATGACTGGCTTTGTGGCAAAGACAGCACTAGAATTCAATCACCCAATTTCTATCTTTATGGCTCAATCATGACACCAAACTGGCTCTTTGTTTAGAATTACAGCAGACATATTTCAAAATTTTGTCTGGGATATGTAGCCAGATTTTTTTTAAAAAAATCATTTTATTTATTGTATAATGTAGGGTGTTTGTCTAATCAAGTGTTTCATCTAATGGAAACAATTAAATGCCAACACATCAAACTAACCTACATAAGCAAATCTCTCTTTTCTAAGGCCTCAATAATAATATTTTGCCTCTGACAACCTAGGAGAGGAAAATGCATTCCAGGCTCACATTCACTGACTGAGCCATATTCTCTCAAAATGTCTTTCAGAACTGGATTTGGCTGCAGTGAAATCTACCTGTTGACAGTTTGGAAGATTTCCTTTGTAGAAGCAACTAACATATTCTGTTCCACCCCTTCACCTCCCACGATATTGCATGCACAACAGCCCTCATCAATCAGTGTCAATTTGCAGTAGCAATCCTATCATTTTGCTATATGTCACCATACTATAACTTGGCTGAAGTCTACATTAAACTCAAACTTCATTAAATTATAAATAATGACAACTCTATTTCTTAGAGTGCTTATTCCACTGCCAGTTCCTTCCAAGTGATCTATTTGGAGTGCCTCCCTGTCAACATTTTCACATTTAAAGGAACTTCCTTTCCCTCTTATTTAAATCTCACCTGTGCATAGATGGTAATTATGGGTAGGCCAGATTTCTGTTTTCAATAAGTCATTCCTACACTAGCTTTCCTGATTTGGATACCTGGCAGCTTGCACATGTTGAGTCAGCTTGAAACTGCTAGCAATCTAGATAAAGGCCATAACAGCTGCTCTTCTTAATATTTTGACTCTTGACACAAAGGGTAGCTGCTCCATCAGCTTCTCTTCTGAAGGCCACTGGGTCTTCCAAATGGAAACATACCAAAGTGGTTCACAGCTCCTGAGCAGCCTTGTGATAAGCGCCTTTTGTTCAAAGCTCAGAGCTGTTAATTAAAGACTGGTGATTAATGATTAAGCTCATTGTGGTTTGTAACTCAGACTCAAACAGTCCTACTGTTGCTGACTTCGCTCAAGACTTCAGGGTTGAATTCTGCTGCACACACAACTATTTATATACAAGTCCATCAAAATTGTTTTTAAAGAAAAGAAAAGAAAAAGTGTCTGTTTTACATAAGGGAAGAAAAAAATTAGTCTAGACCTGAAAGTACAGAGGTCATCTCTTCAAAGTAACAAGATGTCCAGCTGTCATAAGCCTATCTAAATCAAGGCTCATTATTATTTACAAACCATTTGCACACCAGATCTTCTAATGGTGATAATTAAATTGTCAGGGGAGGGAAAATAGTATAAGTCTCTGCTTAAATCTTTTAAAGAGAGCAAGTGAAAAAGTAATGGGCCAGAGCAAGCCATTTTGCTGCTTCAGGACAAATTAGTTCTTTAGGCTGGGACATTTGGTGACAGTGGAGGCCACCTTAAGTGGCTTTAAGTGCCACCTTAAGTAGAGCAATGATGTATCCCACAGTTTCGTGGAATCCAGATTTTTTCCCCCCATTTTTCAAGTTCTCAGAGAATGCATGGTTGGTTACTTGGGATTTTTTTTTTATTTGACTTGCTTTTTCAAACTGTATTAAGTTTCTTTATATTACACCATTGTATATTTTACACTTCCAAATAGCTGGAAACTATTGATTATAAACCTGAAATTTTGCATCAATGGAAGAGTTAATTCTTAATCTACTACAAGTACTCCTCAATTTATGGCCAGTTGTTTAGCAATCTATGGACTCTCCTAAACTTATGGTGGGGATGGGTAACCCATGCCCCAGCTCTTTATCCTCCTGGCTCCTAAAAATATAAAAATCAGACTATGATTTTGAACTTCAACTAAGGAAATTAGAGTTCAAGTTCTAATTTACAGCATGTTGTCACTTTGGTCCTGCCACATGTTTTGGCTCCACCTGCCTCACAGTATTGGTCTAGGAATAAAATGAGGAGATATCCTCATATACAATATGTTGCCTTTTGCTCTCAGAAAAATGTGTGACATAAAGGAAATAAAATAAAGATTAATTTAAAAGATTTACAGTAGTAAATAGCAAGAATCAAAATAACCAAGCTAGTGGTAATAGCAATAGCACTTAGTCTTATATACAGCCCTATATAAGCGGTTTACAGAGTTGGCATATTTCCCCAAACAATCTGGGTCCTCAATTAACTCAGAAGGATGGAAGGCTGAGTCAACCCCAAGTCAACCCTGACCCTCTCAGATTCAAACTCCTGAAGTGAGCAGTGAGTTAGCCTATAATACTGCATTCCAACCACCGTGCCACCACAGCTCTAATAGCAGTGTCATTGCACACATGACCTTGATATGTACAGAAAGGACAGAACTACAATTGTTCTTCTCTGTCTGCCATTTTGCCTGTTTTGACCTTCTGCAAACACAGCTAGTAGTAACTTACCTCCTTAAGCATCCGTTGGGCTTAATGCATCTATTTTTTTTTTTTTGCTTAAAATGCAATTCACCTAACTTGATAATTCTTCTATAACCCAATTAAGGGTGAAGTAGGAAGAGAGCCAAGATCTAATGTGTAACTCTCGGGTTTTCAATATTCAGAATTACTTCTGTTCTTCCAAAGCAAACATCACAATACTGTTTTTCCTCTCTTAAATCTGAATTGATGTTAAGTTTGTTTCCTAATATACCAGGGATAAGGATGAAGGTTTCTGGATCAGAACATCTGTCATCAATGGAGATCTTCTTCAGGCAAGTCCCACAGGGTAACACTTGCCCTAGGCTCATCTTGAAAGAAGCTGCCATTTTAATTTGACACAAAACTACAAAATAGGAATTATTCAAGAGATTTATGGGAAATTTAAGCCATATTACCCATCCTTACTTAAGCCTGTCAAGATACATTAAACTAGGAGGAAGTTTGCCAAGGGGTCCCTCAAAGTTGAAGACAATCCCATAAAAGGATATAGATTATTTTTTCTCCTGAAAACAGCCTTTTTTTTCCCTAACTATTTTTCCCTGGAAGCAAATACATTTAATTCTAAACAAATATTATGCTCCTTTCTTTATTGAGCTCTAGGGGAATATGAAGAATCACTCTTATTCATTTTCTCTGGTGGACTCTACAAGTGAAAACCTTGAGAAATTGGTGGAGAGTTTCACAAACAAGATGGCAATGCTAACCCTTCTCAAATGAAGCTGTTTCCAGAATAAGGCTAACCTTTTAAGAGATAGAGATATGTGCAAATGAAGCAATAATCTTCCATATATGTATTAACAATAAAGCAGAAAGGAAAATAATGTATAATAAAACATTACCTCCAGGAAACAAAAATCAGAAAAGTTATTAAGACTCTATCAGAGGCTCTGTAGTTCCCCATTCTACTAACCTAGAGTTTTGTTAGTAATAAAAGCAGCTTCTTAATGTTTCCCCTTCTCAAATGCATAATTTAGTATTCCTAAGGAAAAAAAGGGGGGGGAGCAGCATAGTATTTTCATAAAGGACTATGAAGTTGTCCAATTTTTCAGACCTGCAGGATGACAGCCTCTGAGTGCTGTATAGTAGAAGTCTGTTTATGCATTATGAATACATAGAGATTTTGCAATTCAAAGTGACAGAATTTGGCTTTTGCATTGCCTGGCATTACTAGATTATATTGCAGCAACTACAGAATCGCTAGAGACTGAGCAAGGATGCCTTGGGACATATAGTGGAAAAATCACCTGCCTGAGACCTAATGGCCTTAGCCCAAGACATGCTGTGCCAGCTAATAAATATTTTGGAGAAGGTTATGATGTCTCCTGTTGCCCTAGCTTGAAATCACAAACAAAAAAAAAGTTATGCTGCTATTGCAGTCAGTATGTGTGGCTATGGGTAGGGGGGAGGGGTTGTCATCTTATACATAAACAAAGCAACAGAAAGAAGGATACTAAATGTAGAAATAAGGGAGGAGAAACTGTTCTCAAAACGCCAAGATGATCTATTTCTCCTCTGTGATTTATTTCTGCCCAGCGCTCTTTGGAACAAAGATTCTTTATTCAGAAGCAATTTGCTGTTCTTATAAATGACCTACGAAAATGAACCCCCACGGCTTTCTCATTTAGTGAACCAATAAGTTGTCCATAAGAGTAAACCGATCCTGAAAAAGAGGTTTTAGTTCCAAAATGCATTGGACAAATATCCATCTTTGGGTCACATCAAATTGTACTATGCTTTGCCAGTGTGGTAGAATTACAGAGCTTTGCCATAACTTGCCTTTAATATGTGGGTAGAGATGAAAAGAACACCATGTGGCTCTTTCTTAACTTTCCAAATCAATCTGGAATTGCACAAAAAGTTTTTTGTAACAGCTGAATGTCTAAGAGAGTAAAAATTCAGATGCAGGCAATTCTGTCTCAAAACCCCTCTCAGTTAGGCATGTATACAATAATACAATAGTAGAGTTAGAAGGGGACCTTGGAGGTCTTCTAGTCCAACCTCCAGGCAGTTGGACTAGAAGACCTTCAAGGTCCCCTTCCAACTCTGCTATTGTATTATTGTATACATGCCTAACTGAGAGGGGTTTTGAGACAGAATTGCCTGAATCTGAATTTTTACTCTCTTAGACATTCAAGCTGTTACAAAAAACTTTTGTGCCCCATGTATGCCCCGTTATTATTTTTTATTCTTTATTTATTTATTTTATTTATTTATTTCATCAAGCATGAATTAGATAACAGATATGCATAAACATGATTATGAATACATGACATGGATACAAATACAAGGGAATATTAGGACAGGAACGGTAGGCTCGCTGGTGCGCTTATGCACGCCCCTTAAAGACCTCTTAGGAATGGGTTGACAGTCTAAGGTTAAAGTTTTGGGGTTTGGGGAAGAAACCACAGTGTCAGGTAGAGCATTCCAGGCATCGGCCACTCTCTTGCTGAAGTTGTATTTTCTGTAATCAAGTTTGGAGCGGCTTACCATAAGTTTGTATCTATTGTGTGCTCATGTGTTGTTGTGGTTGAAGCTGAAGTATTCATTAACCTTGTACCAGCTTCAAGTACATACTGTATTGAATTGTTGTATGGTCACTATCCTTTAAAAAAAACTTATATTTAAAAAAATGAAGTAAATGAATACCAGAAATAAATTTGAGAAGTGGTTGCTGCGACAATTTGCAATATTGTTCCAGTATCTATGTTTTTACTATGTTTTGATAGCAGACTAAAAACCATTTCCTAATTCTCAATAATAATAAGGCAATATGAACAATGTGATATTACATTAAAAGAAAAAAGAAAGAGGAGAGGCCTACAAGCTTTCACCATTTAAAAACCTACAAAAAAATTAACAAAATTGCACAAAAGCCCCTTTTTCATTTTGGGAGGCGGGGGAGTTTAAATTGCTTTAATAATATATATAGTACTGTATTTCATATAACTTATTCATGCAAGTAATGCGTAGCTTTAACCTACCAATAACATAGTTCTTGATGTCTTCATAGATTACAGATTCATCATTAACGTGTAATCAGCAATCTAAAGTAATATTAACAATCTTGTAGATTTCAAACAATAGCAAATAATATTCAATTCCTTAATCTTATTTCCAATAGGAAGCAACTAGAACATATTAAACAATTTTGAGTTGTGCAGAATTCACACATCAATGTTTAATTGTATTGTAATTAAGATCAAAAGCAACTAAGTTTACAGTATTAAGATAAACTTCCACTGACAATGATTTGTGTTAAAAAAATACCTATCTATTAGCACAAAGTGCAGGTGTTTGAACTGATTCTTGAAAAACCAAAATCCTAAAGCTCATTCAAAGTTTAGTGGAATCAGGATAGCAGTTTTCAAATAAAGTTCAGAGAAGAGCTGAATTGTAACAGTGTTTTGCCAACCCACATTAAATAGGAAAAATAAGGAAAAAATAAAGGGATAGTAAATCTTTTTAAAGCATAATCAGTTTTGGAATGCAATTCATCTTAATTACTTTTAAGGTAATGGTTCCCCTCACACATATGTGCTAGTCACTACCTACTCTAGGGGGCGGTGCTGGTCATGTGGCCGGCATGACTAAACGCCAAAGGCGCACAGAACACTGTTACCTTCCTATTTTTCTACTTGCATTTTGAAGTGTTACGTTGGCAGAAGCTGGGACAAGTAATGGGAGATCACTCTGTTACCTGGCACTAGAGATTCGAACCACCGAACTGCCAACCTTTCTAATCATCAAGCTCAGCATCTTAGCCACCTAGACACCACGTCCCTTACTTTTACCTTATCCTAAATACTTTCTAAATAAAATCTACATATCTGTCTGCAACCTATTTTATTGTGTTTAAATAAAATTCAAATTTGATTGTTGTGAAAGCATCATATTAAATGGCAAGGTAGGTAACAGGATGCAATGTGACCCCCACCCCCCCCCCCAAGGCTAGACATGCTTTTTATTTGAAAAAAAGGCCCTATTTTCACAGAGAAATGTGCAGTTTTGGGGACGTTTGCAGGGTGCAAAGGCTTCCCCCCCCTTTCGGAAGGTTCTTTAACTGTTTCTGTGCCAGGAGAAACAAAGTCTTAAGGTTTGTCAGCGATTTTCTTCTCCAGGACATGGATAAATACACCTGGAAACATCAACCAACCTACCTACCTACTCTCTCTCTCTACCTACCTACTGTATTTCTGTCTCTTTCTCTATTTCTCTCTCTCTATTCCTTTATCTACCTACCTACCCTCCCTCTCCCTATCTATCTACTGTATTTTTCTCTCTGTATTCTCTCTCTATTCCTTTATCTACCTACCTAGCTACCTACACACTCTCTCTCTCTCTATCCCTCCACCTATCTACACACACGTTCTCTCTCGATACATACCTACTGTATTTCTCTCTCTCTCCCCCTTTACCTACTTACCTACCTACACACACACTCTCTCTCCCTACCTACCTACTGTATTTCTCTATTTTTCTCTCTCTATACCTCTATCTACCTACCTACTTTTTTTTGTAATTTGCCTCTTCAAAACCTTGGTGTGTCTTATACTCTGGTGCATCTTATACTCCGAAAAATATGATAGTAGAACATAATTTATCCACTACATTAAATTCATGCATGTAATCCAGCAAAATAGACAACCTTTCCATCTTTTTTTTCTTTCTGGCAAACTGGAAATTACATTCTAGAAAAGATCCCAGAAAATTATATTATAGAGAATATGGCATATACCTTACTCAAACATTTCTTGGATCTCAGTAGTAGATTTTTATGGAGATGTATCTGATGTACTCAAGTAACAACTTGCTAGGTATAAAAATTAGTCCTGCAAAGTTCAAGTCATCCCCCAAATACATACAAGCACCTAGAATAGCTGAGCCTTTTTACAATCACTTTATTTTGCAATGGGTGACTGCCTCAGTCCTGTCCAAAGATATATGGGTAGACTCACGCCCTAATATGTGACATGTTCAGACCCTAAGCAAATGATTCAGTAGCTGAGCAAGAAAGAGGCAGACAAGTCTTTTGCAAACCAACATCATTTCAGGACTGACATTTCCTAGATGCTTGATAGGAAATCCACCATGTCATTGATGCAGCCTGGGGCATGCAGATGTATTAAGCTCTGTCTGCAGTCCCTCTGCTTAAGAACTGTCAAGAAGCTACATCCAAGTGATTATTCATATAGTTGTTTGGATGGACTGCTGTGTACTTGGAATGTTCAGTCTAATCTTTCTGCAAAGTGGATTTACCAATGTATGACCTTGTGCATTACCTTGTTTAATAGATACATAAAAAGTGTGTCTGAAACAGGAACTTGGGGAAATCATTTTCAGTTCAAATTTTAATATGAATTAAGCCAATTTGCTTCATTTCTTTTTTATATATATTTTTTTAGTTTTAATTTTCAAACAAACACAACACACAAAAATTGCTTCATTTCTGATCCTGAATATTAAACAGAATGCAGTATATACCTTAGTATTTACAGGTCTTTATATTTTGAGATAAAGTGGACTGAAGACTACAAAATTACTTTTGGAAGAGGTATTATCAAATTAACATGCCTCATATTTTGAGGATATGCTCACAACAAGGTGAAAGTAGCATACTAAAATGTATTACATTGTAAGAGATGTCTTACAAACATGTATGTTATGCTAAATTATGTACATTTAGAAAAATGTGCACAAAAATGCTATAAATTTTAATGCAGACTTTTTTTAAGCACACAAATGTGGAAACCAAATGGAACAAATGTATAAACATACAGGAAATTGAATGATGCATAAGAGCTTTGTTCATTCCTTGCCTAGTATTATATTTTATTTACCTGAATTTAAAAGATTAATATATTGCTTTCATATTAAAATGTCCTCAGCATTTTTCAGTACATAAATGTCATCAAGTGGAAGGTGGCTGATGAAGAGCAAATTAATATTACCAAAAATAGAAGTTGCATCTTAAACACTCCCACTCAATCAAAGCAACTAAAATCATTTAAAGCAGAGCTGGGGAACTATGGATCTTTATGACTTGTGGACATCAACTTCCAAAATTTCTGAGCTCAGGAGGAATTCTGGGAGTTGAAGTCTACAAGTCATAAAGGGGCCATAGTTCCCCACCTCTGCTTTAGAGAATAAAAAAAACCAGCCAGCTTCCAAAACAATTATTGTAAATGTTGATACTTGTTGAACTTGTCTAGGGAGACCATTTCACAGTTTCAGTCTCTCAATGATATTAAATACAGTCTCTTTGGCTGTGAATTATTGCGTGGAGTATTCATAGAAAGTGAATGGCTGTTCCAAATATCCCTTGCATCCTAGTTGCTTCCTCAGCTTTTAACTCAATATATAAAGATTCCCCTGAGAATACAAACCAGATCCTTAGTTTCTTCATGAACATTTTTTTATTTTTTTTAAAAATGAGTTCATCCTGTACGTTACTCTTGATATCCATCACTGAAATTCACTTTGCTCCTGCAAGAATATTTAAAATACATTAATCTAAATAAAATCCCAGGCGAGAGTTAGGCAAATAATTAATTCTTTGCTGAAAAGTCAGTTTTTCAAGTTTAGATTATACCACTGACTATAAAATCTTTGCAGTCATTGTTACAATTGAAACCCCAGAATAATAAGTCACCCAAAATGATTTGACTCAAACTAAACTCAGTGGAGCTGCAAGTGAAAACATTGGCGATAAGGAAAGAGGTGGATAGTTCTCTTCCAAAACTGTGCTCTCAGTAAGAGCTTTGTTCTAGCCAGTCTCAGAGCATCAAAATGAAATTGGTGCCTATCTCTCTTTCTGTGCTGTCTGTCTGTCTGTGCTACTAGGATGAGCGGCTTTTTTTCACCTATATTAAGGCCTATTCCTATTGGGACTGCATCATATGCCAATGAGAAATGGACTGATTTAAGATGTACCGTTCTTCCTTTTCTTTTTCTTTCTTTTTTTTGCAGTATTTTTTATTTATTTTGAAAAAGAAATAAACACAAACAAGATAGACATATTCAAAAAAGACAAACATAAGAAGCCATCTTCCATTACAAATTACAAATAAAAAAAATTATATCAATTAATCACAAAATTCCATACATTTCTTCCATATTAATTTTACAATTATCGTTTCTCAATCTCAATTTAATTAATTTCCATATCTATTTTTGCAATTATTATATCTCAACTCAATTTAATTGATTGTTTTTACATATACTTTTTTTAATATATGGAATATATTAAATATGTATATATTCTCATCTAATGTTCCAAATTTCTTCTTCAAACCTATCTTTGAAATAGTACCGTCTAATAATATCTATTTTCTATTCTCAACTAACTTATACATATATGTACAATGATATTCTCAAACCATCTAACTAATTATTAATCATCAATATTTCAATTACCATTATCAACCAGCATCAATTATAGTTATTCCGCTATCCTAGAATAGTTCCTAATTTCTATATTAGTAGCTCTTCAATAACACATAAAAAGATAATTATATGTCAGTAAACTATAACATTGTTAATTAATCTTATTGTAAATGGCTATTAATTAACTAATAATCCTTCAATGATATTCTAAACACAATCCATCTAATTATTAATCATCAAAGGATAACAACTTCCTTTTTAGCCATTGTCTTTCCAGTTATTTGCCATTTGAAATCCCCATTTCTTTTTAAACTTCGTTTTTCCAAATTCTTTATAAACTTTCTTCCGCCTTCTATTGAGCAATGTAACACTCCAATAATAGCGCTGTCCAGTTCCTATTTTTAAGTATTGATTGTTTTTAGTTATCAAATGTACTTCTGGAGAGATTATCTGCGGGATCGCATCCTACCCCATACATCCCTTTGGCCGATTCGCTCCCACAGAGAGGGGCTTCTCCGGGTGCCATCCACTAGGCAATGCCAGCGGGTGACGCCCAGGGGAAGGGCCTTCTCTGTGGCGGGCCCGACCCTCTGGAACGACCTACCCCCTGAACTTAGATCTATCCCGGACCTCCGCTCCTTCCGCCAGCAACTAAAAACCTACTTTTCCCAACAGGCCGGCCTGGCCTAACCTACCGTTTTCAGCCTCAGTTGTTTAGCAGAGAAATTTTAAATTGGGCTTTAGGGATTTTAATGGGGTAGTTTTTAGCACAGGGTGTAATTTAATATAGTTTTAATGTATTTATGTATTTATTGTGATGTATTGTATTTTTTATATTTTCCTGTGCACCGCCCCGAGTCCCTTCGGGGAGAGGGGGCGGTTAATAAGTCGAATAAATGAATAAATGAATGAAATGAATTTCCTCTTTTGGATTCACCTTCAAATCTTTTTTTTCCCTCCTTTTTTTCTTTGTAACCATGCTGAGGCACAAGCTCCACAATTACAAAATGAAAATGTAATTCTTATTCCGTTCTAAAAAAATCCACAGTAGATCTTCAGGATTAGTTGTAGAAATAGTCCCAGCTTTAAATATCAAAAATTAGAAAGAGTAAAAATGAAACCAGAAAGTCCGATCATTTTTAAAGGGAAATAAAAGCCTCAATCCAACATTCCAATCCACAAATTCGAAAAAAATATATAAAAAAAACCTGGAAACCTCTCAGTTCAGAGCCTATTTAAATTATTTCCGCTGCTTACTTTCTAGTTAAGGGCTTTAGTTACAAAAAGAAAAGGAAAAATTTTTAAGCAAAATGTTGCAAAGTAAAGTTAGAATACCTTCCCGGTCAGCACTTTCACTTCAGCTTTCTTCTTTCCTTCTATCGGAGCTCGCCAGTGCCTATGTTCCCTGGGGGGGGGCTGCCGTTTTGCCACCTTGTAAGAGCTCTTCCCTTGGGTCAAAGCAGGGGTTTGCGGCACCCCTGTGACCAGCAAAGGTTCGTCTCCCTCATCATCATCCCTCCAGGACGGTTTAGGTCACCTAAGGACCGAAGGGTGGCAAAAGGTCAACGCAGGTCTCCGAGAGCCGAGAACCTGCATTGTGTCGGCACAGCTACGCTCTGCCCTCTCCCCATTCTTCCTTTCCGAGGATATTTCCTGTCCTTTTCTTTCTTTCTTTCTTTCTTTCTTTCTTTCTTTCTTTCTTTCTTTCTTTCTTTCTCTTTAACATTCCCTTTTCTCTCTGATCTTGTTCTCATCCAGCAGGATTACATCCTGGATGGGAAAACCAGGGTTCTCAGGCGAAGGAGGGTCACTCTTGCAAGTGGTATGAGTTTCTTATCTGCAAAAGATGCTGAGCTTAATCTCAGGGTCACAGATTACCCACAACTGAAGTACATATAGACATGGACCAAAGAAACTCAATTCTCTGCATCTTATAAACTAGATTCAATGAACAACCTAAAGCTATCATCTTTCTGATTTAGCACAACACCCTGAGCCACAAAGAACCTGAACTGATATTAAAAGTGATCAAGTTTAAGATGTTGCATAAAATGCATCTGATCTCTTGCTATCTTGATCAAAGATGTACTAAGAAATCACTTGAACATTAAAAGATGTAAAGGAAATTAGAACAGTGTGAATATGAAAAACAAAGATCAATGAGTGTATGTTTCAGTCGAACATACCATCAGAATGCTAACCTCAAAGAAAGATTATTTCTGGATTCTCTCCCTCTAAATTCAGTTGATTATGTCTGCAGTTAAATTCTGGCCCTCTGCCCTTGTTCTGAATCAGCTCTAAGAACATCCCTCCAAGCTCAAGTTATCAGATTCAAGATGAAATTTGTATTGCCTTTTCTCTTGCAAATCATATTCAGCATTTTGGATTTTATTCCAATTCTATTAAGAACAAAATCTATTTATATATTTCATATTCCCAAGCAGTCAGATTAGTATTGATATTGCTGCAGGTTCTATCAGCACAAACCTGTCTGTCTGATGTTACATCAATACTAATAGGACTTTTCATGTTGGCCATCGCACGGTGGGAATTTGCAAGGACTATTGTGTGTACAGCATAAATATGTATGTGCACGTATTTACCAATGTACGTACATGCATACAGAGACAGTCAGACCTCACTAATCAGAATCAGGTTGCAAACTTCATTGCTTGTAGTTAAAGAAAAATATCTATGTTATTAACATTTCAATAGTTCATACATGCTGGGAAAGTGATTACCCTTTACATCTTCAGGACGCCCAGATATGCCACAAATGCATTAACAATCCACTTTAAACATTCTCTCTATTTTGTCATACATTTGTGCCTTGCAGTCTTTACTTTGTCACATATTCAAACTCTCATCTTTTTTCTCTTTTATGTCTTTCTCATTGTCTCCCTATATTCTATACATATTGCTCTATGCTATACCTGTTTTCCTTGTCCCCCATTCTTCCTTTCTTATTTCTTTAAATTTGTTTTGCTTGAAAATCTCTACCTTGTGTGTGCTGCTGATTTCACATTTGCTATGGGACCAACTTCACATCTGCGAATGGATGACAGGAAAGATTAATAACCTCATGTTCTCCCTTCTCCTTCACTGTGAGCTTATCTAATGAATGAACAAATAAATAAACAAACCCAGAGTTTTTAAATTCTTCCCAAGCAGGGGCCAGTCTTTGCAAGAAAATATTTTACTGAATCTAATTTTTTTTTTAAGGAAAGATGGTTTTAAAAAAAAATTAAAACAAGCAATTTTTAGTTTACATAGTTGGCATTTTCCCTCCAACTTTTTATGGGATAAAAAGAAGAAAAGACAATGCAACAGTATGCAACTGGATTAATTGTCCTACTCATCCAATTCAAAGAATAATTACACATTCACAAACACACACACAGATTCCAGAGAATTTACATAAAGATAGCTAAATCAGGATTATAGTATAGATCGCATCATATGCATCTACTAATGCATTCTGTTCTATTGCAGAACTATTATATTAAACAAGTAAAATAGCTTATTTCAGATTAACAGCAAAATGTACAGAGAACTGCAGGAAAATTTCTTGGGGGGGAGGGGCTTTAAAAAAAAGGAAAGTGTATGGTGTGGCTGCATGATTAAAGCCCCACTCCATTTTAACAAGTGTGGGGCTTCAACTGAACCACTGAAATTTCCATCTAGACTAATCTGACTCCCATCTGTGAATGCCCCTAGAGAAGAGTTATCCTATATTGCCAAAACTATTAGCAGATATACAGATTTTTTAATAGAAACTTTGAAACAGGGCTGTTATTCACTTACTTTCCCTACTGGTTCTCAAATGTGAGCATGTCGCTGTGCATGCATGTGCTGTCCACGGCCATCCATGCATGAGCTTTGGATTGAAAACATGCCTAAATAGGACAGCATAGAGCCAGGGCAGGGGGGTGGGCCCATCTGCAATTTCCACTACCAGTTTGGGTGAACCGGTCTGAACCGGCTGAATACCATCTCTGCTTTGAATATTAAGCAACTTTCTCAATCTATTGAATTATAATCCAACAATCACCAACCACCATGACCAACACAGCACCCATAATGTGGGCACGGGCACGTGATATCCTCTTGGAGGATTGAAAGATGTATGTTTTAAGAGACACCCTATTATTAATCTTTATAGGAATTTTAGCTAAATTTCAGAAAGATTAAGGTGCTTTGGGGCCACTATCTTTCATAGAGCATGTAGAAAACAATAACAATATTTTGATGTGATCAAGATGCAACTGGGATATATCATTCATGGACCAAAGAACTGGAATTCCTGTAAACATCAAAAAATTGTAGAGTATATTCGAATGTCAAAAGATGTACTCAGAATGATGGACATCTGATTTTCTCTATTGGAATTGTAAAAAAAATATGAAGGTTCGTTGAACCATATGATATGGTCCTGGGAATCTTTGACACTTTTTTGAAAGTGTACTTTAATGTATATATGTATTTTATGTATATAAAATGTAGATGTACATTTCTGATGAAAATTTTGAATATTAAAAATATTAATTAGATACCAAAGTTCTGCAATCTGTAATGGTATGCAGGAATGACCTTAGGAGGCAGGGGGAAGAGATGCTGTCTAGGGAATGATCAGAAAGAGAGCATGGAAAAGCCCACAGCCACAAAGAAAGAAAGAATCTTCCCTAACATTAAAAAAAAAATGGCAGGAGATTTGTACTCTCAAGAGTACAAAGTACAAAGATTCGGCTAATGTAGCCTTATAATAAAGTACATTTAGCTCATCCATTGTCTTTCTTTTCTGGCCTACCTGGAAAGACCAACAGAAACTGACTGTCTATGAGGAATCATGATTATAGCTAAAAGGATAATATTGAAAAATTGTAAAAGTGAAATTATTCCAAGTATTATTCTAAGACTGGCTTTTGCAAATGTGTGACTTATTTATCCTAGAAGGGGCAGTAAGTTCTTTTTTGGCATAGACTTTATGACATTTTATAATACTATTTTGTGTCTGTTTGTAATATAGTATTATATGGCATTTTCTTTGTAAACCAGGCACTATCTATATATTTTATAGACAAAATAGAATACCTAAAATTAATAAGAAAGATTGGGCACCATTGGATTGTTCTGGGGAGTGACTAAAAGATTTTAACTGTTTTTAAAATTAAAAAGCAAGATACTAAAGGCCGTTGTGAGCATGACAATATTTAAATAAAATTTTAAAGTCTTCAAATTACTTCATTGCCTTTCCTTAATCTTTAGAAATTTAGTAAACTATAACTCAGAATTCCCAGCCAGAATAATAGTCAAAAGTCACAATGATTTGACAATCTGAAGGTAACTTTCTTAACACATCTAAAAATCACTTGATTTGGGAAGCCTGGCATACCGTATTTTCATATCCCATACAATAACCCTGTAAACTACAGTAGCTCAATTAATGAAAATAATCAGTGAGAAGCCTCTTCAGTCACCTTTATGAATTGGATTCTTTCCTCAAGCCTCTGGGAGGGCAATAATGGCCTCCCCTGGCTCCAGAGGTGTTTTGGAACTGGAAATAGGGCCATTTCTGGTCTTCCTGAACTTCCGGTAGGCCCATTTTTTGCCATCCCCAAGCCTCTGCACGCATCCTGCACTTACCTGCATCCAAAACAGGCCACATGGGATCTCCTGGGAGGGGCAGGGTGGGGTGGATAAGGCCAGCCAGGAGTGGGATTTAGGAGTTATTCGAACCACATAGAATCATAGCTAAGATTCTGAACCCCTGCAAACCCCCAGCAGCCCACCCCTGTATGTGTCATCCCCTAAACATTGCAGCAAATAAAAAAAATATCTTTTTACTTCCCCTTCAGTCAGAATGCAATGACATGGAGCATTTCCTTTTATTTGTTTACCATAAAACTCTAATTATCTCTCCCTGTATTACTCTCAAGATAAAATAACAAGGGCACGCTGTTGAAGAAAACATATTTTCTTTAAATGATCTTTAAACTCTTATTTCTCTTTAAAATATACTTTACAAGGGATAAAGGACAAACACTGATATTTTTTTTGTTTTAAAAATGGTATCTTCATATGCTGTACAATTGTTTCAAAAAGCATTTTAATACATTTTAGATATAGAGATAAGAGAGATGATAGATAAATAGTTGGGAGAGAAACAGATGATAGAGGGTCTGAAATGTTTTAAGATAATAAATCTATGTAGAGAATCAAATATTTGGACCCTGATACATGTTTCTCAATCTTGCCATATTTACTCATCCACAACTTCCATTAAAACCATACAAGGTCTACTGAACACCCAGTGTTTCATATTCAGATGCAAGCAATAATATTTCCCCCAGAAAATATATCAGGGTTCATAAAGTTTTTCCTTTTTCAAATATGAAACTATAAAAGAATATGCCCAATAAATAATAGATGAGTAATTAAATTTATTTTTAAACAGTATCAAAGTTCAGAAAGGAGTGCAGCAAGTTAATATGCACAAAGAATCTGCCTACAAAATTAGCTCTCCTGCAGAAGCCAAAATTCCTATTATAAGGATTGATTCCATACACATAATCACACATAAACACACACACACACACATTTTGGAGATTGTATCTTGAAAATCTGAATTGAACATTCTTTTTATGGAACATACACTCAGTGCCTTTGCTACTGGCTAGACTTTCCAAATAGATATTTAATTTAGATTGAACAAGACACTTGCTGTGGCAAATAAATAGCAGTTTATTAATGAAAAGTCTCTTTGTAGATGCTTAATGACCATTGAATCTGGCATTTCTATTAATCTGAGATGGTGTTTAATAATCAATTGGCTTTTGTTTATCATGCAATAATGGTCTTATTAAATGGGAATTAAATGCCTATTAGAGAATCTTAACTTAAAGCATCGGCATCTTCTGAATGAGGCTACAGTAATTAATTTTCTTTCTACTTAAAAGAGAGTTGAGTTTCATTGTTACAGTATCGTAATGTACATTACAAAACCCATAATCAAGAACCTTGAACTGCTGAACATAAAAGGAAAGGAGTAAGAAGTTTCTAAGGCTCCATTAAAATGAGTACTTAGCTTTCTAATTCTGATGTTGAGAATTGACTGGTTTGCATAACTTTACATTTTTAAATTAAAATTGATCCTCCGGAGGCTTTATTAGCTTGCAAGGAAACAATGCTCAGTGTTTTCTTTTATTAACATCAGATATATTTTAACAAAGCAATATATAACATTCTTAAAATTAGTAAACATTTGAAAATAGAGAAACCCTATAATTTAAATAGCTTTGAATTTCAAACTTATTTTTCAGAAGACATTAGCAAAAAAAACCCCACCACAATTAAACACTCCATGAGAATTGTTCATCTATTTTACTATGCTCAACAACCCAATCTCTGCTACAGCCTGATTTAAAACATTGATGGAAAGATGCATATTCAAGAATAATTCCTTTACAAAGCAATATTTTTTTGAACTGTATGCATCCAGTTCCAATCTGATCTGGTTTCTTGCCACATTTCAAGCAAATAATGAAGCGTTCTTGTAAATGTCAAACATCACATTAAACTTCTATAACAAAAAATAATTCTTAGACATTAATAATTTCATACAGGTTAATCATTAAGCAACAAGCATGTTTTTCAGACCTGCTAACTTAAAGCAGAATTGTTAAGGAAAAAATTATTTGCTTAGGAAGGGAATAACAGGATTCTTGAATTACCAATAAACATTTTTAAAATATATTTTCCTTGTTCTTCCCCTCCACCTTTCAATGAAATCGCAAAATCCCTCAGATGCACAGAGTATAGCTATAATTATATTTCAAAAAAGGGGAAAAAATAAAAAGATAGGTCTTCAAATGGTCTCACAAACAAGCATAACCACTGAGAAGTACTTGTACAATTTTGATCTTATTTCTAATATATTAGTAATAAAATTATAATCTATCCAAACTGTATAATTTAGATTGGAAACACACGAATTATGTGTATCTTACCTGTATTCACAATAGCAGAAACAGATAACAGTTAGGCTTGCTCCCCAGACCATAAAGCAATACATATATAAATGACCTGTTTTTACAAAAAAAGTTTAATAATGAATAAGCATTGCACCATGATATACTGCCATCATGTTCAACTTGCCAATGCATTTTCTGCTGAGCTTTAGACACAATGTATTTATTTGACCATTTATGTTCCTTTGCTTTCCTTTAATGTAGCATCTAATTATATGGTCTCAAGTATCAGCTAGTAACATTTAAAATATTATCATCCTGCAACTCAAAATATTTTTTTCCTATTTATTATAGTATAGCAAAAATAAACAGTACACTGAAGTGTTACTTCAAATAAGGTGGCCTTCATGCAGGGATCTTGAAAAACCAAGTTTACTGAGAAAGATCACAAAATGTATATTTTAACTAATACAGATCAGAATATTGGGGGGGGGGGTGTTTCCTCCTCCAAAACAAAGCTAAATAATTTTTATGTCAAATACCAAAATATATTTTCCAAATGAGATGCAATAATATAATTGTTGGCCACTATGGAATATTTAATAGTACTTAATGAACACTTTCACTATGCTAAATTATATCATTTTCTATTGTTTCAGAAAGGTAATAGTTTTATTTTCTGTGTTATGAAAATATACTTTGGAGCAGCAGTAAAATAGGTTAATCACACTCAGTGTACCTCAGAAATCATTATTTTTGCAGTTCCTAATTCAGCTACATAGCATATTTTATTCTTAAAGACAAAACCAATCAGTATAATTAAGTACACAAATCCATTCACATTTCTATATATCTGTAAGTATCTAAACTCCTGTTATGTGAGTGGTATATCTCCTTTCTTTATTATATAAATCTCTTTCGATTTAGGTTCATTTCTGATTAATGTGAGCAAATCGTATGTATGTATGTATGTATGTATGTCTCTGCTTTTAACAACTACGGGCAAGAGAGCTTCCAAGGAGCAACCAAATTTCCCCAAATAAAATCCTCTATAATTCTAGTGAAAAAGATAATAATTAAATACTCGAATTTTGTCATAACAGCCTGTCGAAGCTTCCAGAGATCTAACATGCTCTTCATATCTTGGCTTTAAAAGGGGATGGGCATCCTTTGACGAACCAAACAGTTGGTGTTTCAACATTTACAGGAGATATAGGAACATTCTCTTGGTAATAACTGACCAGTTTTTAAGGTTTGGAAGCTCTCCTTTTAATATTAATAGACCATCTGCTACTGAGATCTAATATTCACCTTAAGAAATGTTTGTTGATTATACTAACAAGCTGAGTATTCCAAAGGGTCATTTGTCTTCTACTTCTCACCAGTCTTAGTTTAGATGTACTATTTTCATAATTATTGGATTTCACAGTATTCTCTCTCTCTCTCTCTCTCTCTCTCTCTCTCTCTCTCTTTCTCTCTCTCTCTCCCTCCCTCCCTCCCTCCCTCCCTCCCCCCCCCCTCTCTCTCTCTTCAAAGACATGTGATATGGTCCTGTTGCTAAACAGGTATAGTTATCCAAATTGCTGGTGTGGACAACTCTCTGAGAATAACACATTGTCTGCTCTGAATTCTTAAGTCTGGCATTTAGTGCAGTAAATTACAAAACTGAGCAACAAACTTGCGGTGGTTGAGAAATATTTAAAACTGGTACCTCAACAGCACAACATCATATTCTTCATAGAGTAGTGTGAAACATTACATCAAAATTAATATTTTCCTTTTGACTGGCCGTAATTTAAGAAAAGATGGATGGAAGGAAGGACAGACAGACAGACGAATGGATGGATAGACAGACACAGACAGACAGATAATGCTGGTTTTTTGACAATGCCTTTCTCAAGTTATCTTGCAAAATGTCAAAGCAATATTACATATGATAAAACCTGATTTCTTTTAAAAAAATGATATATTTGTAAATGTTTCAGGTACAGCGTCGGTTTACTCTAGTATTTGCTTTTCATTTTATAAAAGTATAATCTGTCCCTTCAAAAGTCTTTCATAATTTTAAGTACAAAAGAATGGGAAGGGAGAAAAAAAGAACCCACACCCCTCCAAGTTCCTTTCACTGGGCTGAAACATTAAAATATAAGAAGTACTGGACATGATTCAGGTTTTTATTATAGCCATACAGTTGATTTTATTCTATGCTAACTGATGTTCAGTAGTGAACCAATTAAATCTCAATCTCTCTCTCTCTCTCTCTCTCTCTCTCTCTCTCTCTCTCTCTCTCTCTCTCTCTCTCTCTCTCTCTTTCTCTCTCTCTCCCCCCTCCCTCCCTCCTTCCCCCCCTTTCCCCCCCCCAAAAAAAATCATCCATGCTTTCAATGTTTCTTCTAGAAGCAAAGTCAGCCATTTCAAAGCCCCAGAGTGCCATCTTCTGGCTGTTTTTACTTAGTGAAAAATATTTAAATAATTTAACTATTTAATTGGCAGATAAACCAAGGAGTCAATAAATATATATGCATATGGCAGTGTGAAATCTGAAACAGGGAACCAACACTGATATTCACTATATTCTTTGAAACATAATGAGAGAGAGAGAGAGATGTTTACTTCTGATTTTTTTTTCCTGAGTAAGTGTAATATTGTGTTCTGATTCCTATCCACACTTCAATATTAGTAAAACACACACAGACAGACAGACATTTTGGCAAAACTAAACCAAGCAATACTTAGGTTCGGTTAACATGAATAGAATCTGAGTTGTCAGTGAGTGACCAGAGTTGCAGCAGTCAGTAAAATACAAATATCAAATGCACATGCAGCTACTGTTGGGGGAAAGTGCATATTAGGTATGGAGCTGAAAATAAAATTGCAAAGCCACTTGAAATACTTTGTACTCTCCTGGACACCATTCTTCCAAAGGGCAACCAAAATTATCAAAGGATTGCAACAATTCACACAGGTATAATCTCTGATATTCTGTAGCTTAGAAAAAGGTTAAGCAAGCCAGAAGACGATGGAAAAATTATCCAGTATGATGTATTTAAGAAGGGAACTGATAGGAGGAGGATATTTTTCTATTTTTCATAATACTAGAATTCAGCATCATCCAGGGCAGCTACGTGGTGAGAAATTCCATGCAGGCAATTGGAGAAACGTAATTACATCATTTAAAAGAGAAAACACAGAATTCAGTTTCACATACTGTGCAATGGCCCTTAAAGTTTAGGATTGATTTATTTTTTTTACAAAGAGAATTGGAGAAATCCACAGAACTTAAAATTATATTTTCAGCATTTCCGTTATGAGACATAGTGGGGAATCTCCAAATCGCAGTGGCTGGAGAACAGAAATATATATGAGAGGAAGGGAGGGAGTCAGTTATACCTATTTGAGAACAAGGGAAGGAGAAAAGCTCAAACATAAAATATACGGGATCATCTGTCTGGAACCCCAAAGTTCTTTCTTTCCATATAAATGTGTAGAAAAAATCATAGACTAAATGAATTATTAATCCTCCCCACTCTTTTTTCCCTCCCGCCTAGTCAATAGTCCCTTAATAGTGGGATTTCAAATATAAGACACATCAAGGTGTTGAGGTCCTCGACTTGTGACCGGTCCTCGACTTACGACCGGCCGCAAGTCTTCGACCTCATCCCTGTAGGCTTGGTAACAGCCAGTCGCGTCTGATTGGCTCAGACGCGACTGGCTGGAATTGGGTTGCTGGGTATGCTGATTGGTTCCCTGCTTGACAGCTCTTGCTTAAATAGCTGTCAGGCGGGGAAGCCCCTGTCTACCGCACTTTTCCTGCTTGTACATATGTTTCTACTGTTTGCTGTGTTAGCCTAATAAACGGCTGTTGTTTTTTGACTAACCTGTGTCTGGACTCCCTCAATTACAGAATCTAACACAAGTAAAGAGAGAAAAATGGGCCAAAAGGCATAAAATGATATACCATTTACAGGTTATCAGCAATTTTGCGTCAGTTCTCCATAAGAAACAGGAAAGTGGAAAGTCCATTCTTTCCTCACAATATTCAGTTCTGCCCTTAGCTTTGATAAGATCTTACAGCCTATAAATTTAAGCCAGGAGAATTCCTACTTTTTTTCCATTTTTTTTTTCACTTGAGCACTGCAACAAGTTATGGTTAATTTCAAATTAAACTGTGCAAATTTGTCCTTGCAGCCAGAGCAGAGGAAGAAGAAGGACCTCACTCAAATACAAGCAAACAGGTCTGCTTTGCATATAAATATGTCCACCACAAATGGTATGAAAACTACGTAGCCCTCTTTTTAAATTGCAATGTCTGCACTATAGCCTGAAAGAAAGATTGGGAATTGATTATTTCACTCATTGCGCAGAAAAATTCTGACTATTTGTTCCATCCCTCAAATAAGACACTTGCCAAATTTTTCTTCTCTGTGGCCATTAAAAAGATAGCTGCAGTCTTTATTACTGCAAATGATCCTGCAAGCTATTTTAAATCTTCCTTTTCTGCACTGGGGGGCAGAAAGAAAGAAAAAAGCAAGAGTGAGGTGATAGCCTTACTGGCAAAATTAACAGGGATCATATTGCAGAATGATTCAGCATCCTTCTGGTCTGATGGTTTCCCCCAACCTGCAAGCAATCTTTTTTCCCACGTTCAGCAGACATGTTTATTATCACAATATGGTTTCCTGTCCTAAGCATTCCCAGGATGAGAGAAAATCCGACCCACTATTTTTGTTTGGAAGTTTGGAAAAGATACTATGGGGAATTCCTTTTAAATTCAAACTGCCACCTTGTTATAGTAATTTCTGTCTCGCTGCAAGGGCCCTTGAGGTCCCGATACATCATTCTATCATTCAGTGACACTGAAAACTGTACTTTTCAAAAGAGAAACTCCGAGTCTATTTTCAGGTCAAAAGGGCTGGATGGCAATCAGAATCGTCTAAATCTGAACCGAGATGCTTGCAGCTTGGGTGAAATATCACCAATTCTGTAACCCTGGACTGTAAATGTACATATGAGTTTCTGAAAATAGTTTTCAAGAGAAAATGAGAGGGGGAGAGAAATGGACTCTGGAGTTTACTAATGTCTTATTTCCCTGCGATTGCAATTTTTCCTATAATCTGGTTCTGAGGGAGTTAATGCACCTGCCATCCCGGTGCTGACAAACAGTTTTTCAGATGAAAATGGAACATTAAAAAAGAGAGAGAGAGAGACTCTCAAAGATTGCACTCTGGAGATTTCCTGAGTCCTGCCAATAACTAGCAGGTACCAAGCACATGAACATTTTTGACTGCTCTATGATTGATGGCGTGTATTTGTGGCTTGCTGCCTAAACCTCTATTTTGCTTTGTGCATCTCACTTTCAACTTCCCAGCCTCCTCCTCCTCCTCCTCTTCCCCCCTCCCACCTCAGCAATTTGGAATAAAGACATTTCAGCCATTTGGGATGAGAAGAATGATTAATCTAGTGCTTTCTCTGTTTTGAACTGCTTTGTTCTATTGGGAGTTGGAGGAGGAGTCCATTGGGAGGAATGAAATGTTGCTGCAAGGAGTAAAGCCTTTTGTTCAAATCACGATGCCCATGCCAATGTTTTTGTTGATGGGGAACTTTTTGTCAGAAGCACGAGACATATACAGGTAGTCCTCAACCTACAACAGTTCATTTAGTGACCGTTTGAAATTACAGTGGCTTATGAACATCTTTCACATTTATGACTGCTGCATTATCCCCATGGTCATACGATTTGCATTTGTATGTTTGACATATGGTTCATATTTATGATGGTTGGAGTGTCCCGGGGTCATATGATCCCCTTTTGTGACCTTCTGACAAGCAAAGTCAACGGGGAAGCTAGATTCACTTAACAGTGTTAATAATGTAATAACTACAATGATTTACTTAACAGATGTGGCAAGAACAGTCATATAACTATTATTAATACTATTACTATTATTCTTCTCTTCCTTCCTAGTACCTATCTCTGACTATAACCATGTTGCTTGTATCTTTGAAATTTATATTGTTTTATTTGTTTCCTATTATAATTTGATTGCTTATTAGTAACCTATGACTATCACTAAGTGTTGTATCTTATGATTTTGATGAATGTATTCTATTTTATTTTTCTTTTATGTACACTGAGAGCACATGCACCAAAGACAAATTCCTTGTGTGTCCAGTCACACTTGGCCAATAAAGAATTCTATTCTATTCTAAAATGGGGTAAAACTAAACAAATTTCTCACTTAGCAACATAAATTTTGGGCTCAATTGTGGTCATAAATCGAGGACTACCTGTATAACAAGCAGGGCCAGGCTAAGATAAATTGCTGCCTGAGATGAAAGATGCTCCACCCAAGCCCTTGTCATGATCAACGCCTGATGCCAATGCCCGATTGTGACAGCAGTTGAATTTTCCTGAAATATAGATTATTTAATCTCAAATTTCCAAATTTTCTGCAAGATTGCCTACAGGTATTTTTTGCAACCCAGGATCCATGAGTTAAGGCAATGACCTCATCTGGCTAATGACCTCTAACAGCCTTCTCAAGGCCTGGTTGGCAAGAGGTCTGGCCCTCAAACATCTGGAGGGCATAGAGACAATTGATTTAGGCCAGTCCTGATAAATTCCCCTGTTCTAAGGAGATTTAGGATATTGTGTTAGATTTAAATAATAATAATAATAATAATAATAATAAAACTGAATTTATTAACCGCTCCCTCTCCCCACAGGGACTCGGGGCGGTGCACAGGGAAAATAAAAACCATAAATATACAAAAATACATACAATTTAAAACAGATTAAACAAACACCTGTGCTAAAATCCCATTAACTAAAAATCCCCACTCAATATAAATAAACAATTAAAAAACCCATAGAGAGAGAGACTACCCTAGGCCGGCCAGGCGGAAAAGATGTGTCTTTAGTTTCAGGCGGAAGGAGCGGAGGTCCGTGGTCGTTCTAATATCGGGGGGAAGGTCGTTCCAGAGGGCCGGGCCCGCCACAGAGAGAGCCCTTCCCCTGGGCGTCGCCCGCTGACAAAGTCTAGTGGACGGCACCCGGAGAAGTCCCTCTCTGTGGGAGCGAATCGGCCGTGAGGATGTGTGAGGCAGGATCCGATCCCGCAGGTAGCTAGGTCCCGAGCCATGGAGCGCTTTAAAGATGATAACCAGCACCTTGAAGCGCACCCGGAAGACGACAGGCAGCCAGTGCAGCTCGCGCAAGAGCGGTGTTACATGGGTAAACCTAGTGGTTCCCATAATTGCTCGCGCGGCTGCATTCTGAACTAACTGAAGCCTCCGGGTGCACCTCAAGGGGAGCCCCATGTAGAGGGAGTTGCAGTAGTCCAGTCGGGATGTCACGAGGGCATGAGTGACTGTGCGAAGGGCGTCCCGATCCAATAGGGGGCGCAATTGGCGAACCAGGCGAACCTGGTAAAACGCCCTCCTGGCCACGGCTGTCACTTGCTCTTCCATAGACAGCCGGGTATCCAGGAGGACTCCCAAATTGCGCGCCCCATCCACAGGGGCAAGATGTTCGCCCCCTATGGCCAGCGTTGGAGAAAGCTGGTTGAATCGGGCAGCCGGAAACCACAGCCACTCGGTCTTGGTCGGGTTGAGCCTGAGTCCGTTACTTCCCATCCAGATCCGCACGGCTTCCAGGCACTGGCACATCACCGCTACGGCATCGTTGGGGTGGTTTGGGGTAGATATATACAGCTGAGTGTCATCAGCGTAGAGATGGTACTCTACCCCAAAACCACGGATGATCTCACCCAGCGGCTTCATGTATGCATTAAACAAGAGAGGCGAGAGGACCGACCCCTGAGGCACCCCACATGTGAGGGGTCTCGGGGTCGACCTCTGCTCTCCTGCCAACACAAATTGCGATCGGCCAGAGAGGTAAGAGGAGAACCACCGTAAAACGGTGCCTCCCACCCCCAACCCCCCCAGCCGATGCAATAGGATACCATGGTCGATGGTATCGAAAGCCGCCGAGAGGTCTAATAGGACCAGGATGGAGGAACAACCCCCATCCCTGGCCCTCCAGAGATCATCCACCAACGCGACCAATGCCGTCTCGGTGCTATGCCCGGGCCGAAAGCCGGACTGGCGCGGATCTAGATAATCAACTTCCTCCAGGTGACGGGGAAACTGTTGTGCCACCACACTCTCGACAACCTCGACAAATATCTCCCTATCTCCAGATTCCATTTCCAATGAGCCATCTTGGAACAGCAATCCTGCCATAATCAGCTCAAACTCTTGAAACTATTAAACTAACTTATTTTATTTTACTCATTAGTCAGATCACTGGACTCATGAGTCACTGGAACTCTTGGTTGATAGAGAAGTTGGAAAAAGATTGTAAAGGTATTCAACCAGATATGATAACAGCCTCATTTCTGATATTTTATTTTAATTGCAGAATTAGGTTGTATGCCCTATTCCATATTTCTCTACAAGCTGAATTTAAAAATCTAAAAAAAAACTAAATTTGCCAGTACCTGGACTAAAAAATAATAATGTTTTCAAAAAGGATTTTTTTTTCATTTTATCACGATTCCCTTCTGTTCCACTAGTGAAATAGTGTAGTGAAATCTTTAGTTTAAATAACTCACAAGTTATTCTATGTGAAAATTTGCCAGTTTATTAGCAATGTAATTCTTTTGAAACCCAGTGTTGGGGAAATATGGTTTCCACTGAAGATTCAATTCTACATTCCAAGAATTAGAATTATTAATATATTCCATAGCCATAAACAAAACAAAAGGCAAAGATACAATGTTTCCTGACACACATTTAAACTCAATAACATTTACAGATATTTCTTGTTTACTTCCCTTGTTTCTCTGTTTATGGATTATCTGACCGAATTCAGAGTTCTAGAAAATGCCAAACATTTGTGCCCTTTAGTGACATTTGGTTTGGCTGACTTAATAAAAGTACTAGCCAATGTTGGTTTGTACTTTATTAAAGTATAAAGTGCTTCTAACATGTGTTGAAATTCACAATCCAAAGCATATGTTTCCAAATACTTTTTTTTGGGGGGGGGGGGACCATTAAAGACAATAATGCATTGAAAAGGAGCCTGAAGGATAGAAAATACCAAATCTGTTAAAAACATAAAATAGATCTAATAAAACTGTGAATGCAGTCTATTCACTCTAGAACAGAAAGAATTACTCTTGCAAACCAGGGAAATCTACAGAACAGTACAAGAGTGTCACCTACAGGGGAAAAATAAGTCAGAAATATAAGTTTTAAATGGCTCAAATCACTTAAAGTTGGAGAAAGTTAATAGTTGGAAAAGGGTGAAGAGTGCAAGAGATGCTTTATTTTTCTTAACATAATGGCATGGGTGGTTTGGTTATTATTATTATTTATTTATTATTATTTATTGGACTTCTAGACCGCCCCCTCTCCCCGAAGGGAAAAATGTTTGTTAGATTGCTAAGCTAGAGGCAAAAGTGGTTTCTGTACACATTACAAAGAAGCAACCCCTCATTCGTATTACCTTCAACTCTCTTGCACCAAAATCAGTCATCAGACTGTTGCCCTTTCTTGAAGATATGATATAAGCCAATGCAGGTACAGTCAAAGCAGTGCTGAGACAATAAATAATTCCAGTGCTGACTTGAAGAAGAAAAGAAGATGGGACAAAGTTGCTAAAGCATCTTATGAAATACACAATTACAGTTCTCAATTTTGCAGGCATGAAGCCACCATCAGAACAACTTCCATTGGCTAATTTTAAAATTGGCTCAACATTCCACAGAACAGCTTAGTTTCTCTGACTGGGAAGCACGGAGCAAAAGTAAGCGTCAACTGTTTCTATGCATGATGAACTCCACCACAAAACCTGTGAGTGTAGTCGGATATGTGTCTTTTAATTATCTTGGAAGTAAATGAGTGGGAAGAAGAAGCAGAAAGACATTTAAGGATTGAATTAGGGAGCTTGGTCTGCTAAAAAAATGTGCACTCTTTTGAAATTCTAATTCCCAATTTTCTGGCTTGTCACATTAGAACGAGCTAGCCCCCATTGATGGCCCAGTGGGATGCCGCGAGGCAGATCTTGTCTGGGAGGAGTTTGACTCCGTTTCTTCCGAGGATATGGACAGGTTACGTGGGCGACTGCGAGCCACCACATGTTTATTGGACCCGTGTCCCTCCTGGCTTGTACTGGCATCCTGGGAGGTGACACGAGGCTGGCTCCAAGAGGTTGTCAACGCATCCTTAAGTGAGGGTTCCTTGCCTGCTTCCCTAAAAGAGGCTATGGTGAGGCCCCTCCTTAAGAAGCCCTCTTTGGATCCAGCTCTTTTAACTAACTATCGTCCCGTCTCCAACCTTCCCTTTTTGGCGAAGGTTGTTGAGAGTGTGGTGGCACAACAGTTTCCCCGTCACCTGGAGGAAGTTGATTATCTAGACCCGCGCCAGTCCGGCTTCCGGCCCGGGCATAGCACCGAGACGGCATTGGTCGCGTTGGTGGATGATCTCTGGAGGGCCAGAGATGGGGGTTGCTCCTCCATCCTGGTCCTATTAGACCTCTCGGCGGCTTTCGATACCATCGACCATGGTATCCTATTGCATCGGCTGGGGGGGTTGGGGGTGGGAGGCAACGTTTTACGGTGGTTCTCCTCCTACCTCTCTGGCCGATCGCAATTTGTGTTGGCAGGAGAGCAAAGGTCGGCCTCGAGACCCCTCACATGTGGGGTGCCTCAGGGGTCGGTCCTCTCGCCTCTCCTGTTCAACACATATATGAAGCCGCTGGGTGAGATCATCCGTGGTTTTGGGGTAGAGTACCATCTTTACGCTGATGATACTCAGCTGTATATATCTACCCCAAACCACCCCAACGATGCCGTAGCAGTGATGTGCCAGTGCCTGGAAGCCGTGCGGATCTGGATGGGAAGTAACGGACTCAGACTCAACCCGACCAAGACCGAGTGGCTGTGGTTTCCGGCTGCCCGATTCAACCAGCTAACTCCATCGCTGGCCATAGGGGGCGAACATCTTGCCCCTGTGGATGGGGTGCGCAATTTGGGTGTCCTCCTGGATGCCCGGCTGTCCATGGAAGATCAAGTGACAGCCGTGGCCAGGAGGGCGTTTTACCAGATTCGCCTGGTTCGCCAATTGCGCCCCCTATTGGATCGGGACGCCCTTCGCACAGTCACTCATGCTCTCGTGACATCCCGACTGGACTATTGTAACTCTCTCTACATGGGGCTCCCCTTGAGGTGCACCCGGAGACTTCAGTTAGTCCAGAATGCAGCCGCGCGGGCAATTATGGGTGTTTCTAGATTCACCCACGTAACACCGCTCTTGCGCGAGCTGCACTGGCTGCCTGTCGTCCTCCGGGTGCGCTTCAAGGTGCTAGTTGTCATCTTCAAAGCGCTCCATGGCTCGGGACCTAGCTACCTGCGGGATCGGATCCTGCCCCATACATCCTCACGGCCGATTCGCTCGCACAGAGAGGGACTTCTCCGGGTGCCGTCCACTAGACTTGTCAGCGGGCAACGCCCAGGGGAAGGGCCTTCTCTGTGGCGGGCCCAGCCCTCTGGAACGACCTTCCCCCCGATATTAGAACTACCACGGACCTCCGCTCCTTCCGTCTGAAACTAAAAACACATCTTTTTCGCTTGGCCGGCCTAGGATAGTCTCTTCTGATTGTTTAGGGATTTTTAGTAAATATTTGGGAATTTTAGCGCAGGGTTTTCTGTTTAATATGCCTTTTAGTCAGTATTTATGTATGTTTATTGTTCTAAATTTTGTATTTTTTCTAACTTTTTTAATTCCCTGTGCCCCGCCTCGAGTCCCTTCGGGGAGAGAGAGCGGGTTATAAATAAAAATTATTATTATTATTATTATTATTTTATAGTAGAGGGAGGAAGCATGCACATCAAAATATGTTATTATTTTAAAAGGGGTTCCTGCACAACAGGCATTGTGGCCAGAGATTCCCTTTCTATGAAACAGGGGTTTCCACAGTTGTACAAGTCAACGAAAGAAAAAGAAATGATGTAAAGTTATAGAGCTCAAACAAAGGGAAGACTCAACACTCAGCTAGACAGCTGCATCCAGTATCTAAATTGGAAGAAGCTAGTTTTTCCCTTTAGTTCTACCACAAGAAGCCTTGGCAATATTATTTGTCTTCAGCATCTCTGCTTCCTCCACATAGGTATTTAACATATGCATGACTATGTCTTTTACCTAACGTGATATTATAGGTTTGCTAGGATGGGATAGAAGGGAGGGAGGGAGGGAGGGAGGGAGGGAGGGAGGGAGGGAAGGAAGGAAGGAAGGAAGGAAGGAAGGAAGGAAGGAAGGAAGGAAGGAAGGAAGGAAGGAAGGAAGGAATACTGTTCCAAATATGGCATGTCTTATGACACTAAGTGCACCTACCATTATTGGTATCACTACTGTACTACTTTGTTTTTCCACATTCATTTAATCTCCATTTGAAGGTCTTTGTATTTCTGTATTTTTTTCTAATTCTTACTGACTCTTCTAACACCACTGACTGTAACATCAATTATCTACAGTATGTTTGTTTCTTTATAACTACAGTTGTGTTCAGCTTATTATGGGCTAAATGTTTATCAGTGTGTATTTAAAAGTCCTACTGGATCTTAACCTCTTTCAATATTTTAAATACAGTGGTTTATTTACAATCCTTTAAATTTAGGTGCCACCCTTCCAAATCTGGGTTTCAAATCAAACTCATAAACATGAGCTTTAATTCCTTTCTTGCTTTCTAAATTCCAGTGGATATATAAAATATTAGAATATTCTTTATTAGCCAAGTGTGATTCGACACACAAGAAATTTGTCTCCAGTGCATGGAGTAATATATAATCATAAGATACCAATAATGGAAGGCAATAGGAAAGATGAGATGGTAGTAATACAACCTTATTACATGGGTAAATATCCTTGGACACAAGACTGAGCTGTGGGAATTAGTTGGTCAGCAGAGTGATAGCATGAGGGAAAAAACTGTCTCTGTCTAACTCATAAACATGAGTTTAAATTTCTTTCTTGCTTCCTTAAATACCAGTGAATATGTATGCTAGTTAAATCATTTTTCTCTTTTATACTGAAAGATAGCTATGCTAATAATTCCCCTTTTTAGAAGTCACCAGTTCCCCATTTTGTTGTAACATTGTACACAAATCTGTTATATGCTATACTTCTGGAGGAAAAAAACTCCCAATTCTTTCCTGGAGATTTTATACAATACGTGGGAATTTGCAGAAGAGAGAGAATGCATGGCAACAACGTGGAAAAACTTTGATAATTGGGGCATAGAATATGTGTGTTTTTTCTGGATTAAGAAATATCCTGCCTTCCCTTTTGTCCAGCCAGCATTATAGTTTGCAGAAACAATGGTGCTTGCAAGGCGACCATGATTAAGGATGCATCAGAGCATTCGACAACATCCGTTGTCCATCGCTAGGATTATATTGTTGGCCACAGCAGAGACAGGCAGGATTAAGGAGGCAGAGCAATTCACAAACTTTAAAGAGCACAGCATACCAGACACATCCTAACATAGATTTTAAAGGTTTTCTTTATACCTTTGGAATCGCCATATTAAAATGTAATGAGAAATAGAAATGACAAAATCGTTCTTTTAGAGTACACACAGGAAAACCAACAAAAACCCTGTCTTTTATCTTTTAATAATGTTAGTGATATAAATGTCAATGAAATTAAAGCTTGAGGCAGTAGAGTGGTTTAAGCGAGTTGAGTAATTAAAAAAAAAAAGGAAAGAGAAGCACGTTTCACTGGCTGTTAATTTGTGGCTCTCCCTTTTCCTCCAAAAATGCAGCACCACAATAATCCTAATAGCTGCAATCACAGCATTTACTGCACATTATGGCATCTAAGAAAGTGCTGACTGGGACAGCCGACAACCATTTTGCAATGTAATTCACACCATAACATCAACTCTCAGCCTCTTGCTTTGAAAAACGATGCAATACTTTTTGGGAAACCTAAAACTGACTAACTGATATTCAGCAATGAAGACTTATGCACACAAAGAGAAAGGGGACATATACACAAACACTACTAGATTCTAGCAAATTAATTCTAAGCTCCAAGCAAATGTGTTTATTTTCTCTCTCTTACCAGCAACTCTAAGTTTGTTTATTTTATTCCTAGAATTCTATGGATGATGTTGATCTCAATAAACTGCTGCATCAAACTTCTCTCTATTCTGGTATTTTTAATCCCTTTTTAGTTTCAATCATAGGAACATGTATGCAAGTAGCCATTTAAAAGCAGCTTTGAACAAATCCACTTTTTCTCCATCCTCCATGTTCTTTTTCTTCCTCATTTTCATTCCCTTTCTTTAGAATAGGAATCTCAAAATAAAATAACTCCATCTCCTTCAATTCGGCTGTAGAATTGAAATGTGCAAATCAGGAGCAATGTTATCCATTTTTCAGACTGAGAAGTGCAGGCAGCAAAGGGAACATTAAGGGATGGAGGGTCTTGATTTATCAGGAAAGGGGAAAAAATCAAAAACCAGAGAAGACATTTCTGCATATTACTATTAATCCAGTAGTGTTGATATATTCTAATGCTGCTTCTCTTTCATGAAATAATTAACATACATTGTAGTTAAAAGAGTGAACAATTTTATTAGTCTGTTGATCACAATTAATTTTCAGCAGATAACACTTATTGGATATAAATGTATTTAACAAAATTTGTGATCATAAGATCCTCAGTGGCTCACAAGATATACAGTACAAATATAATAATTATATATAAATATAATAAAAAGAGATTAAAAATAGAACAAACTCAAACAATCATCAAGCATTGACCATTTTGGCTATGACCTACAATACTCTGAGACCTGGATGGAGGTAGAGCTGTAGTCTAGTTCTTTTGGATTTTTCAGTACTTATCCAAGAACTAATTTCTGCTTAAATTTTAATATTTTTAAATCAGCCAAGTTTGGCAAAGGGCTTCTACCTAGCTGGTCATAAACCACTATTCCTGAGTTTGGTTGGATGCAAGTAAATATAACTTAAGTATCTTTTAACTGTTCTTAAAATAATTGAAAAAGAAGTCAGGGTGAAGTAAATAGCACACTTCAGTCTACTTATTATGGCCTTTGGACTAATCAGACTGAAGGAGCACCAATCACAACCACAAGGTCAATAGAAATGTAAAGATTGGTGTGCAGATTCAGTCGAGACAGTGAATGTGTAGATTAAGCAGAGGCAAAAAAAACCACTGTAGGACAGTATTACTTTTCGATATGTTTAGCAAAAAGTGAATTGTCAAGGACAAATGAGAAGTACTATAGACAGTAACCTTAACATGGTGCTATTTTCTGAATTTCTTAATCAGTTAGGAAGATGACAGCACTTTCACACTACTTTTTCTTGCCAGCTCTGTGGTCAATTCAATAGTTCCCCTTGTGGGTCTTAAAATCAAAGTGGAGACTTGCAATCAGACAGGCATACTCAGATAAAGACATCTGTCTAAGAATATTTTTTTAGTCTAATTAATATAATAGTCTTATATACTATAGGTCTGTTAATCTCCTCTTTAATTTAAAAGTAAAGAAGATATATGGACATCAACAGTAGTATAACTTTTGTCTCTGGAAGTTCCAGAAGAAACTTTGCTCATTCTCTCCCCCTCCCCTTCTCCCTCAAATAACAAATAACACTGAGAGGCACAAGGATCATTTTAACCTAAGTGTCTGGGAAATGTTGTAAGGGAAATACAAGGCAAAAAAAGTATATCTGAAAAGTTGTGTTGCATGGTTTTCACAAATATCTGCCTTATTTTTGGTTCTAAAACAAACAGAAGTCTACAGTGTGTCACAAAGATTTCTCTTCCTTTGGCAAGAAACCCTACAGAGGGGCATGACACTTTCTCTTTGAAGAGGAGATGCTGGGGACTGAACTGAGACCTTTTGTATGAAAAACATGCTTTTATTACTCAGAGTCTGGCAAGGCAATCTGGAAACAGACTGCTTCTCCCATACAACGTATTTTGCTTTAAAGTTCCATTCCAAATAACACATGTACGCACGCACGCACACAAATTATAAGCAGTAGTTTACAACTAGGGATAGTAATTATGGAACAGCTATCCCTGAAATGTTGATCTGGCATCGTTCCTGTTGCTTTAACTTCAGGCGAAGATCATATTTTCCAGTGAAGCCTTATAAATATCTCATGTAGCATGGGGCCTTTTACTTTTAAGCATAACAGTTTAATTGTTTGTTTGCAATTAGTTTGCTATTATTGAATTTTTTGTTACTGATGGGAAGGTTTTGTGCTTTGTTTCATATGCCACTTGTTTTATATTGTCAGCAAATAGATAACAAAATTTATAGCAGTCAACAAAGGGATACATCCTAGATCAAGGCTGTCAAACTTGCAGCCCACAGGCCAGATGTGTCATGCGGTGGCCACACCTATGGCCAGTTTAGTGAAGGGGGGGGCAAAGTCCCGATGCATCACATGATGCCGCTGTGACGATGCAAGATTGACACCCCTCTCCTAGATGATAAATCTGGAGATTGGGGAAAGATAATTAAATAACAACCACAAACATCACTACCTTTCATTGTACCTAGAAATGAACCAGCCATTAGTGATGTCACTATGAAACAAGAATGGTACCCATCCAAATGAGACTTAAAACTCTTGTACCAATGTTTCTCAGCTTTAACAATTTGAAGAAGTGTGGATTTTAAGTTGCCAAACCGGCTGGGGAATTCTGAGAGCGTCAAAGCCCACACTTCTTCAAGTTGCCATGGTTGAGGAATACTGCCTACCACCAAGAATTGTTCACCAGTCTTTGAAGGGGATGTATTGCCAAGCTTTTGTTAGAGCATGAAGTGATGGAGCAGGTCTCCTGAAAGGGTCATCATGACTGCTGCCAAGAATTTCTTCAGTTGTCTCTGCATGTGTGTAGATCCTGAGGGGAAATATTTTGTTAAGCCAACACACTTTGCAAAGTAGCCCTTTCAAATATTTTTGCACAGCTCTCCCATTTAGTATACTTACCACACTGCCTGGCAAATTGCAGAGATAGCTATTGGTAAAAAGCCTACAGTTTTAGACAAAATTGCCTTAAACTGTCCGATATTGTTACTTTCACTAAAAAAGCAAGTTCCATACAAAATTATATCTACATAAAACTTACTGGGTTTCAATTCAAAGTCTACTTTGTTTCTCTTGGTTGCAGACCAGTAAAGGCATCTATATGGTTCAGAGCACAAGAAAAGGCAGAGTTTTCTACTTCCACACCACTGATTCAAGTCTAAAGCTTTACTGAATTAGGGCTATTTGAAACAGACGGCTGTCTCTCCATTTACTACTAATAATCCTCCAGTGCCAGCAGATGGAATTCATGAGCAGGGAGAGGGGAAAAAAGAACCTGTCAGACTTTCACACAATTGGATGTGTGTGCCTCAGTCTCTAGCCTATTACTAATTACCTCATGAGTGGTGCCATTTCATTTATTTCCATTTCTGTGGGCCAGGGCAATAGACTCTATGAGCTGCTAAAGGAAAATTATCATCTCCTGGAAGCTCACACACAAGGCTATATTCACCTGTTACATCTGGAGCAAATATAATGCTGTTTATTTCCATCATATAAGTGGGCATAATGCTCAGGATTTATAAAAGACTAAAATGAGTCAAAAGTGCTCAAATAACTCAACATGGAAAAAAAATTGCAATTAGCAAAGAGCAGTGGTGTATTAACCATTAAGCAGGCTAAGCACATGCTTAGCGCACCAGGCCCAAGCGGGCACAACAAGGTTGAGAAAGAAAAAAACCCAATGAAGATTGGTACTGTATGTACAAAGGAAAGGGGGCACCAAGATTTGTCAGTGCTTAGGGCACCAGTGAACCTTAATCTCGCCACTGGCAAAGAGATATAACATATATAGCTCTATATTTATATAGATGTATTTTATTCATGGGAGTTACACTCCTGCAGACAATTATGGGTGAGGAAACTGCAGATAAATCAGCCTATGAAACTTGGAGGGTTAGGTTCTGGGATTTGGAAAAACACCAGAAAAAATCATCAAAAATGTAAAGAAAAAGCAGAAATAAGGATAGTTTACAAAAAATATAAAGTACACGAAATTAAATGAACGAAGGAGTAGAACTGCCATCCTTTTCTTCAAAACTCTGGAAATTATCAGTGTTTCTGATGATTCTGCAGTTGGAGTGGGTGTAGCTACATCTTCAAATTTAGACAGTGATCATTCTTTGCAGAAACTAAAAGGCATCCCAATAAGGTGTCAAAATAGCTTCTAACTACCTTTTGAACTTGATGCTATAATCCGTCGGAGTGTCAAGTTCAAACACATTGTCTACCAAAATACTTCCTAACTGCATGATCTCAATTAGTTTAATCTTCTTGCTCACATTTTGTAAATTTTTGCCACACCCTGCAAGAGAGTTCTCTTTTGAATTGATTCGGTTTTATTCTTGAAGAAGTTTAGGAAGAGGACAATCACACAAAGTCAAAATATACAGAAATAATTGGGAACTGGGAAATTGTGAGTTTGGAGGCAGATGCAGTCATCAGCCCATGCACAAAATTGCCAATAAATCAGAATTGTCCATCAATTTTTTTTTAAAAACCCATAAATCAGTAGAATTATCAGCCTCAGATAATTAAACTGTAGATAACAAGATCCACTTTTACATTGTTTACAATGCAAATAATTATCTACCGAGTTTTTTCTACCAATATGAAGATCTCCAGGTCTATAAAGACTTTAATCTGGCCCTGCATTTTGACATTTTTCAGCTCCAAGAGAAACAGAAAGGCATTAAAGATTGAATATGTTCACATTATTTTTCCAGCATTACACTGAGATGAACATGGAGAAGATTCGTAATAATTGTGGGTGAGAAGAAAGGTAGAAATTATGCTCAGATGCATATATCTTCATGGGCAAGCTTTTCACCATAACTATCCTCAGTTGTGGAAAACTGTAGAAGTTTTCAACAAAAGCTGGTACAGAATTCATAAATGTGGTACAAAGACCTAGAATAATATAAATTGTGCTATCCACTTTCAGGAACTATAACACCAGTTAAATTAAATGGTCTAAAAAGGAAATTGGGCAAGATTATGGAAGGTATGCATTCCAGAACTGTATTTGCCAATATGTTATAGTATCACTACGAGAAAAGCAGTGTTGAACTCTGTTTATGGAAACTGCAAAGCATCGGATAGACCAGGGTGCTGAACTGCATACTTTTGGGCTCTATAATTTTTGAAAGATAACAGCATCAGTGCATTTACGCTGTACTGTACAGTATATTTATACTAGTTAAGCAAAAACTGCTCACCCACTACAGAGAAAACAAACATTCTTCCTCTTTTTGATCAGTTGTACATGATGCCACCATATGGCATTCCATAATCAATTACAAAGTTGTACTTCAAACTCAGTGCTGCATTTATAATATTACTGTAAGCAGCATAAACACCAATACGAGGAGGGGGAAATGTGTCCTTTTTATAGGGTTCCTGCTGATAGTCCAGCTGTTAAGCAGTCCATGTTCTCTCTCATGTATTTTATATTTAAAAAATAAAACTCTACACATTTTTTTCTGCTTTTTTTTTAAAGTCTTGCAGCTGAAAGGTACATTTTGTCCTGCCCCACTAGGTCTGTATAACTATGTTAAAATGTTTTTATTAGATGAATTGCATCATTAAATTGCATTATAAAAACTAAAAATGCATCATTAATTTTCAAAAACAATAGTAAATACATCTCATTTCTGATACATGATTTTGCATTTAATTTTTGCCCTCGGCCATACTTTTTTTCCAATAGACTCACTGTCTCCCATTATGCAGACTATACAAATAGAGCTAAATTGCCAAAGAGGTTTTTTGCCTTGTTGCTGTTGCCAAATGTCTGTAATGTGAAAATAAATGAATTTCTAATCGGCTGTTGCAAAAAGAAAAATTACTTTTTGATCTCGGTTCAGCCAAGCAAGAATCTACCTACCTCGTATAATAGGATGGCAGGGCAATGTATAGGATGAAGAAAGACAAGGCTAGACAGAGATAGACAAGCCAGCAAATTAGGTTAGCACATTTCAGTTCTATGTGAGTGGCATTTCTTAATTAAATATACACAAGTTCCACTGAACTATACAGTCTCATTGCTGGAGGGGCTTCCTATTTAATGTAGCATTGGTTCTAAATAGCCATAGATCACTTATGTTTACAACAAAAAGAATGAAATGAAATAGCACTCTGCCTTTTTTTTCCCCAGGAAACAAGGCTGATAAATCAAAGAGAATAGTGAGGACACGTACGTGCAAAATCTGAAACATTTAATGTGACAAAACAATGCATGTGTTAGCAATGCATTGATGTAAATACTTTAAACTCTTCTTTAAAGCATTATATGCTCAAGGATAATCCCAAACTGATATTAAATGACCATAGGCAGTTACAATATCAAATAATCATTTAAAAAAAAAAGAGGATGAAAATGTACTGGGCAAGCTTTCTGTACACTTTTATGCACTTGAGACAACTTTCGACATTCAGCTTATTTTAAAGGAAAGCAAATAAAATATGGTCAACATATACGACAATCTGGAGGTCACAGTTTGGCTCTTATTTTTCTGGTGCTCGTTAAGGAGTTATTAATATAGTATGCCCTACAGTATTCCAGAGAGCCACTGCTTTGTAGAAATTATATATCTTTATATATATACAGTAGATTATATACATTATATATACATAGTTCTTCTGTGTATTTTCTATATGCACAATTTCTATATTTCCTTGAGTGTTTTCTATAAGGTTACAAAAATCCAGAAAGTCACTAGATGGCAGCAATTATTATGATTGCTAAGAGCTTTGCTCCCATCTAGTGATTATTTGGTTCTTATATAGATTTTTATTTCATATATTTTATAATTTTGTTTATTGTACATATATGTATGAAATTTCTTTTCTTTTTTTTAAAGATACTGGCTTCTCAAAACCTTTGGGAATGGGGAAGCACAAATAAAGTCAATAAAGAATCAATGAATCAATCAATTTCTATTTGTAATCTTGTAAGGCTCATGTATGAGTCTTCTACCTTCTGTTTTTTAAGTAATAATTATCCAACAATTGATCTGAACAAAATTGAAAATCATTTTAAGATGCTTGCCTCATTGAAATCAAGGGCCTTAAAATTGCTTAATTGTGGCTAAATGTTGTCCTACTATATGACTAAATGGAAAGTTGCCTCTAATTATTCACAGACTCAAATTAGTGCTACTATACAAACAGCTTTACTTCTTTTATCTTCATACTGACATTAGAAAGTTGGTCTATGCTACACAGTCGGAGGCGCTGAATGACCTGAGACTCCAGGATATTTATCAAGAATTTCAGGAATCAGGAAAATTATTTATTATTGTATTTCTTCAAGGGATTATAAATACTAATTGTTTTGTTTGTTCAATAAAGAAGCCATCTTTGATTTGCAAAATAAAGCATTTCATAGAGAATCTCTAATTTACTAGAGAAAATTTAACTCTTCATTCCTTTTCTATTAGGCCAAGCTTCTGCAAGTAAGGGCTCTGGGGTAGAGAGAAAGAACAACCAGAAGTAAACAAGCAGGGTTCCATTCAATGTGAGTTACCCTACCACACAAAAAGATGAGACTGAACCTGAGCAAGTGTTAAAGAATGAAATCCAAACTGCTATCTGTCTATGGTTCAAACCAGGGGTGTCAAACTCAATTTCACTCAATGCCATTTTCACTGGCAGAGACACCATGGGCCAGTCCTTCACTATTTTCAGAACGGGCCAGATCTAAGCACCCCAGAGGCTGAATCTGGCCTGCACGACTTGAGTTCTACACCCCTGGTTTAAACAGATCTATACAAAGTTAATGAAGTGTATACTTGCAGAGCTGTATTTGTGACAGCCCATTGGTGCATGTAAGTAATAGATAGCTTTGCAATCATCAAGCAATAATGGATTCTGCAAATGAGCCAGCACAACAGTACAATTTTGCACAGTTTACAATATTTCCAAAAACAAATGTTTCTATGTAAGTTAAGAATTCCCATACTTTAAGACTAAAATGCACATTCCACACTATGTCTAGCAAACATATTTGGATTATGCTCAAACTTTCATCCAATTAGAACTAAGTTAAAATAACAAATCTATTAATTCTAGCATCATTAAGGTGACCAGGCTTTTGGCGGGACAGTCCCGCTTTTCAAGAATCTATCCCGCGTCCCGCGGGCTCTTAAAAATGTCCCGCTTTTTGGGGGCAGGGGGCGGGCACTCTGCACACGCTCAGAGGCGCGGGGTGCAGGCAGGAAGCGGCAGGCTGGCGGGCAGGTGGAAGGGGAAGGCTGGCGAGGAAGGAGCCAGGCCCAAGCAGCAGGCAGTGGAAGAGGAGGAGAGCCAGCTGGAGCCCACGCGGCCCTGAACTTTGGGCCAAGCTGCCACCACGATGTGCTGACAACAGCCAGCTCAGGCAGGGAGGCGGCCACCACCGCCACCGCCTCCCTTCCTGCCTGAGCTGGCCGCTCTCAGCGCCGCCACCGTGATGTACTGACAGCAGCTGGCTCGGGCGGGGAGGCGGCTGCACAGGGCTCCACGCAGGGTGGGCAAGAAGACAAGCGGTGGTACATGATGGTGGCACTCCTTTTTTTTTTAAAGAATTTTATTGGTTTTCAAAATTTATACAGGGAAAAGGTATAGGGTGAGAATAACATTTTGGTAGCTTCCCTGCCGTTGGTGGTGGCCCTCCCAAAACTTCATAGATTTACAATTTTAAGAGTAAAGGATAAACATATAAAAGGATTACATTGTACAGTCCATATATTCAATCATCTTTTTCTTTGCCATTTTATCTTGTATCAATAATTACAATAGGATTTCAAATAAAATCATTTTTGCGATCTAAGTCTTTTCGCAATTGACTCCTCTTCCCTGTCCCCGAGTGGGGCTGTCGCTCCCTCCGTTCCTCCGTCTTTGCCTCCCAACTGGGGATAATGTTTTTTAATAAATGCCTCCACCTCACTTAGTGTTTTAATTTTTACTCTGCCCCCCTCCCAGAAGATCAGCATTCCCTCTGGTAATAACTACTTGAACCATATTCCTTTTTTATATAATTTCTTAGACAAGAAGGAATACTTCCTTCTTATTTCTCTAATTTTTTTCGGAATTTGTTTCAAAATGATTATTTCTTTATCCTGATACTTTAAGATTCCATCCCGTTGAGCCCTCAATATCTCATCCCTTGTGGATCTCCTAAGAAATTTAACATGAACTTCTCTTGGTACATTATGCATCCTAGCATAAGTTGAATTAATTCTATAAACCAGATCCATATCCCACCAGAGTTGATCTTTATCTCTTTTAAGGTATTCTGCTAATATTGTACTCATAACATCTTTGAGATCTTCATTTTCTGACTCTGGTATATTCTGGAACCTGAGAAAAAAAGACATTCTTTCAAATTCAATTTTAGTCATATTTGCTCCTAGTTCTAAACCCTCCTTCTGGATCTCCTTAACCTCTTCCCCTATCTCAGCCACCCCTTCCTCTAACTTCACAATTTTTTGTTTATTTTCAGTTGTGTTTCCCTAAGTTCTAATGTTAAATCTGACAATTCTTTCCGCATTTCATTCATATTTTCATTCATGTTATTCATATTTTTCATTATTTCCCAAAACATTTCTATAACTGACAGATCCTTTGAGCCCTCTCCAGCAGGTTCTTTCTATAAAAGTGAAGAAATCTTTGACTATGTAGTCGGGCTGGAGATGGCTGAGGATGGGGCAGAACAGGGGTGGGTTTCTCAGGGTTCGGGTGGGATCGCGCGAACCCTTTCGTGAAAATTCCCGATCCCAAGCGATCCGCTTGGACCGGTGAACCCGTAAGTAAGTAGTCCCCGTTCCCCTCCCCCGCTCCCAGCGCCGGAAGGCCGCGCCCGGCGGGAACCTGCAGCGGCCGAAGCAGCTCGGGCAGCTGCCCACGCCGGCCAATGGCGAGCCGCGGTCCGGGGGCGGGGTTGGCCACCCGCAGGCGGGGCAGGGGGCTGGCCCGCCGGGGAGGGGCGCCCCAGGTCGGCTCCCGGGTCAGCACCTCCACCGGCCGGCGGCGGGGTCGGATGGACAGGTACCGCGAGGGCGGCCCGAGGGAAGGAGGAGCAGGCAGGCAGGCAGGCGCCGAGCCGCCTCCCACCTGCCCCGTGGCTTCAGGACAGGTCCTGGGCAGGCTGAGTCGGGCCTCACCATCCCCGCCTCCCCCGTCTTCCCCGATGGCGTCTGGAGTGATCGGGCCGTGCAGAAACTCCTGCGCCGCTCCCCTCCGTTCCCCGCTGCCCTCCGTGTGCCGTTGGGGCGGGGATGGTGAGGCCCGACTCAGCCTGCCCAGGACCTGTCCTGAAGCCACGGGGCTGGCGGGAGGCGGCTCGGCGCCTGCCTGCCTGCCTGCTCCTCCTTCCCTCGGGCCGCCCTCGCGGTACCTGTCCATCCGACCCCGCCGCCGGCCGGTGGAGGTGCTGACCCAGGAGCCGATCTGGGGCGCCCCTCCCCGGCGGGCCAGCCCCCTGCCCCGCCTGCGGGTGGCCAACCCCGCCCCTGGACCGTGGCTCGCCATTGGCCGGCATGCGCAGCTGCCCGAGCTGCTTCGGCCGCTGCAGGTTCCCGCCGGGCGCGGCCTTCCGGCGCTGGAAGTGGGGGAGGGGAGGGGAACGGGGGCTACGGGGCTCACCCCGCCCCCGCCGGCCAAACCTACCGGCCTGCCGAAGCAGCAGAAGCCGCAGAGCGGCAGAGCGAAGCGCCGAGGGGGCGGCTGCATCCGGAAACCGGGCAACCTCGGGGGCCGAGGTGAGCCGGTGAAGCGGGGCGATGCAGGCGGAGGACTGGGAGGCGGGGGAGCTGGGCTGCCTGAGACGGCGGGCGGGAGGGGAGGAGGGAGAGAAAGAGCCACAGAGAGAGAGAGTCAGACAGACACAGAGAATGACAGAAAGAGACAGAAAGGGAAGGAGGGAGGGAGAGAGAGAGAAAGAGCCACAGAGAGAGAGAGTCAGACAGACACAGAGAATGACAGAAAGAGACAGAAAGGGAAGGAGGGAGGGAGGGAGAGAGAGAGAGAGAGCCACAGAGAGAGAGAGTCAGACAGGCACAGAGAATGACAGAAAGAGACAGAAAGGGAAGGAGGGAGGGAGAGAGAGATAAAGAGCCACAGAGAGAGAGAGTCAGACAGACACAGAGAATGATAGAAAGAGACAGAGAGGGAGGGAGGGAGAGATAAAGAGCCACAGTGAGAGACAGACAGACTCAGAGAGAGAGACAGAGAGAAAGAGAAAGAAGGGAAGAAAGAAAAGAAAGAAAAAGAAAGTGGGACAGAGATGAAAGAGAAATTATGACCACAATTAAGGCCAAAATTTTGGTTGCTAAGCAAGACCGTTGTTAAGTGAATTCCACCACATTTTCCTAGTTGGCCACGCCCACCCGGTCACATGACTGCAGAGCCACTCCCACAAAGCAGGCCACACCCACAGAACCTGTTCCAAAAATTTTGAAACCCACCCCTGGGGCAGAAGTTGACTTTCCCATTGGTGGCTTTCTAAAAGCCATTGTGTCAGTTCTAATTTCTCAATTGACAAAGAAATGGCGCCGGAGAAACGGACAACCAAGACAGTCTGAGGTATCAGAGAATCCGAGTTCAGTCTTAAGAGCTCACTTTAGAGAAAAGAAATTATGTAATCCACATCCAGGAGTCCACGTATTGGGAGAGACTTGGGAGCCTCTGGGAGAAATGTTAAGAGTAAAAAGTTTCTAATCCTTCATTAGTAATTATGGAGGGAAAAGCTTCACCAATGTAGGGGAGTTATAAGCGGAGAACAAAGAGGAGCCATCTGATGGCGGCACTCCTGAGGCAGTGACGGGGACTTTTAAAGCACTGCTGCCTTTAAAGGGGGCCCCGCAATGCGCTGGAAAGACCACCATGCACCGAGGCGCGGCTCGCCATTGGCCCACGTTCACCTCACCCACCATTGCTGCGGGGAGAACCCGAGCGGAGACTGCTGGAAGCGGAGACTGCTGCAATATTCAAAAAATGCTGATGTCAGCCCCCCCCCCCCCTTCGTCGACGGTGTCCCGCTTTGCAAATTTTAAAATCTGGTCACCTTAAGCATCATGGAGTAGAATTTAAACACTGAATTTAAAGCACAATGGTTCCTTTGTACCCATCCTTCCTCTTGAAGGTTTAGCAGTCAACATTCCCTGTACCAAAAGTGGTCTTTTGTATTTTTTTCATCTGCTGTGTACAAATTAATTAGCAATTATATAACATACAGGAATATTCTCATAATAGATCAATTTATGTGTACTGTACAATAAAAGTATGGAAATACCATATTCAACATTAACACCACTTGTGCTTTTTAAGGCAAATGTGCCTGTCTTGTGACCAAATTCCATCTCATTTTGAAATTGCATTATAGGCCACGCCACATATATAATCTTTGAGCTGTTTTTGGCATAGAAAATTCTACACTGGATAAATTACAGTATAGGCACTACCTTTCACAGCTAAGGTTTATTTTGAATCCTTTCCCATCCCCACTTTTATCTCTAATAGTTTCTAATCAATGCATTAGTCCATTCCCTGAATTAATTTGATGCATTGCTCAAAAAGATATTCAGGCTACATTAAATTTGTTTGCTACTCTGCTGGCAAAGCAAACATTGGGCTAATGCTACATTGCCAACCTTTTGAATTGCTGATTTAGTTTCAAGAAACTTTGCATATTTTTAGAAGGCATATTAATTATCCTAAAGCAGGTGCAAATTCCACCACATGTTCCAGCTCCCTTCCCAGTCTTGTTTATTATTATTTGACTCCGTATTGGCAGTCATAAGCAAATTACTCCCGTTAATGAAATAAAAGGATTTATTGTCACCCAAATTTACATCAACAGTTTAATCATAACACCTTTTCATCTAACATACTTTTCCAAGAACAATTTGCCCCACAATTTGTCAGCAGGGAAAATGGCCTTGTATAAAATGCTGGGAGGAAGGGAATGCTAATATGTACCACCACAGTCTTTCATTCTTCTAATTGCCCAGGGAATTTAAAAGAGACAGACTTATTTACTCACAGTAGGAAGTGTGCTGCAATAAATTAACATGATTATGGGCCTAAATAAGACCTTGACATTGAAAAAACAAGGTGGGAGGGAAGAATGATAAAATCCTAGAAATGTATATGTCAGTGAATGAAGAATTAGTACTAAATATCTCTATATCAGAAGCAGAAATATCAAAGGAATACATATAGGGTGTCTTTAAGACCCTCTCTCTGCTTTTAACATGATGGCCATTAATGAGTAAGGCATTTTAAAGGAATAGCGGATTTAAGTTATTATTTTAAACTACCTTTTTGTCTCTCAAATCACATACATCTGCATCATGTATAGTCATCAATATGGTGGTCTGTATAAATTGGCTGAAATTACACAAGCCATGTATGAACTGCTCAGTGGTGGGATTCAAAATTTTTTACAACTGGTTCTGTGGGCATGTCTTGGTGGGTGTGGCTTAGAGGGCATGGCAGGGAAAGGATACTGTAAAATCTCCATTTCCTCCCAATCAGCTGGAACTGGGGAGGCAGAGAATAGATGGGGGCCAGTCAGAGGTGGTATTTACCAGTTCTCCAAACTACTCAAAATTTCCGCTACTGGTTCTCCAGAACTGGTCAGTATCTGCTGAATACTACCTCTGGAACTGCTGTATAAAATTTATGAAAATTGAAAAAGGAATGATCTGATAGAAATAATTGATTAAAATACATAAAATTCATTTTTATGTATTTTTACATAAATACATACATAAGCTGCTCCTGTCCTGTGCTCTTGCTAGCAAGACTCTAAGTAGGATTTTACTGAATTCAGATTGGGATGCTTTGGCATTGACTCATCAGTTGTTCAGTGTGAACTACTGGCTACAGTGATTCTACAATGGGCATTTTTTGTCCTATTATACACTTCTAAAATTCTGTACCAGGAACACAATTGCCAATCACTTTCCTTTCATTGCAGCTTACAAATAGCCAAATCAGTAAAAGTGTTCATATAATCTATTTGGAGAGTCAGGATAAACAACAACAACAACAACTATCTCAAGTGCTTAGTACTGCAGTGGTGAAAAGAAAGTAGGTCAGGAAAAGAAAAATAATAATTAAAACAACAATAACAATAAGATGCCTAGGTTTCCAGACTGGCAGAAGGGGCATAAATGCCACTACTGGTACATGATAGTCACTGAGAAAAGAGATTATTGAACTGCAGTGAGGTAACCTTTAACACAAGAAGGTGTTGCTGCCACTGAATGGAATAGCAAATCAAAAGGTAGGAGGCTGTCTAAAAAACAGCGAAGCAAAGTGATGTATTCAAAAGGCCAAAAATCCTACTTTCAACATTGAAACTACAGGAAGAGCTTACATTTGCAGTGACCTGGGGGCAAGTAGAGAATAACACTTGCAGGTATCACTGGTGGTTCATACAGGCAAATATGTCTTCAGGAATATAGAAAGGTGAGATATACCAAGCAAGAACATCTGTCCTTTTGGTCTTTTGTAACTAATTCTTTAGAATCCATGACTGAGGCCTTTCTCCTCACAAGTGATCAGATACTTTTATCAGAGGATTCATGTGCACTGAGATATGGTTCTTCTTTGAGAATGCAGTTTTCATTCTAGAGGCACAAAAATACCTTCTTGGCTACCGTTGGAAAGTCACTCAAAGCCTCATCAAATTCCTATTATGCCATGTTTATTCTTACCTGTAACATTATTTGTTATACACTAGTATCCAGGCTCTCTTATGATGTAAATACACGTCCTCACTTTGTCCTATTAAAGATACATCATCATCCTTAATACTAGAAATCCTATTTTGATGACTTTGGATCCCAAAGGCTTACCTAATATATGAGTAATTTAAGCATTAAGAGCACCATTTTCTCTCCTAGTTTAAGAAAGAAAAATCTAGGTTAGTGGTGGCGAACCTATGGCACGGGTGCCACAGGTGGCACGCGGAACCATTTCTGAGGGCACGTGAGCCGTTGCCCTGTCACCTCCAGCGCGCTTGTGTGCGCTGGCCAGTTGATTTAGGCCTTCTTTTGAGGCCATTTTTCACTCTCTGGAGGCTTCAGGGAAGCTCCTGAAGCCTCTGGAGGTGGGGAGTGGAGGCTGTTTTCACCCTCCCCAGGCTCCTAGAAAGCCTCTGGAGCCTGGGGAGGGCAAAAAAAGTGTACTAAAAGCAGAGGGTCACGCACATAGCATTATAGGTGTGGCACGCTCATGCACGACTCCCCTGCGCTCCCCCCGCTTTTGGCACGCGAGCCAAAAAAGGTTAACCATCACTGATCTAGGTGATCTTTCCAAATTTTATTCATAAAGACAGTATGGCTTGAGTTACACATAAGCTTCAAAACAGAGTTAAGATTCTCCATAACGAAACAAACCAAATGTTAAAAAGTTATGACATTTATGTAGTTATTTACTAAGCATAACTTAATTATATTAAAGTAACCAAAATATTTTTACAATGCCCAAGGCATGTCACAACTTTTGAGCACTAATGTTTTAAAATTGAAAGATGAAAAATTTGCTGCAGTACCAAATACTGAGAATATTTGTAATGCATACAATAGTGAACTAAACTAAATTCAAGTCTGAAGTGATCGTAACATGAACTTCACATTTGGTATCAAAAGAGCTTTGATTTTCTTATAATGCAAAGAGCCATATTTTTGGTGCAAAACTTTTATAAGTATTTTTGCCTGCTTTCTTTGCCTCTCTTTCAGTTAAAAAATTCTCATTCCACCAAAATAAATTGCTCACTACTTGTTTTCTCATACATCACCAAGTGTGGATGCACCTTATCAACACTACTGTACTTTTTCCATCTATTACCCCATTTGTTTGCACTTTTATCCCATTGTCCTTGCACAGGGAAGAAAACATCCATCACCACCACATCTGCCACCTGTCACAAAGCCGTCAGTGGTATAACAGCCAACATGACAAAACTGTTGTAAAACTGCACCATCTCTGGAGCACCAGGTTAGAGAATTAAATGCTACAAGAAAGGTGAAGGAGAGAGAGAGGTACTATATATAGCATAGCTGGAGAAATATTAAACCTTCCAAGCCTTCACATTCTTGCCAATTAGCAAAGAGGTTTTTACAACACTGGCCTTAGATCATAGTGGTGAAAGAAATATTGGTGATTTAGTCAACTAGAACCATTTGATTCTGATCCTTTTGTGATGCACCAATCTTAAGATTTGATACATGTTGGGCATCTTTAAAACAACGGAAAAAACTATTGTTTTACTATAATATTTCTTGAGTATAAAGTCTTCTGATTTTTTTAAAAATCATTTTTTTTAAATAAATAGTTTTATATTCTATTTTGAACATTTCTTCTGACCTTACATCATTTCAGTCACTCTTTTTTTTAAGAGCCAGGCTGATCAGCCTGATATCATGTTTCCTCCAAAATAAGCCCTAATGCTTATTTTAGAGCCCCCCAAAATATGACATTGGGTCTTATTTTTGGGGAAACACAACAACATTGTTGTTGTTGTTGTTGTTGTTGGTTTTTGCTATGTACCATGTTTGTGGGACAGCTGCAAACACCTTTTAAGCCAGTGTAGCCTAGCGGTTAAGGTACTAGGCAAGAAACCAAGTGTCTGTGACTTCTAGTCTCCCTTGCCCTCACTCCCTTAGACATAAAATCCAGGTGAGTGACTTTGGACCAATCATTCTCTCTTGGTCCAACTCACCTCTCAAACTCACTGTTGTGGAGGAAAGGAATGTACACTCCAAACACACACTCTATTCTTTCCAAACCATTGGTGTCAACCTCACAGGGTAAACCAGATAGGAACCACAAATGAAACAGCCAATTCTACTTTATTGTGATACTTTATTGTAAAGCCCCATTGACAGAATCATGTAAGTCTGAAAGTACAGCTCTCTCCTCTCATCTCCATTACAATCCCAAGAAACTAAGGAGAATCTCTTTTGAGCCTCTTGCTCTGCCCAATATCCAGTTGCAGGCTATGTTATTTATTTCTTATTTCCTTGCAAAATCTCTTGTTCCTATCTCCTAAGTCTTCTTCACTGTGCTTTGAACATTTCCCTTTTTCATTCTTGGATCTGGAAAGGAAGAGGATAATTATTTACGGAACTGATAATCTAATGGCAGCTTTTACTTTCTATAGGTTAGGATTGCCTGGTCCCGAGGGCAATATGTGTCTGAGTGAAAGAATATAGAATAACAGAGTTGGAAGGGACCTTGGAGATCTTAGCCCAACTCCCTGCTTAGGCAAGAAACCCTACACCACTTCAGACAAATGGTTTATCCAACATCTTCTTAAAAATGTCCAGTATTCACAACTTCAGTTGTTCCACTGATTAATTCCACGGAGGCATGGGAATTTACTGTATTAGATTTGTGGTGCATATGGAACATGAAGTAACTTGATGCATGTTGAGTGACCCAGTTAGAATTACAATTCTTCCAAAGCCTGTTGACTACATAAGAGTACTATCTGGAAAAACATGTGAGATCAGATATAGTTATTGCAAACTTAAAAGTGTAAATGAAACTTCTTGGAGTTAGGCAAAGTACCTATGGACTCATTCCTTGCCCCATGATTATGCTATCAATCATCACCACCATACCCCCAAATTCATTCTGTGGCATGTCTACAGAATCAAAAAGCTGTAGATGGAAAGATCCAAACCACCCCTTAACATTACCTTTAAGGCATGTTTGAAATACCACCACTACTCCCATTTGCACTACCATAATAGCAGTGATAGAGTAGTAGCAGAGCTTTCTTCACAGACCGAGAGGGGGGGGAGGAGGGGGGGGGGAAGATTTTTAAAAATGTGTCTGAAGCCCTGTCCATTTATACATGCATTGTATTTGTGACCCATTTTATCCCTCAGTTGCAGCTGCTGCTTTTACTTTTTTACTTTAAAAAAGAAAGAAAGAAACCACCCTAATGGCTTACTCTTTCCATTGGCAAATTTCTATCGGCACAAAGAGAGGAAAGTTGTAAAACTATTGCTTCTCTTTGGGAGCACTGAATTAAACTTAATTCATAGAGGGATTTTGCTAATGGCTCTGGAGGTTCATAGACAACAAAAAGGCAAGATCTCAAATACAATACAGAGAGTTTTTATATAGATCCAAATGTTGCTCACTTTATTGAAAATTAGATGGTTGTTTCCATAGAGTATAATTTTCCAAGAAAATAAATTATTTGGAGGGAATACCATGTTTCCCTGAAAATAAGACCTCCCCAGATAATAAGCTTTTAAGTCCCCCAAAATAAGCCCTCCCCGAAAATATTGCAACACAGCAGCAGCCATGAGGTGACCACACTCACCATTTCCTACACCTCAAAAATAATAAGACCTCTCCAAAAATAAGGCCAAGTGCTTATTTTAGGGGTCAAAAGAAAATAAGACCCTGTCTTATTTTTTGGGAAACACAGTGTTTTATTTGTTTGCTTGTTAGATTTATTTGCTGCCCATTTCATTTTGAAGTGACTCTGGATGGCTAGATTCTGGTGATTGAGTAAAATAGATGAACTATTCTAAAATACAGTACTCTGATTTTCTGTCCTGTTTCCTGGATTTTTCTTTTAATCTTGGTGGATTAATATTTTTATTAACTTCTTTACTGTACTTAAATAGTAGTGTGGATGGTGGATTTAGATAAAATGTGTTGGAATTTTCAACAAATATTAGCAACCAAATTTTGGAAATCTACACTGATAGCATCTAACACTGACATTCTTTTAAATGTCAGAGTATGTATCAAAAGTAGCTGAAATTATCAGTTACGGCTGCTTTTCCCTAATTTGTTGCCCCCTAGTATTATAAGCCCCTAAATTCTGAGTGTGGTTCAAGTTATGGATGTTAGTTATAATCTCAGGATCTGTTAATAACAAATGAGAGGTAATTCTAGGCAAGTTGGTGGGGAAATGAATGTGTGCATATAGGATGTATGGAATTCTAAAAGTAGCTGTAAAAACTTTAAATGATGAGAGAGAATTTAGGTACAGTAACAGAAAACCTGTTTCTTAAAGGCTGCAACAGTTTACTTCCCTAAAAACTAAGTTCAACCATTATATTTATGAGCAAGAAAAGGTTTCAGCTACTGTATTTTCTTGCTGCTGGGGCTATTATCTACTGCAGCCCCCTGTAATAGTGCCTGACAATTTTGCTCAGCAGGAAATAAGGATTGTTATGGCTAAGGAAGCATGGAGGAGCTTGTGTGTTCCTTTCTCCTAACTCCTTTAGCCCTTCTGCTAAATAAAAATCCATTTTTATTCTTAAGGGAGCTCAGCAGAACGATGTTGTTTTATGTCCCAGTTTTTGCCACCAGTGATGTATGTCCCTTTTACAAACTTATCTGTGAGTTTTTGCTCAGTTTATAAGCTAGCGGCAATCTTTCTTTCTTAAAGCTTCCTTCTCTCATAGTCTGGAGGAACCTTGAGATTTCCTGCTAGTGATTTAAAGGGCTATAACACTTGCAGGCTAGATTTGTTTTAGTGTCCATAAAACTCAAAAATTTCATAAAACAATTGGTGAAAATAAAATTACCAAAAAATGATGTACTGCCAACAGACTGTATAATAGTTACGGGGGAAATGGAGAATATGATTCACTGGGGTATAAAAATGACAATGTATTTATTGCAGTGCAGTGACAAGAAACTAATTTGTCCCATTTACTTTTCAGACAAGAATAGAATTCTGATATTTTTCCTGCTCTCGTTACCTAAGCTGAGGTATAGGACTATTTCAGGGTGCTTGAATCTTAGGGCTTCTTATGAGTTGCACTGGTTTAAAGCAATAGAACTAGGTAGACTAGTTTAGGGGTGGGCCCGCTGGGGGTTCACAGGGGTTCAGGAGAACCTCTAGCTAACATTATGTGCAATTTGGAGAACCCCCAAATCTCACTCCAGGCTGGCCCCATCCACCCCACCCCACCCCTGCCAGGAGTTCCCACACGGCCCATTTTGGATGCAGGTAAGTGCAGGGCATGCACAGAGGCTTGGGGGGAGGGAGAAACGGGCCTACCGGAAGTTCAGGAAGGTTGGAAATGGTCCCGTTTCTGTCCTCCAGAGCAGGGGTCTCCAACCTTTGCAACTTTAAGTCTGAAGGACTTTAGTTCCCAGACTTCTCCAGCCAGCAAAGCTGGGAGCTGAAGTCCTTCAGACTTAAAGTTGCAAAGGTTGGAGACCTCTGCTCCAGAGGACCTCCGGAGCCCAGGGAGGCCTTTTTCACCCTCCTAGAGGCTCAAGGAAAGCCTCTGGAGCCCGGGGGGGCAAAAACAACCTCCACACACCATGGTGCAGGAGGCTGATTAAGCCATGCCCACCCTGGCCATGCCAACCCAACAACTGGGCAGAGAACTCCTTGCCACCACTGCATTAGTTACACTATTTGTAAATTTGAAACTATGAACCAGATTTCTCCATGTCTTGTAGCAGACATAAACCTGTTGAGAACCTATGCTTATGCAGATGTTATCCAATGCAGCCGCGCGAGCTATAATGGGGACCGCAAGGTATACCCACATAACACCTCTCACTGGCTGCCTGTCGTCTTTCGGGTGCGCTTCAAGGTGCTAGTTGCCATCTTTAAAGCGCTCCATTGCTCGGGACCTAGCTATCTGCGGGATCGGATTCTGCCCCATACATCCTCACGGCCGATTCGCTCCCACAGAGAGGGACTTCTCCGGGTGCCGTCCACTAGACTTTGTCAGCGGGCGATGCCCAGGGGAAGGGCCTTCTCTGTGGCGGGCCCAGCCCTCTGGAACGACCTTCCCCCCGACATTAGAACAACCACGGACCTCCGCTCCTTCCATCAAAAATTAAAAACACACTTTTTCTGCTTGGCCGGCCTAGGGTAGTCTCTTCCTTGGGGTTTTTTAGGGTTGTTAGTTTTAATGGGTATTTTAGCGCAGGGATAAGTAGTTTAATTGATTTTTATCTTCTGTATTTATTGATGTATATATTTTATGTGTTTTAGTTTTCCCTGTGCACCGCTCCGAGTCCCCTAGGGGAGAGGACGCGGTATATAAAATTAAACAATAACAATAATAATAACAATCACAGCTCCCCAACCAGAATGGTCAAAGATGAAGGATGAGTTGCATAACACCTAGGTGACCTATAGATCCCTCACCTAGTTTAATTTAAAACAGCAGCTTTACTATGTATTTATAAGCCCCCAGCTTTCCTGAATAATTAATGACAAGTACATACTTTGACCAGAAAATCAGTATGGTAGAAGAACTCTCTTGAGAATTTTTTTTAAAAAAGGTTTTTCTATCTGGAACTGATCTTATCTGCCAAAGTGTGTTGAACAGGAATAGATAGGCAGGATTCTGCTGCTAAATTCATTCTTGGTTTTAAATTCGAATTAAACAATTGATAATCCCACCTTGAACAATCAGTGTAAAAATTAAAATTCTTAGTCTGTATAAACAATACAAATCTATGTTTTTAGTCAAGGTACTTGACTTTGCCAATAAACCATTATCTGGCTTTTGGAATCTACTGATAGACAGTATGGTTTTACAAACAAATTAACTCAGATCTCAGGAACATACAATCTACTACTATCCCTTTTAGGATATATAATAACTGAAGGAAAATAATAGTCAAATTCAAATTTTAACACTACCAGAGAATGTATTCTAGTTTTATTTATCTATTAAATTTATATAGCTGCCCATTTTGCTGTTGTGACACTAGGTGATTTGCAGTGTTAAAAACCAAAGAAGCAATACAAAGACAACTACAAAAATTAATTAAAAACATTAAAAACAATAAAACTACTATACCATAAAAAACAATGGAAGAGCCCTATTCATTTCGTAGAAATGTAAAATGTAACCACTGAATAGGCTCTCCATCAACATGACTGGATCTCCAGGCTAGATAGCAAAGTCATAACAGGATCCTTTACTAAAGGTTTTTAGTGAAGATCTTTAGTAAAAGTCTGATTTTTTTTTTATCAACCCTATGGAAAGATCCACCAACAGCAAGATGCAGTATTTTAAAAAATACAATCTATGAAACTGATTTATTGTAATCTATATTATTTTGTATAACTTGACAGGTTTTTCTGACCTACAAGAAGATAACATCCATAGAGGTGCTGTTAAGCTGATGATGTTACCTAGTTAGGTAATGAAACACCTGCAAGAACACAACCAAGGACTCCATAGCAACCTAAGGACTCCATAGTTCAATCCTGAGCTATATTAATTTAATTTTTAATTTATTTCAATCTATATATCTTCTCTTCTTTTGGATCCAATTAAGTTTGCCCACTTTTTCTCTACTATTTAGTATCTGCAACAGGCAAGGAAATTTTATAGAATAAATGGGAAATGGCTGACTATTTTGCAGAGATTTAGCAGATCAAGCAGAGGACCTAGGTTACTTGAACTTTCATCTTATCAAAAGCATGCTAGAAATACATAAACACTACTCTCAATTGCTTGACTGCTTACTTTGCCCAACTGATTAAGTAGCCGCAGAGTGTGTTAAAAACCTGACGGACCTAAAAACTGGCTACCTCTGAAATGTCTATTCTCATTTTTTTTAAAAAACTTTTCTGCTCAGTTTTTAAGATGAGCACATGGTTGGGTTGATTTAAATAAATTTATATTAATAGCATGCCTCAAAAGAGATTCAGAAATAATGTTTTGGCTTCCAACATGACCATCTATTTCCCATTAAAGCACCCTGCATTTCATTTCAAGATTCAGTGCAAAAACAAACAAAGATAACCCCACTGCTTTAATGAATCTACTCATTAAAATAACTCTTAAAGAAGCAGTACTTTATTTTCCTAAACAAAGTTAGGCTGCTTTAATGAATAGGGTGAAAATCCAAAGCACTTCTTCAAAATCATTTTTAAATGTTGAAATCCATAAGTCTTTCTTTTCTGCATTTATTTAATAGACATGTTTGTCAAGACCACTTTTAAAGTTTGGAAAGATTTGTAAAACCTCATAACTAATGCAGTTTTTGTCCAGTAATTCTTAGTCTTAAATTGTTTCAAATGTTATTTTTATTTCTGGGGGGGTTCCCCTAATCATCTTTGTTGCTCTTCTCTGCACTCTTTCTATGTCACATTAAAAATTGTAGCATAAAGGAATCCTTGCCTACCATACAAACAAATGAACAGAAAATAAATGGAATGATCTTTTTATCTAGTAACATTTCTTTAGTACATGCTAAACTGCAAATTGTCCCTTGCTGATGGGTGAGTTAGATTCTGACTTACCATTTTTATCAATATTTCTCATCCCTTGGCATTTTTGTACCCCTATATGTCCTAGTAGTGTTTTGAAAAACTTCTGCTTTACAGTATGGTAGTAAAGAAGTTTTAATATAGCTGGGAATTAAATGAAAATGGCTTTCCCATATTTCCAGTAAAAAAAGCTGCAGTTCGCTGAAATCAACAGAAAAAAATTAATTATAATAACTTTCCCTCCCATTACTTCCAATGGGATGGTCATGATTAAATTTAACTGGACTGAAACAATTTTAGACTGTGTCTGAAAATGCTAAATTCCATTTTAATTCACCCTTTACAAATTTACTATCCTCATTCTCTTCTTCATGTGCTTATAGTCTGGCAATATTGAGCACTAAAGGTGATAAGCAGATTGTGTTTATTATGACCACATAAGGCTTAACTTTCCATTGCTAATTAAAACCTGTTTTAAAATCTGAGGAGAAAAGCCTTTGATTCTATCAGTTCATTGACTCCTATTGCTCATAAAAACCGCATATTACCATAAGGAAATTTAACCAAGTGAAGCTAATGGCCTTTTAGCTGCTGTGCAAACACTGTTCTGTTCCATTCTGTACCAAAATTATCTTTGTCCAGCCATTCTCCAATTCCCTTCATCCCCAGTCAGGTCCTGTTGGCTAATCTGTGATGGGATTTGTAGTTCAGCACACATCTGGGGGCTACCACAGTCCTCTTGTGTAGAGAGCAGGACTGTGATTGCGTTCCCCTTTACAAAACAAAAGAAGGGCTATTCTATCCCCTTAACAACAACATTTTGCCAGTTTTGACGATCAGTTTGAATATGCTGGGATTCTCTCCAGGACCAGTATCCCAATTATAAATAAATTATATATCATTTATTTATTTATAAGATAACCATTTGTTCTTATAATGCCTGAGAAATCAGGCAAACTTTTTTTTATAGCATTTTCAGAAAAAAATATGCTTTCTTGTTATTTAAAAAAAGCCTATTAAAAAAGGGAGCATTTTATATCTTGACTGATATTTCTGTACGTGACTATTTCTTCAATATTAGCATATTATACATGTCACTTTGTATAACGTGTGATAAGTTAATATTACAACTCATGTGAGAAATGCCCACCTTGAATCCCCTTCTGAGTGGAAAACATTTTATGAAAGAATCCCTATTGTATATCTTCCTTGATATGAGGTGATTGGACAGAAATTACTTAAATAATCATAAAACAGATATTATTACATATTTTATATTCCCAGTCAACAAGAAACCTAGATAATTTCCTTACTCATCCTGGTCGGAACAAAATAATTTATTAATTTTAATTCCAAATTTAATTTATTTTATAATATGTAAATTGTTAATTAATTTATTGCTTATTGCATTCCTTATTTATTCTCTTTTTAACTTTTGTACTATGTGTTTCTTATGTTGTACGCCGCCCTGAGTCCTTTTGGGAGAAGGGTGGCATATAAATCCAATAAATCCAATCCAAATCCAATCCAATCCATTCCTGGATAGAAATTTCATTGAATTTACTGACAAGGATTTTTGTGTACATACAGAATATATTATCTAAATACATTTAGATATTTACAACATCCACTAATAAAGTATGACAGATATGTGATGCCAATTCCTAATACAATTCTAATAATGTTTTCATGTCATAAATAAAATGTATGAACTGCCATGTGTTTTGTATGAGGAGAAGAGCTTTATTAGTTTTCAGTGGCAAAAAATCAGGAGAATCTAGTGATATTTTTTTCCTAACAAATTTTATTAAGAGGTATAAATGTTTGTGATTAAATTTAAAAATATGCTGCATACAACAATATGTGTGCAATAATTTGGACAATGTGAGTTTTCACTCCCTTCAATTCTTGACCAAGGTAGAACAGAATAGCAGTTCCTACCTATTATAAATCTCACAGAATCTCAGAAAGATGCTGTTATCTCAGCTGATGTAAACAGAAAGAGTAACTGCTTATAGCTGGTGAATAAGGAAGTGAATAACAAAACCATTCTGTTCATCTATCTGAAAAAAGTTGCAAGAATTAAACTTAAGTTCTTGTGCTTATAGAAAATATATGCACTTTTTTGTCTATGAATGATTGTTTTCTTCAGGTTTCTTCAATCTACTTCATTAAAGCATTTATTTGAATTGGATTGCAACATCTTTATATTCACGGACTTCCAATTCTGATATCCAAATGCTACAATTCTTATTATCAAAGTTGAATTTTGCCAAATTAATAAAAATGCATGTGATTGTCAAGCTGGCAATAGCACTTAGATTTATATACCACTTCAGGGTGTTTTACAGCCCTACTACTTCCATTGTTTTTGAAAGTCCAGAATTAACAGTTTAGCTGTGGCAAAAAGAATCATGCAAGGCACACAATCCCTAAACACACCAGAATAAACCACAGCTCCAGATAGTTTATATCAAGAGTTTCTTTTTTATTCAATTATATCTGATTCGCTAAGATTGCCTGGACAAGTCCCTGCAATTTTCCAGAAAGGTTTTTCAGAAGTGGTCTCCTACTGCCTCCTTCCTAGGGCTGAGAAGGAGTGACTGGCCAAGGTCACCCAGCTGATTTCATGCTAAGGCAGGACTTATTTTTAGCCTGATGCCCTAACATTCTGGAGTCAGCAGTACTAAGGGCAGCCACCAAGTAAGAGAACTAGCGTTGAATGCAGATTGATTGGTTGAGATTAAAACCAAATGACATTTCATTTGTGTCCTGAGTAAACTCTGCCCTATTATTGGGCTGCCAATTTCCTGTAAGAAAAGCAGATAAGGTATAGAACCATATTTTTAAAAGTATGATCAATTAAATATAGGGAAAGTTCTGCTTCCTTGGGTATTATTTCTGATTTCATATATATCTTTTTATAGCCTCAAGTAAGCTTAAATACCTTTTTGAGCCTTGCCACTCTTGAAAAGTAGCATATTTGCATCATCCTGCCCATTGCAGTTCCTCCTTCTTTTACTGTAATTAATTATTTACCTAAAGCAAAGCAGAAATTAAATCATCCTGTTATAGAAAAACAAAGAGAATAGAGAGATCAGGTTGGAACCCATCTAATAAAGTATGGATTTTCTGCACTACCAGTCAGCTTTATAGACCTAATCTCTATGCCCTGGTAGTAGCAATGCCAGCACAACTCTTACCGATTTCAATAAAGGAAGCATATCTACAGCAAAGCATTACCATGATTTGAATGGCTGGCCCAGACATATCAGTAATGCTATTATATCTTATCAGAAAATATTGTTAACATCAGTGGTGGGTTCCTACTGGTGGGTTCAGCCAAACTGGTAGTGGTTTGGCAGCCTGGGTCGCTGGAACCGGCAGCAACCCAGGCCTACCATGTCCCTGAGCCGGTTGTTGGCGCCACCTGGTAATTGTTTTTCAGTTCTGAACATTTCAGTTTTTCAATTTTAATTGTACTGTGCATGTGTGCGCAACCCACCCCTGGTTAGCATGCACTACTTTGACTCAAGTATTAATTAACTAAAGGTACACAAGGGAAGATTGTACATATTCAAATGACATGCAGACAAGTCCTTGTATTTGGGAAGTGTTTTTTTTTTAAAAAAACTATTTACTGACATTTCTTTCTGCTGTATGGCATGATTATTAACATCACCAAATATTCCAGACTTCATCATCTTATACTAAAATGCAATGTAATGTACATTATAAACATTACAATGTTCTTGTAAAAGCTATTTCATTTACCCAATTGTGGTAAATTATTGCAGCTTTATTCATTATAATTTATATCCTGACAATTCATAATTACTCTAGGTAACTTATACCTGACAGATCTTAAAGCAACCAGCTTTAAGGACAGCATTAAATTTCTCCCTCCTCCGAACTGCTGCCAGTTTAGTAGCACTCCCTACTTCGCAGGCACTTTGGCAAATCACAGACTTAATGGACATCCAAAATGACAAGAGGGAATGCAAATGGGGGGAGGGGGGTGAGAGGCTATTCCAGAGCAAAAAGGTTGCAATTTTGAAGACTGCTTTGTTCATGATCTGTGCTGTTGAAAGGGGGAATCCATACCATGACCTCTCAGGAGCCAGCATACCTTTTGAACAACATCCAATAGCTCCAGTTGGTTTAGAATGCAGTGGCCTGCACAATTTTGTACAATCTTAGACTTTCACAGGTATCGTCTCTTTTATGGGAGCTGCACTGGTTGCCAATCTGTTTCTGAGTACAATTCAAGGTTCTGGTTATCACCTTTAAAGCCCTTTATGGCTTGGGGACAGGCTGTTGGAAGGATGACCTCTCCTGCATTACATCCACCTAGCCGACAAGAATAGGAAGACATGGAATGTTGCAGGTCCCATAAAATGGATGTATATTAGGAATATACATCTGGTGTAACTACATAAAAGCCTTATCAGTGTTGGCCTCTTCTCTATGGAATGTCATAGACTTGGAGATATGATTGCCTCCACTTTGTTGCTTTTAGGAAAGGACCTAAAAAAGGTCCTGGTTTTCTTAGCGGGCCTGGGACCATGAGAGGACCTGGAGCCAATCAAGTGGTTGATTTGATTGTGTTGTTTCTGCCATGGTGGTGTTGGTATTTTGTGGATTTTTATAGTTGTGTGCCACCTGTATGAGAGTTTGTTTAATAAATGAATAAAGTCTGTCAATAATTGATGGACCCAAAGGGAACAAGAATACAAGTTATAAAAGGCTCTAAAGGTAATAATGTCACCTTGAGTTGGACCCAGAATCCAACTAGCAACCACCAGTGGAGTTTCCATGCTATCTGTATTACACTATTATAGCTGCCCTCCGTTATTAATCAGTCCTCATATATGAATTATATATTGTGAGGTTCTTAAGACTCTGTGAGCTTGGTTGTTTGCTTGCAAAGATTTCATTACCCATTCATTACCCAATAGGCTGCTAAGCAGGGATCAATACCAGACAAACATTCAACTGAAAATAATACTTAAATCAAGGAGGAAACTATATCCCCATCAAAACATGCATGGTAAATTACATACATACATACGTACGTACATACATACATACATACATACATACATACATACATACATGTTTCTGAAATCTTACCCTCATTCACACTGAAGTGCTACATACATATACTCTGTTCTATTAGATTATATATTTCATATAGTGATAACTATATTGAGCAATAGGTATTATTCCCTGTGAACATAGGCTTTCTAAGAAAAAACATGGATTAAAAAAAACTTTTCAGAATGTATTGGAGTCTATGGTCCTTCATTTAATTCCCTTTTGTATTTTAAGCTATGTAGTTAATCTCTATTTAATTGTCCAGTATAGTAAAACCTTAATTTAAGAAACCAATTGAAGGAGGGCCAAATGTTTGTTAAATCCAATTGACATCATTTACATAAAATCCACATCATTTACACAAAATATGTGATTTATAGACAATTACAAGAGACAATAAAAAACCTAGGATGGTAACAAAATACTAGGACACATTGCCTCCAGCAGCCCAAACATGTGGACTTGATGTATCCTTTTCTTGGATATATACAAAATTATCCATTAAGATTGTTAGTCCTGTATATTGTAAGTATTAAAGACTTCGTTAATGTCTGGCTCATATTGTTTTTCACCAATAATTAAGCTCAGTAGAAAGAAAGAATAATCATTATTAATAATCATTTCATTCCCACATCATTTTCTAAATATTTTTACAGATTACATTTTTGCAGATGTCTTTAAATATATCTTTTTGCATAAAATTTGTTAAACATTGCATCACAGAGTAATGCATGCAGCTTTAAGGACAATTGTGTTCTTCCAGTCCAGATAGGTTGCTTGGGAAATGTGCATTAGGTCATTTCACCTAAAGAGGAGAATAAAAATTATCTACCGTATTTTTCGGAGTATAAGACGTACCGGAGTATAAGACACACCCAGGTTTTGAAGAGGCATTTTTTTTAAAAAAATAAGTAGGTAGCTAGAGGGATAGAGAGGAAGAGAAAGAGAGAGAAATACAGTAGGTAGGTAGGGAGGGAGATAGAGTGTGTAGATAGGTAGGTAGGGAGAGGGAAGGAGGGAGGGAGGCAGGGGGAGAGAGAGAGAAATACAGTAGGTAGGGAGGGAGAGAGAGAGTAGGTAGGTAGGTATATAGAGGGGGGAGAGAAATACAGTAGATAAGTAGGAAGAGAGAGAGAGTGTAGATAGGTAGGTAGAGGGAGAGAGAGAGAGAAATAGAGAGAGAGGGAGGGAGAAATACAGTAGATAGGTAGGTAGAGAGAGAGTAGATAAGTAGGTAGGTAGGTAGGTAGGTAGGTAGGTAGGTAGGTAGGTAGGTAGGTAGGTAGATGTTTGCAGGTGTATTTACCCATGTGCTGGAGAAGGAAATCATTGACCACCTTTGGAACAAATCTTTGTTTCTGCAGGCACAGTACTTGACCAACGTAATTCTCATCAATCACTCTAACTAAACAGCTTTCCAAAAGGGGGAAAAAACCTTTTTGCACTTTGCAAACCTCCCCCAAACGGTCCATTTTTCGCAAAAATAGGGCCAGTTTTTTTTTCAAATAAAAGGCATGAATAGCCTTGGGGGGGCTTGCAGAGTGCTCCTGGGGGGTCAAAAATGAGCAAAAAAACATCCCATTTATCGTGAAAACGGGCCATTTGTTGGTCAAAAAAATAGCATGTCTAGCCTTATGGAGGCTTATAGAGTGCTGCTGGGGGCTGGGGGGGGAAAACGCCCTGTTTTTTGCTCATATCTGCCCTCCCCAGCCCCCAGGAGCTCTCTGGAAACCTCCATAAGGGTATGCACATGACCATTTTGGTGAAGGGGCGAAGTTTCGGGAGGCCAAAAATGCTGTATTCGGTGTATAAGACGCACCCAGATTTTCAACCTCTTTTTAGAGGAAAAAAGGTGTGTCTTTTTTTTCTTTTTTTTTAATATTGAAAAAGTTTTATTGGTTTTACAGTTTTTCAATAGGGTGGGGTAAGGGATACAAAGAAATTTTGAGAGCATTCACGTCAAAGTCGTCGGCCCTTCCGGGACTTCCAAATAGATCATTAACAAAAAACATTTTTCATACACTACAAAGTGAAAGCAAGTACATATTTCTAAGTTCTCAGTTCTATGCTGTCAGTCATTTACAAAAATCCAGATACACATGTTATACAATATTACTCAAAAAATCAAAGCAAAGTTATTTTTTAGATCTAAGTCTCTTGGCAATTGTATCTTCTATCTCTCCATCCAGGCCCCCAGCGGGCGGGGCCGTGGCACCCCCCTGCCCCCCTGGATCTTCCCCCAGGACAGAGGAATGTTTTTTAAGAAAGGCTTCCGCCTCAACAACTGTTTTGATCCTCACTCTTCCTCCTTCCCAGAACACCAGCATCCCTTTGGGCGTCACCCACCTGAACCAGATCCCGTAATCAAACAATTTTTTGGACAAGAAGGAAAATTTCCTTCTCGCTTCTCTAATCTTTCTTGGGATCTGCTTCAGGATGGCAACCTCCTTTTGTTGGTAAATTAACGGACCTCCTCTTTGCGCTTTCAAGATTTCCTCTCTGGTTGACCTTCTAACAAATTTAACATGTATCTCTCTGGGTACTTCATTTATCCTGGCATATGCAGAGTTTATTCTGTAGGCTAGGTCAATGTCCCCCCTGATCTCATCCTTAGGTTTATGTAAATAGTCTGCTATAATTGTGCTCATGAGTTCAGGGAGACATTCACCAGGTTCCTCAGAAACATTCTGAAATCTCAAAAAATATGTCATCCTTTCCATATCAATCCTAGACACATGCCCATTTATTTCCACAACCTCATTGGTAACATTTTTAATCTCTCCCTTAGCCCCCGCCAGCCCCCCTTCCAACTCTTCATTCTTCTGTGTGTTCTCCAGCACTTGTTTCCGTGTGTCCAATAGCTCCTTTTTAAAGTTGATATTTTCTTCTCTCTGGGCCTTGATTTCTTGTACCAAAGTTTGTATAACAGATTCAAGAGAAGCCATCCTTAATTCTAAGCTTGCCAATGCTGATTCTTGTGCCATGATTAGCTGTTAAAGTCAATGCCACTAAAATGGCGTTTTTTGGGTGGGGCTGTTGAGGCAAATCAGGAGCCAAAAGTTCAAATCAGGATCGTAAAGTTCAGGAACCAAGAGAGAAACAGTTTTCCAGATCAATAATTATAATAACGAAGGCACTCCAGAAAAGAGATCACAAATCCAAAAAAATAATAATTCTTCTTTAATAACAAGAGGAAGTCCAAATCACAAAGAGATGCTGGGAATTTTCCATAAGTAAAATAATCATTCAGGGACAAAGGGCAGCCATCTTCCACCACCCAAGCTCAAAGCCAGAAGGAGAGAGTGGGAAAAAAAATTGTTTCAAGCCAGCCAGACCTAGAAACTTTGTTGCAATACAAGCCGCAGATCACTTTCCCTTGTTGCAAACAATCGGGATTGAAGATACCCGCTTCCTCGCAGCGAGGAGCCATTTTCAAGTGCCGCTTTAAATCCGAGGGGGGGTTTAACAAGCAAGCACCCCCCTCCAAGTTCTTTCAGCCAGGCTGACAGCAAAGAAAAAAAAAGTTTTAAATCACTCACTCTCCCCCTCGCAGCCGAAGCCCCGGGAAGCCTTCCGACTCATCCGATCAGCTCTCTCCATGTTAGTGAACGATGCCGTCTTCCTTTGGCGAAGGGAAACCCCCCCGCAGCATGTCCTCCTCCACCTGAGCCGAAGACAAGGGTCGCTTCCCCACTGCCGTGGGGGGGAGCAACCCAGGCAAGCCGGCCCTACGGGAAACCCCCCAAAAACGGGGCGTCTCGCCCCCGTGGGGGGACAGGAAAAGAAACAAAGCGGCGGACGAACCCTAGGCTCGCCCGTCGCCGCTGGAGCCGGAACCGGAAGTCTCGAAAAAAGGTGTGTCTTATATTCTGAAAAATACGGTACTATTCCTAATTTTGGATTGCCCTAAAATAGGCCTTGAGAGTTGGCAATTTTAGCTTTGTGATCGAAAATGTATTTATCTTAAGGGGCTACAAGGACTTTTCTTGTTTTGTAGGTGGGAAAGGAGATCCTGTTATTTCAGAAACAGCTCTTGTTTTTCTAACAACAAATCTACTCATGAGTAGATCTCCTAATCTGTTTTGGTCATCTTGGGTAAACTTTCCAGCTTTATCAAAATAAATAAATAAATAAGAATCTGAAGAGTATTATTCCTTCCTAACCACACCAAAACAGAACAAACGTCAAATTGTCTTAGAATATTTATGCTAAGGAAAAGTACATCCCGGAAATCTAAATTATCTCTCTCCTCCTTTTCCTCTCCCTTCTGCCATGGCACATTTCCTATTATATTTTCCCTCTAACAAACCAATAGATTCTTGAGATCATGGAAAGCCATAAAGAATTGAAATCAAATTAAGTCTACATTCTAACTGCATTAGGTGCTGTCAAGCATAGTTTACTCACTTTTCACAGTTCCACCTAGAGGCTAAACAGTTTTGTCCCTTTTTCTCTACTAATCAAAACTGATTACTCCAATAATAGACCCCTGATGCTGAACACTTTATGAAGGTAAATTATGTCATATTGAACAGGAAAGGGGAATGGAGAACTCTCCCAGCAATAAATAGGTTTAAAGATGCATGTATTGATCTTGTTCCTGTTCTTTATCTCTTTCACTGCTTTGCCATAGTCATGGCCTCAATCAATATTTGCAGTGCTGTAATGCCATCTTTCATAATAGCATCGTAATTGGCTGTTAGTACATTTTGTCCTACAATGAGCTTGTACTGGGACTTTACAATGAAGTCCTTTGTCCTCATCACTCCTCTATCCCAGGGGTGACAAACTCATATTGTCATGGAGGCGTCACATGACGTATCACAACTTTTTTCCCCTTCGCTAAACTGGGCATGGGTGTGGCCAGCACATGACGTATCCGGTCCGCGAACCGTGTGTTTGAAACCAGAGGCAAAACAGGAGACATCCAATTCAAGGCAACCAATGGAATTCTACATTTCTTGATCACCAGCTAGTTCAAATATATATATAATGTTTGGCATTCTCTCTGGTTCTGCTACAGCAAGAAGTTTCTCTGCATAGGACCTTAATGATATGAAATAAGTTTTCTAATGATAAAAGAAAAAAATATGCTAAATCAGTGATGGCAAACCTTTTAGACACCGAGTGCTCAAACTGTGTGCGCACGCATGCCCAAACTGAAAGGCTAGCCCAGGGGTCTGCAAAGGCGGCTCTTTTAAGACTGGTGGACTTCAAGTCCCAGAGTTCCCCAGCCAGCTATGCTGGCTGGGGAACTCTGGGAGTTGAAGTCCGCCAGTCTTAAAAGAGCCGACTTTGCAGACCCCTGGGCTAGCACACACGTGCATGAACACGCAAGTGCGCAAACACACACATGCATGCAAGGAATCCGAATGCATGAATGGACATGTGTGCATGCGCAGCAGAGATCCAAAGACCAGCTGGCCATCAGGAGGTGGAGCATCCCAACCAGTGCAGCAAGAGGTAAGATCTTTTTCTTTCATGAGCTTTTGTTTCGTTGTTTGAAGGGAAACTGAAGTTCATGAAAGAAATGCGACAGAGATCTGACTTGGGACAATGGCTCGCATGCCAGCAGAAAGGGCTCTGCATTCCATCTCTGGCACACATGCCATAGGTTCACCACCATGGTAGTAAGCCATATTGTGACTAAGTAAGTAAGTAAAAGCACTAAAATTATATAGCCCAATTCTGTCTCATCAAACTATTTGAATTTGGACCATACTATTTCAAATTAGCATGTTGAAGGTGACATGACTAAATATACTTGTTTTGAAACATATTTCCACATAGGAATTAGAATAACAGGAGGTTAGATAAATTATATTCTTTATTTCTAATTATGGGTGTGAATAATGATTTCTGACATGGATAAGTGTTAAATAATTTGAGTAGCAACCTTCAATCAAAAGTGATAAAACCCAGGTATGGCTTTTCTGGCATTTCTCCACAAGGAGAGCCAGGTTTTTACTCTCTAGACCAGTGTTCTCCAATCTTAGCAACTTAAAGCTGTCAGGACTTCAACTCCCAGAATTCCCCAGCCAGCATTCGCTGGCTGGGGAATTCTGGGAGTTGAAGTCCAGACATCCTCAAGTTCCCAAGGTTGGGGAACACTGCTCTAGACTACAAACATGTGGATCTATTTATCCATCCATCTTTAATTTACACAGACCTGTCAAATGTGAATTAGTCACTTCTGAAATTCTACATTCAACATTTTAATGTGAACTGACGTTTTTCTTCTAAACAAGATAATTGTTAAGATAATTTTTTGTTAAACGTCACCTTGCAGCAAACACTTTGCAAATATACTTTTCTGCCAGTTGATCAGCAGAATTCCACAAACAGTAGAACTACTACAGTGCATTAAAACATAAACCTATGAAAGTTTCCTATTTTTACATCTTGACATCCAAGAACAAAAATTTGCACAGTCTTATTCACTGCCATATAATGTAAGTAATGTAAGAACTCATTCATATTCAATATGAACTAAAATAATAAGATATCTGTTCATTTTACTGAACTTATCTCACCAAGAACAACCTGGGAAAAACTGATGAATAAACAAAAAAGCCTAATTTTTATTTTGGATTCTCTTACCCTGCCATTTGGATAGGGTTACCAGCAGTGGTGAAATTCAATTTTTTTTACTAAGGAGATGCCTTAAAATATTATTAGGAGGACAAGGACTCCTCTGACAAATGCCTAATAATTATATACCTGTCAAAGAATTTGTTTATTGGGGCCATAGAAAATGTTCAACTCAACTGCAACTCAACTGCTGGAGTTGAATAAATAGAACTGGAGAACTTGTTATCCTCAGAAGGCTTAAAAAGGCAACCTGACCATTTATATTAGTAAATTGTTCCATTTGCATTTGTTGAGATATTGTATTCTATCTAAAATTCCTCGCTGTGGTTCCTGAATCATACACTCTTTTCAGAGCTTTTATTTCTCTGCAGTGTTTCTATTTCCTCTACTTCAGGAATGGGAAACCATAATACTTCCTGACGTTGCTAAACTGTATCTCCTGACATCCATCCTTCCTCATTGATTATGAAGAGACTGCACAAATCTACCGGTTTCTCCATCTATATTTCATTCACAGTTAAGACTACATCGTACAAGATAAAAGTCATACAGAGGATTATAGAACATGCTTCCATGTGTCAAATGCTCCATATTATACACACATGTATTTAGCTCACAACATGGAATATCTCTATTGTAATTTATACCTCACTCATTGGGGACAATTTGGAATACAATATCATAGTGGAGAAAAGAGTTAAGCATTTTCTCTTATCACTTCTCCTCCTGTTCCCCCTTTGAAGCTAGTTTTTATCTTCTCATACACTAACAAAAATATTATATTTCCAGTAGGTATATTATATCTGGACTATAAAAATCAATCCAAACACAAGAGGAGAGCAAAAGGATGCAGGAAACTAACTCTTGGTTGCCTTCCATATTTTTTGCAAGCTTAGACATAGTATGCCTTATGGAGACACAGTATTTTATCACTTTGGCTGACCATAATTCAGTTTACAGTTGTTGTTGCAGTTTACATAATGACCTTTGCACATTTTCCAGCACTACCTCTTTCTTTATCATAATTCAGCATTCATCTCTCTCTCTCTCTCTCTCTCTCTCGCTCTCGCTCTCTCTCTCCCTCCCTCCCTCCATTTGTGTATGCATGAATGCCCAGGTGTATGCCCATGGTTCTGAGTGTTGTGAATTGAAAGAGGGAATTGCCGGGGAATTCAAACGGGTGTCAGTACATAACACTCCTTTCCCCCCAGCGAGTACGCATGCGGGCCCATTAGCATACGTACTCGCTGAGGTAGGCGGGGCTGCGTCGACTCCGCCCAGAGCGCCTCAGATCGACTTCGGAAGGCGGAGGAAGAGGACGTGTCCGATCGGGCTCCTCCCTGCCGGGGGTGTAGTCCCGGACAACGTCAGAGCGGCCTAGCGAATAGCCGGAAGCCTCCGAAAAAGGTAGGACGGGGCGAGGGGGCGTGGCGATCGGTTTGAGGACAGAGTCAAGCCCCCGGCGCTGTGGGGAAGAGTAGGCCGGGCCTAGTGGGCCCTGTGATTTTGGGCGAGCAGGGGGCCGGGTTGTCTGATGATGGTAGGAGGCGTTCCAGGGCCCCCCCAGGCAGGGCTGTTCCATCGTCGGCAGCCCCGGGGATTGCCTTGCTGGGGAGTTGGAGCCCGCTACGGGCCGGGGCTCGGCCGGCTGGTTCAGGTCGAATAATGGAATGTCGGTCGCCGGGTCTGCGGATGTCGGCCGGGGGTTCGGGTCGTCCGGCGCTGGGTGGCGACGCCTTAGTTGGTCCACATGGCGCCGCCACTCGGATCCGTCGGGCCTCCGAACCCTATAAGAGCACGGCCCGGTTAGTGCGTCAACGGTGGCAGGGACCCATCGGGGGTCTCCTGCAAAGTTTCGGGCGTATACTTCCTCGCCCGAGGTGAAGAGGCGGGGAGGGGGGACCCCCAGGTTGCACGGCTGCACCTCGTTGTAGAGGGGGTGCAGTCGGTCCAACTCGGTTCTCAGGCGGCGGCCCATCAGCAGCTCCGCGGGGCTTTTCCCTGACGCCGGGCAAGGCGTAGAATGCTGACCTAGCAGGTAAGCATCTACCCTTGCCTGCCAGTCCCCCCCGGCCATCCTGCCGAGGGCCTCCTTGGCCGAGCGAACGGCCCGTTCCGCCCGGCCATTGGCGGCAGGGTGGTAGGGGGCGGTAGGCGCGTGGCGGATCCCCAGGGAGGCCAGGAATTCCTGGAAAGTGGAGGAGTGGAATTGCGGGCCGTTGTCGGAGACCAGGGTGTCCGGCAACCCGTGCGTGGAAAATAGGCGCCGGAGCGCACGCACGGTACTCTCGGCTGTGGTGGAGGCCATGAGAACGACCTCCGCCCAGCGGGAGTAAGCGTCCACCACCACCAGGAACGTCCGGCCGTGGAAGGGGCCGGCGAAGTCGATGTGGATGCGAGCCCACGGAGACTTGGGAGCATCCCAGGAGCGGGAAGGTGCCGCCGGAGGGGCAGGGCGGGTGGATTGGCATGCCTGGCAAGCGCCAACGAAGGCGGCCACCTCCTCGTCCATGCGTGGCCACCAGACGTAGCTCCGGGCAAGGGCCTTCATGCGAGCTATGCCTGGGTGGTTGGCATGGAGGGCCTCGAGTACCTGACGGCGCAGGGGTTGCGGAAGGATGACACGGTCCCCCCATAGCAAGCACCCGCTGTGGAGCGATAGCTCCAGCTGGCGGGCCTTGAAAGGCCTGAACTCGGCGGCCACGGCGGCCGACGGCCACCCCCGCAGGACCCAAGTGGAGACCCGGGAAAGGACGGGGTCGGATCTGGTCCGGGCCGCCACGTCCGAAGACGTGAGGGGAAGCCCGGCGTAGGCCACAGACAGGACGGAGAGGGCCGGTACCGGCTCCTGGTCCGCCTGAGGAAGGGGGCAGCGGCTGAGGGCGTCAGCGTGCCCCAGGTGTTTGCCCGGACGGTAAAGCAGCGCGTACTCGTACGCGGCCAGGAACTCCGTCCACCGTGTCATCCTGGGTGAGAGAATGGGGGGGGTGGGCCGGTCACCGGCCAGAAGCCCAAGGAGTGGCTTGTGGTCAGTGAACACGGTGAACGAGCGGCCGTACAGGTACTCGTGAAATCTTTTAATCCCGGAGACCACAGCCAGAGCCTCCTTATCGATCTGGCTGTAGTTCCGCTCCGCTGGAGTCAGCGTCCGGGAGTAAAAGGCGATGGGGGCCTCCGAGCCATCGGGCAGGACATGGCTCAGGACCGCCCCCAGTCCGAAGGGGGAGGCGTCCGCCGCCAGCGTCAGGGGCTGGCTTGCAGAATATTGCACTAGCACAGCCCTTGACGTCAGCAGCTCTTTGACAGCCGCGAACGCATGCGCCTCGCGGCTGCCCCACAGCCAAACTGCCGAGCGATCGAGCAATCGATGCAGCGGCTCGGCTAGTGACGCCTTGTGCGGAATGAAGGGGGCGTAGAAATTGACCAAGCCGAGGAATGCCTGCAGCTCCGTCTTGGAGCTCGGCACAGGGGCCTTGCGGATGGCCTCGACCTTGGCAGGAGCGGGGTGGATACCCTGGGCATCCACAACGAAACCCAGGAACTCCACCCTCGGCACAGCAAACTTGCATTTGCTGAGCTTTAATTTAAGGCCCGCGCCCCTAAAAATGTGGAGGACCTTCCGGAGTACCTCGGCGAGGTCTGATAGGCTGGCAGCAGCTATCAAGATGTCGTCGAAGTACGGCACGACGCCCGGGAGCCCGTGGAGCAGCCGCTCCATGAGGCTCTGGAAGATCCCCGGGGCAACGGAAACGCCGAATTGGAGGCGGCGACAGCGAAAAGCTCCTCGGTGAGTGACGATGGTCTGGGCATCAGCCGCATCGTCATCCACCGGTAGCTGCTGGTAGGCCTGAGCCATATCCAGCTTCGCGAAGATGCACCCCTGCCCCAAGGAGTGGAGCAGGTGTTGCACCACGGGAACTGGATATGGGTTCGCCTGAAGCCCGCGGTTGATCGTCGACTTATAGTCGGCGCAGATGCGTATGGACCCGTCGGGCTTGATGGGGACCACAATGGGGGTCTCCCATTTCGCCTGGTCAACGGGTTCCAATACGCCCTGCGCCACGAGACGATCAAGCTCCGCGTCAACTCGCGGCTTCAAGGCGAACGGCAGCCTGCGGGCCTTGAGCCGAATTGGGGCAACCTGGGGGTCGAGGTTGAGGGAGACAGGGGTACCCCGGTAGGAACCCAGCGAGCCATCAAAAATATCTTTGAACTCGGCGAGGACGGCCTCAACGGCCGAGGAGGCGGGCACCCGGTGGACCCGCTGGATGGAGAGGCCCAGGGCGTCGAACCAATCGAGGCCTATGAGCGCGGGAAGGGGTCGCTCGACGACCAGGATGGGTAGGGCCCCGGAGAACCGTCCGTACTCGATGCGGACGCGGCGTAGCCCCATGACAGCGATGGGGTTGCCCTGGTAGTCTCGGAGCAGGGCGTCTGGGCGAGAAAGGTCCCCGGGTGACAGGTTGGGGCACAAGGCCCTCAGTTGTCCCCACGAAATGAGGGACCGGGACGACCCCGAGTCAACCTCCATAGATAGGGGGTGTCCCTCAAGGGTCAAGGAGGTGGAAATTCGCCTACGGTCATCTGCAGCGATGGGGAAGGTGTCCCCGACGTCCGTCGTGGCATAGCAGGCAGCCTCCGGAGTTGGGCGTCGCTGTGGGGGTCGTCGTCCGTAGGCTGGAACGGCCGGCGGGGTCGGCGGCACGGGGTGCTGGGGGCCCTGGTCCACCCGGCGGGAGAGGACGGCACGGCACGCGCGGGCGATGTGGCCCCGTCTGTCGCACCGGCGGCAGATGGTGTCTTTATAGGGGCACTCGCTCCTGGCATGCGCGCCGCCGCACCCAGCACAGGCAGCTGCCCCTTTGCGTGAGGAGCCGGGCCTGAATGTGCCGCGGCCGGATGCCTGTAGGCGGGCGACGCTTTCAAAAGGCGAGCCGTCTTCCAGGGGGTCGAGCGGGGCAAGTTCGTTTACGAGGCAGGCCCTCGGAGAGGGAATAGGCTGGGCAGGCTGGCCCAGGTAGAGGTCGGACGTGGCGTCCGCCAGTTCCGCGGCCCTGGCGTCCTCAATGGCCTGCTCCAAAGTAATGTCCGAGCGGGCCAGGAGCCGGCGGCGGAGCTTGATGTCCCGAAGCCCCGCAACGAATTGCTCAAGGAGAGATTCATCCAGGAACGGGGCCGGGAATTCGCAGAGGAGGGCGGCCGCGCGCAGGGCTTGCAAAAAATCAACCACCGACTGCGTTGGCAGTTGGCGGCATTGCCGGTAAGCGCAGCAGCGCAAAATTTTGGATGGCGCCGGGGCAAAATGGGCCTTGAGGCAGGCCTGCAGGACACCCCACTCGAGGTCTTGAACCGTGGCGGGGGCGGCTATGTTGCGCGCGACGGCAAAAACAGTCCGGCCGCCGCAGCCGAGGAAGAGGCCCAGACGCCTCTCAGGGGTGAGTTCTCCGGCCACATCGGTGAGGAGAAAACAGTCGAAACGCGCCAAGAATGCCTCCCAGGATTCCGCCGACGGGTCGTAGGTCGCGAAGGGAGGGAGAGTGGCCATGTTTGTGAGGTAAAATTAGGCCGACTTTGCCGGTGGAGTCACAAGTCTCTTCGATCCGCAGGGTGAAGAGATACGGTAGGAGGATCGATGCCGGGCCCCAGTCTTCGTCGCCAGTGTTGTGAATTGAAAGAGGGTCCAGACCCGGTTGATCCAACGGCTTTTATTTAGTGGAAAACCAACAAGAACTACAACAGTAAGTTAACCAGAACAAAAAGCGCGCGCCTTCTCTCTGACAGCTCCTTTTATATGGAGCTGTCAGAGAGCCGGCCAATCCGCGCGTCTCCCGCTTCAGCCACAGCCAGTCGCGTCTTAGCCAATCAGACGCGACTGGCTGTTGCCGGGGAATTCAAACGGGTGTCAGTACATAACACTGAGTCTTGTTTCTGTAAAGTATGATTAAAACGTGCCACATTTTCCTCCAAGTCTAATAATGTTACAATATGATTTGTCTAATATGAAAAGAAATTATTCTGTGGGAAAGGAGGGGAATAAAGCAAAGCAGCAACGTTCAGTTCCAGTCTCTGTAACAGTCAGCTGCTAAACTGCTAAATCACACTGTTCTTTTGCATGCTCCATAGTTGGCAAATTGGACTACCATATGAACAGACATATGAGTAGTAGCAAAAGGTTTCATCATACACAAAGTACAAACTGATGGTAACATTCAGTATCCAACACTAGTTTTTAATATTTGGTAGGTTCTGCTTTCTATATGATGCTATTATAATATTAAAGAATACCTTAGCAGTAGCTGTTCATTCTCTCACATGCCCAATTGTCTCTCATTGTGCTATAAAGAGAGGCATCGTGTTCCAGAATCAATAAGATGCCAAAACATGCTACAATCTATTTTCCTAGGCACATAAAAACAAGGTAAGAATAAACTATCTACACACCGTCCATCATTTTACATAATGCAGAATGATATTATCCACAAAAAAATCCTCTTCTATATTCTGACTTGGAAGCTTGACCAAAGCCAACTCTGAGCAAAATAGAAAATTCTTGCCTACTTTGCTGCCATCTTTTTCTTAGAGTCAGGGATCCTTACACAATTCACATTTGTTGAAATTAAAGCTGCTCGATGCAGCCAGTTCATCTACATTCTTTTTATTCCAAATTTACGTTTACTAGAACAGCATTTAAAACAAGCCTGCCCAACCAGGAGCCCAGGAAAAATAACAGAAGAAGTTTGTTATTTACATACATTAACTACACTACTGTATATCTTTTATTTGTGGCCCAAGCCCTCTTCACCCAATGCAGCCCAGGAAAGCTAAAAGGTTGGACAACTGTGATTTAAAGTTTGCAGAAAGACCAGCAGATAGAAAGGATACTGAAGTACCTGCAAGCAGGCTCCATGGTACGGGACCAAGCTACCTGCGAGACCGCATCCTACCTCATACATACGGATCCCTGCGGCCGATCCGCTCCCACAGAGAGGGACTTCTCCGGGTGCCGTCCACCAGGCAATGCCAGCGGGCGACGCCCAGGGGAAGGGCCTTCTCTGTGGTGGGCCCAACCCTCTGGAACGACCTACCCCCAGACCTCAGAACAACCACGGACCTCCGCACCTTCCGCCAGAAATTAAAGACACTCCTGTTCCATCAGGCCGGTTTGGCCTAAGTTATTTACCTAGCCTTCAGTCTGTATCATAAATTGTTTTAATTGGGTTTTAAATGGGATTATGTTTTAACTTTTTAAATTTTAGCACAGGGATAACTTATTTAATTTGATATTAATTATTTATATTTTATATTGTGTGTTTTAACTTCCTGTGCACCGCCCCGGGCCCCTTCGGGGAGAGGGTGCGGTTATATAAATTCGACTATAAATAAATAAAATAAATTAAAAAAAATAAATGAGCAGCTTCCTCTGGCCATTCTAAATGTTGCCAACTTCCACAGAATGAGTCGTTCATCTGAACCACTTCAGTTTTGTGTCATCGTATCACCATTAAAATGTGTAAAGGTGTAGGTATGATTCAGTTTTATTTCAAAGTATGTTTATCTGTTTTCTATACCGATGAAAGGTATTTACAAATGGAAAAACATAAAGGTTTAATAGAATAGTCCATTCAGAAAATTAAGCAGCACATTAATTAATAAATAAAATATCTGCACACCAGGCAGCTCCGTATAAGTTGCTCAACATCCATCTAACTTTTGGGATTTGAGAGTTTATCCTGTATAGGCAAAGAGCTGCCAATGATGGCTCCCCAATGGTGTGCTATAGCCTGTGTCTTTGGCACAGCCAATGGCTTATACTACAGTATGAAGGCAAAGCATTCAAATCTATTAACTGCTATGGTACAATTATCTATTACACATTTGAAGAATCATTTGTGTGATTCTCTGTGTATGTGTCTAGGTGAGAATGGATGGATGGATGGATGGATGGATGGATGGAGATAGAAGGGGACAAACAGTTTGGTTTATATAAGAAAGGGGAATGCAGATGTGACAGAGATAAAGAAAACATTTCAAAAAGATGCTCTCTAACTGGTCCAAATCTACCTTAGTTTTCAAGGTTTCTTTTTTTAACTCAGGACATCCTTAAAGATACCTTCCTGAAATCTATACTCTTGTTCCTTACTTTTCCAGTTACATAATTTCTCTGTCATTTCTCCATTTGTTTATGTCTCCATTTCCTCCTCCACCAGTGTGTGTGTGTGTGCGCGCGTGTGTAGCATAGGCATAAATATTTGGCAATCTAAAAAAGTGGGCTGAACTCCATGAAAATATATATCATAATAAACTGAATCTTTAAGAATGTATCTAAACCAGTTATGTAATAATCCAGAATTCTAAGGTACCCCGAGTTTCCAAGTCAATTCAAAATCCTTAATATTAGAAATAAATGATAGTATCAAAGTGTGATACTCATTGTTGAAACTAAGGTTTCAACAATAAGTTGCACTTCTTTTCCAACTAGTTGACACAGACAAGAAATATTTCAGTAAAGTATTAAAGTAATTCTTAATGTCACCATGGGGAAGGGGGGGGGTTGTGGGGGTTTTTGGAAGGGGGATTACTTTTAGGATATCTCAGAGCTGTCCATTCCTTGATGAATTTGAAGTGAGGGTATAGATTCACTGCAGAACATTTATTCTGCTACTTAACAAAGATTTGAAGCGCTGAGAAACTTAATGGTATTTTTATGTCATTCTTCTAACACAGGCTCTTACCCTAGCCTTCTTTTGAAACTATTGCCAGATGACACAAAGGACTGTTGAATTAATCACACAATTTTCTGAATCCTGGCTTGTGCATTGAAGGAGAAGAAATCAACGGATGATTGCTAGCCTGCTTTCTTCATATCTAAGACCCATTGGAAAGAACAAGAGCTGCCCAGGAGCATGGCTGGTATTCCACATGAAAAATTAGCCCCTTAACCTTAAACGTGTTAAATGCAGACATGCATCTTGCATGTGCATGTAAATATAGGAAAGTCTCTCTTTGCCTCTCTCTGCTTGTAGCTGAAGCTCAACAAGATAAATGTCCCCCTCTCAAAGACAAGATACCTATTCTACAAATCACCCCTCTCTTCCCTCTGCACCTTCCCTTCCCTCTAACCCTCCTCTATTACTCATCCCCTGGAAGAAAATGCAAAGAGTAATAATAATTAGACAAGTACAAATAGCCAGACAGCGATATGGATGGCATGTCCCACTAAATAAAGGGCCGTTACCATACCAACAGGCAGGCAGAGTGCTGATCTAACAGTGTTTGTTGGCGCTGAGGCAGTGGCACATCATCCGTTATCCGACAACTTGGGTATGAGACACGAAACATTGTCCCATTCCACGTGGCCCTTCAGCATAAGGCAAGGGAAAATACAGGGGGAGAGAAAAGGACTGCCAGGATATATAAATAAATACCGCTGATAGCAGATTTGCTTAGAAGCGTTTAGGCCAGTCGGGCCTGGAAACCTGGGGTGCTTAGAAGAAGCTGTTTCATGTTAATATGGAAGAACAAAATACCAGTATTAAAGAGCAACCAAGTAAAAAAATGTTAGCTGATAAACAAAATGATATTTCATTGCCTGGCTTGTTTTTAAATTGCCTAAAAACAAATGCAGAATCATTTTTTAAAAGATTTCTGCAAAACCATTAAATTCAAAATACAAGCCAACGTGTGAATGCAACATAGCATCTCAACTTTGTTCATTTCCCTTTTTTTCTTTTCCTTGTTTAACTCACAAAACAGTGTCATAAATAAAAGGCATAAAAAGGGCTGAACCTGGGAAAAATAATGCAGTATCTGAACTAACTAGAGACTGTTGCTGAACTTATGCAAGCAAAACATCAATTTGTTTCTTAAAAATTCTATTCAACTCATGCACAGGAAGAAAATTTGGGGCCTAGGCTAAACTATTAATGATTGTGAGCATGCATTATTAATTTTGTTATTATTAACAATTAACTTTTGTTGCTGCTGATTTTATGCATCTATGACTTTTATGATGTTCTGATGAAGCTAGATATCTAGAGGCAGGTGATACTAATCAGTGGTGGGTTTCCATTATTTTACTACTGGTTAGCTCATGTATGAGTGCGTGCGTGCTCACGCTCGCATGTGTCGCTTCTGCACATGTGCAGGTAGGTGGGCAGAGCCTCCCACCGCCACCACTACTGGTTCGCCCGATCCAGGCTGAACCAGGAGCAACCCATCTCTGATACTAATGTTGGGATACAACATTTGCTGGCTATCCAACATACTTTTCATTGCATTTCCCTCTCACCACCCCAAATAATATTTTCTCCTCTGTTGGTGTCTGACGCCACACCTCCATGGCATAAATATCTTGTGCTAGTAGAATTTAGCAACATTTGTGAGAGTGGAAAATGATGTGTAGGGACTTCTTTGCTGTGCAGTGCAACCCTATCTGACTCAAGTCTTGGAAGCAGATAGCACAATAATAGAAAATTAAGCCCTGGTTTGCAGATTGTATTTCCACGTTTTCTGTCCGCTGAGTCAGGGCATCTAAACTGTGATAAAGAACAAAAAATAGATCTCAAATAAATGGTGGCCTTAATAACTAATGACTATGTAAAAGGCCAATTGTAAGTCAACCCAGAAAAAGGTGAGCAATAAGATGAATTTGCTTTCAGTTAATGTCTGAAAAACAGGGTCTGAAAATTAGATTTGTGCATATTACTTCTGGCCACCACTTGGCTTTTTATATTTATTTTGACTGAAGAGAGCAAAATAACCGAATTGGAAGGGACTTAGAAGGTCTTCTAGTCCAACCCATTGAGCCTTGGTGGCACAGTGGTTAGAGTGCAGTACTGCAAGCTACTTCTGCTGATTGCCAGCAGACTGCAATTTGGCAAATCCCATTAGGCTCAAGGTTGACTCAGCATTCCAACCTTCTGAGATGGGTAAAATGAGGACCCAGATTATTGGGGGCAATATGCTGACTCTGAAAACTGCTTAGAGAGGGCTGGAAAACACTGTGAAGTGGTATATGTCGAAATGCTCTTGCTATAAGTGCTAACCCCCTGTTCAGGCAGGAGACCCTATACCATTTCAGACAGGTGGCTGTCCAGTTTTTTTCTTAAAAACCTGCAGTGATGAAGCATCTACAACTTCTGAAGGCAACCTGTTCCACTGATTAATTGTTCTCACTGTTAGGAAGTTTCTCTTTAACTCCAGGTTGCTTCTTTCCATCCATTTTCTTGTCTTCTTTGGAAGACATGCTTTGGAAAATAGGTTGACCCCCTCTTCTTTGTGGCAGTTCCTAGCAAATACTGGAACTGCTTTCCTAGATTCACTAATGGTTTATTAGAATTCACAATCTGAGTAAGATTATACCTATTTAAATGAAGAATTGTAAAGTGACAACTACTGGATCCCTGACTTATTTTCCTACATCTTTTCTGAGAGTAAAACCTTCAGGTAGTTTCACTACCAGCTGTATTTCTGGGTTAGCTCCAAGTAAGCATCAATCAATAGTTCCTGCCTATGCAAACAATTCAAGAATGAAAAGAAGCAGTGACACATCAGCTATACATGAAGGTATCAAGCTAGGACAGTTATAACTCTACTAGCATATTTTGAGATAAAGGCTTTAGATTTCAGATCACTTAAATGACAATTGCTCCAAGAAAAAGGAAAAACATAGTCTTCCATCTGACAAATGGAGCTGGGAGGATGAAGGAACAGGACTGTTCCTGTGCAGTAGAGAAGCTCACCTAATTGCTAATAAAACATAGTAAAGTCAAAGAGCATTTTAACTCTATATAAACAAATAACAAGAAACTCAGAATAAGGTTCTCAGAAATATAGATTGTATATCCTCTAAGGCACAGATGTCCTTGTAAATACAACGTTGAACACCATACAGCAGAATACTTTTGGCTTAAAATGTTTAAATGTTGCAGGTTTATAACTGTTACACCTATAAACTGAATATCTAATAATAGCTGATAACCAGTCATTGCCTGACTATTTATTTATAAGGGGAAAATGCCCAGATCAAATGTAATTTCTAATGTTGGATTTTCCATCTTACTAGAGGGAGCCCCCTTGTGAAGTACTGTGAAGCCATTACCATGGCAACTCTACTGCACTGTACAGTAGAAGGCATTTTAAGGCACAACAGGCTGTATCTTAACAGAACACACCCCCACACACTGAAGGGTGTTAGGGGTGTCTTACCCCCACAATATATTTTTCCAGAGAGTAAGTCATCTGTGTACCAAGTTTGGTTTAAATTGCACGTGCACACACGCACACACTCACGGAGGGAGGGAGAGAGGGAGAGAGAAAGAGAAAGAGTCATATATGTGTGTGTGTGTGTGTGTTAGTTTTATGAGCTGATCAATAAAGGAGGAAAGCCGTATGCTTCCTCCCTTAATTGGGGCCCTAACAGGGTGTTGTGGCACAATTATACACACACACACACACATCTATATACATACATACATATATACATACTTTACATTGAAGTACACAAGTCTTAAAGTTGACAAGTTTAGGGACCTCTGATGTAATTTAATGTACATATCAACTTAAATGCAATTATTGTAAGATCTAAAACTGATATGGGTCATTTTTTTCTCTTCATCTAGAATCCTGACTAAATTCCATTGGTCAGGATAAGCTCATTCTCTAGGGTTGCTTATTCAAAGTTTACTCAGGAATAGGGGAAGACGTTTCTGAACTTCCTTCAGGCCACTTTCTCTAGAACCCAATTCATAACAGCATTTCACCTATATTTGTATAACTATTTAGAGAAAAACAAACCCTTCTAATCTTTAAAATAGCTGCTGATTTCAGTTGTTGAAGAGGTAATTTTTTTAAGAAAAGTTTTTGCACTCTGCAGGCCTCCCAAATCCTCTGCACACTTTGTTTCTAGTGAATATCCTAAGGGTGAATATCATAAGAATATCATACCTTGGGGGCTGGGGAGGGGGGCAAAAATGAACAAAAAACGACCCATTTTTTGCAAAGGGGGCCCATTATTTGCAAAAAACAGGGCATGCATGAGCTTTGGGAGGCTTGTAGATTACTCCTAGGAGCTGGAGGGGGCAAAAATGAGCAAAAAACAGCCCCAGGAGCACTTTGCAGACCTCCCAAACCTTCTATACGTCCATTTTTGCGAATGGGGTATGGTTTCAGGAGGCCAAAAATGCTGTATTTAGTGTATAAGACGCACTCAGATTTTCAGCCTCTTTTTGGGAGGGGAAGGTGTGTCTTATACTCTGAAAAATATGGTATATTTACATATTTGACAACTGGTTCATATTTATGATGGTTGCATTGTCCCGGGGTCATATATACCCTTTTGTGACCTTCTGACCAGCAAAGTCAATGAAGCCGGATTCACTTAGCAATGATGTTACTAACTTAACAACTGCAGTGATCCACTTAACAATTACGGCCAGAAAGGAAAGAAGTGAGACTTAACAAATATTAGCAACAGAAATGTTGAGCTCAATAGGGTTATAAGTCAAGGACTATTTGTACTAGGAAGAAGGAGACTTCTTACATTGTTTGCCTGTTTTCCATTTTGATACCCAGAGATTTCTACGCCTGCACAAAGTCCTTTCACAGCTTTGCATTTAACAAGACAAAAGAGACAGTTAAGAGGATGGAACTCCCTCCCCTGACTTTGCTTCCCCTCCTTTTTTCTTTCCCAAAGACCTTCACAAACTAGCTCAATCTCCTCTCGCAGACTTCTTGCTGATACGTCTCACTTTATTGGTGAGTTTGGCCTTGGGTGTCTCAGCTGTTTGATCAATATTGCAGAGGGTCAGTGATATTTTCTCCTTTTTAGTGGCTTGCTGTCTTTAACTTTGTCACCTGATGAACAGCACTACCCCTCGAACGCTTATCTTGTATCGATTTTCTCAGCTCTCTTTCTGCATTTCCAGCTGTCCCACCATTTCCTTTCCTGTCACCAGATGCCCATTTGATGTGAACTTATCCCCTTCTACACAAACTCCTTGTTTTACAGGGACTTTCCCCCCCCCCCCCAACCACCACCACCACCACAAACAGCCAATTGTCAAAAAAACAATTTCCTCTTTTGGGAAGGCGGCTGACTCCTTGATATTCTTCACCATTTATTATTGGGATTTTTGCTTTCCTTCTTGTTCTCATCATTATCGCTGCAATTTCAAAAGCGATAGAACGCTGTAAATTGAAGCTTTTGTTAACCCATCCTTGGATAAGCCACTTGCAGGAAACTGGGAGCCTGTATTTCACAGAGGGTAAAATGCATGCTAAGGTATAGCTGAAATCCTGGTTTAACTGCAGTTTACAAAAGTAAAAGTACAGTCCTGTAACAATAATCATCACTAAGAGATTTTTAATTTCTTGTTTATAAATAAATCAGCCATCAGGGCAGTTGCACATAAGAAAAGTGCCAGGAGAAAAGAAAAGTATTAAAAGGCCTATAATCACTTGAGCGAGCCAGCTTATGTAGCGGTTGAGGCACCAGGTTAAATATCTGGATTTCTAGTCTTTCTTTAGGTACAAAGCCAACCGGGTGACCTTGGGCCAGACATTCTCTCTCAGTCCTAGGAAAAAGGCAAAGGAAAACCACTTCCAAAAAAATCTTGCGAACAAAACTCAAGGACTTTTCCAGGCAATTTTCAGGAGTAAACACTGCCAAAGAGACACACATTTTTAAATCGCTTAATCAGAGGCATAAACTGCAGAGGATAAAAAGCTTCTTTTAATAACATTTGTCAATCAGAAAAGGTGCAACCAGACTCCAGAATTTTTGTCAACATAGGTTAAAATGGCTCTTCTTTTGTAACAACTGCTCCACCATGAGTTTTTTACTCAAAGGGGAAGACTTTTAATGTCATTTTAAAATACTGTATTTTTCAGACTATCAGATGCACCAGAGTATAAGACACACCATGATTTTGAAGAGGTAAATTTTAAAAAAAAGTTTTTGCCCTCCCCAGCCCCCAGGAGCACTTTGCAAGCCTCCCAAACCCTCTGCACGTCCATTTTGCAAAGGGAGCTGGGTTCCGGTAGGCATTTCAGTGTATAAGGCACACCCAGATTTTCACTCTCTTTTTTGGGGAGGGGGGGAAAGTGCATCTTATACTCCCAAAAATACGGTAATTAAAAACACCTTACACCCGTCAACTCAACAGCCAAAAATGTATGTTTTGCTGGCCATGATATATTTTTTTAAAAAGTTATAAATAACCCTAAAATATGTATGTAAAAATGAAATTATGTTTTATTTGAGCATTTTATATAGCAAATGGACAACACATAATTAAAATAATAAACACTAACAGAATATAAAACAAAATCCACCAAAGGCAACCCAGAGATCAAAACAATTGTCCAGGATGGGTTGAAAAAATCATCCTGATCTAGTGCCTGAGAATCAAACAGGCCTTCATGGCTTTATGAAAGGCAGACATGTTTGAGATTGTCTGAATCTACCAAGTGGTGCAGTGGTCATTTGATTCCCCTTGACAAAGGGTTCCATAATTTGTTTTATATTTTTATTATCATAGTAAAAGCTAATAAAACTAAACTTAAAGAAAAGAAAATAGAAAGGAGTAAAAAGTGTCAGAGGAAAGAAAGAAAAAGCAGGACTATAATAAAAAGATATACATACAAAACTGAGTTCCAACCTTCTTCACAAGCATAAACAAATTTAATGGCTTTTCACCCCCTCTAAAGTTGCAAACTTTTATCTTTTCAACCCATATTCTATCTCTTATCTATAAGCCAATCTATAAAACTTCAAAAGAAAACCACAGAAAACCAGAAAGACTAAGACTAACATCCAGAAAGTGTTGCCAGAAAAAACAACATATGTACCACATTTATATTTCTGCATTTTACTTCTAAGAATCCTAATCTTTAGTTCATTGAAATATTGTTATTATTATTAGATTTATATGACACTCATTGTCAGGTTATTGCTGTAGGATATATCTTTACCCTTCTTCTTTCTCCCTTGGCACTGAATTCTTCAAGACTGCAACAAGCCTGTTTTGTAAATGTAATAGAAAAAAATATCTAGGTCTGTTTCATGATTTACAATTAGTATTTCCCTTTTAAAATTTAAAACTCAGCCAGTTTATTTTGTAGATTTAAGTGAAGCATTCTATTCTAAGCCATTCTCTTGGTCTGTCAGTTGTAAATTCACTTTCAATACCATGTTTATCTTGTCAGACAAAATTTTTTCTACATTTGTCATTTCTTCAGAAACCTCTTTTGCACATAGTCTATTCATAAAAGCAGACATCATTGCTGATATTTTCTAATTGCATTCCATATTCTCCTTCAATATTTTATTCTTATAATATTTTTGCGTCATTTTATATATATTTTGTTCTACCTAAAATCTTCAATTTCTATAGTACCCCGTTTTCAAAATCATGAAATTCCTTCTTTGTTATGTCTTGTAAAAAGCCAAAACAGAATCTAATTTCACAAGAAGCTATTTTGTTCTTAATTATTTATAAAAGATCAAAATGTTATTTAGCTTTTTGCTATTTATTTCGGATTATTTACATCATCATTAAAGTTTCATTCAGGATTAAAAGCAGTTGGTATTTTTAAACTTCTTGTTGCAAAGAAATCCAATAGTTTAGATGCACTTAACAAACAATTTTGAAAGTGATTAGAAAGTGAGTCATCAACTCCAATTCGCCAGACCTCCCCCAGAAATCAAGAAATGCCAAAATTTGTGAGTGTGGCTAATAAAAGAGATGATGGAAATCATAGTTTAAAATATCTGGACAGCATCTTTTCACCAATTCCTATTGTATGCAGCAGACACAGTATGAATATAGAATCTGCTGCAGACTTATCTTCTTTCAACCAACATCTTCATGATGAAATGGACAGCATTGTATTGAGCTAGTATTTCTTAAGTATGGCTGGGGAATTCTGGGAGTTGAAGTCCATTCTTCAAGCTGGAGTACTGTACACTGGACAGCAGTAAATTTAGTTTTTCTTCTCCATTGTAGGAACAATATTTAACCTTTCCTCTATTTCACATAAACCAGGTCATTCTGCCAAGAACATCCTTCCTTTTTTTTTTGATGATATTCTAGAAATCACAACTGGAAATGTGTTTAAAAATGAGCATTTCCCTCTCTCGTTATATATTCATTTGTTTACATTATTGTCATTTTATACTTATTATAGTGGGCTATCCTAACCAAAGTTAGGCAAATATCAAAAAGTAAACTAATTACGATGTGCTAGAGTGACCTACTTCATAGGAATGTTGTAATATTTAGCGATGTGAGAGGAACAGAATATGCCTATTATTTTGGAGCTCCTCATAAAATTGACTGAGTAAAGTAATTCAGTTATTAAACATCATAGGTCTCTGGAAATATCCAAGAGAGCTATTTTTGATTAGATTTTTTTAATGTGCATTCACAATAGAAAATGTACTAATCATTGATACCATAAGTAATAAATGTACTCTATTGATAATATCTATATATATTCAGTATAAACATTGTGCCTACTTCTATACATTTTACTTTTAAACTGAGACAACTGGACTTTCCTGTTTTTTTCTTTTGAAGACGTTTCACTTCTCATCCAAGAAGCCTCTTCAGCTCTGACAGGATAGTGGGAATGGAAGGATTTATATTCCTTGCAGGCAGCTGGTAATCTGCAAGGAATATAAATCCTGCCATTCCCCTACTATCCTGTCAGAGCTGAAGAAGCTTCTTGGATGAGAAGTGAAACATCTTCAAAAGAAAAAACAAGGAAGTCCAGTTGCCCCCTGAAAAAAACAGCTTTGGGACGACCATGACCTGGATGTCTGAGAATCTCTACAGAATTTTACTTTTAAATATTAAAAACAGTGGGATATTTCTGGCAGTACAATATATTTAGCATTTTTCCCCCTTCCTGCTTTTATTTGGGTTTCTATTTTTCCTCCCAAACAGACGTAGAGCTGTGCTGTTAAAAACTACGATTTAACATACGTCTTTTATTCATCTAACACAGGGGTGTCCAAACTGGGAAACTTTAAGACTTGTGGACTTCAACTCCCAGAATTCCCCAGCCAGCATAGCTGGCTGGGGAATTCTGGGAGTTGAAGTCCACAAGTCTTAAAGTTTCCCAGTTTGGACATCCCTGATCTAACAAATTTATTCCTTTGTCAGGTATTGCCTCATATCAAAGGATTTTACTGAGGTGGGCACACAGGGAATTTATTGCTGTAACAGGTTTATTCTCATAGCTTTTAATCATTTATGCAGACTTCCCTTTTGCAACTTCAGGTACACAATTTGGCAAAAGGTGAGGGGATTGTGAGGCCACACTGCCCCCTTGTGGTCCAAAGCAGCACCTGACAGCCAGAACATTAATCATAGCAGCAGGAGTGTAAAATTCAATTTTACCTCTCCATTCATTCTGAGATGAGTTGAAGGCCGGCCTTGTACATATAAACCGCACTTTACTTTATCAGAGTGCTGGTAACAAATGGCGTGTCTTCTTCAGGGAGTTTAACCATCAAAAAACACTGCACCATTTAATTCCCCTCGCGCCTAGGGTCAGAGCAGGAGCTCTTGGCATCAGCAAATGCTTCAGTCCTCAGCTGTGCAGTAAACTATGTTTTAGAGATTGTTCCTCAATATGAAATGATCAGCCCATTTATCTGCTAAAGGAGCCCATCTCTTCGCTCAGCCTCCCAATATTTTTTTCCGCCGACCCGATCTGGACAATAAACCAGACCCGTCTTAAGATATTCTCTGTTCAATTTGTTATTTGAGTCTCTCCAAGCCCAGGGGTCTTTGTCAGCATCCAGATTTCCAATTTTCTTTTTTCGGCCAGTTTGCCTAGGTTCTTGCAAAACCGAGAGGGCTCATGCTATTCTACCCCCCTCCCCGCCCACCCCTCGCCTCAAACCAGGAAGATTAACTGCAAGAACGAGACCTTCAACCCAGATGAACCGAGAACAAATTGGCACTGTTCTCAGCTAATGTTGAGGTGAAATTTCTTAAGACAATTTTCAACTCTGAGTAAAAGAGATGAGGGAAAAGCAGTGGCAGATCTTCCAAATCTTTTATATTACATCTGGGGACAGCTGTAGGTCATTTTACTCTTTCTTTGTAATTTTATGTTACATATTAGCACCCTTCCTAAAAGGAGAAGTCTCTAACTGCCTTAAAATGTGTGTGTGTGTGTGTGTGTGTGTGTGTGTGTGTGTGTGTGTGTGTGTGTTTTATGAGCTGATCAATAAATAAATCAGAGAGACCAGGATAGATTTATTTGTTGATCAGCTCATAAAACTAACACACATATCTAAAAAATTTACACAACGTAATTCTTGGCTTGCTGTCTAGATGGTCTTTGGTGATGAGCTGAAAGGCAGGAAAGGAAACAGTATGTCTCCTCCCTTAATTGGGGCCCTTAACAGAATGTTGTGAAAACAATTACATACATACATACATACATACATACATACATACATACATACATACATACATATTCTGGTATTGCCATCCTCGGGTGTTTTCCCATGTATATAGCATGGAATTTTTATTGCAACGTTTCGGCAAGATCTCACTTGCCATCTTCAGGCTTCGGTCTGTGACTGTGACTGCGAAGGCATCGCCCTTTCTTAAATCTTGGTGGGGGGAGGGGTGGAGTGCTGACTATTGTTGTGAGTGGGTTGATTGGCTGTGCAGCTGTATCATGATTGGTAGGACAAACCAACAGAAGGATAAGTGCACGTATCGCAGAACATAAAAATGCATTAAAACATCAACTTAATACCTCATCTCTTTATCAACAGTTCAAAACTACAGGACATGACATTGACTTTCAAGGAACTAAAATGATCTCCAAGGCTGAACAGGAGAATAATCAGAGAAGCCATTGAAATAGAGAAGCAACCTAACAATATGAACAAACGTGACGACACCTCCTGCCTACCAGACATCTGGAAACCAGCACTGACCAACAGATGAGCCTCCCCCCTCCACCCAAGCTGTTGAAATTCAAAATAAGGAGAAACATACAAATAAGACTGTTAAGTTTGTCGAGAGAGAGAGGAGTCCAGACCCGGTAAAATCCAACGGCTTTATTGGCTTACAACAGAACAGCACAAGACGGCTACAAACAGTAAGTTAGAACCCAAAAAGCGCGCGTTCTCTCTCTGACAGCTCTTTTATTCAGAGCTGTCAGATAGGGAACCAATAGGCGCGTCTCCCGCTCTCGGCCACAGCCAGTCGCGTCTTGGCCAATCAGACGCGACTGGCTGTTGCCGGGGGATTTGAACAACTATCGTACATAACACTCCTTCCCCCCCAGCGAGTACGCATGCGGGCCCATTAGCATACGTACTCGCTGAGGTAGGCGGGGCGACGTCGGCTCCGCCCCGAACACCTCAGTTCATCGGCAGACAGCGAGGGAGGAGGATGTGTCCGTCGAAGCTCCTCCCTGCCGGGGGTGTAGCTCCGGACCGCGTCATCGCGGCCCAGCCTTTCTCCGGAAGCCTTCTGATCTGGTAGGTCGCAGCGAGGGGGCGTGGTGCGCGGGGAGGAGTTGGACTCAAGCCCCCGGCGTGCGGGGATCGGGTAGGCCGGGCTAGTGTGTGCCCGTCGTGAGTTGGGGGCCGATGTTTCGGATTGTGGCGGAGGAGGCCCCGCGGAGACTGGGCGTCCCAGGCAGGGCTGATCAACGTCTGGCAGCCCCGGGTAGTGCCCAGAGGATTGGGAACGACCCAGGCAGGGCTGGTCGAGCTCCGGCAGCCCCGGGCAACGTTCGTCCGCGGTTTCTGGGGCAGCCGCCGGCTGCGGAGGGTCGTAGGCCGGCGTCGACCCGCGGTGGGCTACAGGTGCGATGTCCGGGCCCCTTGATGGCAGGTGCTCCGCCAGGGTAGGGGGGCGGCGCCTTAGTTGATCCACATGGCGCCGCCACTCGGTCCCGTCAGGTCGTCCAACCCTGTAAGAGCAGGGGCCCGTTAGTCCAGTGATGAGTGCAGGGACCCATCGCGGATCCCCCGTGAAGTTGCGGGCGAGGACGGGGTCGCCCACGCTGAACGAACGGGGAGGGGGAACCCCCAGATTGCACGGCTGCACCTCGTTATAGTGGGGGTGCAGTCTGTCCAATTCGGTCCTCAGGCGGCGGCCCATCAGCAGTTCCGCGGGGCTTTTCCCTGTTGCCGGACAAGGCGTAGAGTGCTGACCCGTAAGGTAAGCATCTACCCTTGCGGCCCAATCACCCCTATCCATCCTGCCGAGGGCCTCCTTGGCCGAGCGGACGGCCCGTTCCGCCCGGCCGTTGGCGGCAGGGTGATAGGGGGCCGTGGGCGCGTGACGGATCCCCCTGGAGGCCAGGAATTCTTGGAAGGTGGTGGAGTGGAATTGGGGGCCGTTGTCGGAGACCAGGGTGTCCGGCAGCCCGTGCGTGGCAAACAGGCGCCGGAGCGCGCGCACGGTGCTCTCAGCCGTGGTGGAGGCCATCAAAATGACCTCCGCCCAGCGGGAGTAGGCGTCCACCACCACCAAGAAGGACTGGCCGTGGAACGGGCCGGCGAAGTCAATGTGTATGTGGGACCAAGGGGACCTAGGAGTATCCCAGTCCCGGTGGGGAGCCGAGGCAGGGGCGGGGCGAGAGGCTTGGCACGCTTGGCATGCGCCAACGAAGGCGGCCACCTCTTCGTCCATGCACGGCCACCAGACATAGCTCCGGCCCAGGGCCTTCATGCGAGCTATGCCTGGGTGTGTGGCATGGAGGGCCTCGAGTACCTGACGCCGTAAGGGAGGGGGAATGATGACCCGGTCCCCCCAGAGCAAGCACCCGCTGTGGAGCGACAGCTCCAGCTGACGGGTCTTGAAGGGCCGGAATTCGGCCGGCAGGGCCTCCGAGGGCCACCCCCGCAGAACCCAGGTGGAGACCCGGGCGAGGATGGGGTCGGCCCTGGTCAAAGCCGCCACATCCGTAGACGTGAGAGGGAGGCCCGAGTCGGCCACGGCCAGAACGGAGAGGGCCGGAACCGGCTCCTGGTCCGCACGGGGGAGGGGGCAGCGGCTGAGGGCGTCTGCGTGCCCCAGTTGTTTGCCCGGACGGTAATGCAGCGTGTACTCGTACGCTGCCAGGAACTCCGTCCACCTGGTCATCCTGGGCGAGAGAATTGCCGGGGTGGGCCGGTCGCCGGCCAGAAGCCCAAGGAGCGGCTTATGGTCGGTGAAAACGGTGAAGGAACGGCCGTACAGGTACTCGTGGAATTTTTTTATTCCGGACACTACAGCCAGAGCCTCCTTGTCTATCTGGCTGTAGTTGCGCTCCGCTGGAGACAAAGTCCTGGAATAAAAGGCAATGGGGGCCTCCGAGCCATCGGGCAGGACATGGCTCAGGACCGCCCCCAAACCGAAGGGGGAGGCGTCAGAGGCCAACGTCAAGGGCATGCTGTCAGAATACTGAACCAGCACGGCCCGTGACGTCAGCATCTCTTTGACAGCCGCGAACGCATGCGCTTCGCGGCTGCCCCAGCGCCAGGCCGCCGAGCGATCGAGCAATCGATGGAGCAGCTCGGCTAGTGACGCCTTGTGGGGAATAAAGGGCGCGTAAAAGTTAACCAAGCCGAGGAACGCTTGCAGCTCCGTCTTAGAGCCAGGCGTGGGGGCGTTGTGGATCGCCTCGACCTTGGACGGGGTGGGGCGGATACCCTGGGCATCGACTACGAAGCCCAGGAATTCGACCCGTGGCACAGCAAATTTGCATTTGCTGAGCTTCAATTTGAAGCCCGCGCCCCTGAAAATACGGAGGACCTTCCGGAGTACTTCGGCGAGGTCTGAGATGCTGGAAGCAGCTATCAGGACGTCGTCGAAGTACGGAACGACGCCCGGGAGCCCGTGGAGCAGTCGCTCCATGAGGCTCTGGAAGATCCCCGGGGCGACGGAGACGCCGAATTGGAGGCGGCGACAGCGGAAAGCTCCTCAGTGGGTGACGATGGTCTGAGCCTCAGCCGCATCGTCGTCCACCGGCAACTGCTGGTAGGCCTGAGCCATATCCAGCTTCGCGAAGATGCACCCCCGCCCCAGGGAATGGAGCAGGTGTTGCACCACCGGAACTGGATATGGGTTCGCCTGAAGCCCGCGGTTGATCGTCGACTTATAGTCGGCGCAGATGCGTATGGACCCGTCGGGCTTGATGGGGACCACGATTGGGGTCTCCCATTTAGCCTGGTCAACGGGTTCCAAAACGCCCTGCGCCACAAGACGATCAAGCTCCGCGTCAACACGCGGCTTCAGTGCGAACGGCAGCCTGCGGGCCTTGAGCCGAATTGGAGCGACCTGGGGATCGAGATTCAGAGAGACGGGGGTGCCCTTGTAGGAGCCTAGGGCCCCATCGAATATATCTGGGAAATCAGCAAGGACGGCCTCCACGGGAGAGGTGGTAGGCACCTGGTGCACCCGCTGGACCGAAATGCCGAGGGCGGGAAACCAGTCAAGGCCTATGAGCGCTGTGAGGGGGCGCTCGACCACCAGAATGGGTAGGAGGCCGGAGAAACGTCCATACTGGACGCGGACACTGTGCTGACCCATTACAGAGATGGGGTTGCCCTGGTAGTCCCGGAGCAACGTCGCGGGCTGGGACAGGTGCTTGGGCTTGATGGAGGGGCAGAGGTCCTTTAATTGAGGCCATGAGATGAGGGACCGGGACGACCCCGAGTCAACCTCCATGGCCAACGGGCGCCCCTCAAGAAGCAAGGAGGTAGAAAGTCGCCTACGGTCATCCGGGGTTAGAGGAACGGAGTCCCGGATCTCAGTCATCGCGAAGCAGTCGGCCCCGGAACGTGGACGGCGAGGCTGGCGGCGCTGGTCATAGGTGGAGGACGGTGCAGCCTGGGCGGCCATAGAGCGGGACTCCGCTGGTGGGGGCAAGGTGGGCAGGCTGGCGCGGCAGGCCCGGGCGATGTGGCCCTTCCTGTTGCATCTGCGACAGATGGTAGCCCGAAATGGGCAATCGGCCCTGGCATGGCCCCCCCCACACCCGATGCAGAGACCTGAGGGCGGGCGGGAAGGCTGAGCTCTGGCGCGGCCGCGGTGGGAAGCCTGCACACGAGCCACCTGGCCGTAGTCCTGGCAGTCATCCAGCGGGTCGAGGGGAGCGAGCTCGTCAATCAGGCAGGCCCTAGGGGAGGGCTGCCCCGAGGCGAACTCGGAGGTGGTGGCGTCAGCCAACTCCGCGGCCCTGGCGTCTTCCACGGCCTGCTCTAAGGTGATCTCCGAGCGGGCCAGAAGCCTGCGCCTCAGCTTGACATCTTTGAGGCCGCAGACGAACTGCTCAACAAGCGACTCGTCCAGAAATGGGGCGGCGAAGTCACAGAGCATGGCCGAGGCGCGTAGAGTTTGTAAAAAGTCGGCCACGGACTGGGTGGGCTGCTGCCGGCATTGGCGGAAGGCAAATCGGCGCGTAATCATGGAGGGGGCCGGGGCGAAGTGGGCCCTGAGGCGGGCTCGCAAGGTGTCCCAAGGCACGTCTTGGACCGCGGCTGGAGCGGCGATGTTCCGCGCTACCGCAAAGACGGCGCGCCCGCCACATCCTAGGAAAAGTCCGAGGCGTTTGTCCGGGGTGATTTCCCCATGGGAGCCCGCGAGCAGGAAACAGTCAAAACGGGCGAGGAATGCGTCCCAGGATTCAGTCGCAGCGTCGAAATGCTCGAAAGGCTGCAAGGTGGCCATTTCAGGCTGAGGGAATAGTTGTCGGAATGACGGTGTACTCTTCGTCCCGTAGGGAGAAAAGCCGCTACGTAGGAGGATTAAAGCCGGGCCCCAGCCCTCGTCGCCAGTGTTAAGTTTGTCGAGAGAGAGAGGAGTCCAGACCCGGTAAAATCCAACGGCTTTATTGGCTTACAACAGAACAGCACAAGACGGCTACAAACAGTAAGTTAGAACCCAAAAAGCGCGCGTTCTCTCTCTGACAGCTCTTTTATTCAGAGCTGTCAGATAGGGAACCAATAGGCGCGTCTCCCGCTCTCGGCCACAGCCAGTCGCGTCTTGGCCAATCAGACGCGACTGGCTGTTGCCGGGGGATTTGAACAACTATCGTACATAACAAAGACCAATCAGCATCAATCTACCAATCATGATACAGCTGCACAGCCAATCAACCCACTTGCAACAATAGTCAGCACTCCACCCCCCACCCCACCAAGATTTAAGGAAGGGAGATGCCTTCGCAGTCACAGTCACAGAACGAAGCCTGAGGATGGCAAGTGAGATCTTGCTGAAACGTTGCAATAAAAATTCCATGCTATATACACGGGAAAACACCCGAGGATGGCAATACCAGCATACCTACACCCGTGAAAATCTACGAAAACAAACAAACAAACAAACATACATACATACATACATACATACATACATACATACATACATACATGCCTCAAAACTGACTTTGAAATAATGCCTCCATCATTCTAAAGAGGTTTCTGGAGACAAAGAAAATAGGAAATCTCCTATGGCTTCTTGAACTGACAACATGCCATTTTTATTAAGTGCTATGAAGAACACTTGTTAAATTCTCCCAACTGTCATCCATGGGAAAAAAATGAAGGTTTACAGCAGATTTTTGTGCTTTCTTTCTTTCCTTCTTTTGTAGGAAGTTAGCACCCACCCCTCTTCTAAAAAAATGAAATATTCTAGGAAATATTAAAAAGGCAGAATGTTATACCTCCCTGAATGAGAAAAGGAGGAACATCAATCAATCAATCAATCAATAATTTAATTTGTTGACCGCTCCTCTCCCCACAGGGACTCGGAGTGGTGCACAGGGAAAACTAAAACCATAAATATACAGACACATTAAAAACAAATTAAACATATGCCTGTGCTAAAATACCCCATTAAAATACTAAAATTCCCAGTTAAAACAACTAAAACCCCATAGAGAGAGACTAACATGCTTTGAAAAGCAACCCCACCTTTGTTAATAGTCCCAGAAAGACTGGGCCAACCTATCAAAAGACAAAAGTCTTGCCCAGCTTACGTACAAAACTAAAGATCTTCACCCTCAGGACTTAATAGGATTAGCCCTCTACCTATCTCTCTTTTTCTTAGTCTTCGTGCATACGCAGAACAATTCACAGCTGGTAGGAACCCACCCACACTCTCTACCATTAAACCATCTTTCCAATCAGCCTCCATGTTTCCAGTGTCTTTCTTCCCACTTGGAACTGAGCCCAGATGGAAATTTCTTCCAACACTTACTCTTTCTTTCTTTTTCTCTTTCTCTCTTTCTCTTTCTCTCTCTCTCTCTCTTCATCTCATATCAAAGTCTGGGCTGCACTCAATCAACAATTAAAACAACTTCAATAACAAATATATGTATTAAAATCATAAAGATTAAAAACCTGGCACCAAACTTAAACTTTCACTTCTTAAACCTTTTCACCCACCTCACCCTGTCCCAGTCCTTGGGGGGAAAGATAAGTCTTAAGTCCTATTTGACTAGGAAATTAGAGGCCTACCAAACTTCAAGGGGAAGGGTGCTCCATAAGGCAAAGGCTGCAAATGAAAGGGTACTGCTGCTACACTTCCTAAATCCCACAAGAGGGCAATATTTAAGGGACATTACTAGGAGCTTACTCACCCCATCTGATCCGATAGGACAGGTAGACGTCCTTAGGGAGAGGCAGGCCTTCAGCTGACCTGGCCCTGTGCCATATTTCAAATTCACAGCCAATTTATTAGCTTGCTGTGTTTCAAAACGTAAATAGCATCTTTGGATCATATCAATAGCTGGTTAAAGAAGAGAATTCCTAATTTGACATTGGCATCAAAATAATTGGAACAAAGGAGGTTAGCAGCAAATCACTTTGATCTACTGATCAATGAGGTTGTAATAGACTGGGCTGTACATTGATTCAGTTTCTAATCTTGAAAAACTAAGTCCCATCAACCTTCATGTCCTTTTATTATTTCTTTATTATATTCACATACCACTTCCCTTTGCCTCGCCATGGCATGGCAAGCAGTTTACAGTCAGTAATTTTAACAATGCTTAATGAATAAGCCGTACATTAAAATACAGTATAAATTTAATTTGAATTTTAAAAGTGAAATAAAACAAACAAACAAAACTACATCCCAAATGTAGTTTTTATAAGAGATCTGAGGGGAAAGGAAAACATTAACAAGTACCTAGATGTAACTATAAAAAAAAAAAGCAGAAAGGTGAGCATTCCAAGGATCTCCAGGGTAACTTATGCTGATGTAGGATAAAGTTCAAAATTTGAAGACTGGGATTAATAGGTAAAATATTAAATAGCTTGAATCCACACAGAGGGGGGGGAAAGAACTATACAAATCAAGCAGACTACATATGGAAATTCAGCATTCACAACAATAAATCAAGATGGCATCATAAGAATGGTGTGCATAAAAAGAGCTTTGCCAATTGTAGCCATAAACAGCAATGCTACATCTGCCTGGGCCATTGATTTCTGGCCCTCTAACCTTACTCATGAATGAGCAAGGATCCATGGATAATACATTCAAATGTAAGCAGGTAGTCTGCAATGTATAGAACATTGCATTGAGCGGAAATCAAGGGAGACAGCGTTTCCTCTGAATAGGCTAATCGGAACAAAATATTTTCCCATTGCTTTCTATAGCACTTGATAGAGGAAGTTGACATATAAATCAGTGCAGAAATATATAATTACCGGCTACTTCTCAATTTACAAAATGTCTACAAAAACACTGCAAGAATTGCAGGTAGATTGCATCTGATGATTGTGCACATGGTTATAATTGTACCACGTGTATACAAACACAATTCAACCTTGGTTTTCTTGAGGTTAGAATATGCCTTCATTAAATGTCTACATATGCACTGCTTATTAGAAACGGAGCCTGCAACAAAATGTTGTAGTAAAATTCTCCTTTATGAAAGTTTTAGCAAATCAGGTACCTATTCTATTCTCTCTGCTCCTCTACCTGTAGAGCATGGAATAAATTATCCTGCTTAGCTGAAACTCTGAGAAAAGTTTGTATCTCAACAAAAGTTGTTTATCTGAATAGTCAATCAATAATTTGAAATTCTAACTTTTAAAGCTAAACTACTAAAATGTTCATTTAAAATTTGGAATCCATACTGTTGGCACATTACATCCATAGCAAAGCACCTTTCCCATCATATTTTTTTTCCAATCAACAGTAAGTGAAACTCCCTAGAAACAGACAACATTCCTACTTTTTAAAAAATCTCTTTGCTCTATCCCTCTAGCTCCAGTTCTTCATCAATTTTGAAGCAGGTCAATTTGTGGGATCAGTGAAGAATAGAGCTCTTCAAGCTGTCAAAGAAAATAGGTAGTCAGTGACATCTTTCACAACAGTTCCGAATTATTAGCACTGCAGATATGCTACACCAGTGCTGCACTACTACTGCAGGCAACACTAATATTATCTATAGCCACTTTATATATTTTGTGTGATTTTTTTCAATCTTTCATTCCTAATCTGAGTTGAAAATTCCAGATACCTATAATTCATAAAGGGACACAGTGGCTAAGATGTTGAGCTGGTCGATCGGAAAGTTTGGCAGTTTGGCAGTTCAAATCCCTAGTTCTCCATAATGGAGTGAGCTCTCGTTACTTGTCCCAGCTTCTGCCAACCTAGCAGTCCGAAAGCATGTAAAAATGCAAGTAGAAAAATAGGGACCACCTTTGGTGGGAAGGAAACAGCGTTCCGTGCACCTTCAGCGTTTAGTCATGACCACGGAAATGTCTTCGGACAGCGCTGGCTCTTCAGGTTTGAAACGGAGATGAGCACTGCCCCCTAGAGTCGGGAACAAATAGCACAGATAGGCGAGGGGAACCTTTACCTTTATATTTCATAGCTGTACCTTTCCTTAAAGTGGGAAGCTATAGGTCCATGATGGCGAACCTATGGCACGGGTGCCACAGGTGGCACGCAGAACCATTTCTTAGGGCACGCAAGGCGTTGCCCTGTTAGCTCCAGTGTGCATGTGTCTGATTTAGGCCTTCTTTTGAGGCTGTTTTTCGCCCTCTGGAGGTGGTGGGGAGGCTGTTTTCACCCTCCCCAGGCTCCTAGAAAGCCTCTGGAGCCTGGAGAGTGGAAAAAGTGCACCAAAAGCAGGGGGTCACGCACATAACATTATGGGTATGGCACGCCCACACACAACCCCCCTGCACTCCCCCCGCTTTTGGCACGCGAGCCAAAAAAGGTTAGCCATCTCTGCTATAGGTAGTCCAGGTTCTCCTTCCCATTTTCCAAAATATCCTAGACTGGCCTGGGAAAAAGCCTCTATACCACAGGTGTCAAACCCGTTGAGTCATATTGCCATCACGCAATGTTTCATGATGTTTTCCCCATTCGTGGAGCTGGGATGGCTTTGGAGAAGAGTGGGAATGCTGTGTACATTAGCTTAAGCCCCTGAATGAAAGGTGGGATATAAATCTAAATTATCTTTAAAAGGCTGTGCTTCAGAAGGATCAACTAGCCTTTACCCCATCGCAGAATATCTAGATCTGATGGTGAAGGGGATGTGAAAAAGCAACATTTCAGAATATTAAAGATTATTTTTAGACATGATCCTTTGGTGTTCCCAAGGATTCTCAGAACTTTGTCAGGACAAACAAAACATACTTAGGTGAGGTTGTGGTCCCCTCTTGACAACAGATCCCAGTACTCAACTTTCCTAATATCTAAGGTTTCTAAAGATAACTGATAATTCTTCTTTTAAAAAGAAAAATAAATTAATCCCACTGCAGATATTCAGTTTTGACATCACTAGAACTGTGCAAAATAAGCAAAACAATTGGTCAGCCCTAGAGCCTGTCTTTTCCTTCAAGGGCCGCCACACTTGATGGATGGACATGCTGTGGGAACTGGAAGGGGGGTTGGATGGCGACGGGCTGAGATGTATAGCCATAACAACAACATTCCTTCACTGGGAGTCAAGGACCTTCAGTCTGCACCTGGAGAGGCATGACTGGGGAACAACTCATTAGGATGGTAACCTGATTGAACCATGTGATGGACATGTAGATGCAGGGGAAGGGACTTTGATTTTCCTTTGGGTGGGGAAAACCCAGGAGGCTTCAGCTTCGGGTTTTCCCAGATGTGCCAACATGACATCTCTAATAAAACAGAAATACGCCTGCCTTGGAGTCTTGCTTGGTTAGGGGGGTTACTTGGAACCCTGACACAATTCACTTTTGACGGACATAATTTAGAACATCCTCAAATTTAGCACCAAGTAAATTTACAGATTTTATCATTCACTTTACCTGGTTCTCTTTGGCTACTGAATTGCAAAGCAACAGAAAGAGAGAGGGAAATTATGAGCAGTACACCGAGGACATCATCAGGATAGCTTTCTCAAATCAGAATGGAATGATACCAGTTTTGGTGTAGCAAAAGAAAGACTGAGATTTGGAAGCCGGAAGAAAGACTGAGGTTAAAAAAAACGTACTCTGGATCAGGCTGAGGGCTGTAGAGAATAACACTCCAAGAAGAATTTCCTAAGTGCAGCTCTATGGGAGTGGCAATTTGGATAAGCAGCTCAAAATGCTTCCAGCTGCTCCATTTTAAGCCTCTCATCCTCGTGTGACTAAAGTGGAGCATCTGCAACCAGCCCTGTGCTTTCTAGTGCACACCTGCAGAGATAGACGTACACACACACACTCCCAAAGCAAAGCAATATAAACTGAAGGTAGAAGCAGAAATACATTTGCAGGCAGGAAATGTTATGCTATTTAGTTGTGCAGGCAAAATAGATGCCTCCCATGATCATTCCTGGTAAATAGATTGGAAAGAATTTCAGAAGCCTTGCCCTGCGCACTTCCCCTATTTTGTCACTTGGTTGGTCATTTTTCCCTAAGACAAATGGTTTTGTTTCATTTTTATTAGAAACACAATGAAAAGGCCAATGGAATCTTCAGTGTATGTGTGTGTGTGTGTGTGTAACAAACACTGTGCAATGAAAGAAAAAAAGCAGAGAAAGAGGACGTGCACGTCTGAGTAGCTCATCATATAATTTAGAGCACTGGAGGGGTGGAGGTAGAAACTCCTTAAAGCAACAATGCCAATTCTCTGGATTACAAATACACACATTCTCATTTTTCTTGAGAAGAGATTTGGGTTTAAGGAGCAGGCTATATACGTTTACATCAACATTCATGTAATATCATGGTAACCAACAGCAAATTCATTATTTATATTTACACTAGCTGATGACCCAGCGTTACCCGGGTGCTTATTTTTCCTAATCCTCTATTAGATAGGAAAAGGAATGTGTCGCGTAACACACACACACACACCACTTCAGCCATTCCCAACACATGCACGCACAACCCCCACCCTGCGTCCCATTTTGGGCCTAGTAGGCCTTCCTGCAGCCTCCTGGGAGCAAAAACAGGCCACGAGAAGGGACCTAGTATCACACACTCCTGCACTCTCCCCCATGCGTGGCAGAGCCCCAAAAATCAGCTGACTGGCAGAAGGCATGTGTGCATGTGTAGTGGAGCTGAGCTGGGCTTTGCGTGCCATCTGCGTGCCAGGACACACACACACACAAACACACAGGGTTTTAGGGGTGTCTTACCCCTAGTTTTCTACAGAGAGTAAGTCATCTGTGTACCAAACTTGGTTGAAATTACTTGAGGCATTCCAGTTATGCTGGTACACATACACATAAACACACACAGATACACACACACACACTATATATATATATGTGTGTGTGTGTTAGTTTTATGAGCTGATCAATAAATAAATCAGAGAGACTAGGATAGATCTATTTCGAGCTTTTTAGCTCTCATCAGCTAGCCATACCCTTACTGGGATTCGAACCGGGGCTGTATTGCATATCAGGCAAGAGCCTTTAACCATTCAGCCAGCCAGGCTTTCCCAATTGCATCAGCTGAGACAGGAGGATTAGTATCTATTGTTCCACAACACCCTGTTAGGGTCCCAATTAAGGGAGGAGACATGCTGTTTCCTTTTCTGCCTTTCGGCTCATCACCAGAGACCCTCTAGACAGAAAGCTATTAGTTTCGTTGTCTTTTTTTTTATGTGTGTGTGTTAGGTTTTTTGAGCTGATAAATAAACAGGGAGACTAGGATAGATCTATTTCGAGCTATTTAGCTCTCATCAGCTAGCTATACCATTACCCTTAATTGGGGCTTACCAGGGTGTTGTGACACAAGCATATACTTATTTCCCCCGTCTCAGCTGATCAGGATAGAACCAGTGGTCTGGTGGCAATTACAACTGCCTCACATGTAATACTTCCCTGGTTCGAATCCCAGTAAGGATATGGCTAGCTGATGAGAGCTAAATAGCTCGAAATAGATCTATCCTAGTCTCCCTGTTTATCAGCTCAAAAAACCCAACACACACACACACACACACACACATATTTCAACTAGATCTCCATAAGCATCAAAATATGGATTTAATACTTATAAATGATTATGTATCACCAATTCATTATCATTTCTTAGTGATAGTGGTCTTCTAATAGTGATACTTGGTCCACCGAAGCTGCTTCTCCAAAAGTCTTGCTATGCTGCCTCATCATAATGGGGAACGTCTGGGACGGTGTATATATTTCCAGTAGGATCACCCAAGCACTAAAGGTTATCCAGGTGCCTAGCTAAAGCATATAGGCACCTGCATGAAGCGATATAGGAAGATGATGGAGACAGACAATCACTTTCATGACAATAGCAATAGCACTTAGCCTTATATACCACCTTTACAGTGCTTTATAGCCTTTTCTAAGCGGTTTTTACAGAGTCAGCATATTGTCCTCAATAATCTGGGTCCTCATTTTACCCACCTCGGAAGGATGGAAAGTCAACCTTAAGTCAGTGAGATTTGAACTGCTGAACTGCAGCTGGCAGAAGTAGCCTGAAGTACTGCACTCTAACCACTGAACCATTTCAGCTCCCAATAGAAAAGGTACCCCATTTATTGTGCATGGGAGAAGGCAATGGTACGCCACTCCTGCATTTTTACCAAAAAACCCACGTAGATAGAAAATACAAAACGATACTGCATTACCTTCTATAAATAGACACAACATTTCCAGAGTTATGGAAGACAGCTTTATTTTGTCTTTCTAAACTGTGCAAGAAGACATGGAAATTTACACACTTTATGTATCCCAGGACTTTGCAAACTCTTTAAAGGAAGAGCTTTTTAGAGACTCATTGGGAGCATCAGCGCTATTCCAGACTTTACATAGTACACAAAAAATAAAGGATAAGCCTATGGAACTCACAAACAGGGAAGGGGAAGAGAAACCATAGATCCATAGACTGGAATTAAACTTTGTTAAATTGCACATACAGCACAAAGACATTGTATGGATCATACGTTGATGGGTCAAGCTTCTCTGCAGACTTGTGAAAAGCAGAATGGAAAGAGGAGTTTGGAAAAGTGACTCAGGATGCACATCCATATTCTGTGTAAAAACAACGCCATAATTTACATGTATTTTAAAAGAAGAATAAAAAAGAAGAGAGCAAGTCACACAACCAACTTATGTTCTAGAAAGAAAGACAAATCCATATCTCCAAAATACATATATCTAAAATAAATGATATTTCAAAATAAATATCACCATGCTGAGGCAAAGAAGGAAGTTACAAAAGTAAAACAGTCAATGCACACCATAAGCAGTGTACTCTATACAAACCATCCTTCCTCTCTGAGGAAAACAATCCTAGCACAACTGCAAAGTTCAGAACATTTTATTTTTTTAAAAAAATGTGTGTCAAAAGGTTAATTTTAAAGATTCATGGAAGTAAATTTTATCATTTGTTATATTTCGCTATAAACAATGTTGTCAAATGGATTTCAGGTTAACTGTAAAATGGGGCCACTCAGAATTTAATTTCTAGAATTTGTTCTAATTTGCTGTTTCACTAATATCTTTCCTTCCCCCAAGCTACAGTCATTTCGCCAAAACATCTTATTTACTGTACAAGGAACATACAACAGAAACCCACGTACATAGAACACTAGCAGTTCTACAGCACCCTATGTCTCATTCCAAGGAATCCTTATATTCAACTGAGCCTCAGTTGGGGGGAAAAGACAATATTCCTGGATGTGGTTCCTCTGGCTCTATCTTAAAGTTGGATTCTTTATCCTCATTGCTATATTCACCACTATCTGAATTTTAGCAGTCTGGCTTTGGATATAAACCACATGCCAAGAACCGCAGATTTTTGTTAACCGTAATATCAAAAATTTGAGAATGTGCAGATACTGGCTCCAAGTTTCTCATTTCTTAATTTTGAAATGAACGGAATCAACAAACAATATGCCCGCATTAAAGTCCTTTCCCAAGGAGCTTAATTTAGTGAAAGTCTTGACAGTATGGCTGTAAAATAAGCTAATTTGAAAATCATGACCATTATAAGAGAGGAAATGCAAGAAAGAAGAAATGTAGAAACTGGTAAAAGATTAGAAATCTATTGCTTTACAGAAAAAAAGGCAGGGGGAAAAATCACAGCAGTTAGGCACAATCACAGTTTCAAGGTTTTCATTTCCACCCATTAAGGTACGTCAAGGCTTTGCTTGTGTTCCCAAATCTGCCTACAAGTAGCAGGTAGTTCCAAGATTGATCAAGTTTCTCACAGTGGTCTGAAGGATCCTGAGCATCTCTCTGAGGGCACTGTATCTGCCTCCTCTCCTTTCTGCTTCAAGGGTATAATGTAGTTATCCATGTACTGCAAATTTCCTCGAAATTTTGTGTGTGTGTGTGTGTGTGTGTGTGTGTCTCTCTTTTTTTTTTTGCACTGATAATTTTTTTCTACTTTATTTAAAATGAGCATAGTGCCCTGATGAACAGAAGTGGTCATCACAACTAGACTGCTGGATAAGATGTCCACAATACAAGCTCTATTTAAGTGTTACAATGTATTGGTCATGCATACATCCCTACAGAATCCTGGCAAGCAGGCATTTCAACATGAATAGTTGATATGAGGTCAGGTTGCTAATCAACTAATTGTTGGAAGGACAGTTGTACATTTTCAAATTGGCGACAATTTCAGCATCACACATGGTGAACTTCAACAGCCAGAGAGAGTCAGTGGTCATCTACTTTAGCTCTTTTGGCTTTCAGAGAAAGATGCTGTAATGGGGAAAAAAAGATAGTATCATTTAAAATGTATACTCTCATAAATGCTCTAATGAACCAACTCTTCATCAAAGAGTTAATCAAAACTAGCAGCCTGCTAGCATCAAATTGAACGTTGCTTTTACACCTGTCTTGAAACTCCATTTGCCAATATAGAAATACAGGTAGTCCTCGACTTATGTCCACAATTGAGCCCAACATTTCTGAGCTAAGAGAGATGGTTGTTAAGTAACCTTTCCCCCATTTTATGACTCTTCTTGCCACAGTTGTTAAGTGAATCACTGCAGTTGTTAAATTAGTAGCATAACTAATTTCATTGTAATTTTAGTACAATGACAATAAAGATTATTATTATTATTATGATTGCAAAATGCATCTGGCTTCTTCACTGAATTTGCTTGTCAGAAAGTGACCCGATGGGACATTACAATTATCATAAAGATGAGTTGGCTGGCAAGCATCTGAATTTTGGCCATGGACATGTTGCAACGATTGTAAGTCTGAAAAAGGGTCATAAGTCATCTTTTTCAGTGCCGTTGTAACTTTGAACCGCCATTAAACGCATTTTTGTAAGTCAGGGACTACCTGTAATTGCTATTTTGAAGTTGTCAAAATGTGGGCGCCTGGTAATACAAAAACAAATAAAATGAGGAAAACACATCTTGCAAAGTTGCAGGCTTTTGGAATTTCTTCATCAATAGAATTTATATTATATTGAAGCATTCCACTGTTAATCAGATGGAGTAATATAGTCATTCCAAGTTGCATAATACTCATTGCTCTCTTGATGTGACAGATGGTGGTGAAGAATAATTCCCAAGGCTAACTGCAATTGGTTTTTTCCCTCTTCATTCTACTTGTCTCCTAAAGAAAATATATGCCATGGTCATTGATATTACCCTGAAATCATCTCTCCTTTACATTTAATAATCTAAGGGATCTACCTATTCATAGAACACCACTTTGTTAACAATGCTCCTTCTCTCTTTCAAAGATTTGCTAGTTCCTACTGCTCCCTGAAATAAGACTTAATTGTAATTAATGGGATTTCAAGAATAATGTGGGTTTTCATTTTGTGTTGACTTTTTAGAAAAACAGCCACTCTTTATCGAACAACTATCTCATTTAGCAACCAATTTTAACCTTGAAGTATATTATAATCTAACAAGCACTTTAAAAGTGAAATACAAAACACAAGAAAATATGATAAGAGCTGCCAATACAGCAGTGATACCGTTTGGAGTCCATGCCGAGCCCGTACCGTTCCTTGCTGATAGAAATGAGGGGCCAGTTCCAATAACCAAGTAGATTTCATAGCTGTAACATCTCGCATGTAATACTTTGAAGTCTGTATAACTTCATTGTACACTACCCTAAAGATAGGCGATAAAAAAAGAATAAACTATATAGTGTCTGAGACTTGACATCTGAGTAGTAGTAAGTTATTAGTAAGTAGTCGTAAGGAGTACATTAATTATTTTCCAACATTTTACCCTTAGTATAACTTCTTGGCATGATATGGCATGGCGTAAGATTCACCAACATACTTTGGCCAGATTAGAAGCTCAACTGCAGACAAGCATAAAGCCACATGAACAACAAACAGATGAGGTTTCATTTCGGTGCAAAGGTTTTATGGACTTTTATATATTTTCAAGGGTTTAAAGGGAGACTTCAGCTGGTCCAGAATGCAGCCGCGCGAGCAATAATGGGAACCTCAAGGTTTACCCACGTAACACCGCTCTTGCGCGAGCTGCACTGGCTGCCTGTCGTCTTTCGGGTGCGCTTCAAGGTGCTAGTTGTCATCTTTAAAGCGCTCCATGGCTCGGGACCTAGCTATCTGCGGTATCTGCGGGATCGGATCCTGCCCCATACATCCTCACGGCCGATTCGCTCCCACAGAGAGGGACTTCTCCGGGTGCCGTCCACTAGACTTTGTCAGCGGGCGACGCCCAGGGGAAGGGCCTTCTCTGTGGCAGGCCCAGCCCTCTGGAACGACCTTCCCCCCGACATTAGAACAACCACGGACCTCCGCTCCTTCCGTCTAAAATTAAAAACACATCTTTTCTGCTTGGCCGGCCTAGGGTAGTCTCTTTTTAATTAATTGGGGGATTTTAGCGCAGGGATAATTATTTAATCTGCCTTTTAATTTTATATTTATTGTTTTTATGTTTGTATTTTGCCTGTTTTTAACTGTTTTTTAATTCCCTGTGCCCCGCCTCGAGTCCCCTCGGGGAGAGAGAGCAGGTTATAAATAAAACTATTATTATTATTATTATTTATTATTAAATTCAAGGTTTTTTTCTCTCACTCATGCCTCTCTCATTCATGCCTCGAAGTCTGGTGGTTGTGTTACTGTAATAGTTTTCCCCAGATTTAGGAAAGAGAATAGCAATTTGGGAATTTTATAAACCAAGAACATAAACACATTCTTCCTTGCTCAGACAAAATATAGGCAGCCTATGATTTATGACCACAATTAAGCCCAGAATTTATGTTGCTAGTGAGTAATTTATTAAGTGATTTCCCTCCCTTTTTACAACTTTTCTTGCCACGGTTGTTAAGTGAATCACACCTCTTAAATTAGTGACAGGGTTGTTTAGTGTATCCAGTTTCCCCATTGACTTTGCTTGTCAGAAGGGGATCTCATGATCCAGGGACACTGCAATGGTCATAAATATGAGCCAGTTGCCAAACATCTGAAAGTAAATCATGTGATCCTGGGGATGGTCCAAAGGTCCTAAGTGTGAAAAATGGTCCTAAACCACTTTCTTCAGAGCTGTTGTAACTTTGAACAGTCATTAAGCGAACTCTTGTAAGTTGAGGACTACCTATATTAACCAACTTCTTTCATGAATCAAAGGAAAGCTAGAAAGAGGATCAAGAAAAGTCCATCCTAACAAATTCTTCAGTAACCTAATCCTTTTCCCCTTTCAATAAATCTAGTTAAAGAAAATTTTGTGAGAATTCTGCTTTTTGACAATCTGCTAAGTCTAAAAGATACATTTATCTTTATATCATCTCTAGCCTGGGGATCATTGGCTTCCAACTCACGAGTCCCTACCATACATGGCTCATTAGAAACAGCATCTATTAAATGCTTTCCCATTATTATCCCATAAGAAACTACATCAGATAGAGACCATAAGCCTCAATATGAACATCTATGTGTTATAAATTAATAGAGAGGGAGAGGGAAAAAGAGAAATACAGTAGGTAGGTAGGGAGAAAGAGAGTAGCTAGGTAGGTAAATAGATAAAGGGAGAGAGAGAGAGAGAGAAATACAGTAGGTAGGTAGGTAGGTAGATGTTTCTAGGTGTATTTACCCATGTCCTGGAGAAGGAAATCGCTGTAGCACCTAAAACTTTGTTTCTGCTGGGACAGCACTTGACCAATGTAATGCTCATCAACCATTCTAATTAAACGGGCTTTCCGAAAGAAAAAAGTTTTTGCACTCTGCAAACCTCCCCAAAACGGCCCGTTTTTTGCGAAAACCGGCCTGTTTTTTTTTTTTTCAAATAAAAGGCATGAATAGCCTTGGGGGGGGCTTGTAGAATGCCCTGTGGGGTGGGCCCCCCAAAAACGAGCACAAAATGGCCCATTTTTCACGTAAACAGGCCGGTTTTTGGTCAAATAAATTACATGCATAGCCTTATGAAGGCTTATAGAGTGCTGCTGGGGGCTGGGGGGCAAAAAACGGCCCATTTTCTGCTCATTTCTGCCCTCCCCAGCCCCCAGGAGTTCTCTGAAAGCCTCCATAAGGCTCTGCACTGCCATTTTGGTGAAGGGGCGGGGGTTCAGGAGGCAAAAGAAATGCTGTATTCGGCTTATAAGATGCACCAAGATTTTCAGCCTCTTTTTAGAGGAAAAAAGGTGCATCTTATACTCCGAAAAATATGGTAATTGACAATTATACCTGACAATAATCTAATTATGACCTTGCATGGGAATTAGCAACATTCATATATGATTATTAGGATTGATCCAAGTTGATCCTCTCCATCCAGACCTTCAGATACAGAGCTATAATTGACGGCATCATCAAGTTGGTCCTGGATCAAGATGCATTACTGGGCATAATTAGCATACTGGCAATATCTGACCCCAACCAATGGATGACCACAGATAAATGTTTTCATGTAGATGTTCAGCAGAAGAGGAGAAAGCACTGAATTCTGCAACACTCCAAAAGTGAGACGCTCTGTGACCTTTGTCCAACCATCAATATTGATCAGAACCAGTCATAGAGAAAGGAAAACCACTGTAAAATAATAACTCCCATCACAAACCCTCAAAACCAGTCCAAATTCTGTAAGTCAACAATACTAAATATTTATGTTAAGAAATCAACAATCATAGACAGACCAAATAATCAGCAAATATGCTTAAATATAATGTCTTTTAATATCTTCTAGCAGTCAATGCAAACAATTCCAAATAGAGACTATGAAGTCTCTATTCATAAATCAATGAGCAGAATTCACTCAAAATGAAATCATTCCATTTTGTATCTTGTAAACTAATTCACCTTCTAAATTACAATATTTCAAAGCTAATATTGGCTTTCCATAAATTACAATGTCAAAACCATAGAATTTTTTTTAAAAACTTAGCTTACCAACGAGGAGGTTTCTCTGCATACAGCACAGAGGTGGGATGTATGTAGAGTTCATGATCATCACGAATAGTCCTTGAAATAAGAATATTTTAGAAATACAGTATTTACCAATGCAACATAACAATGTTTATGTATAGTACAAGCTACTATCAATGTCCTCAAATACTGGCATGATCAGCATGTTACTAAATCAGCCTTCAAACTATCCCAACTTTCTATAGTTTGAAATCTCCTCTTCATTTTTCAAATGAAGCAGATTTTTTTCAAGAAAAACCTCTCTCCTCTACCTAATTGGATTTAGTTCAAGGGAATTCATTATCAGGATGACCAGTTTGCCCAAACGGAGAAAGCATATTAGAAACCAATTGTTCCAACTGATGGCTGTCCAAAATTTTTTAATGAACTCAAATAGTGATTATTTTATATCTCACGTACGTATTAAGAATAATCTTGAACAAACTTCTTCAGTTCAATCATGATTAGCCTATGTTAGCTAAATGAAAACAGTAACATTTCTATTGGTTTTGGAAGAATTTACTAGAATGAATACTTTGTGCTTATATTTTTAATTTAATTTTAATTAATGTACCCTGTGCTTTTTATATTAACTGTTTGCTGTCAACCAGATGCTGGATAAAAATAAATTTACCTGTAACACCCAGTAGAATGAAATCTGGCTGCATTAGCAAAAAATCCAGAAACAATACATCTTAGAACAGGGTCTGGATCACCTATAAGAAAGAGATGGACTTGTCATTTTACAATGAGCATGTATGAGAGATAGGTATTTTGGTATCCTCCAGATATTCTGACTTTCAAATCATAACAACCAAGCATCAGAGCTGCCCCCCAAAATATATGGAGAGACAAAGTTATCTTTTTCAACAAACCTGAAAGGCTCAGTTTAAAATGAAAAATAATAGCAATAATTACAAATTAGTGGTGGAAAAAAAGAAAAGGAAAGTTCTTCTCAAAAATACATCTTTCTGACACAAAAATGTGTTATAAGAGACAATGCCTATAAATAAATGAGTACTATTACCATGTTTTTCTCAAAAGAAGTCTGGGTCTTATTTTTTTTTGACCCCCGAAAAAACAGCTAGGTCTTCTTTTTGGAGGGTTCTAATTATTGACTCATCTCGCAGCGGTGGCACCAACAACCCCACCCAGCAGGAGCCCACTGCTGGCCCACTTTTTCTGTGACCACTTGCTGCCACTCGCACACATCACCCCAGCCTCTGTTTCGCCTTCAGATGCCTGGTGGAAGGCATCTGAAGCCGATAACAGAGCTCTAGATTTGGAGCTGTTATCAGCTGCAGATGCCTTTCGGTCAGGCATCTAAAGGCAAAATGGAGGCCAGGGCGATGCATTTGAGTGGCGGCAAGCAGCCCCAGAAGGTGAGGCAGGTGTTGGGGTGTGTGAGGCCTGGTAAATAGGGCAGCTCCACCACCCCCATCCCCACCCTAGCTTAATTTTTACCTGTGTGCCTCGCCCTACCCCCTGTGGGTGGGTGGGTCTTAATTAGGGCTATGGGGGGGGGTGTTAATTTGATTGCATGCACACTAAAATGTGATAGGGCTTCTTTTCAAGGTGGGTCGTCTTTTTGGAAAAACACAGTACATACTATACAAAGCAGAAAAATTCTATTCAGCAGATTAAACATGAAAAGTGCATAGTAAACACGTTGGTAAATTAAGGCAGTTCATACCTTCACTAGATTTTTTTGGCACTTTGAACTTGACAAGAAGTTTTTTCAGCTGCTCCCTTACAATTGTGGCTCTAACAAGACCTTTATAATTCAGAAAGTGTTCCTGACACCACTGAGAACTTTTGTTGTGCTACAAATAAAAAGGAAAAGCTGAATCACACCTACAAAATTTCTACCACAAAGTGTTAGCACTTTATATGCAGTTTTCTGGTTTCCTTAATGTCGTGAGAATGAATATACACACAAACTTTCCCACTCTACACTACAAGGTAAAACTAATCTCAAAAACTTTGAACTTTTTCAAAATAAAAGCAGTGCAATTTGAAAAATACACCCTATTTTGCCAGTTCAAATAATAAAATATCCTTGATATCCTTTATTAAAACTTCACAAACTGAAACTTACTGTTAAATTTAATTTATCTCATCCTAAATCTTAATTTCTACTGAGAAAGCTATTGCACATAGCAGAATTCTGTAAAAAAGACATTAACACTTACATGAATACATAATTGAAAGATAAGTAAATATGCCCCAAGTTACACAACATAAGTAATTATATAGATTAAGAATCTCAGCATTAATTTTAAATATTACATGTATTTATCTCTTGCTGTAAGAGATAATTATTAAAGAAGTATGTCTACAAAATACACCACATGCTGTTAAATTTCTAAAATCACAATACTTCAGGATTTTCACTTATCTTTGCTGAGCTTCTTGCCTTCATTACAACTAAAATTATTAGCTTTAGAAAACCCATCAAGTTTAAATGATTATTGCAAATGATATTTTGATACATATTGACATCAGTTGGAATCACTGCTAGAAAAACCCAAAGATTATTTTGTACTTTAGTTTAGCTGCTTACTTTTATAAAAGCTTCATAGACATTAAGCATCGTGAGATGGTCACCCTCCTCAACAGCAAATTTTCTGTGTTCTCTTATCTGAAATGGAGAATTCTTTTATATAGCAAACAACAGAAGCCGGAATAATTTTCTGTTAATTTTCAAAAAAAGTATACTCTAAATAGGTTAAATCTGCATTTGAACAAAGTTTCAACTAACCCATGAACATAACAGTCTTGTCAGCATTATACTTCAAATGATATTTCAATAGGTGTAAGTACTCAGAAGTAAAATCATATCAAAAACTACTTCATTAATGTAGTCACTGTAATGTTTTTAATTAAACAGATAATAAGGAGGCAAAAATATAAAATGAAAACAAGGTATCCAAGTGAACAAGTCAATGCAAGCAGTCTAGAAGTGTTTCAAAGTTATGTCAGTGGGTATAAACCAGCACTTACAGCTAGTACTTTATGGTTTGGAGGAACTGTGAAGATATTTTGGATTTGCATCATGGATGCAATGCTCAGAATCTCTTGGGAGCAGCCAAAATTTCCTGGAAAATGATTTAACGGGAAAAAAAATCATTGTCATGGAGCAATGCTTCCTTTGTTACACATTTCCAATTAAAACAGCTATCACAGAATTATATCTCCTATACTGCTTTCTCCATACTCCTACCTCACTTTCATAACCCAGATGAACCCATACTCCTGCTTCACTTTCCTATCATGCATCTACATCTAACAAACAGCAAAATATTTATTTTTAACGATAAGTACACATTGAACATTTTAATTGCAAAGTAAGAGGAATTTATACTCCAAATTATAATAGAACATATCACCTGATTCTAGGAGCATCTTTGCAAACATAGGATTTAAAGGGAACTCAGCTATTCTAATTCCCAGAGGTTCAGTGAGACGACAATATTTATCCAGTCCTGCAGGAGAGAAAAAAGCAATGATACAGAATGTAAATACTGGTAATTCAGAATGCTTTAAATGTAAAATGTTAAGAGTATAGAAAGACGTTATTGACTGTATTATTTTCCAGAGCTAAAACCATATTCCTGGGATCTTTGCATTATATGAGTTGCTATATCTTCAGCATAGCATTCATATAACAAAAATGTAGTCAATGATGAATGTTGAAATCTACATATCCTTTCCCCCCCAGAAGAATGCAGTACCTCCTATTATTTTTACAGGCTGCAATCTTAAAAGCATTTCTTAACAACAGCCTTTTTGTATAAAATGTATTGCATTTTTGTAATTATAATTTTGATGTTGCCTTTGACTTTTCAGACCTGATCTAAAGATGGAAGCACATATACGAGATATATAAATATTACCATCAAAAGTTCAAAATGCACATGAAAAATGCAATGACAACCAGAGGATTCTTCTAAAGTGACCTAAATTATCAGCAAACAAATTTTATAGCTTACTAAGGATTTCATCAATCTTTCTAAATACTACAAACTATTCACTGAAAATATGTTCTATGCATAACTAAGCCTTCATGAAAGTACCTGTCTTCAAAGCCAATGAATGAGAACGCATCAGATGGCATCACAAAAAACAGAAAGCTGAGAATACAACAGGCTCAATAATTTTTCAGTACCAAACTCGAAAACATAAATGAACCATTAAGCAAAGAGCAGCCCCTTGAGCCAACTGAGCCAAATGAATGGGTGTTAGAATTGCTAAGGAAGAAAAGGCTGAATTTCTGCAAGAGAAATTCCATTTCTTCTTTTACAATATCTATTTTATTACTGAACTAGTTTATGTAAAGCAGTGTCTCAATCTCAGCAACTTTAACATGGATGGACTTCAATTCCCAGAATTTTGCCAACCTGCATGCTGGGGAATTCTGGGAGTTAGGCCACTTATCTTAAAGTTGCTGAGGTTGAAAAATACTGAAATAAAGTAATTTAAATTCTCAGAATCAGTTATCGAGACATATTTTACTTCAATTCAATTTCAGACAAGGCTTCTGTTTTTAGCCATCTTTTATTTTAGGACCATGAACCTACTGATTAACAATCAATACATAAATATCTAAAAATGAGATTAATTCACCAACAATGTATTACTCTCATAAATAATAGATAGCACAAAGTTGCAAAGAATATACAAGAAACGCTGCAATGCCGATTACATTCACTAAAAGCCATAAACATTCACTTTCACTCCCTCTAGAGTTAAAAATAAACAAAGACACCATCTTACCTCCTAAAGCATACAACAGCTCCAGAGCTTGCACCATTGACTGAGCTGGTGGAGGCTAAAGAAAAAGGAGTAATATAATAATGCTCTGTTTGTTATAGAAGGATATTTTCAATTTAGAAACTCCCCTTTCTATGAATTCAAGAAGGAATTGGTAGTCTCCTATTGTAATCTACCTGACTTCAAAAGGTTTGGCACAGATTAAAGAAGAATCCACTTAAAAGACAATGTTTGGGGGAAGAGCCATGTCTTGGATCTGTGCTAGGAAGCTTTTCTAAAGAGACAGGACAGCCACTGGGAAGGCCTTCTTCCAACTTCCCATTAAATAACAACATTTAAGGGAAGGGAGCATAGAGGACCACTATATGTAACCTAGTAAGACAAGCAAATATCTTCAGGAAGAGTTGATCCCAAAGTAACCTGGCCCTCTGCTTTGTAGGGCTTTAAAAGTCATTCAAAACCTTGAATTGCACCTAGATAACAATTGGGAGCCAGGGCAGCCGACACAGCATTAATGTAAGTTGGGTGAACTGTGGGGCACCCAAAACTGTGTGTGCCAGTTTTGGATCAGTTGCAGTTTCTGGATGGTCTTCAATGACAGCTCCATGTAGACAGCACTGCAGCAATCCAAACAGGAAGTTTGGATTGCTTGAGTGATTATGAGCAAGGCCTTCCAGTCCAGGAATGGCCCATTAGTGTATAAGATGAATTTGTGCAAAGGCTCTCCTGACCATGGCTGCCAACATGACTTCCAGAAAGGAGTCATGTATCCAGGAAGATACCTAGGCTGGGTGACTTTATGAAATAAGTGAGACTATCACCAATCATTGATGTCATTTGTTCACTCAAATCTCTTTAATATCTAGAGAACCCAGCTGAAGCTCTGACAGTATTCAGAGACACCAACATTTATAAAATCTGAAAAGAAATATTTTTTCATAGAATTCAAAATACGTATATACTTATCTTCATATAATTTTGAATCCTGTTTAATGCAACTAACTGTATAACCGTGCAGTTTCTCTGTTTGTAGAGGACTGCACCAAACACATACAGCTCTACAAAGGAACTATACGTAGCTATTTCAGACCCAAGGTTTTGGTGCAAACGTCACTGAGGTTATGCTGGTATATGTAGGCTGAAGCAAAGTAATATTAAAGTAATGTATGAAAAGCATGAAATGAAAAGGGAAACAGCTTTTGGGATCTGCCCTGTTTTGATTCATACAATAAAACATTGCAAAGTAAATGGAGTGACTGATCCAAAGCCCCACCCCACCCCTTCAATGTGCTGCACATTCAAACAAGTGCTTTTCTATGGGTCTTTATGGCACATGTCTAACATCCTTATCACTTTGCATCACTCATTTTCATATTGTGCTATGGTTAGGGTTTACCATAAACCTTCCCATACTAAAGAATGGTGGGAAATAGAGATATTATTAAAAAAAAGGATAGGAGATCTGAAGAGTTATTTTTTCTCCTGATAATATGTTAAATACGAAAGATTAAACAAGGTTTTTTTACTTACTGAGAGGAAGGGAAACCTAAGCACATTGTCAATTCCTAATGCCTTAAGCTGCAATATAACCGGTGCCAGGTTACTGCGTTGCATTTCAGGAATGGTGGACTGTGGCAACTTCTCAAAGTCTTCCTCTATGGAGAAAGCAAAGTTCTCCGTGATTACGTTTTAAACATGAATCCTTCCAGTTATAAGATTCCACAACTCAATTAATAATGCATATTAAAATCATTTGTTCCAACTGAAAATAAGACTTTTTAAAAGTGGTGCTTTGGAATGTACTGAAACACATACAAAGCAGCTCTTTTTGAATCATTAAAGCAGCTACATATTTTCCCTACTTGTGCACTATCACCACATATTAAATGCAGGCAAAATCTTCATCTGCAATATAATTTTACAGAGCCAGAAGAATATAGTAAGGAACATTTGTGAGGTGGGGAGGGGCACTGGTCTTCAAAACAATGTTAATTCCTGGTGTCTGCCTGGAGAAGTCTCTGCAGTTTTGTTGGCAGGAAGTGGTTTGCCACTGCTTCTGTCCTAGGGTTGAGAGGGAGTGACAGGTCCAAGGTCACACAACTGACTTTGTGCCTAAGACAGAACTAGGATTCTCCCAGTTCCTTGCTTGATGCCTTAACTATTACACCAAATTGCCTTTCAAGGAAGAGTTATCTGGCTATTAAGAAATGTTTCCCCGAAGCATTCTGTAACACAACCTCTTGTTCAGCATTATGAAGATATGAAGAAAAGGAAATTACAGGATAATCTGCTTCCATAACATATTGAGGAACATAATAGGGAAGAGAAATTAAAATGAACCATGAAATTCTATTTTGGGGTGGGAAGGTGAATTATCAACAAAATTATCTCGATGTAATATTTTTTTAAACTATCCGCATAAGGAACAGTTTAGAATAAAATAACAGAGTTGGAAGGGACCTTGGAGGTCTTCTAGTCCAACCCCCTGCCTAGGCAGGAAACCCTACACCACTTCAGACAAATGGTTATCCAACATCATGTTAAAAACGTGCAGTGTTGGCACATTCACAACTTCTGGAGTCAAGTTGTTCCACTGATTAATTGTTCTTGTCAGGAAATTTCTCTTAGTTCTAGGTTGCTTCTCTCCTTGATTATTTTCCACTCATTGCTTCTTGTCCTATCCTCAGGTGCTTTGGAGAATAGCTTGACTCCCTCTTTTTTGTGGCAGCACCTGAGATATTGAAATACTGCCATCATGTCACCCCCAGTCCTTCTGTTCATTAGACTAGACATACCCAGTTCCTGCAACTGTTCTTTATATTTTTAGCCTTCTGTCCCCTAATCATCTTCGTTGCTCTTCTCTGCACTCTTACTAGAGTCTCAACAACTCAACAACATTTATTAAGGGTTTTTTTTAATGTAAAATATAGACAATGAAGTTGAATCTATTATTATAATTCTACGTTAAACAGCTCAATTATGAAACTATTGACAATAAATTAAAACTCCACGAATAAGCGCACTCTACCTGTGTAAAGTCTGTAACATTTTCCCGAGCGATTCCGTCCAGCACGACCAGCTCTCTGATTTGCTGAGGCCTTCGAGATTGGAACAACCACAAGACATTCAATGGCTGTTTTGGGATTATAGGCACGAAGCTTCACAAAGCCGCAGTCAACAACAAATGAAATGCCATTGATTGTGATAGAGGTTTCTGCAATGTTAGTAGCCACTATCACCTGAAAGGACCAAGGTAAAAATCAGTTCCTACCTCATAAACAACTAGGTAAATTTGAGAATATAACAACTATGACGTGTTTGAAGGGCTGCTTTAAAATCCCACCAAAAAAATTAAACAAAACTAGAACTGTAAGAAATGCTGATTATTCCCTTTTGACTAAGGACTTATGTAACATGTACAAAATATTGCTGTACTGAAATTTTTTCAGTGTTTTAAAATGGCTATTGCCATTTTAAAACACTGAAAAATTTTCAGTACAGCAATATTTTGTACATGTTAAATCTGTACAAACTGCAGATTAGGAACAGATTTCTACAGACAAAATTACAGCCCCCAGTCAGTAGATAAACTTTCCAGAATAAATAGTCTAACAGTTAGATGAAAAGCTGTATTGCTGCTTTCCTTCTTAAAAAATAAAATTAAGAACAACTGTTCTTTCATCTGATATTGAAAATGAAAGTTCATAATTAAGTAGGTTGGGGGGGGGGGGCACAAGGAAAAAGGAATAATGCTGAGGAAAGAGTTGCATGCTTAACAATATACCAGTAGAGTAAATTCTGTCTGGTTTGCATTCAGCATTTCTAACAGCCAAATTATGATCTGGAATGTCCCAGCAGATGATATATTTTTGAACATGATATAAAATATAATAATATCTATATTTTAATATAATATAAAACATGCATATCCTATCCAAACAAATTAAGTAGGAGAAGATGGGTACCACACACACACAAACACCCAAACATACCAAGCCTACCCAACTTGGCATCCTTTAACGTACCGATACTGTAATGTTCTATCATTTCTGTCCAGAATATTTATGCTGGAAATACTGGGAGTTGCAGCCTCAATACAGGCATGAGGCTTGGAAATTATATTTAAGAACAATAAGAATATACTTTTACCTTTCTCACATTATGAGACATCCTTTCAAAAACTTTCATCTGCTCAGTAGCAGGCAATCCAGCGTACATAGGGAGGACACGTAGGTGCTTCTTCATGCCTGTGCGAGCGATGATTCGAGCTTGTTCTATCAACATAGAAACAACTGTTTCTACTTCTTCCTAGAAAAGTAGTTGAGTGATTGACAGATTAAATTATATTTACTGTACCTTCAAGACATATCATGGGGCTGAACTATTTTTAAAAGGAGACATCTAATCTAGCTTCTCATAAAAAAAATATATATCCCTGTCTATGATCTTTAAAAAGGCCAGTTAATTGTGTGACTAGGATGCTAAGCATCTAAGTGATTTTCTTCCAATGCGCCACAATACTTAACAGTCCAATACAGAGAGCAGAATGGGAACTTTCATTCTAGAGCCTTGCACAACCATCAATAATGGCTGTTTTTAGAGGACTTCATACAAAATGGATAACAGAAAAGTAAGTATCAATTATTGGGGGGTTTTCTTTTCATTTTTAGTTTAAATATAATTTCCCTGCAAATTCCAGAAGTTGAATGGAAAATGTATATATGTGGACTTTGAAATTAGGTACACCTTCTTTTTCAGGCTTCTTTAGATTTTTGCCACCTTTAGATTTGCACAAAGGTTTTGGTAGAAGGCCGGGAACTGTCAAGACAAATGATGCAATTATTTGACTACTCTGTCTTCTTTTTCATTCTCATTTGTGAAAAAAATAGTTCACAGAGGTAGAATATGTAGTATCTCTTATTATTCTAATTTCTTCTTATTTTTCATCTCATTCTAAACTATGATTTCTGGTCTTTTGCAAAACAAAAAAAATATCCCCAAATTTTCATATGACACTTCATATATACTTCAGTACATTTGAATACTGCTATTCTATTCCTTAGTGATAAAATAAATGCCTATCACTTAACATGTGAAAACAGCTGGTAGGTCTTATTCCACCTATTATAAGAATGGGCTACTTCACAAATGGAAGTTTGGGAAGAGTACTACCCTTTGGCAACAACAGAAATGGCCTTTCCAAATACTCTGAAATATGCTGGCATGCAGTGTTTACATACCTAGTAGAAGTATTTTCCCTTAAACTATCTACGTGAGGATTATGTGTTGTCATAATGATGCAAAGGAATGTCTAAATGCAAAGTAATATATTGCTTCATAAAATAAAAAATGCTCGAAGTGCAGTTCACCCAATTGATTGTTACAATATCGTTATGTGTGAAGCAGGCCTACAATTGTCATAATTATATTTCTAACTATTAAACACATTTTAGCTATCAAGCACATTCCAATTGCTCTCAACAGTCCCAATCCATGTTGTATCATATCCTACAAATTTTTCAGATAGAAAAATATGTGGTAATCCCATATACTTCAGCACCTCAGATCCCGACCTCTATATATGCTATTTGCCTTGATCCATTAAAGCTAGAAGTGAAGAACTTGTCTTAGTTTCAAAAATAAGTGGTGTTCAATATAAAGATTAGAAGTACACATTTATTTTATTTATTTCAATTTCTATAGCCACCCATTTTGGACAAGTGATTCTGGGTAGAAAACAATCGTAAAATGTTCATGCACAAACCATTCTTTGCTGCTTTCTGGTATTGAACTGGCACACGTGTTTCTTGTGCTCTGTTCCGCCCAGATTTAAATAGGATTGCTTTTGTTCCAGGCAGAGATGGTTGACAGAGAGTTTGAAAAAATGCCAAGGACACTGGCAAATGAAAGTACAAGGAAAGGGAAAGACTGTAGAGGGCAGACTAGTGCGTGATACAGAGAAGGAAACAGAACAAACAACACACATCAGCCTTGCTCAACTCAATCTGTTTCATCTAAATCAGTGTCCCTCAATTTCATCAACTTTAAGAAGCCTGGGCTTCAACTGGCTGTGGAAGTCTAGAAGTTGAAATGCATACCGGTACCTCTTAAAAGTTGCTGAGATCGAGATACACTTATCTAAATCAGAACAGCTAAAAATTCCTAGGTTTGTTTCTGCTGATTAATGGCCATTTCAAAACAGTTTGGGAAAATCTCTGAAAATGCCTTGGTTTGTTCCAGGTTCAGAACAAAACAGGTTTCCTGTATCTTGCACTTCTCTATATGATCTTATACCCACTGGAAGCAAAAGGGAAGTTCTACAACTTTATTTGCTGCACCACAAGCAGGGAAGAAATATTCATAGATTACTCACTCTTGTTTATTATTATTCTAAAATAGGCAAATACATTCCATTAAAAGAAAATGTCTAAATATTTACTTTTGATATTTGCACTGCCTCAAGTGTGTGTGCGTCTCTCATGTGCATACACATACATACACTTTCCTTGTCTCATATTCTCCTGATAGACCTTAACCACAAATCACAGCACTCCAGGCAAGGGGTCAGCAACCCGCATCTCTGGAGCCGCATGTGGCTCTTTCGTCCTTCTGCTACGGCTCCCTGTTACTGGTCTTCTCTACAATTGACAGGGCTTTTGGTTAGGACAGATTTGGTTAGGACAAAAAGGATGCCACGCTAGAAGACTCTATGGTGGGGAAATTGGACTTCTGGTAAGTTCCAGAATTGAATGGGGGGGGCTTTGTGGCTCTTTGAGTGTTTAAGGTTGCCCACCCCTGTTCCAGGCCAATAGAGTCCAATATTATAGTTCACTTCTCTCAGTCACTAGATTCTGGAAGTCTAATATAACCAATATTTTAAGTTAGATGTGAACAGCAATCTTGCATGAAATAAAGTCAACATATTATCTTACATCAAACCAATAATTTCAAGAAGACAAAAGTTTATTTTGCATCTACCTGGCCAGTTAAAAATGCCAGTATATCGCCATCACCTTCTGAATTATGAATTTTCATGACCGTTTCCACAGTTGACTTCACATAATCTGGAACAGGGCTATTAGGGGAAAGGGGAGAAACATAATAAATTTCCCAATGAAGAATAGTACTATTTCTATTTATCACCAGGAATAAAGGAAATACAAATAGATTTGATCCTTTTAACAGGCTCAAAAAATTAACTCTAACTACTCTTTTCAGTTTTCTTCATAATACATTTGACATTACTAAACATTCTATAATTCAATTTCTATACACATGCTTAAAATGTTATTCCACACAAGTGGAAAAAATAGTTCAACAAACAGTAAGTATCGTTCAGGATATTATTAAAAATCTAATTTTTAAACAATGCAAAATCAATATACACTCAAATGTAGCATATCTGAATAATCTATATCGAGTTTTTAAATCTGGTTCTAATGGCCTTCAGTAACTATTTTCCCACAAGCAACTTTTAAACTTTCAACAAGGAAGTAGGAATTAAAATTGTTGTTATCATATACAAGGTATCTTACCCAAGCATATCTCTTTATCATAGAATTGGAATGGGCAGACTCACACAAGGAAATATTTTAAAAATATTTGAAGTAGAATGTGGTGGAAAATCTAGATTCCAGTGCCTAATATGTGTCATTCCACAAAGCACTCAAAGTAAAAAAGAACTGACTAAATATTAGTCAGTTAGTCCAGAATGCGGCCGCATGGATAATTATGGGAGCGCCCAAACACTCCCATATAACACCTGTCCTACGCGAGCTCCACTGGCTTCCTGTGGTCTTTCGGGTGCGCTTCAAGGTCCTAACGACCATCTTCAAAGCGCTCCATGGCTCGGGACCTAGCTATATGCAAGACCGCCTCCTGCCCCATACATCCCTGGGACCGACACACTCCCACAGAGAGGGCCTCCTCAGGGTGCCGTCGATAGGGCAATGTCGACTGGCGGCGCCCAGGGGGAGAGCCTTCTCTGTGGCAGGACCAGCCCTTTGGAACGACCTGCCCCCTGAAATCCACACCATTCCTGACCTCCGCCTCTTCCGCAAATGTCTTAAGACTCATCTCTTCCAACTAGCCAGCCTTGCGTAACCCCAGCACCGCCAGTTGTAAATGGGGATTTTAAAATGGTTACAACACAGGCACCTAATATCTCTGTATTTTGTGTTTATTGATTTAATTCTATGTTCGCCGCCCCGAGTCCCTTTGTGGTGAGATGGGAGCGGGTTATAAATATGAAAAATAAAATAATAAATAATAAATTACAGTATATTCACATATGCACATCACTTTACGAAGCTAATGAAATAGGCTCATACAGAAATAATACTTTTCCTTCAAAATGGCTACAGAACATGTTTTATCTATTATAGATTAATATGGCTACTCTTCCTGAATGTTTTATCACAATTAAATTGAACACTTCTCACTTCAGTCAGTTGTAAAAGTAGCGATGTTACAAGAACATAAAAGGGACAAGCAAAAGATTATCCACCTATGAACATCCACATTTCTTGCTTAGCACAAGTGCAGAAGCAAGCATCTGGATGCATAGGTAAAGAACAAGCCCACTTCTGCCACCGGACCTTTCCATCTCCTTCTGTGGAGGAGGAGGGAGGGCATGAAGTTGCTGCCAAGCTTGCCCATAGCCCTTCTGTGGAGGGGGAAGGGGAGAATTAAGATTCCAAGGGAGGAAAAGCATGAAGATTCCACCGAGCCCCCGTAGCACTTGTCTGAAGTCTGCTCCAGCTGGCCGGTGCAGAAGGGGACGGGGGAAGGTTCTTGAAGCCCTCCTCCACTCAAGTCTGCGCCTGCTGCTCACAAAATAGGAGAGAGATACAGTCAATTGGAAAACAGGATTTAGGTTTATATCCTAAATGTGTTGGTAACAAAGCCCAAGAATACCTAAAAGATCCATTTAATCTTCCTTCCTCAACCAGACTTCTCTTCTAACCACCACTTAAGCATTAAACAGGAACAGACCTCTGAATGTAGAAGACGTCCACTGGAAATGTCCGTCCTTCCACAGTAAGGATCATGCTGGTATCTTTGCTTGGGTCACTGCTCTCATTTTGGTTAAAGAAATCCCTAAATTTCTAAAGTAAGGACAGTAAAATCATCACCAACACCACCAGCTAAAGGAAGCAAATACTTATCAAATACTGGGAATCCAAGGACAAATATTTAAGTTTAAAATAAAAACATGGATTATTTTTCTGAAACCAAATCCTTACTTCTAGCAGTGTATTTTCAAAATAACATCTAATAGTTAATAAAGCATATATATAACTAGCATATTTAATCTATCTATATTTCTATGTCTGTCTCTCTCTCTAATATATATATATATGAATATATATGACCTTGCAATCTTAGTAACCTTTTTAATTTTGACCTTGATTTAATAAGACCAATAAATTATCCATTTTTAAAAAAGAACATATATCCAAATTTTTTTGGTAAATTTAAAAATAACAATTTGCTCATAAAAATGTAAATTTAACAGATTATAATTAGCTGGAAGCAAATTTATACGTATATATAAATATATGAGATTTAATTTGCATATTTGACACACATTAAATATGCAGTTAAGCTACTTTCAACGTTCTATGTGGACACATAATGTATTATAAAACACAAGGATATAAAATACTAACCATATGAAATACAACTCAAATTTTTCAAATTAGCAGTGTGGCCTGTATTTCTTTTCTAGATTTACTTAGTCCAATAATTAATGTTCTGAAGACATTTACTGTGATTAATAACAGGATTTTATTTACTACTTACATTACTAATGGATAATTATTTTCCATCAATTATCACTGGCAAACAAAAATTGCAGCCTTTTAATTTTTAATGAGTAGGAAAATTAGACAGAACTGAAAGAACATAAAAGCAGCCATTTATTCAATAAGTCACTCACACACGAAGAATCTAACCTATATTAAAGGAAACTAAGATGCCATTTTGCAGGTTCTCTAACAGCTTCTGAAAAGGAATGTCTGTATGTAGTTTAGGCAAGCAGAGATAACATAACCAAAACCTTTAAGCTTTATACAAGATAACCATTGTCAGTTAAATACTTCTGAGGTTAATCATGGCTTTCAGGACTTAGCTAGGAGAAATAAAGTTATTCAAACATTTTTTTTAAACTGAGAAACACAAAGGTTAATATGACAAAGCTTATTTTCATTACCTGGGCTGGCATGAGTACATATCCAAGACAAAGATCACTGGGAAATGGATCCTCTTAATGCAAGCACTTTTTGTCAACCATATTTACAGAACTATGATGTTATTGTTGTTGTTTTTTTTAAAAACTAACTAAGGAAAGAAGAGCTGTGAGAGCTGGAGGAAGATTTCCCCCCTCTTTTTATTACCAGTGAGGCAGGGAAAGGGGCAGCGAGGAAGAATTCAGACAGTGATTTGGAATGGGAATCACTAGAGAGGAATGAATTGCCCCCAAATCAAGTTAGCGTATCTATCTTGTCTTCTCAAGATAGCATGAACTAAAGTCCAAATTCAGAACTAATTTTACAAGTGTATCAAAAGATTCATTTATCTTCCTAAGGCTTAAAGCAATCTCTATTACAAGGTCCCCTGTAAAATAATCATTTGAACAAAATCACTGCTTTTAAACAATCCACCATTTACTCTGGTAGGGCTTACACTGACAGCATTATGTTCCCAGAAGACTGTGCCTTTTTACCAAATATATGGATGAAACTCTTACATATTGCATCTAGAGCAGGGGTCCCCAACCTTTGCAACTTTAAGTCTGAAGGACTTCAGCTCCCAGAATTCTCCAGCCAGCTTTGCTGGCTGGAGAATTCTGGGAGCTGAAGTTCTTCAGACTTAAAGTTGCAAAGGTTGGGGACCCCTGATCTAGAGGATAGATCACATATATATATATATATATATATATATTGCCTCGTCTTTCTAACATACTCTTCTGGACAGTCATCTACCTCAGCATCCAGTGTAGCAGATGCTATAATCAAGCGAAGATCTCCTCGTTTTTTCTGAACCTATAGAGAAAAATATTAAAGACTGTTCAGTTACGATCGAATATCATTAAAATCTAAAATTAACATTGATGAGAAGTACTGCCATATTTTACATTTACATGTAAATACTACATATAATAACACAAGGTAATTACAAAATCAGTTTTTGTTCTTATTTTCTCATAGAAGGACCCATTCACCTAAACTTGACGTTAGTTTTTAATGGCATAGATTCTCCTCTTCTGAATGATCAGTTAGGTATCTTAATTTAACCCTAGAAGTATGCAATCTTTACAATAACCGTCATCCTTGATATATCTTGCCAAAAAAATTACTAAGCAACGTTGCACAGTGAAACAGCATACACTACACTGTTTTCTCCATAGCACTCGTATTCTTGACACTGGAAAACCACAACATACCACGAGGGAAGTACACATAGCTTTCCAAATACAGAACTATATTCCACAGCTCCTCCATCGGCCATACTGGGAACAATAGTTCAATAACTTCTATTAGGGCCCCAAATTTCCATTCTTGATGTAGGTTGAGTATAAGGGCCTTAAAATGGCTGGAATTGACAAGATATAAGCAAGGTTGCCTACAGCAACAAAGTAATTGTAAATATTCGCTTTGTTCCCAACTCAATGGTTGCAAAAAGAGTTATGAAAAATATAGTCAGAATGCTAACCTTTTTTAATAAGCCAATGGCAATATCTGTATATAAAGTTCTTTCATGAGCTTCATCCAACATGATGACACTAAATAAAAGCCAAAATATTTTTTTAAAGATCCCAATCATGAAATGTTCATCATAATGTTAAACACGCTTGATAGCACCAAGTTAACAAATATAATTCACGATTTAATAGCCACAGTTATTATGAAAACCATATAACTAAACTGATGTTGCACACTTGTGACTCCCAAACTTTAAAAACTTCAGCAGGTACAACAAAACTTAATAAATTATACATAAATTCTAAGAAATACAACTTAAAATAATAAATAGAAAGCCAAGTATAATTTATCTAAACCATGGCTTTTGTAGAAACTATTCAAGAATTGCAATCTGAAGAACTTTTCTTGGGCTACATCTAGCTATATTATTCCCCCCCGGCAAAAACCTATCAATTAGCCAAATGGATTCTTATTTTCCATCTGAGCTACTAAATAATGTGACCCTTCAAAATATATTTGAGTACACAGGAGGAGAGAAAAATAGAAGATGTTCTTGTTTTAGGAGTTAATATTTACTTATATAAGAAATGTTTTAATACAAATGAATAAATATGTGGTATGTATTGTAGCAAAACTCAGAGAGACAGTAGGAATGAAAAAAACTGCTTATGTAATGATGGCATTCTGCATCTCTTATGATTTGTGTCTATGTTTGTCTGTGTATAGATAAATGGTAGGTAGACAGACAGTGAGTGAGTCAGTCAGTATCATTATAGTATTTGATGTATTGAAATAATAAACAAAACTCTGAATACAAAATTAGTCCCCAAACATTTACACTCCACATTCAACAAAAATAAGAAAATAAAACAAAGTAATGAAGAGAGGTAGAAATGAACACAGACAAAGCAAAGTATGACCATTAAGAGCTTAACAATAACCAGTGTGTTTACCTGTATCTGGTTAGTAATGGGTCAGCCATCATTTCCCTGACCAGCATTCCATCTGTCAGAAACTGTAACAAACAAACAAAAACCCGTCTATGTTTGTTCTGAAACAAGATTCATGGTCCCAAATTGCAGCAGTTGGTAAGTAATTTCATCTACTTCCATGGGTTCAGAGATTAGTGTGGCTCTTTTATACAAAGCAGTAGCATGTTTGCAGAAGACAAGGAATGCCTGGAAGAAACTGAAGGTTTGGAGAAGGACAAACAACATAAAGGAAAAAAGCGATAGTTGAGAATGCTAAATGGCACAAAACATTGTCTTGGCTGCAGTGGGAAAGAAGGACAATAGTTGAATTACAAAAGGTAGTACTTACAGCACATAATCACCTATTTATTTAAATAAATTGGCTGCCCATCTCCAATGAACAAATCTGACATTTCTTTGAAGTCATTTAAATGTGCTTTGGAATATTGGAACCACCCTGAACTCACCTAACTATGTATGAAAGTGGCCCCACAGGTTGTCCTTAATTTACGATCAGAATTTCCACTGTAGGTTGTTGCAGCAATAAGTCAAGTCAGACTTGATTTAATGACCATTTTTATGACAGATCACCATGGTTGTTAAATGAATCACATAGTCATTCAGCAAATAATATAGTTGTTAAGTGAATTCAGCTTTCACAATGGGCTTTTTTTTACAGAAATTGGGGGAAACTAGCATGGCTGCTGTCAGACCTGGAAGCCATCTTTTGCATAAGGTCTTCAGGCCTGCCACATTTATAGCTGTGGGAAACTGGGAGGGGGGATTGTATGGAGTGGGGTAGATATAGTCAAAATAACATTTCTTTCTCTGCAAGTCAAGGACAACCTGCCCTGCACCTGGAGTGCCATGACTGGGAGGCATCTCCAATTGGGACGGTGCTTTATTGGACCATGTGATGGACATATGGGTGCTGGGCAGGGATTCCCCCCTCCCAGTTTCCCACAGTTTCAGTTTCAGTTTATTCAGATTTGTATACCGCCCTTTCTCCCTTGCGGGACTCAGGGCAGTGAACAGGCAATAATAAAACAACAATAAAAACATCAAATACAATAAATACGCTAAAAATGAATTAAACCACTAAGCCTGTTCTAAAATCCCCAATAGAAACCCCTAACAAAAACAGATTAAAAGACTACAACAGGCCGGCCGCACGAAATAGATGGGTTTTCAAGACCCGGCGGAAGAGGTGCAGGTCCGTGGTTGTACGGAGGCCAGGGGGTAGGTCATTCCAGAGGGCAGGAGCTGCCACAGAGAAGGGTCTCCCCCTAGGAGTCGCCAGCTGACATTGACTGGCCGACGGCACCCTGAGGAGGCCCTCTGTGGGAGCGGACTGGTTGGTGGGAGGTATTTGGTAGGAGGTGGTCTTGCAGGTACCCCGGTCCCTTGCCATGGAGTGCTTTAAAGGTTGTTACTAACACCTTGAAGCGCACCCGGAAAGCCACAGGCAGCCAGTGTAGCTCGCGCAGGAGAGGTATTACATGGGAGCATCTAGAGGCCCCCAAAATCCCCCGCACAGCTGCATTCTGAATTAGCTGGAGCCACAGCAGTAAATGTGGCAGGCCTGAAGGCCTAATGCAAAAGATGGCTTCCAGATCTGACAACTGCAGGGCTCTGCAACTATCCTTAATTCAAACCAGTTAACAAGGGCCTCAATTGCTATCATGTGACCGTTGGGATGATGAAGTGGTCATAAGTGTGAGTAAAGATTATAAGGCACTTTTTCCGAGGTGGCTATAACTTAGAACCATAGTTTAAAAAAATGCCACAAATCAAGGACTCAACTGTATTTGATTCTGAAAAACATTAGAACCTATACAAAACAGCTAAACAGTATTAATCCCCTGTATTATCATCCCCAGAATGTATTATTCCACTTGATCTTGACTGACTGGAAATATTTGTAAATACTTTGAGGATAGAAGCATTTTGTCCAAATATATTACCTTAATTCTTGTAGCCTGTGGGTCAGTACAATCATCAAATCGAATGCAATATCCAACTTCATGGCCCAGCAAGGCACCTCTCTCTTCAGCTACCCGCTCTGCAATCTAAGAGAAAGAATAACCTGAATATTGCAAATAATAAACGCATTTGATTTGCGAATATGTATTGCTTGCTTATCTTGCACAACTAGGGAAAAACAATTTTAAAAATCACTGAAGTAAAATTTGGTTAACCTGAGCTAATTCTCTTGGATCATTATGTAGCAGTTAGTTAAATATAACCAATCTGTATATGGCAAGGCCCAGTTTCATTAATAAATACTGGCAATGCAATTATTCTGCTTCTATGAAGACGAAGAAAAATAAAGTAAAATCTTCTGTACTTAAAGACTGCACCAGCACAAGGACTTCAACACAAGAAAGCTGGAGGTTCTCCAAAACTTTCTTTCACCAGAAAACTGCCAGACTCTGAGAGATTTCCCTTTCATCATCACAAATGTATTATTTGATGGAGGCCCTCCAGCTGTAAAATGCTCTCACTACTAAAGAGGTGTACCTCGTGCCAAAAAGGCCTTGTAATAGAAGCACCAGACATATTTTTGGATCTAAATTAAGACTATAAAAAGGAAACTTCAATTTAAGAAATGACATGGTCTGCTCCATATTTCTTTATGAAAAGGCACCAGAGAAAGAAATAATTTGTTGGCATTCATTAGCTTTTTTAAAGAGATGACATTATGGGAAAGAAATGAAACATCTGCAATGATTTGACACTCAATGAATTAAAATATTTGATCCATTATTTTAAAGCTTTCTTATGGCTGTTTTACAATATTCCATCAGTGAACAGATGTGCAGCCCATTCTAATAATAAATTTTAATTAGTTATAAAGCTAAATAAAGAAAAGCATAATCTGTATTAACCAACATTTGCTGCACCAAAGATAGAAATGTCCAAGTGCATTTCACACTTGTTCTTCAAAATGGGCCATGTGATAAATCTCAACAACCTTGAAATGAACCATGGCTAAACCCATGCATAGACATGAAGCTAAAATGACTCATTTTAATATTTATGCAATGCTACATTTTAATAAATATAGAAAATCTTTCAAAAACAATGCCTATAATTCAAGACAAATATAGCAAACTTTTTTACAAAGTTCCAAAATTGTTAAGTATTTTGTGTAGTACATCTCATGCCCTTCAAATAAATGTGGCTTTGAGATCAAAGCAACTATTTAGCGCTATTTTCTAATTTTCCTAGTTTTACAGTGTTAAATGAGTCCATATCACTCTGGGGAGTCAATAGAGTAAATGGATGAAATCTTAGGAACATCAAATTTTGCATGCATTTGGCATTCTCACAGGGTAGTGACTATTTTTAAATTTTATGTATTATTTATTTTTGGAAATTAGCATATTTTTGGAATATAAAACACATCCCCCCTCCCCCAAAGTGGGTGGAAATTTCTGTGCATCTTATAACACACTGAATATTGGGGGGGGGAGGGGGGCGGAACACGTTGATTAGCTATTCTAGAATAGACAGCAGCAGTAGCGAACAGGCCGGTGTGGTGGTGGCTAACGAGCAGCGGCAACAAACAGGCAGGGGCAGCAAATTGACTTTGGCGAATGGGATGTGGCGGCAAACAGGCTATAGCGGAGGCAGCAAATGGGCCGCAGCAGTGAACAGGTTGCAGTGAATGGGCCACAGTGAATAGGCCATGGCAAATGGGCTAGAAGAATACCGGAAGATTTTTTCTTCTTCTTTTCCTCCTCAAAAGCATCTTAAAAGGTGAGTCTTAGTCTGGAGTGTCTTACAGTCCAAAAAATATGGTAATATATGAACTAATTTGCAAATCATGCAGCAGAACCTAGAGCAGTGATGGCGAACCTTGTTCACCTCGGGTGCCAAAAGCATATGCTGCACTTGCGTGCTCATCCCCATAATTTAATGTCCCCCTTTGTCGTGCCCCATGCGCATTGTGACACACCCCCTCCTGCCCCTTGCATGCACGCACGACTTTCTTGGAGCTTGGGGAGGGTGAAAACATCCTCCTCCACCCCGGAGGCTGGAAAGGCCCCATTTTCCGATTCAGGGGGGGGCGGTAGGTCTGTTTTTTTGCCCTCCATAGGCTCTAGGAGCCTGGGGAAGGCAAAAACAGCCCAACACGCAAATCAGAAGTTTGGGAACAGACTTCCGGGTTGCCCATTGGGTCATTTTTCTCCCTCCAGAGACTTCAGAGGTTTCCCTGAAGCCTCTGGAGGGCAAAAAACAGCCCAATGCGCAAACCAGAAGTTCGGAACCCTCCGGAGGGCAAAAAACAGATAAAATCACGCATGCACACGCATGCATGCTGGAGCTGACAAGACAACGCTTCATGTGCCCTCAGAAATAGCTCTGCATGCCACCTGTGGCACGCATGCCATAGATTCGCCATCATCGACCTAGGGAATACAATTACATCTCCAGATATAGTCTGAGCATTCTCCTCTTGGGACAGTACACTGAATGCAACCCTTTTCCAAAGGTGAAAATAAAGGAGTAGTATAGAACACCTTTCCTATAAGTAGCATTTTTTGCTGCAATCAAAGGGAGTTCCAATGTCAGTCTCCCTCTAAATTTAGAATCAAAATGGATTAATCTTATTAGAAGGAAAGAACCCTCTTGGAGACATAGCTTTTGGCAGTCTCCAAAGAAATATAAAACTAAGGAAAATCAATGTATCTTGTGTACTATTTAATTCCATTAAACGGCAATCCTTTATTGAAACCAAGATGGCTTTCAAATCTATTTAATAGATTTAATAAAATATCAAATATCTTATTAATCATGTATAAGCACTTTAGCATTCCCAAAATAGCTCTTTACCCACTACAAGATCCGTTTGCACCGTGTCAAAAAGTTTCAACCCATGCAATTAATTATAATGTAATATACTGATTAGTCTAAATGCACTGTCAAAGACTTTCCAGTTTTTTACCTGTCTACTGTATAGATAAGAGTTATACAAAACAGATAGCTTTGGATAGCCCATGCCTGATCCCAAAGTGCACTTATCAGGTGTTTGGGTCTGTATATGGCATGAAGAAGGACTCTTTTGTTTCACAGAGAGATGATAATTCTGGACAGAAATGGTTTGGGAGAGTACAGGAACAGTACAAAAAAGCAAATGAAACTGGGCTTTGTTTATGATGGCATGAATGGACATCAGCAGCAGTCACTGAGAGGAGACAGGGGAAGAAGGAAAAGGAAGAAGGTGCTGAGAAATGGGGAACAGATAAGCAGGATAAGCAGAAGAGATTGTAAGAGAGAACAATGGGTTCCAGGTTGGCTCTACATGACCCATAACATTTCTTCAGAATTTTTTGTCCTGTAGCCAAAGCACGTAATCAAGTCTACTTTCTTCCACCTATGAAGGCATGATGTTTTTTTCCAGGACAAGGAAATTGTTACCAAAACCTATATTCAATTGTGAAAAGCATCAGAGTGTGCTGTGAATATGCACAGATCCTAACTGCAAATTACTGTCCTCACATCAAATAAAAAATAAAATAAAATACACATTATAAGCTACTATTGCAAAACTTTTCAATGGAAACCTGAGGAAAGTATTTATCTGTACCTTTATTAGTGTCTCATAAGGTAAAGATGAAAGTTCCTCTCACACATATATGCTAGTTGTTTCCAGCTCTAGGGGCGGTGCTCATCTCCATTTTTAAGCCGAAGAGCCAGCACTGTCTGAAGACGTCTCTGTGGTCATGTGGCTGGCATGTGTTGGTTGAGTCATGGCATGACTCAACGCCGAAGGCACATGGAGCGTTGTTACCTTCCCACCAAGGTGGTCCCTATTTTTCTACTTGCATTTTTACATGCTTTCAAACTGCCAGGTTGGCAGAAGCTGAGACAAGTAATGGGAGCTCACTCCATTACACGGCACTAGGGATTCAAACCGCCAAACTGCCGATCTTTCTGATCGACAAGCTCAGGGTCTTAGCTGCTGAGCCACCATGTCCCCTTTAGTGTCTCATAGATATTAACGAAGGTCAATAATGCTTAATGTATTTTGCAAATACTTTTTGACAGACTTTACACATTTGATTAAAATATCTAACATTCTGTAAAAATAATATAGAGAAATATAGAGTGACTCACTGAAATACAAGCAACTCTCCGAGGTTGCGTTACTCCCACTATCCGGCCTTCAGCAGTCCAACCAGCTTCTGTTAGATACTGTCATGGAAAAAAATATTTATTAGAACTAATGCATACATCTATATTAATCTTGGTTTTTAATTATTTTTCATTCCTCCTCGTTTTCCCTCCATTTCTATTTTCCTGCAAGTAGACTTTTTCATTGAAAAAAGAAATTGTAGATCGAATTAAATGTAGAGGTACTTCTTGAATTGCGACTGCGATTGGGATTGCCATAATTAAGCAATGCGGTCACAAAGTGTAATGTCACGTGATCACATTACTTAGTGATGACCCTCCTGCCAGTTCTGGCTGCTACTGTAACTTCAAGATCCATGGGTCGTTAAGCATGAAGGTAGTGACAGTCCAAGTAAGGAGAGCAAAGGTGCCATCGAGAAGTCTGGTAGGGCCTGTGAAGTTCAACGCAAGCTGTGCACAAGTGCAGGAAGGCCAAGGGAAGGAGGGTGCAGTGCTCCCTTATGCTTCAAACATAAGGGGATAGGATGTCAAAGCTCAAGGCCCATGGGATGGATGCTTAGATCTGGCCTATGGGGCTGCCCAGGAAACAACGTACAATTAGCCCGAAGTGCCTCTTCCAGCAAAAGCAGAGCTCGACAAAAGGCAGACAAAAGGACAGGGCTCCTCCTGAGCTCCGTTTTCACTGGCAGAGCGCTCAGGCTGCCACAGGCACCCCTGGTCTCTATTTTCGCTGGCAGAGGGCTGAAGGAGGCCATTGCAGCTGAAAAAAGAGCCTGGGAGGGCCACGTGTAGCCCTCACAAACTTTGTTTTCACTGGCAAAGGCTAACCCGTCTAGCACAAAGTCGCAAGGCTGGCAGGATCAGCAGGGCCAGCAAGGGTCAGCCAGCAGGCATAGGCCAGCAGCGCTAGAAGAGCATAGGACAGACTAAAGGACAGAGTCAGTGATATATCCATCCATGGAAAATGATTTGACAATCAAATAAAAGTATTCCATTAATAAACAAATAAATGCAGATTATTAATACTCACTTGGGGAATCTGAGTGCTTTTCCCACATCCTGTTTCTCCAACAATCACTAATGTCTGATAATTTTCTACTAGATAGAGGATATGATTTCTAAGCTGGAAGAGAAATAGATATTCAGATTAGAGGATTAAAGTACCTCATTAAGGAAATTTCAATAAAGGGGTAAGGATACAATCCATTCTATGATTACACTATGAGAATATTTAGGTAGAATGCTTTATCTCATACATTCTTAAACAAACCATAAAACAGATTTATTTCTACTATATATAATTTACTTTAAAATATTACACTAACAATAACATATATAAAATAACATCACACAATGACACAAGGAGGCACATAATCTTTACCAAGCGAGCTACAATCTTTGACAGAATTCTTATACCCATGCAATTCAATTCAAGTTTACAGCAACAGTGAATAGCGGCAGGCTTGTGTTGCTGTCAGTGTTTCCATACATTGAGATAGGAAAAGTTATTCTGTCGCAGCATGTGACCTACATACAAGTTAAAAATACATGTATTTTCTATTTTGCAAAAATCAGTTTAAGATATGAAAAGGTAGAGCATACCTAAATGGCAATGCTTGCAATTCTGCAGTTCAAAGTAATAGAAGGAATTCATACCTTAAAAACAGGCAGCTTTTGCCTCTGTTGCTCAATAGAAAGGGAAATAAAGGGATTATAGATGACCGAAACACTTGAACTTTCAGCAGCATTCTGTCTTTCCTCTGAGAGGCTGACACCTGGTCCTTCTGTGCCTACATACCCAAGCAAACAAGTTAGCATTAATTTGATGTTAATTTTTACAAAAATACAAAGGTAAAGTATTGTTTTTGTTCACAATTTTACTTGTAATTTGACATACTACATTTAATAGAGAATTAGTCCTCACAAATGCAGAGCTTTTCAGTTTAGTATTTTAAAAGGTATTTTAAAAAATACCAACTTGCTGGCACACCAGTCATGTCCATATCAGATGAGGAAAGACTGTTCCTCAGATATATATATCTTTCAATGGTCTCCAAAGTGAATTTTCTAATGCACTTTGCATAGGGCAGGTTTCTGGACCATTATTTAAAATAATGGTTCAGAAATTAAAACAAGAGCTACCATTACTGGTAGAAGACTGAAATATATGCATTTCTATGATACTACTGTAGATACCTTGATTATGAGGAATTAAAATGATGGATTTTAAAAACTAAACAGTTTAAGCTGCTGGTTTGTGCTTTTGGATGTCCTCTGCTATGAGTGGAATTGGACATAGTGTTTCCATACTTGCCTTACATGACCTCTTGCTGACTTTTGATATTGTTGACCATTTGAATCAGCTCAGAGAGTTGGAGTTTACATGGCATGTTTTTGTACTAGTTCACCTTCTTCATTTAAGGTCATTTCAAGTTGGTCGTGATTGGGAGGGAGAGATCTCACCACTGGTCCCTACAATGTGGGGTGTCACAGGGCTTGGTGCTTTCTCTTCTCCTTTCCAGAATGTACATGAGGCCACTGGTGAGCACATCCATTGCATGAAGTGAGGTATCATCACTGATGATACTCAATTATATATTCCTCTCCCTGCTAAATGTCTCATTCCAGTTCCTGAAGGTTGGGACACTTTTGATGGGGAACAACAGGGTTCAGCTGAACCCTGGCAAGAGTGAACAGTTTTCATTCTGGAGACACTGATTGCAGGAGTGTACCATCTTTCATGATGGATGAGGTTGCACTACCAGAAACTTCAGATGGTACAGAAAGCACTGACACTGGCAATTACATATGCTTCTAGGGCAGCACATGTTACACTTCTGTTTCACAGGTGGTTTTGGTTGCTAGTTTGCTTCTGGGTCAGATTTAAGGTACTGGTGCTGGTTTTAACCTTTAAAGGTATTTATGGCATGGGACTGGATTATCTGAGAAGCTGTCTCTGCCCAGTTATATTACTCGCCCTATCACAGACAAGACATGCTACAGGTACCATCAGCTAGGGATCTATGTGTGATGGGTCCCAGGAGATGGGCTTTCCTCTGCTGTGGCATCCACCTTAAGGAACATTCTTTCTCCAAAAATCAGAATGGCCCTTTTGGACTTTTGGTTAAGGTTCTTCAATACCTGGTTATGTTTTCAGGTCTGAGGCCCAGGAGACTGAAGACCTGTTCTGATGGTCCGATTGCTGAGGGAACCATTTTTATCCTCCCTTCACCCAGTGTTAGTTTTATTTTTATGCTTTTTATTACTGCAACTTTTTATATTTTAATTAGTTTTATTTAATTATTTATTGCAATACTCCTGCTTTGGGAGATATGGGCAGCTATATAAATTTGATTGATTGATTGAGACAGACAGATGTCCTGCTGTTTTACCTTCATAGCTCAAGCAACCAATAATAATTTCACATCAATCCATAAAACATGATTATGCATACAAATAGTTCTCACTTAACAACCACAATTGGGACAAGAATCCTGTTGTTGAGCAAATTGGTCACTAAGCAAGATGCTCATATGACTGTTTCACTCATCAACCTCACTCAACGGCACAATTGGGAAGCCAGCAGAGAAGATTACAAATGGAAATCACATGATCACAGGGCACTTGGCAATGAGTCATGATATGGGTGTGAGTTTGCATGCAGTGTGGAATGCTTTACTTTTACAACAGCGAGAAGGACTACCTGTAGTTGCAATTAAGAGGCGCAGGTTATTTAATGTATGACTTTTTTCTACAGAGGTAACATAGAAGCAACCAAAACAAAAAATTTTAGAATTGTATTTTCCAAGAAAACATATAAATCTATTTTCTGTTCTGCTGAATTAGCCATGTCATTTTCAAGGCTTGTGCAGCTGCTTTGGAAGGTGCTCCTAATTGTCTCTGCATGTTTTGAGAAAAGTGATTGTGCATGTATATTGCAATGTACTGTTTTTTGCATGTAAGGCATCTCTTTTCAAAACTGCATAATCTTACTGGATACTGTTATTTTATACTATTGTAACTGTATTCCTTAATTGCAGTTTTTTAGATAAGGTAAAGGTTCCCGTCGCACATATGTGCTAGTCATTCCCGATTCTAGAGGGCGGTGCTCATCTCCGTTTCAAAGCCAAAGAGCCAGTGCTGTCCGAATATGTCTCTGGTCATGTGGCCAGCATGACTAAATGCAGAAGGCGCATGGACCTTCCCACCAAAGGTGGTTCCTATTTTTCTACTTGCATTTTTACATGCTTTCGAACTGCTAGGTTGGCAGAAGCTGGACAAGTAATGGGAACTCACTCTGTTATGTGGCACTAGGGATTTGAACTGCCAACTGTTGTTTTTGACTTACAATCACAATTGAGCCCAAAATGTATCTTGCTAAGCAAGACAGTTAAGTGATTTTTGCCCTGTTTTACAATGTTTTATAATGGAAGTCCATTATTTTGTAAAGACAGTTTTACAACCTGTCTTGACACAGTTAAATGAATCAAGTGCAGTTGTTAAGTCAGTAACATGGTTGTTAAGTGAATCTGGTTTCCCCATTGGAGGGGTTGGGGGTGAGGGGCACCGTGTTGTGGTGGTTCTCCTCCTACCTCTCCGGTCGATCGCAATTTGTGTTGGCAGGAGGACAGAGGTCGACCTCGAGACCCCTCACTTGTGGGGTGCCTCAGGGGTTGGTCCTCTCGCCACTCCTGTTCAACACATATATGAAGCCATTGGGTGAGATCATCCGTGGTTTTGGGGTAGAGTACCATCTCTACGCTGACGACACGCAGCTGTATATATCTACCCCAAACCACCCCAACGATGCCGTCGAGGTGATGTGCCGGTGTCTGGAAGCCGTGCGGGCCTGGATGGGAAGGAACAGACTCAGACTCAACCCGTCCAAGACCGAGTGGCTGTGGTTCCCGGCATCCCGATACAACCAGTTGATTCCATCACTGGCCATAGGGGGCGAACATCTAACCCCTGTGGATGGGGCACGCAACTTTGGGCATCCTCCTTGATGCACGGCTGTCCATGGAAGATCAAGTGACGGCCGTAGCCAGGAGGGCGTTTTACCAGGTTCGCCTGGTCCGCCAGTTATTGGACCGGGCTGCCCTTTGCACAGTCACTCACGCACTCGTGACATCCCGACTGGACTACTGCAATGCTCTCTACATGGGGCTCCCCTTGAGGTGCACCCGAGGACTGCAACTTGTCCAGAATGCCGTGCGGGCAGTTATGGGAACCTCTAGGTTTGCCCATGTAACACCACTCCTGCGTGAGCTGCACTGGCTGCCTGTTGTCTTTTGGGTGTGCTTCAAGGTGTTGATTATCATCTTTAAAGCGCTCCATGACTCGGGACCTAGCTATTTGCGGGATCGCATCCTGCCCCATACATCCCTTCGGCCGATTCGCTCCCACAGAGAGGGACTTCTCCGGGTGCCGTCCACTAGGCTATGCCAGAGGGCGACGCCCAGGGGAAGGGCCTTCTCTGTGGCGGGCCCGACCCTCTGGAACGACTTTCACCCCCGAAATTAGAACAACTACGGACCTCCGCTCCTTCCGTCAAAAACTAAAAACTCACTTCTTCTGCCTGGCCGGCTTGGGTTAATTCACCCATTTACCTCTAGCTGAATATTTCAAACTGTTTTATTAGGGATTTTTAGGGGTATTAGTTTTAGTTAGTTTGGGATTTTAGCGCAGGGTCTAGGTTTAATTCATTTTAAATTGTATTATAATGTTTGTTGTTTATATATGTATTTTTAATTCCCTGTGCACCGCCTCGAGTCCCTTCGGGGGGGGAGAGCGGTTTACAAATTAAATTATTTATTTATTTATTTATTTATTGACCTTGCTTGTCATATAATCAAACAAGATGATCATATGAGCCTGGCGTAACCATCATAAATATGAACCAGTTGCCAAAAGTTGGGATTTTGATCACAAGATCATGGGCAGGGTGCAAAATGTCTATTTTTTCAGTACCATTATGACTTTTAACGGCCACTAAATGAACGGTTATAAGTCAAGGATCACATGTATATGTAAACCAGTGGGCTCTTCGATTTACAAGAGGGGAAAAAATCATTCCAACTTGATTACATAATTAATTGCTGTTCTTTTGATCCATCAAATCAACCCTGACTCCTGCTGACTCAGGAACAAGTCCATGCACTTTCATTGGCAATATTTTTGGAAGTGGTTTGCCTTTCCCTTCTTCCTACAGCTGAGAAAGAGTAACTAGTCCAAACTCATCTAGCTGGTTTTGGTGCTTAAGGCAGGCTTAGAACTCTTGGTCTCCGAGTTACTAACCTAGTGGCTGTACCTCAAATTGGCTCACGTACCATAAACAACATATTACAATTTTAAGATACTATCAGCAATATCAAGCAGCATGCATATGCACATCTTCACATGTTGCAATTCAAAAAGCTGCTATAAATTCAGGTTTGCCAAAATTTATCATTAGCTACAATTTATGCCACATAAATGCTTTCTTAATTACATAATATGAATGCATTGCTATCAATTCAGTCTAATAGCTTGCCCAGGCCCATATTACTGCAGTCTGAACACATCTCAAAGTAACAAGATTTGGAAAAGTTTCTTTAACATGTCATGGCTGTTTTCAAAACTATGCAGCACAGAAAAGAACTTCAATTATAAATTGCACTATGCAAAAAAAAAAAAAGTTGGTTTTGCGCTATATGTTATTTAAACCTTATACTATAAGGTTTACGTTAAGTATGACTCAGTATGTTTTAAAGATGCAGGTATATGGGTTTATTCAATGAGCACATGATTAAATAAGGGATGTTTTATCTTGGGAGAATTTCTAAATTATCCTTAGTGTGTTTGACCTGGCTCTAAATAATTTTACCAATAAACTATTGTGGACATTAGGGGTATTGGGTTTATGATCTTTACTAAGTAGATGAAAGAACTGGAATGAATCTAACTTTAAAAACATTGAGAAGATGGCTGTGTAGTCATGTGTCTTCTCTTCGACAATTCTCACTTTATTTTACTTGTACTTCAAAAATTCTAAATTTTTATTTTGTGTGTGTGTATGATTTACTATTTACATATAAAGAACAAAGTGCATATAAGCATCATGGGTTCTTGCAAGGAGAAGGGTGGGGTATACATTTGAAAAATAAATAAAAATAAAATAAATGGTAATACTAAATAGCAGTGCCCACCAAAACTGATCACTAATTGTATATAACAGTCATTTGATAAGTAGTTATTTAAAAATTGTATATTAAAATAAATAGAACTTTCTTGCAAGTAAATATTCATAGAATTATTCCAAAACATTTAGCTTCAAAGATCATATTAAAAATTGGCAGCCATCAGGTTTTTTTCCCCTCTACCCTTCAATAACTTAAAACAATGCAGGGATAAAATGGGTTAATGGAAATATGAGGAAAAAATAGTTGTATGTGGAACAATGTATACTAATACAGAATTGTTGTAGTTTTTTCCTAGAAGAAAATGAATCAAACTTTGAAATCTATTCAAAATAATTGTAAAAAAGGCTACAAATATTGTTGTTAAAATCTGGATATACAGTAGAAGTACCACTGTGTTTGTTTTTTCTATAAATCAAGAGAGATCAGTTCAAAAGTAAAAATATTTTTCACTGAAATAATAATCTCAGAAAGAAGTGGCTATTGTATTAATAAATCAATGAAAAGTACTCAAAGAATAAATCTTCCTTAGACCCCAAAGGCATTAAGAAATGTGTTCCATTGAACACAATGGCACTAATAGTTCAACAAGGGTGTGTGTGTGTGTTATATATAAAACTATGTCAGTTTTTGTGGCATTAAGGTGCAGGCAAAGTTGTTTAAATTCCATATACTCTTTTGTAACTGCAAACAAATACCAGAAACAATCTGTATACATACATAAATAATTATATAAGGGAAACAACAGATGCAAACACTGTGCCTCAGCTGTTAAGGTTAGCTCCATGTCTAAAAGAGAACATTAATTTAATTTAAATATTAAATTTATAGCTCTATAAAATTAAGTTTCAGCATTGGAAAACTGTCTTCTAATTATCCTTCACGACAGAAAAATCACAAAATGCAAATAGATAAAAGTTACCATATAAACTGCTTAGCACTGCAGAAGATCCTGTTATCACAGCACTTGACTGCCATTGCATTTACATATAATGAGCTAGCAAGAGCAGCATCTAATTCCACCACTAAGGATTTGTACCTTACTACTTTTTAGTGGAGTGGAAGCTTTTCCTCAATTCCCCAATGCCCCTTTAAAATTTAAAATCATATCCTTTCAGTTCAGATGATAGTTATCTTAAAATCATTTCAAGTTATTACTGCTTTGTACAAAACAAAAGCACATTTAGTTTGCAATTGTACTAGTTAGCATTCATTGCCTATTAAAATAGGCAAATTCCTTTTTTTTTAAATTCATGTAAGAGACGAGTGTGCCTCCCTCAATATATTGTAAATGTAAATATTTGTGTGGTTTGCCTCTAAGGAGGTTCACTGAAGGCGGCTGTATTAATGGGTATGTTAATTTTGAATATTCTACAACTAGAATTAGACTGGTGATAAACCCCAAGACCGAAAAAGAGTCTTCACTTAGCTAATTTATGAATGGAACCTTATAGATTTTTTTTTTGTATTATCAAGCAGCTTAATCTCAATCTGGCGCATTTATTTAACGCCACCTAACGAGGTAAATAGGTCCATTCCATAACATTACTTGGCATGGGAGGGAGGGAGGGGGGTGAGAAGCAGGACGACTGCCAATAAAGAGAAGCACAATTTTCTCAGTTCAGAATTCACAAGCCTCTATGTCAATTGAACCGCATGTTCAAAGGTTAAATATTATGATGATTTGAGCAGACGCAGAATAACTTTTCTTCTAGCCTTGTTAATTTGTGACCATATTTATTATTATTTAATGAGTCACAAGAGTCGTGCGTCCGCCCTCCAAAATAGAGCATCGTTGCATTCCCTATCGCCTATCCCGTCGGCGTCCATTCGCAGACTGAAACCCGTTTCCAAAAGCAATCTTAACCCTTCCACTCCTTATTCCCTCCCGTGGCATTCATATTCCCGTCCCTTCCAAGAAATTCAAGGCTTACCCGGTTTCCAAAACTTCAACGGACCCACGGGCGCCGCCATCTTGGGGTGAAAGGTCAAAAACAAAAGAACGAAGCCTCTCGCCATTGCGAGGAGCATGTGATCGTGAGGCGTTTGGGGATTGGCTGGCTGTTGCCATGGCTTCTTCGCATAGGCGAAGCGGCTGCCTCTCTTCCAATCTACCGCCCAAGAGCAGAGTTTCAGCGGGGGGGGGGGGGGGACACGCAGGTGTCTTTCGAGAGCTGCGTTGATTTCAGGACCTCTGTCGTTTGGCGTCCCCAAGAGGCCAGCCTTTGGGTTGTTTTAGATGAGGGTAAAAGGCTTCGGCAGAAACGCAGACGCGGTTTTCCATGACTTCCTTTGACAACAACATTTTTCATCCTTGGCAACTTTAAGATGTGTGGATTTCAACTCCCAAAATTCCACATGCTTTTATTTCGGAATTAAATCTGAAATTCAGTTCTCTCACCAGCATCGCAGGTCCAATATAACCAACCGTACCTTTTCAAAAAATAACTGGATTCAAAAGTTTTGAATGTCATAATGTGACATTAACATTCTTAACATTAAAAAATTATCCCCACAGATATTCTTAGATATATTAAAATATTGGGTAAAAGAATAGACATAGCTGGTAACAGCATTTCCCCCCAAAAAATTGTTTCAGATTTCATTTATATTCTATATCTAGATGTATTATATACCGCCTTTGGTATGACATGACCTGGCTTAGAGGATCATGCTTGCTGGAAATTTTAGGAATCTCATTGAGGACATCTGTAATTGACAATTATGCATATATGCTCCTCTTCCTTTGATGATAAGTAATCCATCATGAATTCTGTTGTTAGTATAGAGATGGTAGTATAGAGATGATTATTTCAAGTGGTTAGTTCCTGCTGGACGTATTAGAGGGATTTATTTATTTGTTTGTTTATTGATTGGATTTCTGTCCCACATTCCATTCAGGTATTCAAGGCACCATATGTAGCAATTTCTATTTTTCTCACAATAACTCTGTGAGATAGGCTGGACTGAGACAGTATCTCACTCACTCAGTAAATTTCTGAGATTGAAAATATATTCTTATGTGATTGAGAATATTTTGAGAAGCACAGTGATTTACAACCCCTCAATAATTGAAATTAGGGGAAACAATATCCATTAGGAAAATGTCTTGCCTTAATAAATCTATGGTCATTCTTTTACCATCAATTCACATGAATTTTTCATGAGCTTTTCCTACTAATCTGGTTCCTAATGTATAGATAAACTTTCCAGTACTGGAATATTTCAAATGCTAAATTAATAATGGAGGAGGAAAGAATAGTTATTAAAATATATCTCATACCGATATTAACTAAAATCATTTTTATATTTAAGTATCTTTATCTTTTATCACTCATGTTATTTTATCTTTATTTTTTGTTCATGTTTGTAAACCATTTTGATAGTTTCAGATAAACAGCATATTAAAGATATTAGATAAATATAAATATGTAATATAGATGGAGACAATAAAAGGGCTTAATTATTACCTAAGGGAGATGCATTCTCTTCTCCCTATCCAGAGGTAGAGATTCGTCATTTTCAGTTTTATATAAATGCACCTTGATCAGGGGAAGCAATATATTATGATTGAATATAGGTTTTGATCTAATACATATATTAGATAAAGATAGTAAGCAAACTATTTAAAATAATTTATCATATTTTATTCTATAATAGTTGAGTGAATGTGCATCAGTATGATGTGCAAAAGGCAGGCTACATGATGCTACCAATAGTTTTAAAACTATTGCTGGGGATGCCTTTGTTATTCAAGATTGCCATTTATTCCATACCTGAATCTCCCAAAGATGCCATCACTTTCACAGAAACCAGAATAGCCATAAATAAATAATCACACATGGGGTATGGGGAACCTATGCAAATGACAACTTTATGGCAGTCAGTTTTGCTAGAAGACCGTCAGTGATCCTGCACCTTTCCTTGGAAATGTAGAAATTTACTAATTTCTTGTATATATGTAGCACCTGATTTGAATTTATGTGTAAATTTATCTTGCTTTCTAGAAACTTGAAGTAGAGCTCTTTCACAAAAAGAAATAGATAATATAGATCTTAGTCAATTTCAACATACATACCCATAAATATCAATTCCAATCCAACTAGAGGATTCATTTAATACAGGATTCCTGGTTTAACTGGTTTGAAAAAATAATCTTTTTCAATCATTTTAAGTTAAATTAAATTATGAGTGGAACAAAGTATCCAGGAAGAGAAAATAACAGTGAATGACCTTATGGAAATAGTAGTGTTTTGTAGTGTTCTGTGGATACATCCTGTTATTGCAGATTGTTGACCTTTTCTTGTTTCCAGAAAAATGGAAAATTTCTTCAAAAAATGAAGAAATACACCTTGATCATACTGATGTTCCATTTCATAAACGCTTCTAGAAGATCATTAAATATGTCAGTGGCTGGCAAGAAATCTTTAACTAGAGTATGATCTGAAACAAATTGCAGATTATTGTTTAATTACAGACGTCATCAAAATGGAGGGCAATTATCTGAATCGGCCAGAGCTATTAAGAGTTGGCCAGCATAAAAATTTAATAAATTATTATGGTTGGTCACACAATGAACTAGATGTTTAAGATGGAGTAGGCATTTTTATCCCCCCATTCAGGGGTGAAATCAATTTACCTTTGCTACCAGTTTGAAAATGTGAGTGCGCACCTCTAGACATGTGCAGAGCGTCAAAAACAGGACATGACGACGTCCAGGCGGGTGGATAGTGTGTCCCACCACCACCGCTACCAGTTTCCCTGAACCAGATGAATTGCACCACTGTCCCTATCCTCTAAGGACCTAGGATTTAAAGGTATTGTTATATAGGATGTAAGCTATTCTAAGTAAAGCTGCCTTTTGACTGATGGTGGATTTGTCAATATTGATCGTATTCAAGTGGTGCTCCAGATATTTTGGGATTGGATTCAAGGCATCTATTTTTGTTTTCTTTTACCAGTCATTCTCCTTTTCTTTGCAGGTCTTTATATTTTGTTATTTTCTCAAATTCAGGGAAGGAATTCTTTCTTTTCTGTTCTGTTGTCTTCAGGTGCTACACTACCCAACTTTATCTTATCGACAATTGTTAAGTCTATGGTGTGATGTGGCAAGTGCTTGTCCATTTGAATTCTAAAGTCTCACTTTAACTTCATTTTCTATTTTGTCTATTTTAGGGTCTCGCTAATTTTTGCTTATAGGCCAACGGAATTGCTTGCATATTCCAATGCACAATTATTGTTACTTTGTTGTGGAATTGTTTGTAGTCAGTCTGTGCCATCTTCTTGCAGCAGTTAACTAAGTGGTCCACTACTTTTTTAAAGCTTTTTTGCGGAGGCAGCATTTACTGTCTATTCCAGTTTTCCTAATTATGATTGTATTTATTCTTAAGGCTTGGTCTTATACAGCCAGAATTAAACCTTTTGTCTTTCTTCAATTTTCCTGTTTTTTGTCATTTCCAGGGCTTTGCCTATTTTTAAAAAAAATGTACTGCTGTGTAATATTTTGTCTTGCCATGTCTCTTTTCTATTGTTCATTTGGTCATTATTTAGTCTGGTTTGCTTTCTTCAGTAGTTCATAGGCTTCCTAATATATTAGTTCCAGTGCATCTTCTTCACTGTTCTTCAAATATTATTTCAATAGCTTTTTCTTCAACTCTGATGCAAAATTCCACACCCATCTAAACATTTCCTTGGTATGTTTAGTCTGCCAGGTTTCTGCATAGACAAAGGGCATGGTTCATTGTCATTATTTTTCTGGATATCTTACCAGGGCTTTTAATTCTGCTTGAGTCCAATCCATTATTTTAGCTATCTAATGACAGGAATTGTCTACCTGTTGTTTTTTCATCAGTATAAGGCTGCAAATATTCTCTAAATGAATACTTATTTTATAAGAGAAAGATTTGTCTACAGCAAAATTCTGTTGGAAACACTGGTGAGTTCTTAAAAATAAAAATAAAATCTCGAGAAATTGTGAAGAAAGCCAAGTCCTTGATGGAGTTTCTCACTTTAGATGGATCCTGAATTTCATATAAAGCATATCTGAGAAGAAATAAACATTTACATGTTTGTTTGTTCATAATTTTGATTATATAACCTAGTCTCTTGACATTGTATCTCTGATGAGATACAATGTTCAAAGTTTGAGTCTGAAAAATTTTGGTAGCCCTTTCTTCATTAATTTATTGAATTACAAAATGTTCAGTTTTGGTGTCATATTGTACAAACCATGATTAATGGCTTAATGTATTGAACCTGTTAACTGATATCCGAAACACATGGTAACACCAAATATACTATGTTAGGATTTGTGACTCCTACTTGTAAAGCCATAATGCAACAATTATTAAAATAAGCAATTAGCTCTTACTTCCTGCGGAGGCATGATGAAATAAAGAAGGTTCCAACAGAGATTGACCGTGGTTATGATCAAAGAACCTTAGACCATGGTCTCCCACAGGTCTAAGAAACAAAAGGATCGACCATCATACAACCGTGGCAGACTTTCAAAGAATACTAAGTTTATAAACTTCTCTAATCACGTTTGCAAATTGCTTATTTACTATCCAAGGTTTTACAAAACACTAACAAAAATACTTCAGGAGATTTTTGAAGAATGGGGAAAACATTAGCCATAATATTCTGATGCCGAACTACTAAAACCAGAAATATTGGATGATAAAATGTGGATTACAATATAGAAAAGGTAATTAAAATGGAATTACAATTGGCAAGATGACCCTAATAAAGGATTTCTTTTTTACTGGATACACAAAATGAAACTTGAAAATCAAGTGGAAATATAAGTGACAATCCAAGACAATGGCCTGGATACTGGATTCTGGCTCACTGCTCAGCCCCAAGACCTGTTTCTGGAAGTTCTGTGACTTGCTGCTGCTTCAACCTGATCATGGATGAGAGCCAACCTGGCTATCACCAAAACCTGATTGGGTACGGAGGGAGGAGGGGAAAATCCCTTCTGGATTTCTAGTGGCCTCCAGCTGCAACTCCATGACAGGGGTGTTTTGTTATTTATAGTCTCCAGTAGCCACTAAAGGTCTGCAGTGGCAGTTGCTCACGTAATTTCCTGCAGTGTTATGTCTGCCTGTGTTCTTGGATTTTGTGTCTGGCTTGTCGAGTTACTCAGGCTGATGGTTCTGGGAGACTTGAGCTTTTACTATTGTAATTAAAATTGAATCCTCAAATGTCTTTTAACACTTGGAAACAAGTTCATTTTAAAAAATATTTTATTTTCAAAATGTACATTCCACCTATTTTGCTAAAATCCATAATTGCAAATAAATGCTTTTTATTCAATTCATCAACACTATATGTCTAACTATAGCATAAGATTAGCAAGAGACATGTGGAAAAGTTTCCATACATTAAAGACAAGGGCATATTTTTCTTCCGTTGGGTGTGTTACTTGGAACCTTGACAGACTAACAACTACCTCTCCCCCTGGAAACAGGTGCTAGACCACACGGTGGGCTCCTAGGGACTCTTACCAGCATTCTTAATATCCCTAAGCTTTGACTAAGCAAAGCAAGTAGTAATCAATAAAATGAAGGACATGGAGTTCCAAGAACTAAATAGGTTGCCTTTCCACAGTATGGACAGAATCAAACAGGGTGTGGGAGAATCGGCAAGATATCTAAATGATCTGATCTTCCCAAAACAGAATAGCTTTCTTTAGAGCCAGATTTAATATTCTCCCCTCAGCACTCCTTCAGGGCAGGTATAAGAAAACACCAATAGCAGAACGGATTTGTATATGTGGTAAAGGAGAACCTGGAGATATCTCACGTTGGATTGTACTGCGAGTTTATAGGTCAGTGTATATTTTCCCCTTATTAGAGATTGCCAGGAAGGGCAGACAATTTTTATGTAGGCTTTCTCCTCCAGGACTCAAACCCAGCTATTAAGTGTGCAGTGGCAAAATTCTGTGTTGCTGCAACGTCTACAAGAAAAAAAAATTGGTTACAGAATAATAGCTGTCAACTTGTGCCAATTTCCTGGAGATCTAACAATTTTTGGAAAATGATATTTACTCACATAATCAGGTCTCCACTTACATGACCCTAAAGTTTCGAGAACACGTCTTTCCTTAACAGGGGTGTTATTATCCACTATTAATGTACTATAATTTGTCAGTAGTATTTTTTAATATATTGTAAACAGTGATGTCTATTGCTGGTCTATGACTGTAATAAACTTATAGTCTATTCTACCCATCTCTTCCCATTTATGACTGTGTAACTGTAACTTTGTTGTTTCTATCCTTGCAATTTATATTATTTCCTAGTATGATTTGTTTTCTTACCTGTACCCTATGACTATCATTAAGTGTTCTACCTTATGATTCTTAATAAATGTATCTTCTTTTTATGTACAGAGAGCATATGCACCAAAGACAGATTCCTTGTGTGTTCAATCACACTTGGCCAAGAAAGAATTCTATTCTATTCTATTTAGAAGAGCTATTATGAGGCTTGAGAAGTGGCTTGATTGGATCATATGCTTAGATTTTTTTTTGAAATTTTAGAAAAACTATTGACAAGAAGTCAATCCCCCTTCTGCCCAAATATTCATAAGGTACCACAAAATAAGCAGGCTGAAGTACAATGCCTGGCATACCTCCAACAGCTGTACCTAACACAAATCCTATAGAAAATAAGAGTGCCTTCTTTTGTGCTCTTAAGGTAGCTCCCCCTATTGGCTCTGCTGCACATGAGGGATTTTTTCCCCGTGCCTCAATCAAGTCTTGTAACACTATAGAAGTGGACAGTTTAAGAAGAGAAGCATCTCCTTGCTGACTACTATGTAGATAACAGCTTCCTCCTGCATTTCTCAGAAGCAGTCACTTGAAGTATACAGTGCAAAATCTCTAAGATTTATTAGGCTTGTGCTAATCTGTTGTCTAGGTTTTAAGTTACACCTCATTGGATGACAACCTCTGTAATTTTCAGCGGCACTTCCCCTCCTAGCGAGCATGGAAACCATATGGTTAAGCTTGGACCGAATGACCGAGTAGTGAAATTCCCTCTCATTGTTTAGTTTGCGGAAATAATCTCCCCGATGATTGACAGAATAGTCAATAGATCTAAGAGATGTTTGTGAACCAGCAGAACTTGCCCGAGAACATTGGGAGGACAATGAAGAAAGTGATCGTGCACTAGAAGAAGTTGAGGTGGACTTTCTAGAAATAGGAGACCCTTCTTTAGGGGAGATTCTTTGATCAGGAATCCTCTGATCAGGTACTCTCTGAGCCACGGGTACTCTCTGAGCCACGGGTACTTCCACATTATCTCTTTTGTCAGTCTGTGTCATAGAAGTCTTAAGTACAACTGCCGTCTGAGTGCCCACCATTCTAGATCGAGTAGTGGTCTGGGTGGTGGCTGAAACCACAGAAGTAGTAGTTTGTGTGGCACAATTTAAGAATTTTGTTGTTCGCTTCTCATCTAAAGTTTCAGTCTGAGTTGACTGGCTGTTTGTCTGTTTAGGTTTTGTTAGGATTTCAGAAGCACTATGCCATTCCTCTTCACCACTAAGGTGTGGCCGTTTAGCACTCATCCGCCCCCCTTGAAGCTCTTTCACCTGTTCTATTTCTCTTTCAAGTTTCTTGGGGGAGCTTGAGAGCCTAGCAAACTCAGCTCTCAGAAGATTACCCACAGTGAAATCTTTGCAAGGTGTTTGTTTATTGACTAGATGTTCATGGCAAACACTAGTCCTGCAGCTTTGAGGCGGCTTTGAATTAAGAGGCTTAGATTGTGCATACAGGATTCGGAACTCCAAATCAAAATGTTCCACTATTTGGCCTGAGAGTAGTAATAAATTGCTGCTGTTCAGCTTCCCATCAGTCCAAGTGAAGCTAGAAAGATGAAAAGAGAAAATATTATAGGACACATTTATAGTGTGAATTAATTAAATTAATTCCCTTCCCTTTAAAGTAGAGTTATCAGTAAACAATTTATCAGATAGGTTGAGGCTGAGACACTAATTCATAGAGGAACATATAGCAATCATGCATCTGAAACAAATTTATTGAGTGGGAGCCTTCTACTTATTCCAAACAATATTGTAACATTTACCATATTTTTCAGTCTATAAGATGCACCCCCCCCAAAGTGGGTGGAACTGTCTGTGCATCTTATAGATGTTACCAAAGCCCCATTCACCTGCCAGCCCCCACCCTTTGGCCTCTGCCTACCAGTAATTTGCCTCCTTGCAGCAAACAGTCTGGTCAGCTTCAGCACAGCCTGATTAGGTACGAGCAGCTGATTGGCAGTTGGATTGGCCACCCGGAATACTGCTGATCAGCTATTCCAAGCTGCGGGCATTGCCACCTATTACTGCTTCCACGTGCTCCATTTTTGGCCTCATTGTGTCCCATTTTTTATCTGTTTCAGGCAGTGGGGATTGCTGCTGCCGCCGATCTCCACCAAACAGCAGTGGTGATCTCTGCCACCTGGAACAGGTGTAAAATGGGGTGCCTGGAGACTGAAAAAGAGATGTGTGGAGGCCAAACATGGGACGTGCGGAGGCCAAAAATGAGACACACGGAGATGGTGATAGGCGGCGATTCCTGCAGCCTGGAACAGCTGATCAACAGTATTATGGGAGGCTGATCCAAATGCCAATCAGCTGTTTATGATAAATCAGGCTGTGTTGAAGCTGAACAGGCTGTTTGTTGCAACAAGGCAATATTTTTTTTCCTGAAAAGTTATGTGCGTCTTATGGTCTGGAGCGTCTTATAGTGCAAAAAATACGGTAATTTCTGGCAAGGTAATTTTAGTTTTCATTCAATCTTCAGCAATTTATATATAATTGGCAAAAAAAAACCACCACTTGCTACATTTAGAAGTATAAAACCAAATATTACACTATATTTTATCTTATAGTTCCTTCTCAATGTATTTGGGAGTTCTTTAGGAAAGAATAATAAGTTAACTACCGTATTTTTCGGAGTATAAGACACATCTTTTTTCCTCTAAAAAGAGGCTGAAAATCTGGGTGCGTCTTATACATTGAATACAGCATTTTTTGCCTCCTGAAACCCCGCCCCTTCACCAAAATGGCCACGCGCATATCCTTATGGAGGCTTCCAGAGAGGTCCTGGGGGCTGGGGAGGGCAGAAATGAGCAAAAAACAGGGCGTTTTTGCTCCCCTAGCCCCCATAAGGCTATGCATGCAATTTTTTTGACCAAAAAATGGCCCGTTTTCGCAATAAATATGCTGGTTTTTTGCTCATTTTTGACCCCCCCCCCATCCCCCCAGGAGCACTCTGCAAGCCCCCCCCAAGGCTATTCATACCTTTTATTTGAAAAAAGGGCCTATTTTCACAAAAAACGGGCCGTTTGGGGGAGGTTTGCACAGTGCAAAAAGGGTTTTATTTTCCCTTTTGGAAAGCTGTTTAGTTAGAGTGATTGATGAGAATTACGTTGGTCAAGTACTGTGCCTGCAGAAACAAAGATTTGTTCCAAAGGTGGTCAGTGATTTCCTTCTCCAGCACATGGGTAAATACACCTGGAAACATCTACCTACCTACTCTCACTCTCTCCCTATCTACTGTATTCTCTCTCTCTCTCTATTACTCTCTCTATCCCTCTACCTACCTACCTACCTACCTACCTATCCTCTCTCTCCCTACCTACCTACTGTATTTCTCTCCCTCCCCTCTATCTACCTACTCTCTCTCCCCCTACCTACTGTATTTCTCTCTTTCTCTATCCCTCTACCTACTTATCTATCTACACCCTCCCTCCCTACTTACCTACCTACTGTATTTCTCTGTCTCTCTCTCCCCCCATCCCTTTATCTATCTACCTACTATCTCCCTACCTACTGTATTTCTCTCTCTCTCTCTCTCTCACCCCTCTACCTACCTACCCTCTCTCTCTCTCTCCCTACCTACCTACTGTATTTCTCTCTCTTTCTCTCCCTCTCTATCCCTCTATCTACCTAGATTTAAAAAAACCTGCCTCTTCAAAACCTGGGTGCATCTTATACTCCGGTGCATCATATAGTCCGAAAAATACGGTATGTAACGGGAAAACCAAGAATTTTAATCATTGCTGCTTAATAAGTCAAATGACTATTAGCTAATTGTCAGGTGGCTATTAGGACAAGCCTACACTAGAAGAATAACAATTTAATTATGCATTTTAAAGTGCTTAATTATGTAGTTTGAACAAGAGATTATAATCTAGGGGAAAATGGGCACAAAGATGTGTTAGATATTTATGTCTGCAATACATTAAACTGAGAATATCACTTGCTCAAAGTCATTTCATGGGTAAATTTGAATCTCTGCCTTCCTAGTCTTAACTGAATAAGCTACACCTATTATAGGATTTGAAGTGTTTATAAATAAGATTCTTTACAAATGAATAAAAAATTATTCTGGATTGTTGTAATAAATGCCCTATGAATTTTATTTGAATATATTAAGAATGTTAAGTCAGAACTGCACTAATAGTGTAGAACTCCAATGGGACGAGAATACTCTATGGCTACAAGTACAGAATAAAGAATAAACTCTAGCCCACAGGCTACGTATAAATAAACGCTTATGGCAGTCCAGGAAGACCTTATTATACCTACTCCAAGTTAATAGTATTATTAACTTGGTGAAACTCAGTCTTCCAATATAACAAACTTTATAAAAGAAAGAAGCCTGTGTGAAAGTGCATTTTTCTCTTCCTCAATATCATTTCATGCAAAAAGCATTTCATATGTATGCTTGTCCCCATTCTCTCCACATTTCACATTTTAATACTGGATCCTTAAAGGCTGGATCTTGTTGGACCATTGTATGATAGTGTTGATTAAAATCTGGTCTTAAGACCCCTGGGCATTCTTCAAAATTTGTAATATAATAAACACTGATTAATAAAACTCATTCAAACAAAAGCCTTTTTGGATTCTCCAAAAAATTTTAAAGTGGGAAAGCATCCTGAGAGAGAAAAACAATTAACAGAGAAAGATTAATCCACTATATTTTATTTGTAAGTCAGCTAAATAGAAGAGACAACCAGCTGAAATTTTATGGCAACCCAGTTTAAATATGAAAACCAACACCTCAAAATAAATCAGTTCCATACCAAATTCCATATAGAAACATTAACATCCATCCATTCTTGGATCTACTAAGACAGAACTTAACTTTCCCTGCCTGGTTATTAGCAGTAAATAATACTGGAGGATTATGGAAAATTATGTCAAGTCAACTGGTTTACTCAGCTGAACAAAGTTTGTCCACCTATTGAAGCCAAGAGACCAAGCTAGTTTATAACAGATACTTACCTGTAGGAGCCTGTAGTCACTCTTACACCATCAACAAGCATGAACTTCTCATGGACACTCCCAATTATCTTAGCTCCTGATCTTGCAAAATATGTGTTTCCAGTAATAGTTCGGACTCTCATTAACTGTTTTCAAAATGACAAAATTTTAGACAAAATTACCAAGGCAATGTAATACATATAAAAAGGGCTATAATGGCAATGCAAAAATATAACATAGAGAAATATAAATGTTTGGGGCTTTGTCAAGTCAACTTGACATCTCATCCTCTAAGAAAACAAGGGGCTATTGTAAGGGCAACATGCTTATCTACTGAGTGCTAATGAATTCCATGCAATTCTTTGTTCCAAAATTGAAACTGTTCAAAATTAATCTTAGTGATTGTTTTTCTTCTATGTGATTTAAGATTTTTTTTCCTGCTGTCAGTTAAAAAGATGGAACTGTGCCTCATCCATTCAATTCCTTTGATATGGCAAAGGGATAAAATGGGCTTGACAGTGCAGAAACAAAGATTTATGACTAAACAACACAATGCTATTCTTATCTTCAACTGCAGATTTCTCCATTAGAGCTTCTGTACACTATCAAACTAGTAAATCAGTATTCTTATTAGTAATAGGCACAGAAGCCATAGTATTAAGAAATGTCAAGAAAATCTGCTTCAAGGGATAACTACTGGAAAAAATGATAAGGATGGCAGAAATTGAATCAAATCCTTTATTTATAGTACTAGTTCAACAAAATACAAACACAAAATTAAGAACACTGGAAAAGAAAAACCTAAGCCTGAAAAATTTGTTGATGATATCACTAGCTTCTGCAGCCCATAGCTGTTCCTAAAAATGTGGCAATCCAAATTAAGTCTTTCAGAAGACTAGAATTTTTTGGATCAAAGAGAATTTCTGAAAACCAGGTTTATGAATGCCAGGTGCTATAGATAGTAAATGAGAAATGCAACAATAGAATGAATTACTAACTCAATGTCTGAATCTGAGCAGTGCCAGATACAACTGCTGTATGGGAGACTAATATATTTTTTATAGTTATAAGAAGTTGCTCCAATTGAAACCAATTTTTTTTAAAAAACCACACACAACCGATAGTCCTTGAGTACCTTCTATAATGGTACCTTCCCATCACAACCTAATTTTTGACTATTTTTAAATGAATGCTGTGGTTGTTGTGAACTAAAGGTTAAGGAGCACAATTTTGCCAAAACTAATAATAATAATCTTTATTGTCATTGTATTAAAATTACAATGAAATTTGTTTGATTGAAAACTGTAAGAAAATACTGTTTTTTAGCAAAACACTCATAAAACATGGTGGTATGACTATGGGACATTACAAATGACTGTAAATGCAGCTTGGTTGCTGATTACCCAAAGTGCAGTCATTTGACTGCAAGAGAGCCCAACTGTTGAGAAACTTTAAATCTGTGACATAAGGACCTCACAAGAAGGTCCATCAGAACTTCAAACAGTCACTAAGTGGTAGGTCGTAAATCAATAACTGTATATGAAATATGCAGGTTGTTACAGAAGTAGCCAGGAACTGACAATGAAGAGTCTACAATTGTGCCATAATAGAAATGGATTATTTGATTCCTGACATTTTGTAAATCTAAATTCCAAGTCCTCTATTTAGTTTTGATTAAAGCTTTATCTTGACTGAATGAAGATACTGCCATAATATGCTAGATCAGAATAATTTGCCTCCTTTGTGATGAAGAAAACCTATCTAGGAGGGTTAAGTGATTTAACCAAAATTTGAGTTGTCAATTTTTCAGGCAGGCCCCAAGAGAAATGCAGTCAAACTCCAGATGAAATAGTGCATTTCATAATGAGAGAGAGATAAAGTATGGCATTCAGAAACATAGCAGCTTCTAAAGTTGGAGCATCTTTATAAACACAACGTTGTGCAGAATATAACAGAGCATTTATAAAGTATAAAGGAGAACATTTGCTTTATACAATTATATTGTTATAGGAGCATAACTATTGACTTAGCACATTTTAAGACTGTGTTTTTGAGCTCTAGTACAACGTTTCATTTGGATTTTTCAGTGAGTGAAGGGTTAGAAGTTGATGCTAGGTACTTGAAGTCTTAACCTGAACAAAAGTTGAACTTTTGTTCATATTCCATTTAATGAGCTATTTAAAGAGCTACAGAAAACTAGAACTTAGTTTTGTTGGTAATGGATCTCAAAGAATTCACTAAATTAGTAGGAAACTAAAGTAGCTCAGCACCTATGAAACACCGCTTCGGTTACAGATAAAATGGCTCCATTGCCTCCACATTGTCTCTATACAGAATTGAAATGGGACAGTGAACCTAGCAGAAGTTATTTACCAGTCCCCCCCAAAGAAATATGCTGGTAACTGGACCAAAATTCATGTATTAAATGTAAATAGAGAAAAAACAATAGCACATAGAGAACCTTAATCCTCTTTAAGTTATCAGATGGATATATGCTAAACTAATTCTACAAATTTCTGAGATTATACTACTTGTTTATTTTCTACAGTCGCGGATGCATCATTGACTCTCTCTTTGGTAGAGATTGTAAAATAGCTTGTAAAGCTATTTTATCAGTGTAGATAAAATTTTACCTTCTACAGAAAGTCATTTTGAAAGGCAGACACTTCACTACCTCCCTCCTGAAGTTTTTAATATCATTTATGGAATCAAATGTTATTAATGACATTATGACTAAAAATAGTTTATGACTTTCTCCTCTTTTTCAACAGTGTTCAAATAATCTTGTGTACGTATATGTAAAGATAAAAATGTCCCATAACATACATTTTCCTGTTCAGGGGAGAACTCCAAGTTTTTGCACATTTCCAAGAAATGGCAGAGAAAATTCTGATCCAGAAGTATATACACAGGAACCAGCCTCTTCTTACAGGCTTCCTGAAGGTCAGTGAAGATGTCCATATCTGTGAAGGTGTCCATAACCACAGCAATAACCTTGAAGATAAAAATGAAATGAATTCCAACATTACAAACATTTTATCATTTTATCAGAGGCTTTCCATGCTGTGGCACAACTTTTCTCATTATACCATGCAGATATTCTAGATGCCATTTCCATTATTTTAGCCAGTATGAATATTCATAGCTCAAATGCTTAGACATTCCTTTTATAACTCTTCTGCTTTCCAACTAAAAAGTGCAATAGAACATCTCTGTTCTCTTAGTGCTACTGGATTAATGAATTAGAAAAAGGTAGTGTCATGATGACATGAAATTTAAGAAATTCATATATATGGATAAATCAGGCCTATATATAATTTCCCATTTCATCAAATGTTTAAAAACATACATATCTTCTGTATTATATCATATAACTATTATATCATATTTTATTGAATAAATATGGTGGAGGAATATATAAAGTGATTTTTGCCTGCATATTAAAAAATCTGCCTCAATGTTAAATGCCACAGCTGAAGAGCTTTGCATTCTTTGTCACTGCTTATTTTACAAGATTGAGGAGTTAGGAAAAAGCTCACCAAGCTTCTTACCAGCAAACCTGTAATTGCAACCTATTTGCTGGGAGGAATCGTGGTTTTCATTCTTTCTTTTAGCGTAACTAATCCTACGCAGCCTACTAATTAAGAAACTACCTGGATAGCTAGCATTGAGGGTGGGGAAGCCACTGATTTCTTATCTTCAATAAAGGTTTGTTCTTACAGTCTAGAGCAGCCTTCCCCAAGCTGCATATGCTGAAGTACATAAAGTTGTATAGCAATGGCCATACTGGCAATTGAATTCGGGAATAAAAATCTCAGATAATGAAGACCAATCCAGAAAATATGCAATGATTGTAATATATTTTATTTTTCACTTCTGTTGAAAATATCACATGTTCCTGCAATTAACCTTATATGTTGGGCTTGTATAATTACTTTCATCATGGCCACTAGCAGCTACTGTAACAAAGTCAACTATCTTTCAACATTTTCTCCACTCCCTTCCTTCAAGGCAGAAATTCAGCCAAGTACTAGCTTGCTGCAGGTGTTGTTGGGACAGCACTGTATTTAGGATTTGAAAATGTTCAAAACAAATCTACAAGCTACATGTGACTTCTCATTTTTGGAGCACTAAACAAACACACATAAATGTGCCAAATACAGGAATGACAAATTATTAGAACTTGGCACTGCTTTTGTATAGGAATGTCAAGTATTCCTGGATTCTGGAAGTAAACATTAATTGCCTGATATCTTTACAACCATACAGGAGGAAAGGGCGGAAAAAGAGTCATCACGAGAACAATGCTTTTCAAGTCTCTGGGTTATCAAATACCTTTTGTATATTAGTGTGGCACATTTATAGATGCCATCCTAAATCAAGACATCACTATGACTTTCTATCAATGATATAGAAGAATAATTTACTATTTAGTACATTCTCATGCTTATGCAGAGAATTGTATGTTCTTCAAGAAAAGTGATATTTGACTCTGGCACTTCATGTTCTTTCATCCCCAGGATATTTTTTTTAACCAGATGTTTGGCAGACATACATTTAAAAAGTAATCTTCTACATGACAATACACTACAGGTTACCTGTCTAAACACCCCATCATGTAATCTAGTGGCTGTTTCTTGTTGTTGCTTGTACAGCAACTCCTTTCCTTCCTTCACATTCCTTTTTTGTAAAATACACCTTACCTGTCATGATCTAAATCAATGGTAGTCAACCTGGTCCCTACTGCCCACGAGTGGGCGTTCCAGCTTTCATGGTGGGCGGGAGGGATTTTGTCCGATACTGAAGCACTTTCCTTTTTTTTAAAAAAAATAATTGACTTCCCTACTTTATAAATCACCATTACTGTGGAATCGGGGGTGGTTAGAAAATTTTACTACTAACAGAGATACAAAAGTGGGCAATAGATATAAAAAGGTTGACGACCCCTGATCTAAATGAACTGCTTTTGAGTCAATTTAATATTTGACTGTGGCCTTTGAAACGCCAAACTCTAAGACATGCTAACCAAAATAACCTAAGCCAAGGCTTACCAAATTAAACCATTTGCCTTTCTGCATAACATGCTAAACTACACTTTGTTCATATCTCATACTGAGTCGCACATACCCAGATACTTTTTAGCCTATATCACATTGAGTAAGTCAAGTACTTCACATAGAGCACACTAATTGTCCTAGATGGACAATTGATACATTCCAGATATGCAAGTCCTGATTTTGCCTTGCAGTCCACCTGATGAACTACTTATACAACATTAATATTATTACGATAACATATATAGTTATTTATATGAAGTTCCTTTAAAAACATTTGAACACTGGTCCATATACTACCTATTCTGATATTCCTAATCCTGCTTCTAAATATTTTAGTGAATATCTTGCTTGCATCTACATGAAAAGCATTAATTCCCCCCCAAATAATAAATTCTGAGAACTAGTGGCTTCAATAGGGCTATCACAAACTTCTTTCTGCCCTCAGTTTTATTAACAGTTTAACACTCTTGATTTCATCAAGCCTCATGGACTATAGAATCAGGAAAGCTAAATAAGATGACCGAAAGAAAATAAGCTATACAATCATAAAGTGGCTATACAAGAATTACAGGTACATTGGTCTAGTATTGTGTCAGCCAAATGAATACATGCACTGCACAGTACACACCCCAATCTTTGGGCGGGATATCCTATGGAAATGTCAAACTTGCGTGATAAGGATTGAAATTTATTGAAACATCCAGAATGTAGTTATTTCTGCCTATTGTTCTCCAAAATCCATCAAGCATATCAACATAATAGCAACATATTTGAAAATGAAATGTAGCAATGACTGTAGAACCCTGTGTGGAATGATCAATGACCTTCTTTGCCCTGAAAATATCTAAAATTTCTTTTGATTGTTAAATAAGACAGTCAATACTATCAAATAAATTATTCTGGGCAACTATCATTATCCTGTACTTTTTTTTTCAAGACCACCTAATTGTACCAATTCACTCCCACATTCTTCTCTTGTAAACCTGTCTGTGCAGCTTCTGCTTTCCTGAAAAAATCCAAACTGTATTTGACAAGTGAATTTTACATCTGTTTTATAAAATCGTTTGCCCCGCAGTAAATGGAGCTTATCCTACAACAGGCACCATTCCAACATTCCGTTAGGCAGATGAGTTACTGCATTCCACTGCATATTTGTCTGTATGTGTATATTTCAATCTGTCAAGGAAGGATATTGAAAGAAGTAACATCCCCCGAGTGATTACAGCAATCCAGTTAACAATTATAGTGAGTGCATATGAATATGTAGATACTGCTATAGTATTGTGCATTGCTTTTAAAAAATTCTCTTTCCCAACTGGAATATGGAATATGACTATCCACATCCATCAGCTGAAATAGAAGGCTAGCTAAGGATTCTAGATACCTGGAACTCATCGACAAGATCAATGATTTAAAGATCAAGGTAAGGCAATTTGTTTTAGAGAACTGGACTCTGGAACTGTTCACTGAACTGTAGTACTTCAATATGTAAGGGTAGTATAGTACTCTATTTAGCTTGAGTCCACATTCAATATAATACAAATAGTAAAGAGCACCTACTATAAGTTGTATTCTCAATTACTTACATTTATCTCTAGTGCAGGAGTCCCCAACCCCCGGTCCCTGGCATACCAGAAACCGGTCCATACTAACAAGTGAAGAAGCTCCATCCACAGGATGCAGGCAGCACAAGAAACCATGCCCCCTCTGGTCTGCGGAAAAACTTCTCACCATGGAACCGGTCCCTGGTGCCCAAAAGGTTGGGGGCCGCTGCTCTAGTGCATACTGCCACAACAATTAGGGCCCAAAGAGGTTTCAAAAGATGAAATGTGGGGCTTTCTACAGAATCACTGAATAGCAGTTACAAACCTAAAACAAGAAGGTTGAATCATTCAACATGAAGACAGAAGGGAAAAAAAGAAAAGAAGGCTGTTTTTATCATATAGATGTCATTTCATATACTCTACAGTTAAATTGTACTTGATAGTTTTCAAGTTTCACTGTTTGGACTGAGAATGATGTTTAGAAATTGAGAAACAAAACCTAAGAGAGGTGGCACAAGGGATAGTAAAGAAAAATACAACACACACAAAAGCGGGCCGAGGCTGTTCTTGTGACACCATCTTGGGAGGAGTTTGATTTTGTTACCACCGAGGATATGGACAAGTTGTCAAAGAGACTTAGGGCTACCACATGTTTATTGGACCCGTGTCCCTCCTGGCTTGTACTGGCATCCTGGGAGACGACACGAGGTTGGCTCCAGGGCATTGTCAACGCATCTTTGAGTGAGAGGTCCTTGCCTGCCGTCTTGAAAGAGGCGGTAGTAAGGCCCCTCCTCAAGAAGCCGTCCCTGGATCCAGCATTATTAGAGAACTACCGTCCCGTCTCCAACCTCCACTTTTTAATGAAGGTTGTTGAGAGTGTGGTGGCTCAACAGTTTCCGCGACACTTGGAGGAAGTTGATTATCTAGACCCGCACCAGTCCGGCTTCCGACCCGGGCACAGCACCGAGACGGCATTGGTCGCGTTAGTTGATGATCTCTGGAGGGCGCGGGATAGAGGATATTCCTCTATCCTAGTCCTATTAGACCTCTCAGCGGCTTTTGATACCATCGACCATGGTATCCTATTGCGCCGACTGGGGGGGTTGGGGCTGGGAGGCACCGTTTTGCGGTGGTTCTCGTCCTACCTCTCTGGTCAGTCGCAATATGTGTTGGCAGGGGGGCAGAGGTCGGCCTCGAGGCCCCTCATATGTGGGGTTCCTCAGGGGTCGGTCCTCTCGCCCCTACTGTTCAACACATATATGAAGCCGCTGGGTGAGATCATCCGTGGTTTTGGGGTGGGATATCATCTGTACGCTGATGATACTCAGTTGTACATATCCACCCCAGACCACCCCAACAATGCCGTCGAGGTTATGTCCCGGTGCTTGGAGGCCGTACGGATCTGGATGGGTGGTAACAAACTCAAGCTCCACCCGTCCAAGACTGAGTGGCTGTGGCTTCCGGCGCCCCGGTTCAGCCAGATTATTCCAACACTGGCCATTGGGGGAAAAACACCGGCCCCCGTGGAGAGAGCGCGCAATTTGGGTGTCCTCCTGGATTCCCGGCTGTCTATGGAAGATCACGTGACAGCCGTGGCCACGGGGGCGTTCCATCAGGTACGCCTGATGCGCCAATTGCGCCCCTTACTGGACCGGGATGCCTTACGCACAGTCACTCAAGCACTCGGCACCTCTCGACTCGACTACTGTAATGCTCTCTACATGGGGCTCCCCTTGAGGTGCACCCGAAAGCTGCAGCTAGTCCAGAACGCAGCCGCGCGGGTGATTACGGGAGCGCCTAGACACTCCCACATAACACCTATCCTGCGCGAGCTGCACTGGCTTCCTGTGGTCTTTCGGGTGCGCTTCAAGGTCTTGACGACCATCTTTAAAGTGCTCCATGGCTCGGGGCCTAGTTATATGCGAGACCGCCTCCTGCCCCATACATCCCTCAGACCGATACGCTCCCACAGAGAGGGCCTCCTCAGGGTGCCGTCGGCTGGACAATGCCGACTGGCGACACCCAGGATAAGAGTCTTCTCTGTGGCGGGGCCAGCCCTCTGGAACGACTTACCCCCTGAACTCCGCACCATCTCCGACCTCCGCCTCTTCCGCAAGTGTCTGAAGACACATTTATTCCATCTAGCCGGCCTAGCGTAACCTCCTTTGACTATTAGACAGTTTTAAATTTGGGAATTTTAATTCGGTTTTTAGCACAGGGTTTCACTAGAATAAGTTTTTTAAATTTTTTATGTTTTGTATGTATTTTAACATTCCTGTGCACCGCCCTGGGTCCGCTTGGAGAAGGGCGGGATATAAATTTAATAAAATAAAATAAAAAATAAAAAAACCTTCACCTCTGAAGAAGTTGCATGCAATGTTACAATATTGATATGAAAAGGCATTGTTGCATATCAAAATGTCATTATCATGGCTACCTATAGATGCCTTCAGATGGTGTGTCTTTTTTTACTCTTAGTTTTTGGTGATCAGAAATTCACTATGTGTCATAAAGTATACTTTTCAAGCCCTAACCAGTCAACCAGCCCTGTCCACAGGAGACAACAGTCCAGTCCCTGCCCCTGATTTTCTATTCCACTCATCTCTAACCAATCTAGATACATTAAAAAAAACAGTACCCAGAGAACAGGCCTCATTAGGCTTGAATGGTACATATAGCATTTTCTTAACCGATATCCATCCGATATTTCAGGATATACAGTGATCCCTCGTTTTTCGCGATTAATGGGGACCGGAACCTTCCGCGAAAACTGAAAAACCGAGAAGTAGGATTCGCACCGGAAACTTGAGTTGGTGGACATCGTTTAAAGCAAGCACTAGGGGGCGCTTGCCTCCTACCGATGCATTTTTTTTCTATTCTGTATTTTTGAAAAACCCGCGAAGCACTGAAGCCGCGAAACATGAAGCCGCGAAAAACAAGGGATCACTGTAATCTTATGATCTTAAACACTATGAATTAGGGCTTAGAAGAGGTAGAGTACGCAAATTAAAGTGTATCAAGTTGGAAACTTAAGAATCAAATTATCATCAGTGCTATGTTTTGATAGAATAATTAATCCAATTAGTCAATTTGATTAGTCTAGGCTTCAGAGGAAGCCTAGACTATTTCATGATGTCTCACATCAGTATCTCCCCTTACAATGTCAACTACATTGTATCTTCTAAAGAAAAGATATTGGACTTGAAATTGCATATTTTCTGCTTAGCATAATTACTTGTTTAGAAATGATGAGAATTTTAATTTAGAACTTTAATTACAGGCTATATCACATTTGAAAAATCTAGTATCACCTCACCAGATGGAGAATACATATGAATTTGTAAACAATGCATTTTTTTCTGAATAGGACTAGAAATCCTAAAATCTATAGCTGTATTAGTATCACAAAATGATACTAAGGTGATCAGCCTTAGATGGTGTCATACTATTAACAGCCAGAAATACTAGAAAACAGCTGAGTGAAATATTCACATCCTGGTATCTCCACCCATTAGTAAGCATAGCAGAAATTACAGCTGCTATGTGAAGTGGAAAGACAAAAAATCAAACACAACAAATGGAGTTGTGATAATTTGTACTATAAATCCAGAAACAAATTTTCTGTTAATTTTTAAATAAATATTGGGGGAGGGGGTGTTTCTTCTATCAAAGCATGCTTCTGGATTTGTGCAATATCTTATTCTGGCGATCATAGGCTGCCAAGTCACTGGGAAACAGGTGGTATATAAATTTTAAAAAATAAACTTTTTATTTCCTCTTCCTACCTTGAACCCAACAGCTTTACTCTTATGTCAATGAGGGCCCACATAGTTTGGTAAGAGACTATTTACTATGTTCACCATAGCATCAACAAAGATAATGGAAAATATTATGCCCAAAAGCAATAACTAGGATAATAGTTACATTAAAGCATCCTGATTTATTTGAAGTAAAGTTTAAAATTACAAAATATTTCAAGGCTGTTTCATATTTTAGTAGAAAAGATGCACCTACATTTTGCATATATTCATTGCGAGAATCATAATCATAAGTTGCGATGGTTGTATAACAGGCCATCATCACATGACTGACCTGATATTATAGTTTTTTTTGTGGTGATCATTAAGTGAACATAGCAGTCAATAAGCAAACCAGTGCTCATTATAGGCCTGTTTTGCTGGAAACTGGAAGTAAATGCCAGTTTCAGGAAAAACCATTGTAAATTGTGATCATGACTGTGGGGTGCCAGAAAGAGCTGTTAATGAACGCTGGTTGCTGAGTGGCCAAAATGTGGTTACATGACCAATGGGGGCAGGGGGAGGCAGGGGAGGGGGTAACATCAGAACTTTGAAACTAGGTCATAAGTAGCTTTGGGGGGAGAGGGTTCCATTGAAACCTAACTAGACAAAATAAATAATCTGGCATAGTACAAAGAACTTCCTGTATTCCTAGAGAGAAATAAACTAAATTATGCGACAGTAGGCAAATGTTATTAGGTGAAAAAACTAATGGGACGACATTGAGAAATAAAATCCTAAACAAAATGCTATTAATATTGCCACTGTCAAACATATTTCATTAAATAAATGGCTTTTGAATAAACACACATCGTTTGTCATCTGCCTATCTTGACATTTGGTTATCAACCTTGCTTACATCAGAGCCAAGAAAGAAGATAGGTACTCATTTAATCAATTTGCCTTTCCTACTTCTGTGTCACTGAGGCTCTGTAATGTGAATTTCCTTCTTCCTACTGATTATAACACTATGGGTCACAACACAACAGGCATGCAGGACAGGAAACAAAACATTCCACCAAGTAATGGATTCACATGTTTAGAGTGCCATTAGTCATGAAACATACCCATCACAAGAACAGCATTGTTTATTATTGGTTCCAAAGACTGTAGATAACCCTGCTTCAACATTTTTAGCTAGGACTACCACCCAATATTTTAGAATTAACTCATAGATCCCTCCCATGCCAAATATAGCATTATGGTATGATGGAGGCCATCCTGCTTCTTATTTTAGAAGCCTCAACCAGAATCATGTAATCCATTTCAATATGAGTAAACAATAACTTTGGCCTTCTTTGCACTGTTCAACAGCTATGATTTTTCGGTTTACTTATTAGTATGGGATGGTCAGTTATGAAAATCTTAAGTGTAGGCTTTTTTAATACTGAGAGATACAGTAATTGTCCATAATAGATAAAAAGTAGGAATTGATAATTTGGTGACCAACTAATAATTTCAATTACAGGTAGTTCTGTACTTACAACCGTTCGATTAGTAACAACACTAACTAGTGAAGTTACAACAGGACCCAAAAAATGACTTATTTCTGTTTTTCACACTGTTGCAGCATCCCCATGGTCATGGTAATATGATCAAAATTCAGATGCTTGGCAACTGACCCATATTTATGATAGTTGCAGCATCTGGGGTCATGTGATCACCTTTTGCAATCTTCTGACAAACAAAGTCAATGGAAAAGGCAAATTCACTTAACTGTGGCAAGAAAGGTCATAAAATGGGGGAAACTCACTTACTGTCTCGCTTAACACTACAAATTTTGGGCTCAATTGTGGTCATAAATTGAGGACTACTTGTATAACATTTCTAGTTCCCTGCCTTTGGCCATGCTGACTGTGGCTAAGACGAGTTAAAGGGTGCTAGATTGCCAGAAAGAAGGAATGTATGGAACAGATCACTAAGCTGAAGGATTTTGGAAGCAGGTTAACTGAGAGCTTTCGTTGCCAACGGAAACCAGATGAAGGATACAGAAAGTCCAGAGAGGGTGTAATGAATGCATCATTTGGTGCAGCAACAAATCAGACCTTTCCAGCTCTTAAATTGTAAGCTCCATTGAGATTGGAATTCACTGGATATCCTTAGACAAGTAATACTGCATAGTAGGATAAAATACTAACCTACTTATAGGGCTATAAAAATATTATATTTAAAGTGCTTTGAAGATTAACCCTATAATAAAACTTAATTAAAAATATGTACTCTAAGGCCTGATCTTTGACAATGCCAATTTAATCTTGATTTTTTCTATAAATTATTTAAATGTCATTTCAGTCTAAAGTGGCAGAAGTTTTCAAAGAGCTTGTACAGATTATCTGCAAAATATATATTTTTCCATTTTTTCAGTTATATTTCTAACTAAACGTAGGTCTTAATAGCCAAACTTAAACAGATGAAGCATAAGCATTTATGTACTATTTACATTACCTTGCATACAATATTAAATTCATTACACCATCACTCCTTTAACCTTGAATTTTGAGTTATTTCATCATTGTTTTATGTAAAATTCCAATCAGGAGATATAAAAAAATATGAATCAAAGCCAACTTGCTTCTTATTATTATTATTATTATTACTATTGTTTTTATCTTGAATTGTTTTCTGTTGCAAGTCATCCAGGGTTGCATTGTTAGGATTGGAGGAGCCATGTAATTTTTTTTAAAAACGGCCCTTGCTGAAATGGCTGAGGGAATCAACATTATAATTTACAAAACTTCACTTCAGCTTCTGCAACAATTACTCAGTACTTTCAATTAATTTTCAAAAGAGACAGGACTCTAGCACGAAAAGCAGAATGAAAATAACACAATGAATTTATTTTTTTAAGTTAGACAAAAGACCAACTTCAATTGACTCTGGCTGGTTAACAGTTTATTTCCATTGCTCAAGAATTGCCTTTGTTTCCAGCCCATACCAACTGAAGATTTCTGCTCTTAATTCAAATTGGGCTGGTGATTCCTCCTTGTTTACATTAACAGCAATTATAATACAAAGAAGAATAAATGCAAGCATAATCACATTTGACAGCCAACATGACTCTTACCTTCTACTCCCAAAATAAGTCAAACAAATCCCAGTTACACTGGGGAGTCATGGGCATAAAGGATTTCTCTTTAAGAGATAAGAAATCTGTGAGATTCTGGCTGCTACTGAACACAATTCCCTGTACACTGAAACCAGATGAGGCTGTTGGGAATCAAAGCTTAGCAACAATCTGGAGCACTGGTCTCCAAGTGAGTAAGACAATTTACTGGGGTGGAGGAAGAAAAAAATTAGAACATTGCCATTTATGCATTACATCATTTTTTAAAAATTTGAATGTTGATTATCTACATATTAATGCTCATATATAACTTATAAACAGGCAGGGACTGCAAGATCTAAGAAAGTGTACCACTGACCTAGAAGTCCAACAGCTGTCCTTCACTACATTAAACCTATTCACTACATTAAATCTATTATGGCATTGGACTTTCATACAAAGCACAGTAATTCTCCAATGCTTTTATAAAGGTAGAGTCCAGCATACACACACTTTCTTGGAAAAGCATTGCAATGTAACCCAACAAATTAGTGCCTCCTTCTTTTCCCACATCCGACTTCCAAACTTGGAGGCTTTTTCAATAACCACAAATTATCAACTAATAAGAGAAAAGGTAAATTGTTTCTTACAATCACCACACACCCCGCACTTCCAACCACACATTAAGGCGAAGTCCTAGGAGATATGCGTCAAACACAGAGCAACAATTTGCAGGTAGTTATAGAATAGATACATATATTAGATACAAAGGCACCAGCCTGAAGATGACGAGTGTGACCTCCTCAAAACGTTGCCAAGATACTTTTAATCGTACACGGGAAAAGCCCGAATAAGCCAAGACCTACATATAATATATATTATCTGATACAATGTCCTATCTGTCAATGACTACTTCAGCTTCAACCACAACACATGAGCACACAATAGATACAAATTTATGGTAAAGCGCTCCAAACTTGATAGTAGAAAATACGACTTCAGCAAGAGTGGTCAGTGCCTGGAATGAACTACCTGACACTGGTTTCTTCCCCAAACCCCCAAACCTTTAACCTTAGACTGTCTATTGTCGACCTCACTATTCCTAAGAGGTCTTTAAGGGGTGTGCATAAGCCCACCAGCGTGCCTACCCTCCCTGTCCTAATATTCCCTTTTATTTGTAGCCATTTCATGTATTCATAATCACGTTCATACATACTGTATATCGGTTATCTAATTCATGCTTGAATAAATAAATAAATAAATAAATAAATAAATAAATAAATAAATAAATAAGCAAGCAAGCAAAAAAGGTTGCGAGGACTGTTAATTTGCGGCTGGGGGAACGGACTTTAAAGCCCAGAGTTGAGCCTGATCTGCGTGCAACGTCCCCCCGCGGCTGATCCAACCCTGGCCAAATCATGCCCACCACGCAGCGCAGCTCCTGCCAAGTTAAGGAAGACTCGATCCCGTCACTCACTTCTCTGGCTGACCGGATCTGCTTGCGCACCGCCTCTTTGCAAGCATAGATGATCTCCCCAAAACAGGGCTGGAAATAAGTCTCCACGCGGGTCAGTCCTCGGAAAGAGCCGGTAACAAAGGCCGGCCAGCCCAGTTCTAGGACAGGCGGTTCAACGTCGGACTGCACTGGGAAGTAGGTGAGCGAGGAGCAATCCAAGGAGGCGTTCAGGGCTTGGTCTGTAGCCGAGACACTTTCGTTTGTCCCGAGGGGCTGCACGGCGGCGCGCAAAATAGCGTGGATCTCGGGGTCGGAAAGGAAAGAGCTCATTTTTTCCCGGCGTAAGAAAGCCTGGAAAGCCGGCCGGCCTTTGGCGATAAGTTCCTCCAACGCCAAGCGCTGCGCCTCGTTATAGGCCGGAGGGGGAATGGGCTCCCAGCCACGTAAACTCCGGAAAGGGACATCGTCCAGGCACTGGGACTGATTCGCCATCGGCCTAGTTAGCCTCAACCTCCGGAGGACGCGAACCTTGGGGAATAACTCGGGCGCGTGGGAGGAGTTGGCACTTTATAGAGAATTTGAATCTTAACTGGCGTCCGCGCTTCCGTTATAGGCTGGAACGGCTCTCGCCTCGCCTCTCGGGGAGCGGGTAAGCCTCACTGATTGGCTGCCTGTCGGAGCGGCCGGTCCAATCCCGAGAGAAAGAAAGGAGCTTCTTGGAGATTTAAAAAACAGCAGTCCTTTCAAGCTCTCGGCTTCAGCAGATACCCGTCGCTCAGGCCCGGGGCTTGGGCGCGGTGGGGCAATTGCTGTGCTCTTCGACCAGGTAGGTAATGATACAAGCTGCAAGCCGCCTGTCAAAGAAGCCGATGATGGTATCAAACTTGAAGTTGAACGCCTTGCCTCCTCCATGTCTCCAGAATTAAATCAGAGTGATTGTGCACGTTTGTAGACTCAGCCTCTGCAGATTTCTAGGTCTGTCCTGATCGACTTCCACGGAACAAATGCCAAAGATGACACGATTTAATACACAAAATGAAAATGAAAGGATCCTTGGGAGTCTTGAGATCTTAGCACCAAAATGGTTGTTCATTTCATAAAAATGCTAACATTTTTTTTATAAACAGCATCCATACTAAGGACTGGAATTTAACCCTTTTTTTCTTCAAAAAGGATTGAGGGGCAGTACAGGAAACCATAGAGCAGCTGAACATTTGTTTTGGGGAAAAGATGAGAAAAATTAGTGAATTCATCACAGCTTCTTACAGAGGTTTGTGCAATAGACACATTAATGCACCAGTAAGTTTACTTAGACATCAAGGAAATTAAAGATACCAGAGTTAACTCACTGGAAATAAATAAAAACCAGGAAAGAACAATAAATGGACTGTGTGTGAAAGTACCATTTCCCCAAGGATCACTAGTGCTTTTTATTTAAATTTTATTTTAAAAATTATTTATTTAAAATTATCTGGAATTAAGGCTGAAAAGAGGAGTAGTCATGTTTATGGATGACACCAAACTGGTCAGAACAGTAAACTCAAGAAAGCATGAAAAATGTTCCAAAGTGGGTGAATGTATTTCAAAATGGCAAATATTAAACATGTATAATATGCATATGTATCAAACATCTGATTTGGTAGCAATAATGGATCACAAATGAGATACATAGCTCTATGAAAATATCAGCTTAGAGTGCACCACATCTTAATAAAATGATATAAAGCTTGAACATTTGCAAAAAGCCAGTCAAAATTATCACTGTATAGGAGCAATTCCCATACAATGAAAAATTACAGCAACATGAGCTTTTTAGCTTGGAATAAGGATAAAGGATGCAGGATATTCATTTTTCTCCTAAATTATGGAATTTGCTGTCAGGAGTTGTGTCTATTGTAGCCAATTTGGATGATTCTAAAAGGGAACCAAATAAGTGCCTGGAGTATCAAATATAGAAATCTACTGTCTCTTTAGTTCAGAAATTGTATACTATCTCCTGAGTGGCTTAAAATGAGTTGGTGAGAAGTAAAGTAAAAGGGGACAATCTCCCTCCAGTACAGAGAATGTGACACAGTATCTTTCAGTAAATAATCTTTGTTCCCTCAAGCTTAAATTCTATCAAGCACAGAATTTGAATAGTTCTTTTTCACCGAAACATAAGAATGGAAAGCAACATTTAGACCAGTGTTTCTCATCTTTAGCAACTTTAATGTGTCTGGACTTCAACTCCCAGAATTCTCTAGCCAGCGAACCCAATACACTGCTCAGTTCAGGAATTTAGTTTGAAACATCTGTGGCTGTCAAACCTCTACTTGAACATACCTGACAAAAGGAAACATACCACCTCTTTTAACAATTGGATCCATTGCCAAACTCTTCCTTAGTTAATTCTATCATTTAATGGGTGTTGTGTGATAATATTTCAGTTTGAAGTGTTATCATATTCCTCTCAGTATTTAGGTCTCAAGCCTGAACATGCTGAGTGTCTTTATTCTCCCTAGTGCTTATCTCCTAGATCCTCATTCATTGCTTTTCTCTGAACCTGTTCCAGTTTTTCTAAATAGCAGAGTACCCAGAACTGAAACAAACTCAAGGTAAGATCTCACTAATGAAGAATAAAGTGGAATTACTTCTTCCACTGATTTACAATAGAACTACAGATGCATTCCAAAATTGCATTTGCTTTTTTTACAGTCTCATCACATAGTTGAGCCACGTTCAGTTTATAATCAACTACTATGTCAAGATCTTTTTCGTAAACCTCACTGCCAAGCTAGCTGCTCCCTATTCTATAGCTGTATGTTTCATGTTTGTTTCTTAAGTAATTTTGCACTTGACTTGGTTAAATTTCATTCCATTATTTTCTCCAAGCTATCAAGATGGTTTTGAATTGTATTTCAGGCTTCTAAGGATCTAGCTATCCTTTACATCTATTTTGGTAATCAGTCCCTCCAATTCTTAATTCAATTAACAAAAGTAGTACAAGCATTGAGGAGTACAAGGACAAGAACTTTGTGGTACTTCACAGTACCTCATTCTTGATGTGGAACCATTGATGATTACTTCGATTCTTTAAGAAGGTTATGTATCTGCTTAATTGCTATATCCCCTCTCCAATTCTTAATCAAAACAGTGTATTGCAGTATTTGCCATGCTTTTAGGAACTGTGAAAGTTGAAAGTCAATATATTTGTAGGTCAATCAATGAGAAATGTGCTTTTTTGAAAACAGCTATGAGAATCTAAATACAGATTTGTGAATCTATATTTAGGATTAAATAGCCCCTAAATGTTTCTTTTGCTTCATTTTTTCCCCTGAGGTTCCATAAGGTTCCTTTACTTTTCAGTCAGGATAGTTATTCTATCCCTACACATATGGATTGCAGTATTCTGGGATAGACTAAAATTCAGATTTTCAAATATTCAAATCCCAGCCATTTATTGCCACTGAATCTTTGAATTGTGTACTAAGAATTAAATTCAAATATATAGTAGTCTGGAGTGGTTACATTTTTTGTCATAAATAGGTAACTTTGTAGTGAAAATCATTCTGAATCTACTAGAGTCAATTTAGTGAATTTGAGGATACAGCCTATGGTGATGTGAGATGAGGAAAACAACTTGAGACAAATGAGGAATAAGATCCAACAAAATCCAACCCTAGAAAAAATAGTGAGGTGGCATCAGGACTCATGGCTCCTGAGCTTTGGCATTTAGGCCTTGAAATAGTGGTTCGTTTACCTAGCCCAAGGGTAGGTAATTGCTAGATAAAGGGTCAGAAACACAGAGGTTAGCTAACCACATAACTCAGGGAAGTCTATTCAAGAGGAACCTAGAACAGAAAATAAGGATTGACCAATGCCAGAGGTGCTCAAGCTAAGATTCTTGTATTTAACATCCCATTAAGGTTAGCAATAGAGATTTTTCTGTAACAAGCAACTTTAGCCATATATGTTGCTTTTAAATATGTTTCTATTATTTAGCCATGAAATATTACTTTAAAAAGTAATATCTTGAGTATTGTTTCCAATAAGAACTCTTTTTTTCTTTTAACTCAATTTATGAAACCTTTTTTGCTGGACATAAGAACTAGTAATTCTCTGTTAACTCCAGTTCCAGGTGAGTTGAACTTGCTCTAGAAGTCAAAAGCATCACTTTCTATTGATAAAGGAGGAATGCACAACATAATAGTCCTTGGCAGTTGGTGACTTCTCAAAGGAACAGTTTGGTTACAGTATCCTTTTCTATAGTACAGCAAGGGAGAGAAAATAAATCCAGCAGTATATTGTAGTTTTACTTCTTGTTACAGCCTGGAAGCGAAGTCTAGCCAAGAAATGGTGGAGATCTTGAAATTATTCCTGTCTACTCCCATCCCAAATTCTAAGAAATTATGCCTCAGAGTCACATTGAATCATGAGATGAGGGGCAAATAAATTTTATTAAATAAATTTAATACAATTAATGTAAAAAAATAATGTAAAGCTGTGGAAATGCTCAGAGATGATATGATTTATTTTATTTTATTTATTTTATTAAATTTATAGACCGCCCCCTCTCCCCCATGGGGACTCGGGGTGGTGCACAGGAAATTAAAAATCAAATAAATACAACAATATACAAAATATTAAAACCGAATTAAATTACCCCTGTGCTAAAATCACCCTTAAAACCCTTAAAACCCTAAACAGCTGTACCCCTTAAAATTCCAATTAAACAATTTATTTCTTCAGGCTAGGTATGATAGGCCGGCCTGATGGAAGAAGTGAGTCTTTAACTTCTGGCGGAAGGAGCGGAGGTCCGTCGTCGTTCTGATTTCTGATGATGGTATCTTTTCTCTGAAACATTCATGTAAGATGAGCTAATGGTCCAAATTATAGAAAAGCACTCTTGCATTCCAGGTATTTCATTATAAAACAAAGGAGGAACAGATCTAAGTATTATCAAAACTGACTGTTCTTCATATATATTGCTATTTTCTGTTGCTCTGGCTGGGGAAGTGATCTATTGTGGGACTCTATAGCACCTTGGATTTGAAGGCAAAACATACTTCCAGGTATAAGAACAATAGGCAATCCTGGTCTGCAATTCTCAAAGTGAACATCTCCCATGTTCCTCTGCAGATGTACAAGACAGCTGTGTGATCCTGGGAAAAAGAAAGTTGCTGTATGGGATTGCCAGGAGATGCAACATGGGTATATTAAAGCACTATTTTGCCTTAGAGTCTGAAGCTATGTACAACCCTCATCTCCCACATACATATTTTATTGAATGATGAAAAAGTTTTGTATGTTGCTTCCCATTAAAGCCTAAGGTGAAATATGTTTAAAGTAGGAATTGCCATAAGAAAAATAATTTCCCTCAAGAAATCAGTTTGAGCTTAGTTATTGCAAAGGTATTTTCTATTCTTTAAATTGAGTTAAATTTGGCACAATGCCAAAGGACACAGCTCAGTCAACTTTAATCTGCCTTTTAATAACTTAGCCTGCTGTTCGGTTTTTTTAGTTCTTCACATATAGCTCAAGGTAAATATCTATTTGCACAAGCAAATCTAAATATACCAGATTATTTTTGCTATCTCTTTTTGGATGAATGGACACATTGGATAAACAGATGTACTGCATAATTAAATATGCTAGGAGGCCACAGATTTTATCTTCATACTTCATGCATTTGGGTGTGTATCTAATTTACCTATGCATACTTATTTACATCTGCATAGGCACATCTGTGTGAGCAGGACCTCTGCATTTTTTTCCACATTAATCTAGGTTAGTGATATAAAGAAAAAGAAATTGCATGTTTTTCTATAATGTCTCTATTTGATGGAGATTTTTTTTTAAGTCTTATGAGTCAGATAGATTATATTTGCATGTACTAATTATGAGATGTATGTGACCATCCTGCCTTTCATTCTATAATCATCTTTTCTTACCCTGCAGCCTCCTTGGCTTTCCATTCATTCATTTGCTTTCGAATAATGACAAATTAAAAGAATTCTTCTTATGAAAAATTTCATTTCTTAAAATATGGGCAGCTAGAATGATTTTAGAAATGTGTGTGTGTCTGTGTGTATAGTGTTTGTTAGTCTAGGAAGCATAAGTAGTGCACAATTTCCAGCATTATAATCCAACAGCATTAGATTCCAAAACACCAAGAGAAATTGGAAAGAGCATTGGTGTACCACAACTTTTTATTTTCAACCCAGTGGATATTTTGTAAAAAGAAAAGAAAAGAAAGAAAGATTATGGTTAAAAATTGGCCAGATCAGGCTAGGGGTTGTGGTGGAAAACATTCCACAAAGAACTTTCCTCATTCATTCCTAAGGAAGAGACAGTTGGGCAGCTACTCAGACAGTTGTGGCTCCTCCTTTCTAAGCTCTTCCTTCCTCTTCCTTCTTAGTATTTCAGTCAGAGCAGAATAAGAATTAAACTGAGAGACACTTTGGTGTAGTAATTACAGTGCTGACCTAGAACCAAGAAATTCTGAGTTTTAGTCCTGCTTTAGGCATAAAATCTAGCTGGATGACTTTGGGTCATCACTCTCACTCTCTGCTCAACTCACCTCACAGGATTTTTATTATGGGGAAAGTACGATGAGGAGGAAGTATTATGTATATTTTGCCACTTTGAGTTATTTCTGAAGTAATCAAGGCAATGTTTTTTTTTAAATCTAAAAATATTAAGAATATTGGAAAGAATTCTAGATTCCATGCTGTGTACACTTTCTCTGGTTTGCTTTAATCTGTCTCAATAGTCTTCCTGGCTTCTTTCTCCAATGTAATTTCAAAAGTGACTTATCCAACATCTCCCATGAAGAGGCATGGAAAGAAGTGTGTGTGTTTATGGATAGATGATAGGCAGGCAGGCATATAGATACTGTAGATAGAGTTATTCAGATTGTATACGGATACAAGTTCAAGAATTGAACTGCCACCAGCCATCTCTACATGGATGATAGCCGGCTGTATGCTAAAAATGAACAACACATTGACTCACAGATACACCTGACACAGATCTACAGCAAGGACATTGGGATATCTTAGACTGAGAAGTGTGACCAAATAGTAGTTAAGTATCTTAGTATCCCATGCACACATAGAAATCACATTGAGGTGATAAGGATAATAGCAACATCTAAGTACTATCCAAAGATAGATAAATTCTGAAGAGGCAGCTAAATGAGAAGAACATGATCTATGTCATCAACTTGTTTGCCTTGCTAGTCATTAGATTCTCTGCTGGAATAGTGAGCTAGCCAAAGAAGGATATGGAGGTTGCCAATATAAAGGCTTGGAAGCTTATCACAATGTATCGAGCCTTCACCCCAAGTCCAATGCCCTAAAACTATTCCAGCTGGAAATGGGGTAGGCAGGGTCGGGGGAATGTCAAAAGCCACTGTCCTGGAGAAAACCCAGAGCATCCAGGAATACATCAATGTACTCAAAGATGAGCTGCTGAGAGAAAGTCTGAAGCAGCAGCAGACATGGGAGGAAGGCAAAGACACTGCATGAAATATACCATTGACAGATAGTCAAGGTGGCTGACATTAGAAAATTCTACCAATGCCCGGAAAAGGGTGAAGTAAAAGACAGCATTTAGGGCAGAGGTGGTATTCAGCAGGTTCTGACCAGTTCTGGAGAACGGGTAGTGGAAATCTTGAGTAGTTCAGAGAACTGCTGAATACCATCTCTGACTAGCCATCTATTCTCTGCTTCTTGAGACCCAGCTGATCGGGAGGGAATGGAGATTGTGCAATAACCTTCCTTTGGACTGAGGTGGGAATGGAGATTTTACAGTATCATTCCCCTGCCACACCTGCCACGCCATGCTCACAGAACTGGTAGTAAACATTTTTGAATCCCATCACTGATTTAGGCACCGATCATAGCAACATAAGAATAGGCATTAAACACCAAATCCATAGAAGCATGGGTCCACCATACAAGATAGGACCCAAAATGCAGACTGCAGAGACGCTTCAAAGACAGTCCGAATCATAATGACAGGGCATACGATGCAGAGAGAAACAGCATACCCTGAATAGCACAGCCAGGTAGCTGGCATTTTGCACAGGACCATCTGCATGTGTATGTGCCACACCCTCTGAAGTCCAAAAGAACAACGGCTACAATTCTATGTAGCTTCCAGATCTAGATACACCAGATAGTCAACCAATCAGACATCATGATACTAGACAAGGAACAAAAGACTACAAGTGATGTGGCTGTGCCAAATGATAGCAACATTAGGTCTATGAAGAACTACCAGGGTCTGAAGGAGGAACTAGAGATGATGTGGAAAGTAAAGCCAAAGTGCACCTAGTGGTGATAGGAACACTTGAAGCTATTGCTTGAGGGAATGGCTCCAACAGATCCCAGGAACAATATAGGAATTCTATTCATAATAATAATAATAATAATAATAATAATAATAATAATAACAACAACAACAACAATAACAATAATAATAATAATAATAATAAAAATATTAGATTTATAAACCGCCCCCTCTCCCCGAAGGGACTCAGGGCGGTGTACAGGAAAAATTAAAAACCATATAAAAACATACAATATACCCAAAGTTAAAAACGAATTAAATTAACCTGTACTAAAATTTAAGAACATTAAAATTACAACCCAGCCTATGCTGAAATTCCCCTAAAATCTAACATCCATTTACGTATTTGGCAGATGTTATATTAGGAAAGTCTAAACTATTACGCAAGACCAGCTTGCTGAAAAAAATATGTTTTAAGTGAGCGGCGAAAGAGGGGAAGGTCCGTGATAGTGTGAAGTTCAGGGGGTAGGTCGTTCCAGAGGGCCAGCCCTGCCACAGAGAAGGCCCTACCCCTGGGCACTGCTAGCTGGCATTGACCAGCGGTTGGTACCCTCAGTAGGCCCTCTCTGGGAGTGTATCGGACGCAGGGAGGTATGTGGCAGGAGACGGTCCCGCAAGTAGCTAGGCCCTGAGCCATGGAGCAATTTGAAGATGGTAACAAGCACCTTGAAGCGCACCCGGAAGGCCACCAGTAGCCAGTGCAGCTCGCGCAGGAGAGGTGTTACGTGGGAGTAACGAGAAGCTCCCAGAATCCCCCGCGCGGCCGCATTCTGAACCAACTGGAGCCTCCGGGTGCACCTCAAGGGGAGCCCCATGTAGAGAGCGTTGCAATAGTCTAAGCGAGACGTCACGAGTGCTTGAGTGACAGTGCGGAGGGCATCTCGGTCCAGAAAGGGACGCAACTGGCATACCAGGCGAACCTGGTAGAATGCCCCCCTGGTCACGGCCGTCACATGGTCGTCCAGGGACAGCCGGGAATCCAGGAGGATGCCCAAGTTGCGAGCCCTTTCCACGGGGCACAATGACTCGCCTCCGATAACCAGCGATGGAATGAGCTGGCTATGCCACGACGCCGGAAACCACAGCCACTCGGTCTTGGATGGGTTGAGCCAAAGTTTGTTACTTCCCATCCAGAGCCGCATGGCTTCTAAACACCGGGATATCACTTCGACGGCATCGTTGGGGTGATTGGGGGTAGATATGTACAGCTGAGTATCATCAGCATACAGATGGTACTCTACCCCACAACCACGGATGATCTCACCCAGCAGCTTCATGTAGATGTTAAACAGGAGGAGTGAGAGGACCGACCCCTGAGACACCCCATAAATGAGTGGTCTCGAGGTCGACCTCTGCCCTCCTGCCAATACAAATTGCAACCGACCAGAGAGGTAGGAGGAGAACCACTGTAAAACAGTGCCCCCCAATCCCAACCTCTCCAGTCGGTGCAATAAGATACCATGGTCGATGGTATCGAAAGCTGCTGAGAGATCTAATAGGACCAGGATAGAAGAAAAACCCCTATTTCTGGCCCTCCAGAGATCATCCACCAACGTGACCAATGCTGTCTCGGTGCTGTGCCCAGGTCGGAAGCCGGACTGATGCGGGTCTAGATAAGCAGTTTCCTCCAGGTGCCGAGAGAACTGCTGTGCCACCACACTCTCTACAACCTTCGCCAAAAAGTGAAGGTTGGAGACCAGACGATAATTAGTTAGCAATGCTGGGTCCAGAGAGGGCTTCTTGAGGAGGGGTCTCACCATCGCCTCTTTAAGGGAGGCCGGCAAGAACCCCTCACTAAGAGATGCGTTTACAATTCCCTGGAGCCAGCCTCGTGTCACCTCCCAGGAAGCCAGTACCAGCCAGGAGGGACATGGGTCCAATAAACATGTGGTGGCATTCAGTCGCCTCGGCAACCTGTCCATGTCTTCGGAAGTAACAAAGTCGAACTCGTCCCATAAAACAGTCTCAAGACCTGCCTCGGATGGTCCGCCCAGATCTATCGAAATGGAGGCCAAGTCGTCCCAAATCCGAGTGATTTTGTCCTGCAGATAACTTCCAAACTCCTCTGCTCTACCCTGCAAGGGAGCTTCCCGCGACCCCTGATGGAGAAAGGAGCGGGTCACTCTGAACAGGGCAGCAGGGCAGTTATCTTTGGACGTAATAAGGGTGGGCAAGATGACTACGTTTTGCCACTCTTATTGCCACTAGGTAGGTCTTTGTGTAGGACCTCACTAGTGTTCGGTCGGATTCGGAACGAGTGGACCTCCATCTGCTCTCTAGGCATCTCTTGCGGCGCTTCATCACCCTTAGCTCCTCAGAAAACCAAGGGGCCAGGGTGGATCGGCGCCGCATGAGAGGCTGCAAGGGCACGACCCAGTCCAAGGCCCCCATGGCCGCACTATTCCATGCGGCCACTAAGTCCTCGGTCGAGTCGTGGGTGAGGCATAGGCCCAAGATCCATCTGGAACCTCTCCGGGTCCATCAGGTGCCTGGGGCGGAACCATCTGGGAATCTCGGGTTCTGCCTCCCCGCGGTGGGGTGTAGCGGTCAGAAAGTCCAGCCGCAGGAGCAAGTGATCTGACCATGACAGGGGTTCGATGACTAATTCCCCTACTCCTAGATCACTCAACCACTGGCCAGAGGCAAAAATTAGGTCTAGTGTGTTTCCCCCTGTATGTGTGGGGCCTTGAATTACTTGGGTCAGGTCCATGGCCGTCATGGAAGCCATGAACTCCCGAGCCACCTCAGACGAATCGCCTACCGATGGCAGGTTGAAATCCCCCATGATTAAAAGTCTGGGAGTGCCAACCGCCACCTCAGCGATCACCTCGAGGAGCAGGGCAGGGCCGCTGACACGTAGCGGGGAGCCAGGTACAAGACCAGCAGGCCCAGCTGCCTCCCAAGTCCCCATTTCACATACAGAGATCCACACCCGACTACCTGAGGCACAGTGGCCTCCCTTGGCTGAAGACTTTCTTTAATAATAACCGCCACTCCCCCACCCCTACCCTGGGCCCTAAATATCTTAAAGCTAAGATATTGTGTAGAACACCCAAACTCTCTTTTACAAGAGAACTTTTGCCTCTGGTAAAAGTTACTGATATTGAGTGAGGAAGACACATACCATCCATGGGGTGTTAAGGGGATTTTTATTTAGACATACACACACACCTTCTCTTTAATCTTTCTTTTGGTATCATTGAAGCAGCTGTTAAACTCACCTAGATTGAATCTCAACCCAATCAGTATCCTTAAAAGAGTGTATTATACCACTATACAAGTATTACTTTTATGATCAGGTTCATTAAAAAAAGTATTAGGTAAAGAAGCAGAATTATGCATCTGAATCATTGAGCTGTATGCACACCAGGATGGTGTGAAGAAAGAAAAGGCAGACTGATTTATAGAAATGTTGGATTTGATTCCCTATCATTTTCAGTAACATATGTAATCTAGAAAGGGGAAGCACAACAAAACATACACTTGTATTTTGACCAATTGCTTGTAGTTTAACCGATAGTGTATCTTTTCTTTCCACTAGTTAAATAAACCAAATGTGCATGATTTTGGCTTACTGTATAGAATGAACTGAACTACCCGTATAGAATTTCCACACATACAACCAAAAGTATAGACCATTATGTAGATGACACCTTTGTCATAATATATTTATCCACCTTTGAACAGTGAGATGGGCAGCATGTAAATTTAATACATAAATAAATGGGACAGCCAGAGAAAACACATTACAAAATTTTCAAATGAATGAATTTTTTGAAGAAGAAAAAACAGCACACTGCCCTCTCTACATAGCCTCATCAACAGAAGAAATGATGGCAAATTAGAAACACAAGACTATCAAAAAACAACTCTTAGAAAGCAAATTCTCCAATACCAAAATAACAACTCAACTTCCCACAAGAGGAAGTTTAAGAACATTATTCAGACAAACAAACAATTGCAGCAACCCAGACACCAGCAAAAGAAAACAGTGTCTATGCGGCATCTCCCAAAAAAATTGCAACTTTATCAAAAAGTACCTGACCACTCAACCCACAATAGTACATCAAATACAAGCCATCAAAAGAACACCATTGCCATGCGTCAAAATCATCTCAGAAACAACAAACTATTTCAACCACATGGCATCATCATAGTACACAAACCAGCCAAAGCCCTCCAAAACATCTTAAGTCCACCAAAAAAATCCAGTAGTCCAGGGGGGAAAAAGTCATCTACACCATTCTGTGTAAGGATTGCAATAGCCATTATGTAAGGCAGACAGGCAAGAAACTAGCTGAATACATCCATGAACACCAATTAGCATTCAGAATAAATGATGAAAACTTGCAACATTGATAGTTTCTACTGAGAAACTGAACAGCTTAGCTGGCTGGGGAATTCTGGGAGTTGAAGTCCACCAGTCCACCAGTCTTAAAAGAGCCAACTTTGCAGACCCCTGGCCTAGACCAAGCTAAGTCCAAAAATGCTCATATTTCCTAGACACCTGGCACTCAGTCAAATCAGTTATCAACTAGAAATGCATACAGAAATAACATTTACACACCATTCAGAAGAGACAAAATTAAAAAGGAAACAAAGACCAGAATACATATTTGACTAGCAATCAACGTTCAGATAAAGAAGGATTAACACCAGACAAACAAGCAGTAAACAATAGGCTAATAAAGAAAAACTATCAACTCAGACAACAACCAGAAAATAGTCGTCTAATCAAGGAATTGCCAAGGAGAAAACACTTCCATGAAAACATTCTGACAGGACAAGCTACTGTATTGTATATAAACAGAGCAAACCCCACTTCCTTTCATCAGTGAAGATGTTGCTTAATCTAGTAATGAAACATTTGCAAGCAAACAATTCAACTCAGAGAGCACCAAGGATTCCATAGAATTATTAAAAATTGAATCACCTTGTAGATATGCTGCAGATTGTTACTAGAAGTATGTATTCTTCAAAAATAACAAAGAGACTTAGATCGAAAAAATAACTTTGCCTTGATTTTTCTTTTGATTAATTTTGCATAATATTTGTATCTGGATTTTTTGTAAATGTCTGACAGCATAGAACTGAGAATTTAGGTATATGTACTTGCTTTCACTTTGTAGTGTTATGAAAAATGTTTTTCTTTATTCTTTTTTTTATTGTGTATTTTGAGGTCTCGGAAGGGCCGACGACTCTGACGTGAATGCTCTCAAAATTTCTTTGTATCCCTTACCCCACCCTATAGAAAAAATGTAAAACCAATAAAACTTTTTCAATATAAAAAAAAAAAAAATAACAACACATATCTGGTTGTCAGTGGAGGGAATGGATCTAACTTCAACATATTCTTTCTTCAAAAATTATAAAGTCCACTAGAAGTTGTTGATGAGACGAGACCTTACAAATACAGCTACATCTGACAGAAAAGACTGAATCATATGTGCAGTTTTCATGGGTGGCTTCTCACTGAGCTATATTCATATAATGCTTGTTACTGTTCACATATTTGTCCTACCTGTAATGGACCATCTAAGAAAAACTGACAGCTACCTTGGTAACATGCAATGTAGACAGACATATTCAATTAAATTTGATATTCTGACTACCACACTTTTCAGAGTATAAGACGCACCAAAGTATAATAATAATAATAATAATAATAAAACTGAATTTATTAACCGCTCCCTCTCCCCACAGGGACTCGGGGCGGTGCACAGGGAGAATAAAAACCATAAATATACAAAAATACATACAATTTAAAACAGATTAAACAAACACCTGTGCTAAAATCCCATTAACTAAAAATCCCCACTCAATATAAATAAACAGTTAAAAAACCCATAGAGAGAGAGACTACCCTAGGCCGGCCAGGCGGAAAAGATGTGTCTTTAGTTTCAGGCGGAAGGAGCGGAGGTCCGTGGTCGTTCTAATACGCACCCACGTTTTGAAGAGGCAATTTTTTTTAAGTAGGTAGGTAGATAGAGGGAAAGAGATGGAGAGAAAGAGAGAGAAATACAGTAGGTAGGTAGAGAGAGAGAGAGTAGGTAGGTAGGTAGGTAGGTAGGTAGATAAAGGGAGGGAGAGAAGTAGAAATACAGTAGGTAGATAGGTAGGGAGAAAGAGTGTGTAGATAGGTAGGGAGAGGGATAGAGAGAAAAATAGAGAAATACAGTAGATAGAAGTGGGAGAGAAAAAATACAGTGGGTAGGGAGGGAGGGAGAGTGTAGATAGGTAGGTAGAGGGATAGAGAGAAAAATAGAGAAATACAGTAGATAGGTAGGGGAGAGAGAGAGTAGGTAGGTAGGTAGGTATATAGGTAGGTATATAGGTCGACAGAAGAGAGAGAGAAATACAGTAGGTAGGTAGGTAGGTAGATGTTTCCAGGTGTATTTACTCATGTGCTGGAGAAGTAAATCGCTGTAGCATCTAAAACTGTTTCTGCTGGTACAGCACTTGACCAATGTAATTTTCATCAATCCCTCTAACTCAGGGATCCCAAAATGGGCAACTTTAAGACTTGTGGACTTCAATTCCCAGAATTCTCCAGCCAGCTATGGCCACAAGCTATGCTGGCTGGAGAATTCTGGGACTTGAAATCCACAAGTCGTAAAGTTGCCAAGTAACTAAACAGCCTTTTGAAAGGGGGGGGGGGGAGTTTTTTTGCACTTTGCAAACCTCCCCAAAACGGCTCGTTTTTCACAAAAACGGGCCTATTTTTTTTAAAATAAAAGGCATGAATAGCCTTAGGGGGGCTTGCAGAGTGCTCCTGGGGGGATGGGAGGGGCCAAAAATGAACAAAAATAAGGCCCATTTTTCACAAAAACAGGTCATTTGTATGTCAAAAAAATTGCATGCATAGCCTTATGAAGGCTTATAGAGTGCTGCTGGGGGTGGGCAAAAAATGGCCCGTTGTAGCCTCATTTCTGCCCTCCCCAGCCCCCAGGAGCTCACTGGAAGGCTATGCACAGCCATTTTGGGGAAGAGGGCGGGGTTTCAGGAGGCAAAAAATTCTGTATTCAATTTATAAGACGCACCCAGATTTTCAGCCTCTTTTTAGAGGAAAAAAGGTGCACCTTATACTCTGAAAAATATGGTATATTATCCAGAAAATAGTACAGGAAGAGTTTTGTGATTCAGATGGGAAAGTTGGCTGCTGACTATACTATAGTAGTTGAAGTTATTTGGCAATTAGTGTTTCCAACGTTTTTTCACAAGGTGTGTCAACCTGGCCCTAGGAATTGACTCCATATGAATTGTGTAAGATGTTTCCTAAATTTAAAGCTTTTCCAACCTTTTATGTCTCACAGTGGTTAAACAGATGCATATCCCATGTAATTCACTAGGTTACCCTGGGGTCTACCATTGCATAAGAAGAATTTATGTTCCTTTGCTTTTTCCCACCCAATACAAGAGTTTATATATTTACCCCCTCCACAGAATCATATATCCAGACGAAAACAATCTAAAATATGTGTTTTATCCTATATGGGAATTAATCTCACTGCCATGATTTCATGTCTCTCTCTAGATGGATCCAGATGTCTCTTGAAAGAAAAATAAAAGCTTACATGCTCCATGAACATTAATAAACAAGCAGAAGGAAAGATCTTCCTTATGAGATAGGCAGATAGATTCGTCTGGCCACAGACTGCTAGGTAAGGTAAAACTGGTTCAACAAAGTTTTTGTGTTTATAGACAAATCCAGAGAGTTACTTAACATGATTGTGTGAATTCGACTATAAATTCTATAGAACAAAGAGAAAATAGGTGTTTTAATGAAGACTGTAGGTGCATATTGACTAGAGTCTTTTATTCCCAATCTCTATGTTTCAATGTAATCAGGAATGCCACAAAAATCCATAGTCTATGAACAAAGCCTCCATTATTTCCTGAATTCTGACTATAATTTTTAAATTTATTTTATCCCACCTTTCCCCCATGGAATTTACAGTAGATTACATTGGTTTCTCAGCTGGTGATGATTTGTGCCTACATTTAGTCAGCTTCAGCAAAGCTAGAACCAAATTTAATTTGGTTTTAGCGCAGGTTTTTTTGTCATTTAATAGGTCTTTTAAATTTATGTATTTGGTACTATTTTGTATGTTGTTTTAAATTCCTGTGCGCCGCCCTGGATCCTGTTGGAGAAGGGCGGGATATAAATTGAATAAAATAAATAAAATAAATAAATAAAATAGATCAGGAACTTTTAAATATATTATTGGCCAGATTCCCAGGAAAAGCTGGAGCTACAGTTTAGCAACACCTGGAGTGTTAAATTGCTTCCTTCTACATTAGGTCCTATTGCAAGGCAACAAAACAGTTTGCTTAAAAAAAAAACACCTCCATTGCTTATACATAGGACAAAGAGATATCAAAGGTCTGCAACCATGGTCCCTACTTTTGAATAGGCACAAAGAATCAACACTCATCTTCTTTCCTGTTAATAAAGGAAATTTAATAGTTTATGTTAAAAACTATTCACTTAATCAAAGGCAGAAACTAACACTAATATATTCCATGCCATCAGATTTCTGAGGCAGTTTAAGACTTTATATATTGTTTCAACCAGTTATGGAACAACCATCTTTTCATATATCATATAATATTAAGACTTTCATAAAAATAGAAAATAATCCTTTTAAAACTTTTAATATATTAGATTTGATGGGCCCAAATGACACATGTGTGTGTGTCTGTGTGTGTCTTTGTATAAATAAAGGGAGACTAGTATAGATCTATTTCAAGCTATTTAGCTGTCATCAGCTAGCCATGCCCTTACTGGGATTTGAACCTGGGATTTGATATTTGGGCATACCAAGTGCTTTGACAACACACACACACACACACACACACACACACACACACAGTATTGCTAATATGTACAGGTGTGAGTTCTTTACCCCATCCCCTTTTTGTTCAAATATTTCAATGAAATCCTTAAAGTCATCATTGCAAAGGCTAACCAAACTGCTGACATGGTGTGCATGTAGCTTTATTGTTACTGTTTGTTGGTCTTCAGAACTGACAGAGCTTAGAGTGGAATACAGATGGTCAGATTCTATGCTACAAGAATGGCTCATAGGGATTTTTGTTTTGTTTGCTGTTTCAAAATTGCAAAACAAGTTGGAGCTATAGATAGAATTCTTTGCAAAAAAGATATGGGGAGAGCTATTTAAATTACAAAAGAAAAGTGTGCAAGGAAAACTTTGTGTAAATTGTGGATGCTTTCCATTGCTAATAGAACTCAGAGGAATGGCTGGATTATTTTTAATAGGCATTAACTTTGAAAGTTGCAAAATGAACATGACTAAATTCTATGAAAAACTCATTTGGCCATGCCATTGCATTTTCCTAAAAGCAACAGATATCAGTCTGGAAGGGATCAAGCATTTTTGTTTGTTTCATGCAATAAAACATACATCCCTTTCTGCAGAAAGATATAGACCACATTTCTACAATTTCTTGAGGCCTCCCATTGTTCAATCAATCAAATGTTTATTTGTATACCGCTCCCTCTCCCCGAAGGGATTCGGGGCGGTGCACAGGGAATATAAAACATAAAAACATACAACAATATAAATATCTAAAATTAAATTAAATTACAATAACCCTGCGCTAAAACCTAAAAAACCTAAAACACTAAACCCCCTAAAAACCCAATTAAAAATTTAAATATACATACTGGAGGTGTGAAAGATAGATTAGGCCAGGCCGGCCTGTTGGAAGAAATATATTTTGAGCTTTCGGCGGAAGGAGCGGAGGTCCGGAGTTGTTCTGAGGTCAGGGGGTAGGTCGTTCCATAGGATAGGGCCTGCAACAGAATAGGCCCTTCCCCTGGGAGTCGCCCGCTGGCATTGCCTAGTGGACGGCACCTGGAGAAGTCTCTCTCTGTGAGAGCGAATCGGTCGAAGGGATGTATGGGGCAGGATGCAATCTCGTAGATAGCTAGGTCCCGTGCCATGGACCGCTTTGAAGATGGTAATCAACACCTTGAAGTGCACCCGAAAGACCACAAGCAGCCAATGCAGCTCGCGCAGGAGCGGTGTTATGTGGGAGTGCCTGGGGACTCCCAGAATTGCCCGCACAGCCGCATTTTGAACTAGCTGTAGTCTTCGGATGCATCTCAAGGGAAGCCCGATGTAGAGATCATTGCAGTAGTCTAGATGGGATGTCACGAGGGCATGAGTGACCATGCGGAGGGCATCCCAGTCCAATAGGGGACGCAACTGGCGTACCAGGCGAACCTGGTAAAATGCCCCCCTGGCCACGGCCATCACTTGATCTTCCATGGACAGCCGGGTATCCAGGAGGACGCCCAAGTTGTGTGCCCAACAGGGGCTAGATGTTCCCCCCCTATGGTCAGTGATGGAGAAAACTGGTTGTACTGGGATGCCGGAAGCCACAGCCACTCAGTCTTGGACAGATTGAGTCTGAGTCTTTTTCTTCCCATCCAGACCCGTACGGCTTCCAGGCACCGGGACATCACTTCGACGGCATCGTTGGGGTGGTTCGGGGTAGATATATACAGCTGCGTATCATCAGGGTAGAGATGGTACCTTGTTACCTTCAGCTCCATGAATATTTCACAAAATATTCATTCATTCAGTTTCATGCAATTTCACCAAGTTGAGGAAGATCGAAAAACCCTAAAGCTTGCAATTATTAGCAAAATAGAGATTCTGGTAATGGGGAAGCACAATAAAATGTACACTTGGTAATGGATGCTATTTCAACCCAGCCACATATAAACATTAGTGTTTGTCTATACCCGTGATGGCGAACCTATGGCACGGGTGCCACAGGTGGCATGCAAAGCCATTTCTATCAGCTCCAGCACATATGAGCATGCTGGCCAGCTGATTTTCAGTCTTGATTTTCAGTTATTTTTTGCCCTCCTGAAGCCTCCAGAGAAAGAAAAATGGCCCAATGGGCAACCTGGAAATCCATTTCTGAACTTCCGGTTTGTATGTTGGGCCTTTTTTCGCCCTCCCCAGGCTCCTAGAAAGCTTCTGGAGTCTTGGGAGGGCGAAAAATGGACCTACTGGACCCATCGGAAGTTAGAAAATGGGCTGTTTCCAGCCTCTGAGGGAGGCCATATTTCCCCCCCCCCAGGCTCCAAAAAAGCCATGTGTACATGCGCTGGACAGAAGGGGGTGTCACACATGTATTCTCAGATCGCACGGCATGGGAGGTATTAAATTATGGGGGCGGGCACTGGGCACACGAGCAAGCACAATAGCACAAGCATGTGTGTTTTGGCACTCAAGGCAAAAAAGGTTCGCCATCACTGGTCTATACTGTACAGCTGAGGTTTTCTAAAAATATTTTGAGTCCATAAAAACTTTTCAGAATGGTCAGAGAAATAAAATTGCCACAATGCATGGCAAACCTGGTTTTGAAATGATAACTTGGATTTATAGCAACATACAGTATGTGATTTGGTTTCCCCCAAGTGTCTCATGACTGTTTTATGCCATGCCTCATACAGGGGGGAAAAATGCAAACTGCACTTGCGATTTGGTACATACCAGATGGAGTATGGTATGAGTGTTATTTTAATTGAATTTTCCAGATTAGGCAAGTAAAAAGACATTTTTCAGATGGGTAGGAATAAGAAAAACAAATCTGAGCCAGTGATGCTATAAAACAATTCTCTAAAGTCTATACCAACTGTGAAGAACGTTGTTAGCTATAAAATATGGGTGTTACAGGAGTTGAGATTCAGCAATAGTTGGAGGACCACCACTAGATTATGGCTTCGTAAATTCCTGCATTGTAATACTTGAGTCCTGCATCAGACATCCAAAAAATATATATTGTGTAATACTTTTACTCTCCAGCTGGGGGCATGACAGACTTGTGTTCAGAATACACTGAATATTAAAGAGCTGGTATAAATTCAAGAAGTTAATAAAGAAATAGCATTTAAAGAAACTACATATTTTCTATTGTTGTTTCCCAGTTGGTGGTAGTATAATAAATCTTACAATTCTGTATATATACAGTAGATTTACAGCAAAGCTGATTTTTTAAAAAAAATCAGGCACTACATGCATTGGCAGATTAAATATTGTATAATCACTCTTCTACCATCCAGACCTGTGAGAATTACCAAGCTTTACTATTGTCAGTCTCTAAGCAAAATTGAAATTCCCCAGGCAGTTATACTTGTCACCTGCTCCAAAACTTTCAACTGAGTCCACAGCTTCCTCTTCACAATTGTGTTTATAATAGGTTATATAGCCTGTCAGTGCAGAGTGAACAGTTTGACATTGTAATCAATAGGTTAACTGATTTAAAACATATACATGTGATCAATTCAAAGTTATAATCATTAAGTGCTTACAATTAACTGCTATTGCAATTCACACATTAGTGAATAATGCACTGAGGAATTTGAAGACCTATGGCCTGTTACTGAAAGGCCTGAGTTTTCTGTAATGTCGGTTTTTTTTTGATGAAAATTACTCTAGATGCCTGCTCAAAACTCTTTAGTCTTTAGTATTTAGGTTAAATCTTCTTCAGAATATTGAATTCTAAACATCATGCTCTTCTGATGTAGTGTTATAGGGATAGAAACTAGATTTTACATCCATATGTAATTCTCTTGTCTTCATGTAATCATATGTTGGGGTAATTGAATTTGTCTGTGGTCCAATTTAAGGGGGGGTTATGTATCTTTTTATTATGGCATTGCTTGAAGTATCAGAAGAATCTGGATGTTCCCAGATACAATGTACAAAAATAGCTAAAAGTGAGGTGCTATTTTTTTCCTCTTTAACAGAGTTTTGGAGAGAGAAAAATATAGAAGTGGTGATAAAACTCAAGAAAATTACAAGCAGAAAGAAACTAGATCAGTACCCAAGGCACTTACGTTAACATTGCTTTCTCTTCTAACATGGTTACTGATCACTTCATAGATTTGCTGTCATGGTTCCTATAAATCATAATTTGATATAGATGCTGAGAAATTTTGTTAAACTCCTGTCTCCTTGCTACTGGCTGCAGAACAATTCTTTCAACTGTTGGACAAGAAGGAAGATTGTGCGGAACTATCCTTTATTCCTACTGTATATTATAATCAACAACACATTACAATTTTGACTACATTATTGAAAACAGAACCACAGTTACCTGCTCAGATATACAGCTCTGTAAGTAGAAAGCTTCAGAGAGAGTATGTGCCTAATAATTTAGTTAAAAGAAAAAGTCTAACAAAATCTGTTTCAGGATTATCCTCTTTCTCCAATTTAAAGGATCTTTTGAAAAACTGAATCAAAAATAAGTAAAAATAAACAAAAACAATTGTTTGAAGTTATACTTGCAAGTACAAAATTGACTGAATATTGAATAATAGGTGAAATTTTCAGCTACTTTATTTATCAGCTCTAGCACGACACTTAAGAGATACTTTTCCAACATCATGAATTAAATAAGATGTGAGATTTTCATTGCTGAAGCAGTCATTTTAATCACATATAATTTGCCAACACACAGCTGCTCTTAATTTGCTATCTTGCATTGAAGACTATTTCTTATTATTGTGTGCTAAATACAAGTTCATATCTATAGAATGCTTTTCATAAAACTACAGTCACTTCTTCAGATGAAACATTCCCCTTCATCGTGTGCAATATATATAATTTTAAAAGTCCTATAATTATTCTAAAAATTACATCCTTGGATATATAATAAGAAAGACTAAGTTGTCTAGTTTGCCTCTTAGATAGCTAGTTTGATCTGTGTTGTACACTGTTTTCCCTGTTAAGGAAAAATTAGCGTTCTTGCTTGCTTGCAAAATAGTTGCCAAAGGAATAGAGACTTTGGGTTTTAGCAAGAGAATTCCAAACCTAATCTTCAATTGATGGAAGAGTACATCAGATGTAGTATGAAGAGTTTCAGAAGTGACCTTTTCCTTTCACTCTTAACAAAGAAACTTTATGGAGAATTAAGATTAAACCACTACTTTTTCATGAATCAGGTATGAGTCAAGAAGCAATTGGGTTAAAAAATAAGACCAACAGTGACCGGAATACCTTTCCACAAACTAAAATGAAATGTGCCGTTAAGCGTCTTATGGGTAATAAGAACACATATTTATCTCTGATTGGCAATCAGGCTTCCACCACATGGCTATGGCGCTGGTCACCTGCAAATTCAAATATTATTGCTAGATATTGCTAAGTGGCTTTATTCAATGTGAAAAGGTCCTTATCTGTCATATTAAAACAAAAGTTATGGCATGTGCTTCTGTGGAGTGGAGCAACGCACACCACCCTTACAATGTAACGTGACATTTGCAGCTTTACCCTCCAAGTGCAGGCAGTGAATTTTGAATAATATATCCCTTAACACAATTTGATAGCATCAGAGAAAAGAAGGGTAGATAAATGTGTTATGATGAGGAGAACCTGACTCAGGAATGTAGATCTCCTATGAATACAATTAGATTCATATAAATACAACTAAATTCATATAAATTCTGGCCACCAGTTTCTTGGTCAAACAAAATGCAAAAAGTGGTAACTGCAGAGATTTAGCGGAAATTTGCAGTGAAACATAAAATGATGCCCACCCCCATCCTCAAACACCAGTATCGATTTAAAACCACTTCAAGGAGTTTTTTTATGCACAGCAGAACAAGCTAATTAAATAATAGTACAAGTTGCAAAGCATAACACTGGGAAGAAAGAAAACCTTTCTCAAAATCTTCAAAATAGAAGTTGGAGGTAAATCAAAAATGGTAGTTCTTTTACAGAACATGATGAAATAAAATTTGCTACACTACTGCAATGCGTATCAAAATGTTTTCAAGTGCAAACTAAAAAGGACTCCCGATGGAGAAGGATAGGTCAAAGCATGATTTTTTTTAACTGTACTGCTCCTCTGAGGAGCTGAAAATAACCTCTTCCTTAAAAGAGTTGAAAACCGACTTCATTATTTTATAAAATGAATGCTAATAAATGATGGCTAAACAAAATTGGCAGCAAGATAGTTAACATTACAACAGTGCAGTCACATTAGAGGCTATGTTTTTGGGTTGGTTGTTATCATAAAGTGCATATATCTTCATGTGCAAAACCTTACACAGAGAAACTCTCTTGTTTACCTAGTCTGCTTGTAAAAGAATATTTGTCAGTAATGCTGTACCAATGTCAACAGAATTTATTTCTGATGTGCCGATTATGGTCCCAGAAACCCATGAATAGATATTTTAAATCAGATTAGAGTTGTAATCAAATGAACACTCTCTCTTCTAATAGACAAAAGTTATGTGTAGAGTTTCACTTTTACTTCTCTTTCCACCTACACAAGCTCAATTTTTAATGAAACCGCAAAAAACAAAATATGGAATTAGGTATAGTCCCAGATGATTAAACCAGATTCTGTGATCCTGCAAAAGTAAAAATAAAGATTCAGTAGTAGATGCAACATGCCTACCAACTTGGTAGGAATAAACTGAAATCAGGAAATCCTACAGCAGCCGTGCACCTTCTCCTCCATTTCTTCCATGGGAGCCTTGAATTTTAAGAGAGGCGGGTCACCACTTGACATGGTGTAATAAACTGAAGTTCCGTTGGTTGTATAAGAAGGTGTCCTGGAACTAATCAAATGTTCTTTAGCTTCTCCCCCATTTTCCACAGAGTCTCCTATACCGCTAGCGAAGTGTGTACTGATGAAGGGGTGGTTGAGAAGTTTGGCTGCTGCTCGCTGCCGTTTCAGTTCAGAAAGGGTTTGGTGGCTCCTTTCTTTGTACTCATCCCAGATGTGATGAGAGTCAGAAATCCCAGGGATATTGTAGGGCAATGCTTGGCTTCCATCATTGTCCAGAACTGAGTGCATTATCCAAACATCTCCATTTGGAATAGAATACTGGTAAGGAATGGAGGATAGATTGAGTCCATTCTGAAGCAGATTTTCTGAATCACATTGTGTTCCTTTTGTTACCAGCTCTGGAAGGATTATAGCTGTATCAGCGGTCAAGTTCTAAAACACAAAAATAAATATGTGGGGTAACTTTGCTGTCCCAGCTATCAAATCTCGCCCATAATTTGCCCATGTTTACTGATTTTCTTGTATTATAAAATCAATCTCTTTTGCTCTATTTCATAGCTATCCAGCCAAAGGCTCAGGACCACATAAGATATCCTAAAAGATATCCCTCAGAAACCCCTTCCCCAAAGTTCTTAAAGAGAGGAAAAATATGACTAGATGGTATTCACATTAACTCAAACATAGTTTTCTTTTTCCTTGCCCCATCTATTATGCCCCACACACAACTCTAAGGTTAAACACAACTAAAAACAAAATGTGTAGTCTTGCTGTACTGAATGTTAAACCAATACATGGTCTTTTTTCCACTGAAAGGAATTTGTAAAGAATATTTTTCCTTTAAAAAATGTGAGGGGTCAGCAATGATATCAATGTAAGATGGAAAGGGAAATAAAGAAGATTGCATAACAGATATATAAGCTTTGGTTATCATGAGTTTTAGTTATGCAACTGGTACTTTCATTAAGATTCACATGGTTTCTTGATTGGAAATGCTTTAATAGGAACAAGAGAATGTATTAATTATTAGATTTTCCTTACAGGATCTGTGTTTTCTTGGTTAGAAGAAGCCTCCCGAATGTCAATATTGTAATCAGAAGTTCTCTGCTCCTCAGAAGTTTCTATCTGTTGCCAGATGATAGCCTCCTTCTCATATTCCTTTCTATAAAGGTTTGTTCGATCTGAAAGGCTTGCCCTCCGCACCACTTTTCTAGGACAAGATGTAAAGAGAAGAGATTTACTAAAATGGTGTTTTGCAGAAATGAATAGCTATTTATCTATAGCTGCACTTTTCCAAAAGAAAGAAAGACAGACTACCTGAGCAGAAATGGACCAGTTTTCTAACACCAGGTGGTACTCATGAGTCATTCTTTTTATTCATTCAAAAGTAGATTGTCAACCATCGCAAAATTGAAATTCATGGATGAATCCTCATCCATCCATATCACATACTGAATCACTCCCTCACTTTAAATTAAATTCATTTCTGTTACACTTTCATGGTTTAGAATTTTTCAGACAGCTATTTAATTATGTAAATATGTCAAACTGCAAATTGTTCCTCTATTAATTATAAATCTTACTGTTGCTTTTATCACAAGTTGCTGGAGAAATAATAAGTACATGATATACATATCCAAACACTAAGAAATATTTGGTTTCTAAATTATGCTTCATCACAATTTGTAAGGAATAACATTTCTTGAGCATTTAAATACTGCACATTTAAATTAAAAAATACAAAGCTACTTTTTGGTGCTTTCAAGTCAATCTTGATTCCTTGTGACTGCCTAGATAAATCCCTGTAGTTCTCATGGCAGTTTTTTGAATGGCAGTCATTTGCCATTGCCTGTTTCTTAGGGCTGAGAGAGAATGACTGGCCTAAAGTCAACCACCTGACTTTGTATCTAAGGTGAGCCTAGAACTCAGGGTATCCTGGTTCATAGCCTGATGCCTTAACTACTACACTAAATTGACACTCTTACATATCATACACGAGGAGATTAATCAGAATAAATTCATTTCTATATCCTAATTATGATGGGCAATCTCTTGGTGTTTCATTTAATGAACTATTCTTTTTATGGCTTTCCATAAAGCTTATGATATTCCAGATGTAGTTGCAACTTGCAGTATGCCTTTCTGTTTTCTATTGAACAGTACTCATAGCTTAAAATATCATCACATCACCCTAACCCTCTGCTCAGGGGTAGTCAACCTTTTTATATCTACTGCCCACTTTTGTATCTCTGTTAGTAGTACAATTTTCTAACTGCCCACTGGTTTCACAGTAATGGTGCTTTATGAAGTAGGGAAGTCAATTAAATTTAAAAAAAGGAAAGTGCTTCAGTATTGGACAAAACCCCTACCGCCCACCATGAAAGCTGGAATGCCCACTAGTGGGTGGTAGGGACCAGGTTGACTGCTCTAGCTAATAGAAAAAAAGTATCTTATTGCTATCCATTTTATATTTCATGACACTCTGTTTCCAGATTACTCAAAGTATTAAGCAATACCCTTAAATCAAGGATACGTAACATTGAATTTACAGCTAATCAAAAGAACAGAAGAGAGACTTTCTTTTTATTAGAGTAAATATGGTGCCTAGATTCCAGTATTTTGTCTATCTGTCCGCCCCCCCCCCCCCAAAAAAAAAGACAATAGTAAGGTACAGTGATACAGAACTAGAGGGCATAATATGGATTTCTCCTCTTGAAAAACAGTATGATTGGCTATGTCAATGATAATGGCTATTTTGTGAGGTATCTGTAGCACATTTCCAAAGGTATCCACCATTTGAAAGATTTGTTGATCCCTGCCTTATGAACAAGCCAAATATAATAACCTATTTAAACTTGGCAATCTTTTTGTCAATATTATTTGTTAAAACATATTTTGAATACCATCACAGATGACAGCACACGTGGAACTGCTGTATGGTTTCTTCCTTCAACTCTACCAAATGAGTGCACAATTTTCTAATGTGAGGTCAGGCCACCAATTAATAGAGAAAATATTTATCAATAGAGTGAAATACTAATTTTAAAATCTATCTGAAATATAGACCCTATTTGCTTCCGATAAAACATGTAGAAAAATAGTGGTTTGGGGGGACAGTGTAACTTAGTACAAGTATTTTGATTAGCATTTCTGCACCTCGGAATTAGATGGTCATGGTGAAAATCAACTTCAAGAAGTTTAACCTGTAGTTTAGAAAAACCTAGGCAGTTTGACTGACTGAGAACAGATTCCGCCACTCCTATTCACTCACCCTCTGCTTCCAGTGCTTGATGTTCTCCTGTTCAAGGAGGACTTGTGCCTCATCTGAGACTTCATGATGACATCATGTTTATGCTTCAGCTCTAAGAGCAGAACCTTGAACTCCTCTTCTTCACACAGGTCTAAAGGAATACAAATAAATTCCTTTAACTGAATTTTTCAGTGATGATAAAGCAAACATAAGCATGAACTATTGCATCCAGTAGATATTCTACATGGAAGTACCTAGTACGGGATAAGGAAAAATAGGAGACTTGCATATCTTTAAAAACCATAGAGTTGATTGCAGATTTGCCTACTGTTATTTGAAGATCACTGTGGATTAAGGTTACCATATCTGAGCTATATAAATCTGGATAATTGCACCCAATGGTCAGCCAGATATTTGCAGCACTCTTAAACAACCTTTTTTATTTACTGCAGATGCTGCAAATATCTAGTCACTTCTGACATGCCTTCTTCTGAGGAAGGGGAAATGTGTTTCTGGTTGTCTTTTTTCTATTTAAAAATCTACTTGAAATCCTGTATGTATGTATGTACATACGTACGGTACACATGGGCTATTAGTATAATATACAGATTGCATTTTAATTACTACAAATCAGGATTTGTAGATTTAGAGAAGTGGACAATCTAGGGCAGGGGTCCCCAACCTTTGCAACTTTAAGTCTGAAGTCCTTCAGACTTAAAGTTGCAAAGGTTGGAGACCCCTGATCTAGGGGACAGTTATATTCTGAAGGATATATTTGTCCAAGAGGCGCATCTGAAACTATTCCTTAAGCATCCATAGTTAATCTGTGAGCAAGTGAATATCTGGGCTCCACTTTCATCTTAAGAAATATTAAACACATAAATAGCTTTTAGGGCCATCTGACAATTTCAGGATCACTGAAGAATTACTTAAAAGTGAATGCAATGGTTTTATTCTAAAGTGATATGAAGACATAATCCAGACTCAGTTTTTCTTTCTTTATCCTTGATACAAAAAACAGATTTTCTCACACATAAAGGTATTCTAAGGAGCATTTTCCCATACTTTACATAATAGCAATGTCTGAGAAATTAAACTAATATTTCATGTTTAGCAAATTTCAAAAAAGATTCTGAAGGAATCCTTCTGCAGTATCTCATCATTATCACCTACATGCTTTGCATGCTATTTTACAAACTGACAACTTGTATTCCCAAATTCATTAAAAATGTATGGTCTTTACATTTAAAAAAACTCCTTTAACTAACAAAATTCCAGATTTCTTGTAGAAAACTTTAACTGATTTAATGATACAAGGGCGGGGCAAGCTAAGAGAGCAATTCCTAAAAGAGAACCAAGATATTTGAATTTTGTTATGCTGTCAAAACTTTGGCTAAGAACAGAAATGGCAGAAATTCACCTATTGGCATCTCATCCATAGCTGTTCGGGCACTCAGGTTTGCCCCATGGGACACTAAGAGCTCTGCCATTTGCATCTGGAACAAAGAAAATGATGTTAAAATGTAATACCTTCCACAACATCACCCAAGTTTTAGTGAAATCTAGCACTAACAGAAGATAAGGGGGCAGGACAAGAAGCAATGGGTGGAAACTAATCAAGGAGAGAAGCAACTTAGAACTAAGGAGAAATTTCCTGACAGTTAGAACAATTAACCTCGGGAACAGCTTGCCTCCAGAGGTTGTGAATGCCCCAACACTGCAAGTCTTCAAGAAGATGTTGGATAGCCATTTGTCTGAAATGGTATAAGGTTCCTGCCCACGCAGGGGGTTGGACTAGAAGACCTACAAGGTCCCTTCCAACTCTGCTATTGTATTGTATTGTATAAGCTAGGCTACCCATATGAAGGTAGACCCACTAAGGTGAGATATTTTTTCAATAACTACCTTAAAATTAAAATGAAGTATGAAGGAGTGGGTGAAACTTTCGATTGGGAGGTGTCCCCCTCCTACTATTAATTCTGCACATTAATTCTAACATGCAGTATATCAGGAGACAGCAATGAAGCCCTCAATGTACAGGTTACATACTAATAAATCAAATCTAATAAATATTTCACTTCAATTTTCCCCAAGCTGTGCCTTTCAGAAATACTGGGATTTAAATTTTCATAAACTCTACTCAGCTTGGCGAATGGGTGACTCGGAATTCTGGAAGTCATAATTTAATACTTCTGAAATATATTAGGCTGGGCAAGACTGAGCTAAACTAGCTCAGTCATACATTATTCTGATATTTTAAGGACAATTCACAACTAGGTAGTGCGGGAAATTACTATCCTACTCTCTGCTTGCTTCTTCTCACAAGAACAGCTCCAAGCGAATGTTCAGTGACACACAGTTCTGGACAGATTCCATATAGCTATATGGTAAATATCTCTTGATAACTCAATTTTTCTTGAGTTGCTGTAGTCATATTTGAACTGGTTTGTTAATGAAACACATACATGTCCCCAGAAAGCTGCAGCATGGAGGGGTTCCCAGCCATCACAGTCCTTGAGGTCCAGTCTGGTTCCCTGGTCTAGAAGCAGCTCTGCTGCATGTAGATAGCCATTGGCGGCAGATATGTGTAACTATAGACAGGAAGGAATCAGAATGTTTTAAATCTCTGCAATTTTCTGTAATTTATGCACATGTATCTATGTATAACCTCATTTTTTTCATTTTCTTTTCTTTTGCATATTCTTTTTAATACTGGTTTTTGTCTTGTTTTGATTTGACTTACAGCTATCCTGGTATTAATTCCTATCCTGGTATTTATTCTACAGGACCACCATTATGTGACTTCATTATCAGTGGCTTGCTATAGTAGTCAGCCTAATTTCAGACTAGGGGGAGCTAGCGTTTAATATGACTTCTGCTCTTACGTTGACCTAAACAAATAAATTGCACTATTTAATATATAATAACTGAGTATTAATTAACCAGTGGTAAGATTTCTTGAGCAAATGGAAACAGGTAATACCTGAGCCATTCAGATAGGAAGTCTTATAAATCTTTTAAATAAATAAGTAAAATAAAATGTCTTAGGGATCAACTAAAAGTGGTCATTTTATGTTGTGTTTTTTTCTGCTTCTATTTGTACAGTGGAAAAATTCTGTTAACTTTGCTTCTTCTTTCACCTAAAAGGCTCCCCTGAATCTGATGTTAGGAGAAGATTCAAAACAGATGCCATTTTAACTCTTTCCTCCCACCACATCATGCTACAGGTAATAACAATTTTGGAGAAGAAAAAAGCAATTTAACTGTGTTAACTGGCTCTAAAGGAAAAGGCTGGACTAATTTTTCCTCCCCAAATCCCTAGTGAGATGGCCTCACTCCTAATTACACAACTGTACCATGATTTCAGCAGAGCAAAAAGTGTGACCATAAACCCCTGGAGAAATGGGCCAAAAACTTTCTCTCTAGTTCAACATTCTTGATGTATAGCAGCCATTCAAAAAGCAAGCAGAAGTTAAAGGCAACAGCTATCTTCCATATTATTCCAGAGCAGTGTTTATTTAAAGATGCCACCTTTGATTCTGGAGATAATTTACAGTTGTCAAGCCCAGCAGTCTAATCTCTAAGGATTTCCCTTTGAAGCTGCTTGGAATGGTGCCCACCATTCACTATTAGTAGGGAATTCTACAGTTTATGAATGAAACAAGATCTTTTATTGGTCTAGAATTCCACTCCTTATTTAGATTCAATGAATAATATGGGGAAATCCTCCCCCCCCCCCATAGCACGGGGTAATGTCTATTTTGTTTTAGTAAGACCCTAGTAATGTTGTACAATGTGTATTTCATTAGAACAGCAGTCATGTTATTAAAAATCACGCATTGTCAAAGTCAACATCAGCACTTATGAATACATAGGACCATCCTTATAAAGTGATTTCATTGATTCTGTTTTATGCATTACATTTCACATCATTATCTGAATGTATTTTCTAGATCACTTAATGAAGAATTCACCATTAAGAAGTTAAAACGTAATAAGAATATAAGAAACATATTATTTATTTCCCTTGAGTTTGTAATCCCAGTTCAATCTCTGACATATACAATACTACACAGTAGAGTAACATAGCAGAAGCTTTTTACAGGGTGAAGCATTTAATTTAACATTGAGTCTAACCTCATCCAGAAAGGCATTTCCATGATAATCTCTACTGTTGAATGCAAATCTGATGGATAGATAGATAAAACTATATGACTAGTTACAAACTTAGCCTAAATCAATGATTATGCCATGAGATCAGTGTAATATGTTCAGAGATTTCTATTATTGTGGCTGTTATTGAACAGACATAGGATTACAAATACATTTTAGGCAATTCCATACTTTAGGCAGAGCCAACTACTCTTAATTTCTATGTAAATGTCACCTGTATAGAAACATGTTTAAATTTGTCATTAGTGTACATGTACTAGAGCAGGGGTCCTCAAACTTTTTAAACGGGGGCTGATTCACGGTCCCTCGGACTGTTGGGGGGGTGGATTGACGGGGGGGCCATGACTAGGTAGTCATGTGCCTGGGTGGGCATGGCCAATTTAGCAGTCCATTTTGTCTTTGTCCTTACTGTACTCAGCCCTACCCTACTCACCCACTGGCCCAGGATCATATGGCTATGAAAAACACCCTGAAAGGCTGTTTTTAAAGCCTTTTTAAAGTACTACTTTACAAGCTAACAGCTGCTTTTCAAGACAACAGCAGTCTCTCTTACTCACCCACCGGCCCTGGATTATATAGCTGTGAAAAACATCCTAAAAGGATGGATGGAGATACACACACACACACACGCAAAAATAATGAAACCCAAGCCAAGCAAAAATGAATAAATAAGCAAAATTTCTTCATTTTAGGACCAAGTTCTTTTAAGAAAACCCTACAGGGTATCTTGAAGGTTTATAGGTCCAACTATTTTCAAAGATGGACAGTCTGCATACCAGCTGTAAAAGCAATGCGGCTATGGCTCACCAGTGAAGCACCTTGAGCACCTATTATGTTCAGATCCTCTCCTCTTGAAATCATCTCTGAAATATCATCAACCATTGCCTGTTCAGGAGCAGCTCGCATCTCATTGATTTTCTCTTGTGTGATTCCTACAATGAATACAAGAGAAAATTTGCACGGTAACAATTCCTGAAAACATTAAAGAAAATCAATAGGGAATAAATAATTTTTAAAAGTGCCTTTCACATTTATTTATTTAAATGCAAAAATGCTGCTGCCAATACTCATTCCAATCCCAGGGTCTCAGTATAATTCTCTTCTCTATTCCCAACATCCAATATAACCCATATTCCCAAAAATTGATGAGATTCCATGAAAAGTACCCCAGATATCAAAGATTGAAATTTTTTAACGCTTCAGAAACAGTGATGCAATTAAGAATATCTCTTTGGCCTAGATTTTATCTTATTTTACAAGACTAAACCATTTTTATTCAGGTCCAGAAACATAGCCTTTTTTGTCCTGGAACCCACCCTCTGGAACATCTTTCGCCCAGAAATCAGATTTGTCCTGATCCTCTCAGCCTTATGCAAGATCTAAAAGATATGCTTCTGTCTGTGACAATTTTTATTGTGTTTCTTTTAATTTCAGCTAAGTTATTTTTGTTTATCCTTCTTGTTTAATTTCTTTTCTTTGCCTTGCTATTGTAAGTCAATAGCTAATTAATTTGCTGTGCATCTGCATATTGCTGTCTTTTAAATTATTTTTGCATATTGTTTTCTCTATTTTTTTTAATGGCAGTAAAATTACAGATATAACATAACATAATACAATGTGTATATCCTAGTCTCAGTGCTTTAAGGTGTACTGGAGATCAGAAAAATTCTACTGAATTCTCCATCAAAAGTTGGAAAGAGGAAACAGACTTGAGAGTTTTAAAAAAATGTACCAAGTCCTTCTTTTCCTTATGAAATATCTCGGTACCAACTGGAGGAAGAATTGCATTCTTGACCTTGACTTCAGAGCTATATTGTATAATGTGTCCTTTGTGTAAATGAACTGTAATGACTTTCCAACCACTACCCCCCTCCGCGGGGAGGCGGAACCTGGGTCACCAATTTGGTTCCGCCCCAGGCGCCTGATGGACCCTGATGGGTTTCAGACGGCGCTTGGGCCACTTCCTGTACCCCTGACCCGCGCCCCGATCGAGGACCTCGTGGTCGCATGGAATACTGCGACCACGGGAGCCTTGGATCGGGTCGTGCCCTTGCGGCCTCTCTTGCGGCGGTGAGCCACCCTGGCTCCCTGGTTTACCGAGGAGCTGAGGGTGATGAAACACCGCAAGAGATGCCTAGAGAGAAGATGGAGGTCTACCCGTTCTGAATCTGACCGGACATAGGTAAGAGCCCATTTACAGACTTACATTGTGGCGCTGAGAGTGGCCAAACGTCATCATTGTGCCACCTTCATAGCATCCGCAGAAAACCGCCCTGCCGCCCTGTTTAGGGTGACCCGCTCCCTCCTTCAACAGAGGGTGTGGGAAGCCCCGCTACAGGGTAGAGCAGAGGAATTTGTGATTTTTCTGCAGGAGAAAATCGCTCAGATACAGAACGAGTAAGCCCCCATTGATGGCCCAGTGGGATGCCACGAGACAGATCTTGTCCGTTACTTCCGAGGATATGGACAGGTTACGTGGGCGACTGCGAGCCACCACATGTTTATTGGACCCGTGTCCCTCCTGGCTTGTACTGGCATCTTGGGAGGTGACACGAGGCTGGCTCCAAGAGGTTGTCAACGCATCCTTGAGTGAGGGTTCCTTGCCTGCTTCCCTAAAAGAGGCTATGGTGAGGCCCCTCCTCAAGAAGAACTCTTTGGATCCAGCTTTATTAACCAACTATCGTCCAGTCTCCAACCTTCCCTTTTTGGCGAAGGTTGTTGAGAGTGTGGTGGCACAACAGTTTCCCCGTCACCTGGAGGAAGTTGAGTATCTAGATCTGCGCCAGTCCGGCTTTCGGCCCGGGCATAGCACCGAGAAGGCATTGGTCGCGTTGGTCGATGATCTCTGGAGGGCCAGAGATGGGGGTTGTTCCTCCATCCTGGTCCTATTAGACCTCTCGGCGGCTTTCGATACCATCGACCATGGTATCCTATTGCATCGGCTGGGGGGGGTTGGGGGTGGGAGGCACCGTTTTACGGTGGTTCTCCTCCTACCTCTCTGGCCGATCGCAATTTGTGTTGGCAGGAGAGCAGAGGTCGACCTCGAGACCCCTCACATGTGGGGTGCCTCAGAGGTCGGTCCTCTCGCCTCTCCTGTTCAACACATATATGAAGCCGCTGGGTGAGATCATCCGTGGTTTTGGGGTAGAGTACCATCTCTACGCTGATGACACTCAGCTGTATATATCTACCCCAAACCACCCCAACGATGCCGTAGCGGTGATGTGCCAGTGCCTGGAAGCCGTACGGATCTGGATGGGAAGTAACGGACTCAGACTCAACCCGACCAAGACCGAGTGGCCGTGGTTTCCGGCTGCCCGATTCAATCAGCTGACTCCATCGCTGGCCATAGGGGGCGAACATCTTGCCCCTGTGGATGGGGCGCGCAACTTGGGTGTCCTCCTAGATGCCCGGCTGTCCATGGAAGATCAAGTGACAGCCGTGGCCAGGAGGGCGTTTTACCAGGTTTGCCTGGTTCGCCAGTTGCGCCCCCTATTGGATCGGGATGCCCTTCGCACAGTCACTCATGCTCTCGTGACATCCCGACTGGACTATTGCAACTCTCTCTACATGGAGCTCCCCTTGAGGTGCACCCGGAGACTTCAGATGGTCCAGAACGCAGCCGTGCGGGCAATTCTGGGAACCTCCAGGTTTACCCACATAACACCGCTCTTGCGTGAGCTGCACTGGCTGCCTGTCGTCTTCCAGGTGCGCTTCAAGGTATTAGTCATCATTTTTAAAGCGCTCCATGGCTCGGGACCTAGCTATCTGCGGGATCGGATCCTGCCTCATACATCCTCACGGCCGATTCGCTCCCACAGAGAGGGACTTCTCCGGGTGCCGTCCACTACACTTTGTCAGCGGGCGACGCCCAGGGGAAGGGCTCTCTCTGTGGCGGGCCCAGCCCTCTGGAACGACCTTCCCCCCGACATTGGAACGACCACGGACTTCCGCTCCTTCCGTCTAAAATTAAAAACACATCTTTTCGGCTTGGCCGGCCTAGTGTAGTCTCTCTCTATGGGGTTTTAGTTACTTATAATTGGGAATTTTAGTATTTTAATGGGGCATTTTTTAGCACAGGTATATGTTTAATTTGTTTTTAATGTGTTTGTATATTTATTGTTTTAGTTTTCCCTGTGCACCGCTCCGAGTCCCTATGGGGAGAGGGAGCGGTCAACAAATTAAAATTATTATTAAATTATTAATTATTATTTGATACTCTAAATAGTCTTCCTATTACATAAGTTTTAGAAATCATTTTGGAGAGTAAACATTGCATTGAAATATATGAACACTTTTCTTAATTATTACTGCACCATTTTAAAAAGAAATATTTAAAAAATCAAGGTGTTTTTTTACATTTTCTTATGGGAAAAGTTGTAAAAGAAATATATTGATAATGCACCTATTTGTTTTTTTATATTTTGGTTACTTTTTACCATCATTATATTGACACATAATATCTGAACAAATGTGCTGCTATCTTTTCAGTAAGAAAAACCATTAAAAAGGCATTTAAAAAATCAGGATTCTTATGAATGTCACTTTTCCATTCTCATCTGATCTTGTACAAATCTAATAATAATAAACAAAATGTTATTTTGTGCAAAACAATTGCACATATTATGTATTTATGACTCCAAGCAGAAAATATAACTCACAGTTAATAAAATGAACAAATGAATGGAAATGCTGCTTCTGCATTTCCACTACAGGTAGCCCTCTTCTTACGAACCCAACATTTCTGTTGTTAAGTGAGACATTTGTTGAATGAGTTTTGCCCCATTTTACGACTTTTCTTGCCACAGTTGTTAAGTGAATCACCGTAGTTGAAAAGTTAGTAACCTGATTTTTATGTGAGTCTGGCTTTCCCAGCTTGTCAGAAGGCTGTAAAAGGTGATCACATGATCCTGGGGCTCAGCAAAGGTCATAAATATGAACCAGTTGCCAAGCATCTGAATTTTGATCACATGGTCATAGGGATGCTGCAACAGTCGTAAGTCACTTTTTTCAGTGCCGTTGTAACTTGGAACACTCACTAAATGAACTGTTTTAAGTTGACTACCTTTAGTGCAATCTAGTGCCAAATAAGTGCTTAGAAGGTGGCAGAACAGTATTTTTCAATTTGATAGTGCTGTACCTATAACTCCCAAAATTCTATCTGTGATCAATAGCAAGAATAAATGAGCATTTCACACCAATGCATCTGAAAGGGAAGAGATTGGTATAAGCTGCCTTAGTCTCCAAACAAAAAAATCATACTGTGGGGCAAAAATTTGACAGAATCTCATCTGATGCTCCAGGTTCCCATATCCTACTTACCTTGGTATGCCATGCAGCTCTCAATAACATCCAGAGTTGGTTCATCTTCACAGAGATCATATGGCATGTTGCCATCGGCATTGACTGCCAACAGGTCTGCCCCACTACAAGGAGAAAAAAAAATCAAGACATGAGAGGTATCTGCCCAGTAAGACAGAAAATCCTCAGGCACTTTGAAAGATATATAATAAGGGGCAAAAAAATGCAGTCTACAGGCCAGGTATAGCCTGCCAGTATCCTCACCATTCCCAGAGCCCATTCCCAGATGATCCTATTTTTTTTTCTCCTGGGCAAGTTTACAGCTGTCACTTCACCCATGGAAACTTTCTACCATTTTGGGACACATTTTTGAAATGTAGTTCTTGACATTCCAATAAAATATCCATTGAAAACCAGATGATTTCTTGTTTTACATATCATGCAACAAGGTCCCATTTTTAATTTTCTAATTCTAGATTAAATGAATTTACATATTGAGTGTTATTTAGAAGATGACTGGTCATTGAGGTCACTTTTATTTTACTCAGCTCACAACCCTAGCTAAGTGTTACTTATGCTAATGCGGGGGAGTGCTAATTTATTATTGTTGCAGTTCTTTATGATTTCAATGTGTTGTAAGCACCATCTTGGTCTTTTGATTTTGCCAAGCCAAAAACAAATAAATAAATACAGTGGGTTTCATAGGAAATGCAGTTCATGGGCAAATGGATAATTTATGGGAATATATGTTTCTCCTGCAAGTTTTGAAGTCCTGGTCTCACTTGTCTCATAGTTTCTTGTGTCCTATATGAGATTAAACAGGTTAAAAAAACCAAAATATTACCAATGCCATATCAATCTGAAACCCAGGGCTTTTTCTTTTTACTGATAACTAAAGAAGTTGCTAATAAGCTAATAAGCAAACATACTTCCCAAGAGTCTCACTAAATTCTAAGATGAATGAGCATTTTTTTAAAATAAGTAATCAGTACTGCGTATTGTAAATGTTTACATTCTTGGAGAACATTTCTTTATTTATTACAATAGAAGGTGCTGAGAGGTATGTGTGCCCTAAACTAGCAGCCACTCCTTTATGATTTGTTTTTATGATTTCCTATGTTTTGGCTTACCAAGCAAACATGGCAGATTTTATCAAACAGATCAAGTCTCTCCCACTTGTTCAATACATAGACCTTTCATAATTCTCAGAAATGGTTATATTAAGATGGGGAAATTCTGGGAATTAAAATCCACATATTAGAGGAGTGCATAGAATGGGAAAGACTGCAATTGGGTTGCCAAACTGGTAGGGATGGCAGGCTCGCCTTTCCCCCGAACCGGTTCCCTGGTCGCCCATTCCGTTGCCAGCATATTTTTTTAGTCATTTTATAATGTTCTGTGCATGCTCAGAACAATTTATAGACAATTGCGCATGTGCAAGCAACGTGTGGCGGGCATGCATGCAACCAAAGCGAACCGGCAGTAATGCTGGAAGCAACCCACTCCTGAATAGGCTCTAATATAATGCTTGAAAAAAACAACTGGAATAACATATCACACTAAGCCAGAATGTAGCTTGTTGTTTCTGGCTTATTACTGTACAAATCTAATTACTGTATTTTACAAATTTAGGCTTAATGTATTATATTTTTTGAACCAACCATCAGTGCAAGATATGAACCAATCCATCCTACTTATTTACAAGTACTGGAAACCTAAGTTATTTATTTTGTCTGAGCAGTTAATCTCATCAAATAACCTTATAAATTCTTCTACTTTTTCCTTTCTGATTCAGTATAACACATTGATTCAATTTGTCCTCATGAATCTTTATGTAGAAACAGAATAAACCACCAGTGGCCATCCCTGGATTTTGATGTTTGACAGAATTACTGCCATTTCACTAGTAATAGCATTTAAGAATATTAATCACATAAAAACAATTCATCTTAAAACATAATAATGGGACTAATCAAAGTGTTGAGCAAAAACATTATGTTACTGTTTTCTATAGTTTTCATTCAATTTAATATAACAGAATTGGCATAGGATAATTTTTCAAAGCAAAGGAGAATTCTTGGGAAATTCTCACATATTGATTATGGAAGTCTTGCATTTAAGTACATCTTTTTGCATATCTGGCAAATCAAAAGAAGGAACTCTTTCCCTGACCTTTTCAGTATGGGTGAACTATTCCTGCCAGAGAAGGGTCCGATCCTTGAGAAACTGATAGAGAATTTCCAATTTCTTAGAGAAAATTGGAGGAATGACCACCAAACATCTCTGCCTACAAATATGATGGAAAGTTCAAAAAACTAAACTATACCCCAGCAAACAGCTTAAAATCAAGCACCTGTCTGAATTAAAATATTTTTTCCTGTGAGTTCAGGTTTTGTTTTGTGATTGGATATTAAGGAGGATATAAAAATCCTCATGCACAGCAATAGTCCCATACATACATTTCCCTAAAATATTCTTCCATTCTATTTTACCAGCTACTTTGTGAAGAATATCTAAATTGAGAAACTCACCATTCTGGTGCAATAAGTGATACTTGCCCCCAGTTAAACTGCCCAAAAGATACCAAGTATTCTGAATTACTTGAACTTGAAAATATTCAGTGCAGATTAAGCTTGACCCATCTTAACACTGAAAACCTTTGAAGAGGACCAACCAACCACTTTTACAGATATTTATGCTCATTTTTCTACCCCATGAGAACAGAGGAAATTAAAATGTACAATGCACCTGCAAGCTGTTTCTCTGTCTATATCAGCAAACAAAGCATAGGATCAGACTTCCTTTGTGCTGCTGTTACTTTTACAAGTCTCTCTGGGTTCTGTGCTCTGACACTGAAGCCTTTTGATTCTGTGCTTAAATAAGCTCTTTGATCCAAAATACTTCTGACAGAATCCTGCTTTGATTAGAACAAACATATGCTGCTTTGTGTTTTGCAAATAAACAAATAAAAATGAATCCAGCCCATTGCCCTCTTTTGATACCAAAAGCTCAATTGCTGCAATGAAACAAGTATTATATTCTTATTACTGAATGCTATAGCCAAAACATATCTTTTTCTTCCAAGTTCAAGGTAGCACATGTAAAGTTTTCCCCACTATGTTTTATTTTATTTCTGTAGCAATCTTCTGTGATCAACTCAGAAATGGGAGTAAATATATGATGGCTGACTTGCTCATTCATTTGTTCCTTCAAAAATTTATATAGTGATCTACCTTTTTCCAAGACCATGAATAGTTAATCAGTTAAACCATAACAATCAAATAAAAATAACCACAACAATGTTAATATAATGCTTTTAAGATACTTACAACCTACAACCATATAGCTAACATCCTGGTGCATTGCCTGGGGAAATAGACACCTTTTTAGAGCTTTTCAGAACATGGAACTGGGGCCATCTGAATCTCGTGGTAGAATGATATTCTACAGGGAAGCATTGGGACAGAGAAAGTATATTTCCATGGTCTTACTACGTGACACTGCTTCAAAGATGTAATCTGGGGTATGTCCAACCTGTCTGAATAAGCAGAAACAATTGGAGACAGCTGATACTGAAATAACCTGGCCCTATGTCAGGTTATTTATACAAATCTCCATGTTCCCATGTGTTGGGGGCAGGGACACACAGACACTTTATCTTGCCAGAACTGAGCTACAGACAGTTGTTTCCCATTCCTCCCACCCACCAGACATTGGCAAAGAGCTTTGGCAAGTTCATAGAGCAAAGATGTACAAGTACTATCAGCACACTGCTAATACTTCACCAAATCATCTTATCTGGCACTTAATATCAGTGTTGAAAAGGAGTAGGTGGAAAAAGTAGCCTTGCAAGTATCCCTGGGTGGACATTCCAACTTCCTTTGAAACTCAACAGGAATAATCCCAACTTCCTTTGAATCTCAATGGCACTGGCGGATTAAGGCTCCATGGTGCCCTAAGCACTGACAAATCTTGGTGCCCACCTCCCTTGTACATACTGTACAAATCTGGCTCTAAACACTGAAATTGTCTTTCCTCAGAACGGCCCAGTCCCTTTTTCCATCTCTGAATTAGAATCTTCATGTTCCATTAACAAATGCTACAATTTCTTTTTAGATCTAATTCATACTGCCAGTTTTTCAGTTTAAACTTTGGCCAGTTTGAAAGCAAGACATCTGCAGAATCATCACTTTAATTATTTGCTTCACAATCTTTATATTTGCTCCCAAAGATTTGGGTTAGTGCCATAATAGGTTCCTTTTGGCAGAATGCCATGCTATTTAATTAAGGTGTGCCTTTTGTGTGTTTCAGTGAGGAGATCTGACTGCTATTTTATTTTAACTGCCGAGATGCTTTTATTGTTTTCAGCCAATTTCAAAGACGGCTATAAAACCTGTTTTATCCCAGGTGAGGCTACAGTATTAGTTCATCTAGTCTGCTATTATCTATTCTGATCAAGTCAAGCTATCTTTGCTTTTTAATTTGAGATGCAAGCATTCATCTTGGAACCTTAAGTATAAAAGCATATTCCCTATGACTAAGAAATTATCTATTTCTTAGAATGAGAGATCTATACATAAACACACACATACAAACACTTGCACACAAATGCACACATTTACCAAAGAGCTTACTTTTGCTTATGTACTAAAAAAATAAAGCTGTGCAACGCATTACATCAGTGTAAAGTCCAAAGTGTCTTACTATTTTCATATACAACACCACTAAATTTATACCATGGGTAACCTCAAGCAGGAAGATGAAAAAAAAGATAAAGCATATTTACAAATATTTACTCTTCTCAAAATAAATTAGACATAGATGAAGAACGTTAACGTCCTGCCGCCCTGGGTCCTCGGTGGAGAAGGGCGGGATATAAATTTAAATAAATATAAAATATATATATAATGTTAAGGACTCTTACCTACTGAAACAGTCGTGTGAGGGTTTGAAAAAGCAGGCCTATCCATTCTACACAGCCATCATTTCCATCCCCCAAATGCTCAGATACTACAAGATCTATTGCTGCCATCTTGCTAAAAAGCCCTTAAATGACAACTTCTGAAGTAGTAGCAACACACTTGACTTTAACAGGAAGTGAGAAAAAGCTAAGCAGCTGGGAAACAGGATGAGATGGTTCTCACCAATTGAAAACTGTCCACCAAGACAGGTCTAGCATTTCTGCTGAACAAGTGACTTTCTGCTTTAGTGCTGGAATTAAACTGCAGCCAATATTTGTAGGAAAATCTACAACAGCAACAGTATGGTGTTGATTCCAAATCAGCACATATGCCCCATATGGAAGAACGTTACCAGATCATTCTGTCACTGGATACTGAAGCTATTCATCCATCTTGCCATTATCTCATTACTATACTGTCTTGATCTTATCGCTATAGTGTACTTCATTTTCTATCCTATCTTTCCACTAAAATTTCTGCTTCACTGTTGCTATGATAGAATGAATACATATGCTGCAATTACAATCTACCCAAAGAAAAATAGATTTATTACATATCTGGAAGATGAGGTAGACATTTCTTTATTGAGAAACTTCTTTCAATGAGAATTTCCTCTTAAAAATGCTAGTATATAGTACTTCCACTGCAATCTGCTCCTCAAGAGAACACTTTAGCTGTTCAAGGTTTCATATATTGAAACCAGAGACAAGATATCTTTCTGTTGCAGTTTTCTAAAATGTCTACATCCAAAAGATGGAAGGCACTCTATTCAAGCATTTGTCTAAACCTGCAAGGGTTCAGAATAGATAGATGAATGAGACAATGTATACTGACCAAGTTCATGCTTGATATATTCTGATATATTCACATTGAGCAAAAATGTCTAAAGGAGAATTGCAATCTGTTACTTGAATGGGAGTATAGCTTTCTGCATAAATCGGAAGCCAGGATCACAGGAAAATCTCATTAATCAAATGTGAGCATAGCTCTGGTTTAGATCTTCCAGCTAACGGCATGGGGATCTGCAATAGTAGGTGCATAAATATAGGGACACTGGTGGGGACAGCACATACAGCTCCACGCTTTATGTTTCAACAAAAATATCAAGTATCGCAGGTCACCTACTGCTGAATCAGGATCTTCACTAGATTGATGTGTCCACATGTTGCTGCTGCATGCAGAGGAGTCCACAATTCATTGTCTTTTGCATTGGCATTGGCCCCATGGCTCAGAAGGAGTGTAACTATTTCTTCATAGTTGTCTATGCAGCACTGTTGAGAAATCAAACCAGTAATGTTAAGCTTTCATTTGTACAGATGATTTCTGCCCCCTGAAGCAATGGAGTGACTTTCACATTATTGCCACCTGACAGAGCATTGATGCCTTGATAACATACAAATGATTGAAAGAGATATGTCAAGGTGATGAAGACAAGCTTTGTGTTTGCAATGGAGAGACTCATGTTGCAATATGAGATGTAATCGCCTAATCTTGTAATTGCATTTATTCTTCCATTCCATGATGCAAACCTAAATAGAAACATTACCAACAGCTTTTTGCTAAGTCATTTTCTTTGCCTAGTATCTAGTTGTAGATACTGAAACATACTTCATAAAAAAGTTCCACGCATAGGCTCAGAATTTGGAGTCAGTGAAACATAGGTATTACTTCTCATAGGCAATATCCACCTGCCAACAGATCCATCAAAAAATATTTTTTTATTTCACTAATACAGACATTTTCTTTTTATAATCCAGTATTCATGAGAAAGTGTGAAATCAAAAGCTGAAAAATCAATCTGACACATACAAATGGAAATGTGTACCTCAGGCAACGATATTCTGCAATGCTCTCTCCGAAACTACAAAAAAGTTTTAATTTATAAGAACTTCAATTATCAGTGGTCTTCTTTTATATAGATAATACAAATGGTAGAATCTCTGGAACCATCTCACTTAAGATTTTGGCTCACAGTGGTGTGAAATGCATTAGCCGAAGGCTAAGCAATTTAAATGAAAATTCAGTGAGTTGTTAAAGAAGTCCATAGCACCGAGATTTTATTTGTATATTGTACATGGCTCTGGAGCATCTTCTTCCTTTTTAGTACTTCTAGACTGCCCACCTGATCAATTCTGAGTGGTAAAGAAGGAGCTCTCTTTTTATTTATCTTCATAACAAGCTTTCAAGTTGTACCCATGAATGAATGTGTCATTTGTTTAGATGCTTCACACTTCCTAATACAACGCATAGCAACTGATAACTCAGCGCTTTTCTTAGGAATTCCTGAGGAATTTTCATTTAAACATACAATTGATTTATGACACCTTTAGTAAATTTAATGTCAAATGCTAGGAGCAAAAAGAGGTCAAATCTGATCTTTTAAAATCAAATACTCTTCTTCCATTTGCATAGGTGAGATAAAGCAGAGTTTTTCAAACTGCGTCCTGTAGAATCTAGGCAACTATGACAACTTGATGGGGGCTTCATGAGAAACTAAGAGCAAAGAGCTCATTCAAAGAGCTCAACAGCTGCTTTTCTATCACTAGAGGTTTGCCTTTTGATCAGAAGTTCTAGGAATTTTGATTTTTTTTATAACTGACAACTTCCATGGCCTGAAAAATTTGAAACCCCTAGTATAAAGCAGCATCTCACAATAACATTATTCAGCAACACTTACATTTATCATTAAAAATCTATGAATGAATTCAGTTTATATGGAATTTTAAGGCATTCCAAAGAACTTAAATAACAATGCCAAGCTTAAAGAGAAATCTCAAATGATGCCTCCTGCCCCAAAAGCCCACTAGCCCACTGATTTCAGAACCATGTGTGTGGAATGGAAAAAGAGACAGACTTCAGCCTGCCTAAAAAACCTACCTTCTAATGTGCAATATTTTATATGATTATGTTGTTATTTTATTTTATTACTATATTTCAAAATCATTCTCTGCTCTGGATGATATGCTAATTAAAGCAAGAAAGAGAATGTAGCAACAGGAAAAAGAATAAAAAAGCAAATAGTTGAATAAGCTATGTTACCAATATGAGCACATTCTGAAATATGAATTAGGCAATATCTTTATTAGACTGATGTACAAATTCTTGAGCTCTCCTAAATTTCATTAAGTAAAACATTAAAACAAAAGCATGGGGACTGGAGAAAGGAAATTAAGGAGATGACTTAATACTGAACTCATAAAATCAAGATGGAACACGGAAGGAGACTGGGGACTGGTGTACTGATAATTTTGGCTTGTATTCAAGACTTCATTTAGTATTATGAGGATGTGAAAACAATGGCAGAGCTCTTGTTTTTAAAAATACAAAATACAAAAATTATTCTCACCCATTTTATCCTTAAGCAAAATACAGAGTGCTTCATAAATAGGAAAAATCAGTAAAAAAAACCACTTGTAGTATAATATTACAATTGATCTATTATGTTCACTTCTTACTGTGCAAGATCCCTAACATGCATGCTTGCTTCCAGAGATCTCTTGCTCCTTATCTTTTAACTCACTTGCATTTTTATCTGCTGATGGGTAACTTCTTTCATCTAAATTAAAGAAAAAGTGCAATACTGTCTAGTCTAGGGTGACTAGACTAGAAGAGCTGTTGCAGCCAATAGCTTTTTATCTGAATAAATGCAAGCATGGTAGGTGCAGGAATTTAGAATTGAAGGATAATTAATTCCTACCACCACCACCACCACCACCCATGTCATTTTCTTAACTTGAATCAGGCGTCAAAATCAATTAACAGAATTCAAAATAAAACTTCTGTTCCAAACAGGTTTTGCATAACAGAAAACAGTAGTTACATACTACCAGCTTTCCCAATGGGTAGCAGGGAAAATATGATTTTGTCTATCCCTACTTCACAAAGAGCTCAACTGAATGTTTTCTTTCAGATAGTAACTACTTTCGTGTATTGCAGTCAATTATTTCCTACTGTCCCTAGATCCCTACGCTAGCAACACAGAAATCTTGATATACAACAATTTTTCTTCCTTTCTCCCTGAATGATGTCACATTTCTGCTTTCCAAAATGCTTACTTGATGCAGTGCAGTTAATCCATCTTCATTGCATAGATCGGGACTGAAGTCGTTGTTCAATAAATAACAGACTGAAAGAGACAAGGCAAAGATTTATCCTCAGGAAGGTTTATTACACTTTATACTTAGATGGCACAAACAATTGGCCCCAAAGGGAACCACTATGTCTAAAATGCACAATGAAATAAGCTGAATGTGCTTTATATTATTGAATACAATAGAACAAGCACCATTTTAAATCCAAAAACTTTCACTCGACAATTGTTTTAAAATCTATCTACTATTCAGACATCCCCAGATGCATTGTTATAGCATGCTATCGCTCTAGCATTTAATTAACATCAGAACATTTGAGAAATGAGTCCTGTTCAGCAGTCACAATTACCAGAGTTTCATTGCTTCAAATCAAGAACTATAATGTGATGTCCTTCAGAGTTACTGAACTTCAGTTTTGGTATAGTCAATGGTGATGCAGACTTGCACTTCAACAATATTTGAAAGTTTGCCCAAGTATATTTTTTGAGAGGATCTCAAATATGTCTCTTAGTCCCTAAAGATGGATCCCGAATTAGATAGTTAGAAATCCATAGAAAAATGAGAATTTTGGAAGAAACATCTTAATTGCTCATCTATGTCAGGAATCCAGTGTAAAGATGCAAAGCACTGATTCTTCACCATCAGACCTCAGTTTCAAAGGATTCAAAGCAACTAGAAGCAGAATAATGAAACTGTTGTATTGTTAACAGATAAAGAACAAGGGACAATGGGAAGCTATTATACATATAAATGGTAGAAAACAAACAAGAGAGTGAATTTATGTACTTCAGTAGAGTAATTATTAAAGAGATGAAAATGGGTGAAGAAATTTCAAGATGTGCAAATGTCATAGATAGTGGATAATTTGAGATTTGTTGCAAACGATTAATGCTTGTTAAGACAAATGAAAATGTCTTTGTAAAAGGGAATACTTCTGCCCATTTTGTCATATGGAACTGATGGCTAGGTATCTCATAAATATATAAAACATAAACCGTAGGTGGTAGAAGTTGGGGCCCTTAAAAAGAATGCATGGGAAAACAAGAATGAATTGTGATGAATGAATGAATGAATGAATGAATGAATGAATGAATGAATGAATGAATGAGAACCATATACAATATTAGTAACCAATATGAATGAAATATATATGAAATATAATGATAATATAATATAATGAGCTACTCCGCACCCTACTGTTTTATAATCAAATCAAAGTTTTAATTTATAGGTTTTAAATTTAAATTTATTTTAAGCAGGGTATTGATTTAATTTAGTTATTATTTAGTAATATTTTATATTTGTATATTTATCTTAATTCTCTGTTCGCCGCCCCGAGTCCCTTTTGGTGAGATGGGTGCGGGTTACAAATGTGAATAATAAAATAAAATAATAAATAAAATAAAGATCAGTTCCCTATAGGATAAAAGCCTCTTCACTGAAGGTTATGGACTTTAATTGACTATGCCCTTCCAATGTGGTGTAGATAGATACTTATCAGTTATCCAGTCTAAGACTAAGACAGAGTCACTGGCCCAAAATGATCGAGCTAATTTTCACAGGATTAACAACTGCATATCCCCACTCCTAGTCCAGCATCATAACCACTAACATAAATATACACAGCAGTGTGGTATGGTGGTTAAGTGAGTATTGGTGTTCTGAGAGAGAGTGGGGGAAGATATTAAAAATGTAAAGGACTAAAAGCAATGTATACGTAAGCATATGGAAATGATGGAGTCAAGGATGGTTTAAAATAACAGGAAGGTAGCATGATATAGTGTTATTTCTCTGCCTACTACTTCACATTGCTACATATTGTTTACCCCAAAAGTAAGTAGCATGATTGCCAGGTATCATTTGTACAGGTGATCCTCGCTTAACGACTTCTCATTCAGCAACTGTTCGAACAATACTGAAAAAGCTATTATGATCAACCTTGGTATTTATGTTGGATACAGCATTCCATGGTCGCATCTGGGATGGTGCCATTTGTGACTTACTTTGCTTGCTTCCTACAGGAAATGTCAATGGAAAAGCCAGCAAGGGATGTTGCAAAAGGCAAACACACAATATCCTTGTGTATGTGTAATGTGTTATGAAAAATTACAGCATCTCACATTTATCATCTGCACAGCCGCTGTGCCTATCACACAGGCGCCAATACATAGTCTACATCTGTATCTGTATCTCTGTATATTATGATTTGCTTAGATTAATCTTTCCTATTTCACTGCCTTCCACATGCATTGGTCTATATCTGACAACATACCCATCTAACTGGGAATGAAAAAAGTAGCAGTTCATCATCTGCACATCTGAAAGGTGCTAGACAGAAGAAATCTGGGTCAGGCATTCTTTTTTGAGTGTTCATGAAAAATGGTCAGTTTTTGTTAATTCTATTTAAAACACCATCATCATAACAGAGAGAGAGGAGAGAGAGAGAGAACTAAGATTTGGGAAATACTCTTGTAAATTCTTTTTAGGGAAAACTTTAAATCTTCCCTAAATAACCAATAGCATTTGCAAACATATAGACTTTCACTTTTCCTTATGATTATGCCCCCCATCCTTTCCTTTCTCACCTGAACAATGCATTTTATTTATTTTTCAACTCATCCAAATAGGCATTTTGTGCGACCCAGAAAGTATATGTGTTTCTCCTACCCTTCTTGGAGGGACTGATTAATAAATGTGCCATCCACCAGTGACTCTGGCTTTTCTGATTTACTCTGAATACAACTTCCATTAGGATTCTTAATTCAATCTGGCTCATTTAAAAGCCATTGTGGACTAATGACATGAGTATCTGTAATCACATTGGGTCTGTTTGCAGTGATATAGCCATGTTGCTACATGAAAATTAAATTTTATCAGTTCTTTTTGCTTCCCTTCTATTTTACAATATATTTCAGAAAATAAAAATAAACTTGCCTGTTCTGTTCTTTCCTCTACCTCATATTCTTTAGCCCTTATGTATACACTTGCCTCCACAAATGTTAAGTAATGTTACTGTATACCTAATTTGCTGAGCAGGCCACAATGCAAACTGGTTTTATCCAGAAGAAAACACATGGATAGAGGCAAAGATTTTGCTTTCTTATTCTTAATATTTGTATTTTGTTCTTGACTGAGGTGTCTGAGTCATTACTTAGAGCAATTTAGTGGCTTTTTCCTCCATTAATGTGCCTAATCCAATCAAATAGCCATATATGCTAGCGATCATGCCCACATATTCTGGAAGTGAATTTGGCATTGACTGCATATTTATGAAAGGGTACTTTTTGTTTTATATAATCACTAATTAATTGTGTTGGGCAAGATGCATAGAAACCATAAGGAGGAAAAGTTGACCTATTCACACCTCTTTTTGCTTCTTCATACAATAGTTCATTCATTTATTGCAATATAGCTGCTGACGATGACCATACAACAGGGGTCCCCAACCTTTTTTGCACCAGGGACCGGTTTCATTTTAAAGAAAATTCTGCGGACCGGCTGGCCTAGAGGACGAGGGGGGAGGGGGAACAGGCGGCGCATGCGCACGCAGGGGGGGGGGAGTCGGCTCACTTGGCCGTCTAGGGCAGTGGTGAGCAAACTTATTAGTCAATAGAGCAAAATATCAACAGTACCACTATTGAAATTTCTTTTGAGAGCCAAAAGATGTGGCCTGTTTTGTTTTGTCATGTGACCCGGTGGGCGTGGCCAACTTGGAAAATGTGGTGAAACTCACTTAACAGTCTTGCTTAGCAACCAAAATTTTGGGCTCAATTGTGGTCCTAAGTTCGTTCTTTCTTTCTTTCTTTCTTTCTTTCTTTCTTTCTTTCTTTCTTTCTTTCTTTCTTTCTTTCTTTCTTTCTTCCATTTCTGGTTGGTCTTTGGTCTTCTGAAGATGGTAAAAATGGATTTATGGGCACTCGTTATATATAAAGGCAGCCCATGACTCTTTGGGATGCTGGTTTGAATCCAGGAAATGACTCAGAGGATGTTATTTCTTTGAAATGACCACCGGGAGAAAAATAGATCTTTAACCTGGTTAACCAAACAGGTAGCTTGAGGTGGAAGGAAATAGGAAAATAGATTTCTGCCTTTCCTTTCCTTCCTTCCATTGCCTCCCTCCCCTTCCTCCCTTCTTTCCTTCCCTCCCTCCTACCCTTTTCCCCTCTTTCTTTTTCTTTCTTTCCTTCCTTTCCTTCCTTCCTTCTTTCACCCCTCCCTTCCTCCCCCCTCCCCCTTCTTTCCTTCACTCCCTCCCTCCCACATTCCATTCATCTTTCTTTTTCTATTTTTCTTTCTTTCTCTTTCTCTGTTTTTTTGTCTCTCTCTCTCTTTCTGTCTCTCTAAGTCTGCCTCTCGGTGTGTCTGTCATTCTCTCCCTCCCTCCCCCCAGGGAAGCTGCAGAGGAGTCGGCATGTTGGCTGCCGAGGTTATCCCGCAGTGGGCGGGCGAAGGATCTGAGCTCCGTCCGGGCGCCTCACGGGGCTGGAAGGGAGGTGGGCGTGTGGCGCCCAGATGGCTTTGGCGGCACCTTAAGGTAGCCGCAGCTTGAGTCCTTCGCCCGCCCGCTGCGGGATAACCTCCCCAGCCGACACACCGGCCCCTCCCGGAAAGTGCATTGGGCCATCGGAAGGAGCTGGTGGAGGCGCGCTCGGCCATCCGCTGCCCAGGGGGCTGCTCCCTCCTCCTCACTGGCCCTGCGGCCCGGTTCCTATGAAGCCGCGGCCCGGCACCGGTCCACGGACCGGGGGTTGGGGACCCCTGCCATACAACATCCTTAGTTTATACTACAAAAAGTAGAAATAGGTGTAGAAATCTTTGTGCTACTATTGTGCTACAAGGGGTTGCCAAAAAAAAAGAGGGAGTCAACTTATTTTCCAAAGCATCTGAAGGAAGGACAAGAAGCTATGGATAGAAACTAATCAAAAACAGAACCAAGCTTGAACTAAGGAGAATTTTTTCTGACAGAACAATCAGCTTGCCTCCAAAAGTTATGGGTGCTCCAAAACTGGAGGATTTTAAGAAGAAATTGGATAACCATTGGTCTGAAATGGTATTGGGTTTCCTGCTTGAGCAGGGGGCTGGACTAGAAGACCTCCAATATCCCTTCCAAATTTGTTATTCTGCTATTCTGTTAGTACATGTCTTCCTTCCCAGAATACACAGGTAGCTGTTGAGATATGACCATAATCTAGCCCTGCAATTACAATTTTAAATCATGATAATTATAAAGTATGTCACCTTATGATTGGATCCAATTTTGGGATGGTCATAAAGTGAATTCAACAGTTGTGAAGCAAACATTGCGGTTGTTCAGCAAACCCATTGCTGACTATGGGGTGATTTTTGGAGGAAACCTGAAGTAAACACTGGTTTCCAGAAAAAAATGTCATAAATCACAGTCAAATGATCAAAAGTCATTCCAAACAGTCATAAATGTGGTCTGGTTACAGAGTGCTGAAATATGGTCAGATTATTGTGGGAGGAATGGATATTAGACCTTTGAAACCAGGTTGTAAGTCTGCTTTCCAGGGTCTATCATAACCTTGAATGGTCACTAAGCAACTGGTCACAAGTTGATGGGTACCTGTTTTAGACAATTACTTAGGAAGAAAAAACAAAATTGTGTTTTCATACTGAGCTATGATTTCCTCAATAAACAGTGGCTGAGTTCATACAACATTTTATGCCAAAACCAAACAAAGCACATTTTGATTCAGTGCACTGTTTGAAGTCTACATACATATATTGGGAATGTTATTCATAATCCCCAGGAGTAAACATGGCTCTGGGCAATGGTAGAGAAAGGACTATCTGTCACCAGAAAATAACAGTAGCCCTTAAAAACTGTTTCAAAAAATTTTCACACTTGATCTTGGCCAAAAAGGCTGAGAAGCTTTTCTGAAATATAAATTGCTAATCATGATGAAGTGGTTGATTCATTGAATTCCATTTATATTTTATTGTAATGCATTCTTACACAACCTGTGAGGGCACAGAAAGCCCTGTACATTTCAGAGCCAATTTAGGATACTTTCCAGTAGATGGAGAAGATAACTGTGCAGGTAGGTGTAAATAGGTTTGCATTCTTGCTGGTTTGGCTATGATATTGCTTTGCTTTCCCGCTGCATTTAAAGGCCATTTGTCAAGATTTTGCGACAAGGTGACAGCAGTATATCAAAAGGGACTTCAAGTGTGTAAAGAAAGACAAATTCAATGCCAGATGGGAAAAAAATCCTGGGAACTTTAGTTGCCTAATTTTTGGGGGGAAAATGGATTTATAGTTTTTAGGCTTTTGGCAAGACACCAAATCAAAATTGAAATAGGTTCTTATTGTGAAGACTAACTACTCCAACAATGCTAACTTAAGAAAAGTAGCCATGCAAGATACCTAAAAACTAGTCCATTTCAGGGTTTTCTCTTATGGGTAGACCAACCCATTTTAAAAAGAGGAAAATAGTGGCTGCTGAAGCATGTTTCCGTCAAGGAAACTGATGGAATTAGAAAAGGTTAGAAACTGAATAGCAGTAGCAATAGCACTTACATACTGCTCAGGGATGGGTTGCTGCCGGTTTTACTACCAGTTCACAACCAGCGCGTGTGCGTGCTATTCAATATAAATTGTTCTTTGCACATGCGCAGAACAAATTTACAGTAAACTGCGCATGCACAGTCACTAAGAACCAAAATGGCGGTGGCCCAGTGGCAGCGAGGGAACTGGTTCACTGGCATGTCAGACCTGGGTTGCTGCTCGTTCTACGACCCAGGCCTGAATTCCACTACCAGTTCGGCCGAACCAGGAGCAACCCACCTCTGATACCGCTTCATAGTGCTTTACAGCCCTCTCTAAGTGATTTACAGAGTCAGCATATTGCCTCCAACAATTTGGGTCCTCATTTTACCCACCTCGGAAAGATGGAAGGCTGAGCCAACCTTGAGGCTGGTGAGATTTGAACTGCCAAATTCCTGGCAGCCGGCAGTCAGCCGAAATAGCCTGCAATACTGCACTCTAACTACTGCACCATCACAGTTGAATGAAAGTGGTGCCACACAAAAGAAACTAGCACTGGAAACCATCAGATGTAATTAGAACTACAGATTTTCCAATACAGAACACATCATTCCAAGTTGACCATATTGTGTATCAATGTGATTAACATTGCCTAAGTACCACATTAGGAGGGGAAAGCAGAGCACCTAAGGCCATCCTTAGACTGACTCAATGGCAAGTAAATAATAAAATGCAGGTAGTAGGAAGCAGATGTTTCTCTGGAAATAGTTAGGAGGCCAACACACACAGATTGTGTATAGGGGTTTTTTTTCTGGGATTTGGAAAAAATCCAGTGGGATTCTTTGCTCTAGAAACCAGGTTTGAACTATTTTAAAGCTTATGCTACATATTTTGGGAGGGTTTTTTTTAATGAGAGAAAGAAAAAAACTAGTGATTTTCAATGTCAGTAGTCAGATAGGGTTCTGAGAATTATTAATTCCTGCTTTACATTCTTCAAAAGAAAAGAATGAGAGAGTAGGCAAACTCAGGGGTTGCAAAGGTTTTTGTTTCACTAAAGATTCTACTTTTAAATTCAGTGGCCTAGTTTTGCATATTAAGTTGTTTCAAGAGCAGTGCATCAATAAAGTTGAAAATAGTACCTTCATAATATAACTGGTTACCCTTGGCCAAAGCTTGTATATCAGAATTGCAAGACACATGATCAGTCTTAACCCGTTAAACTAGGAATGAAGACATTTCTGAACAGTTCTCAATACTCTTAAGTCTCTGGACTACTTCCTGCCTCCCTTACACTGCTTGTCTCTAAAATGCCTACTATCACAATATTGGACAGCTGTGTAAGGATTTGAGCCCCAGGGCAGACTCTGTTAGTTGCCAAGAACATGTACGAGAAGTAATTTGACAGAGTTAAGATAAACTGCTAGACAGTTGCTTCATTTCACAGCCTTCTCTCCTCCGGCTTTCAAATCCATGAATGTCTCTGCTTCTCAATTACTTCTTTATCCTGAGAGCTGTTCCTAGAATATGGTCACTTGACCTTTCACTGACATTACAGGACTTCATGTGTGTTCAGGCTTCAACTTGCAAATTTTGCAAAAGGTTATTATTATTCAACAAACAAAACAGAGAAGCAGTCAGCAGGAAACCATTCTGTATAGCAACTTATCATCGCCTAGAAACATCATTTCCCAAGGTGTTCCATAAACATGACAGTCTTAAGTTCATGGTGTCGCTGGAGGCTACACTTCACTGATCTTCAATTGGTGGTCAATTACTTGATCCTGATCTGGAAACGAGCCAAGCAAAATTGAACAACACTCATATGTTTGTACTCTTTTTACTATGGTTTTTGTTTTACTTTTAAAAACTGTAGAGAAAACAGTCAACAGGGAAATAAAAAACCGACAAGGAGGGAAGCACATGGATAAGAGAAGTTATGGGTTTCCTCCTCTAACTGCAAAGTTTTAATTTCAGATAGATATTTCTCAGATTTATATAGACACTCATCTCACCAAAAGTGATTCGGGATGGTGTACATCAATCAGATAAAAACACAACATAAAAAACAATATTAAAAATATGGGCAATCATTGGAGATTTTTTTAAAAAATCATCAAAAATTAGAGTACACATATAATAAGGATTGCAATTTTTATATCTATCTATCTATCTATCTATCTATCTATCTATCTATCTATCTATCTATCTATCTATCTATCTATCTATCTAATATAGGTGAGCCATGAAAGAATGGCAAGGTTCACATATCAAACTGAATACTTGCTTTTAGATTAATGTGATACATGAACCCAACCATTGTGGATTGCTTAGTGTGTGAACACAGCCAGTGTGGCTTACTCAACCACCAAAATGTTAAAAAGCCATGGCTGTCCTTAATATGAGATTCCAAACTTAGAAATGCCCATCTTTCTGAGTGAAAAAAGAAATGATGATTTTTAAGGCACATTAATCTCTACCCCAGTGGCAATATACCCACAATGTACACACAGAGACTATTTCAAATCAAATAATTTGCCAGTACCAACTCATCTGAGCCACACATGGGAAACTATTTTTGTTGAGGAACTTTGAATGTTTGTGCATGCTTCTGAGTCAGCATTGACTCCTGGTGACTGCCTGAACTAGTCGCTGCAGTTTTCTTGGTCAGATTTCAGAAGGGGTTTGCTTTCCAGGACTGAATCCACCCAGCTGGCTTCCTGCCAAATATGGGTCAGAACTCAATGTCTTTTGCTTTCTAGTCCTGGGCATTAATGGCTGTCACTGAGGGTGATTTATTGGAAGACAATAAAGAGAAACTACATAAGGACAATTTATTAGATGTTATACATCAACTCCAACTCATAGCCAAAGTCAAAATGGATGTCTCTTCTTTTCTACACTATACTTTCTCTTTTCAACTGTTACATGAGGGCCATGGAAGTCTTATCAGACAACTGAACTTGTTAGATCTTTTGAAATTATGTATAAATACATATTAAATTAGGCTGACAGCTAGTTCTAATGTAACTCATTAAACTCTCCTATATCTTATTCAGGGGTGAAATGCTACTGGTTCTGACCAGTTCGCTAGAACCGGTAGCAAAAAATGCTAAGGTTCGCCCGAACCGGTAGTTAAAAAAAAGCTTTAAAAAGTGAAGAAATAAAAGGTTCTGTGACACTCAGCTATGAGTGGTGTGATCGTCTGAACTTCCCCCCCCCCCACTTTTTAAAGTATTTTTACTACCTATTTGCCAGAACTATTAGTAAAAAAATGCTTTAAAAAGTGGGGGGAAAGGTTCCGACGATTGCGTGGCTCACAGCTGATTTGCGCGATTGTCAGAACCTCTTTTTATTTCACTTTTTAAAGCATGTTTTTCCTGCCGGTTCGGGCAAATGGGTAATAAAGAAATGCTTTAAAACAGGGATGTCCAAACTTGGGAACTTTAAGACTTGTGGACTTCAACTCCCAGAATTCCTGGCTGGGGAATTCTAGGAGTTGAAGTCCACAAGTCTTAAAGTTCCCAAGTTTGGACATCCCTGCTTTAAAAAGTGGGGGGAAAAGTTACGAAAATCGCATGGCTCACAGCTGATCCATGCAAACGTTACAATCTTTTTTCTCCACTTTTAAAAACATTTTTTTACTACCTATTTGCCCGAACCAGCAGGAAAAAATGCTTTAAAAAGTGGGCCACGCCTACCCAGTCATGTGACCCCACCCTACCCCCCACCAAGCCACGGCCACGGCAAAAAAAAATTAGATTTCACCACTAAATAGTCCTATTAGACTATTTTTGTTGAATCACATTGTTAAATATATGGTTTATTGAAACAAACTGATTATGCTAGAACATAAGTTCACAGAATATGCCAATTCAAAGAAAAATAAACTATATTATGGCTTAGAACAGAGATGCGGAACCATGACCCTTTTATGACTTGTGGACTTCAACTCTCAGAATTCTTGAGCCAGTTGATGTCACAAGCCATAATAGGGCCATGGTTTCCCACCACTGGATTACAACAAAGTGGGACTTGAATTATCTCCTTGACTGGTAATAAATCTCTAGGATTTTCAGAAAGAAGTCCTTCAGGTCTACCTGTAAATGCCAAGATGCAGCCCAGAGAATGGCAAGTGTTTGAAGACCAAGTTACAACTTTTTTCCTTGGATTGTTTTTTTGTTTGTTTGTCTAGTCTTACCCGAATTAAAAAGATTGAAATGTGTATTATTAACCAGCTAGATTCCTTTTTAGACTAGCAATTCCGATTATTTTATAATTGCCATGGATTATGTAAGTTTTGAAGGGGTTAGAAAGAGTCACAAATTGTTCTTCAGTGCATCAGTAGTGCTGATTATAATCTAAAATTTTGGGCACCAACAATGAATTTAACCCTCTTTAACCTCATCAACGCCTTCTCCTTACAGCACTTTAAAAAAAAAAAATCCAGCCTCCTTTGAATGTTCTTTTATCACCCTGTTGTTAAAGCTGCCTACACACACAAGAAACTATTTTTTTAGACTGTTCCCCCAAGCTTAAAGTCACGCAGTGACAAACTGCAATCTGCTCCACTGTTATTAAGTAAAATATATGCCCACCACCTCCTGCATTAGGCTTTTTCTGTTTGCAGTTCTCTGTCTGTTAAAAAGGTCTTTTATAACTGAACAAAAAAACAAATCACACAAACAACGGAAACTGACTCACTGGTTCAGTGCAGGAAGAACAATGAGGCTGATTGCAGAACAAAACAAAATATTGCATCTACAAAAGAAGCAAGTGACGGGCTTCTTTACATTCTGCCCTGCACGGCATCAATTCCTTTGTGAACATAAGCAAGACACTTTCGCTTGTAATGCCAGACTCATTCTGCTCAGTCATGTTCATGTGAATGATAACAGCCGTTATCTACACACTTACTGAAAAGTAGCCTGGAGCTTTTTGAAGAAAGGCAGGGTATAAATATAATTAATTAATTAAATCATCCCACTCTTCAGAACCCCTTCCATGACCGAATGCAGATTAAAAAAAAAATCAGCACAAGAGTAAATGCAATTCTTTCCTGTGTATATATTATGCATATTTTTGAGTATTACGGCATTGAATGTCTAGTTGTTTTCATATTCCCTAAATGTCCAAATGCCTTGTTTCATATTAGAATTTGTTAGAAAATGAAAAACATAATGTGTGCAAGGCAATAATTTCATTTAACGTGGGCCCAAACTGATGCCTACAAGATCCTGGATTCCAGAACCCCTTCAAATGTGCTTCCATATTATGGATTCCCACTATTTTATGGTATGAAATAGAAAAGAAAAGAACTGTAATGCAATCTACATAGGCTTAACACTTGGAGAAGAAAGCACATAATTATAGTCTGCCTGCATCCATCAAGAGCAAGTTTGGTCTAATGTTTGAGGCATACGTTCTAGCCCCACCTTAGGCACAATGGCAGCTGGATGACCTAGGACTAGTCACTCCCTCCCTTCTCAATCCTAGGAAGGAGGCAATGGCAAAACACATCCAACATCTTGCCAAGTGCATGGACTTGTCTAGGCAGCTGTTAGGGATCAGCACTAACTCAGAAGGAACCAAAACAAACCACTCCTTCTCCCCCTTTAAAACAAGTGGTCTACTCCTTTTCTCACTTAGAAAAGTTCCTGACCACCTCCTCAAAAGTGAATTTTTCTCCCTCCCAGCCCTGATATAACTTTTCAAATCACTTTTAGAATCAAACTTCATCTTATACTGGATAGTATTCCATGACTAATACAATTTTCAAGGGCTGCATAATTTTGTGGAGAAGTAGCATGGATCTTGTTTTTTTAACCTTTCCTACAATTTCCTAAATCTTTTCCTTCTGAGCATCTATTGTGTGCATCAGGAGGGAGGAAAGAGCTGAAATGTAGGTCGGACTAGAGGAAGTGGGGCACTTGGTGCTTTCTGAGCTTGATTGTTTTCTTGCAGGTCATCCATTACCCAGTTAGCACTGATGATGTTGACTAGTTGGGTAATGAAATGTCTGCAAGAAAACAACCAAGGACTCCATAACTCAACTTTGAGCTACAAATATTCTCTTCTATAGGTAATACAAGGACGTGCCTGCATTCTCTCTCTCCCCCCCCCCCCCAAGTGCTGGAAAGCAACCATCTGGAATTGCTACATAAACACAAGAGGCCAACATCTGTCTCTCTATCACACACACACCTCCAAATACCTTTAAGCCTTATCTAGTCTTCCCCAGGCAAAACTTGCCAGTCTGGGGAGATTCCTGTGGAATTGGCATAGGACAATAAAGTAATCAGATTGGATTCTACACATGTGGGTGTTAGGGTTCCAAGTTGCACTGATATAAAAGATGGTTTCCAGGTTTGACAGTGGGTCTGGTTCTTCATTCCTAACATCTATAGACAAATTACTACTAAGGAGAGGATTTAAAATTGGAAAATTAGGAAAGGGGGGAAAGGTTAAAAGGCCCAACTCTATAGCCATACCCAAAACAAGGTATCAAGTACCTAAAAGAGCCTTCATATTAAGCATATAGTCTGATGTAAGAGGTCTGTCTTAGATTTCCTAAAAATTTTTGTTTTCATATGTTAAAAGAAAGATGATGTTTTAATGGATTACTTCAATCAATTTTCATTCAAATGTGTTTTTATAAGGGTTTCATTTCTTAAAAAAAGACTTAATCCTGCTCTTGTTCTTGCTCTAAATCCAACATTTTATCTCTGCCCAAAGGCCATTTCTCTTTGAAAGCATAGTAATCTGTATACAATGGAGCTGCAATATAATTATTTCCAAGACTATCCCAAGCAATTCCTTTACCTGGAGGCTGACTTGTGAAACCATATATTCTGATGAGCCCCAAAAGCTGTTTATCTCAGCAGTACAGTCAAATCCATATAAACAAAGGCTCTTTCAAAACATCTTCTAACTTTGGACCTAAAACCTATCTGGAAACAGTATAAAGACATTTAAATAAACTCTAAGCTACAAAGACGCTGTGAACAATCAGGCAAATATATGAAAATTTGAAGTTATCAAAACAGGGAAATTCAAGGAAGAAACTACAAAACATACCAGAACAGAAGATTTTTGCAGTAGAAATTCATCAGAATATTAATCAAGCTGACATTATTTTGTATTTTTATGATAATTGGCCAAAATTGTTATTGTGGGAAAAAGAGGAAGGAGTATTATGTATTGAGTTACTCATAAAGTAATAAAAGTGGGTTTAAAAAAAAAATCTAATAAATAAATTTAAATTGGCTATAAAACATTATAATCAATTAATAGAGGTAAAACAACAAATGTATTGCTTTCCCCAAGATCTTAAGTATATGCATTACTATAATGAATCACTGATGTTATACCTTCCTGAGAAGACTGTATCACTTTTCAAATAGCAATTGAATGTTTATGAATGTAAGCATTTTCAGGTAAGTTTTCAATAGTCACTGAATACATCAAATGTGTGTGTGTGTGTGTGTGTGTGTATGTACCCTCTGCATGAACAGAACACAAAATGGCACAAAGGTAATGTATAGGGGAAATGCATATTCCATTTATTCCAAAGATTTGTAACTCATGAATATGACTTCAGTTATTGGCTCACAAAATCTTGTTCATAGATGAAGAAAATAACACCCTCTGCATTTATAAATAAATAGACGGGAACTATCATAACCTGGGTACACACAAGTCCTCTGTAGGGACATTCCTCATCAAGTATGTTATCATGTCGTCTTAATTATTAGAATAAGAAAGACAAAATCTCCTAGACCTTAGAGTCAAGCAACCTTAGGATCATGGAAGCTAGGAGAATATCTGCTATCATTGCTACAAACCATAGAACCTAAAAATAGTTGAATAACAGGAAAAAGTGCATTTCATTATGCCTCAGAGACTATTGGCTGGGATGTACACACAAGTTAACATAAATGTGCAGGTATGTTGACCAACATGCTGACAGACACACTTCCAACTAAAGAAGGTGAAATCCCTGCAGAAGAAATAGCTTCTCCAAGTTAATAAAATACTTTAATTCTTCCAAAATTTTATATCTAAACCTCCCGTATACAAAGTCTGTGATTTCACATGATTTATTGCATCTCAAAATGACATATCCCTCAGAAAAAATGTCAATAAAAAAAATCTAGACTTACATCTCTCTGCAAACATGTTATTCTGTATTCACAAGTTTTAGGATGTTGCCTTTGGCATGGATTTCATCTCCTATAAGAATATTTCACATGTATCTGTTTTAAAGAGTATTTCTCAATTTATTAACAAAGCTCTTTCCTAAGGTGAAAGTATAACATTTTGACATCAGTTAAGCAAAGGCTTTGATTCAGCATCCATTTGATTCACAGTTGAATCAAATTTCCAACAGTATAAATGCTTCCCAAACAATCCCACTATGGTTCTATGGGGCAACCTCGATGTTTGGTGGTCATGATCGTGGTGGGAAGGAGAATCTGATATGGATGCTTCAGTCAGTATGTGAGACATACAAAACTGAAGAGAAATAGGATCTGATATGGTAGGAGACACTAGTTCTAAATAGACTGCATATGACAAATTTCTCTTAGTGGAAGAGTTGAAGCCGCCTGCTTCTTGGGTACTTTCTTCTAAGTCTGATAGATTTTCTAGAGTTGTGGGGAGGTGAGAAAATTTCTAAAAAAGGCATTGGGCTTCATTTGTTACATAGACAAAAAAAAAATGAAATAAACTCCACTAACAGGTTCTATCAAAATCAGAAGACGACAAACATATTAGGGAAATACTATTTTAGGAAGGCAAATTCTTCGGCTCCATCTCTACTCATTTTGAGGATAAATCAAGGAGATTGAAATCACAAACTAGCGCATTATTTTTGAATGATATCTCATTGTAGAAGTCATCAATGTTCAAGCTCGCTCTTAAAAGAAGAGATTCTGATCCATTTGCATAAGTCATTTAACTTGTGGAATTACAAGAGGGAGAAACAGGACCTAGTAGGAAAAGATTAATTCCATTGATCCTCCTAGAAGCTAGGGGAGAGGGGGTTGCTATATGCATTGGCATACAATGTCTTCTTACAATCAGAAGTATCTGTCTGTTCAATATCAAATAGCAAGAAAACAGTTCAAAAATTCATTATTCTCTTTAACAGACTCAGAATATAGAAAACAGTACCACAAGATTGCCTTTTCGTATATGGTTTCAGGAAACCTTTAAAATAAAATCTCTTAATCTCTTCTTCTTTTCATTCAAGGCCACCTGTAGTGTTTTCTTTGGTCTGGAGGTCAAGAAAGAGAGAAGGGATCATAACTGGCAAAGCAACCAATGAATTCCCATCTCATTGTCTGCAACATGATCACCCATGCAGCTTGATACTATGTCAACAGTTCATCTATCCTTACAACAGCTGCTGCTGCTGCAGAGCTACAGAAACGAGCAGCCTTCTGAAACCAACAGCAAAGAACCAGCCCATTGTTTTTAATTCAATAATATAAAGTAACTTTCTCTAAAACATCCTTGTACGATATTTACCTTAAGAGTATAGTCAATCCACAAATGATTTTCAGATTCTGATTATTTTGAAAGGAGCGCTGCATTTTACATAAAAAGGCAATTAGGAGGGGTTTTTTAAAATATATTTTTTTCAAGTAGAATCTAGTAATACACATGACAGCTGATCTACATGCAATAGAAGGGAAATGTAGAACTCTGAATATTGTTGAAAGCAAGTATCAGTCAGTGGAGCTGAGGAGGAAGAATGGGATGGGATGGGATGGGATGGGATGGGATGGGATGGGATAGAATAGAATAGAATAGAATAGAATAGAATAGAATAGAATTCTTTATTGGCCAAGTGTGATTGGACATACAAGGAATTTGTCTTTGGTGCATATGCTCTCAGTGTACATAAAAGGACAAGATATATTCATCAAGAATCATAAGTTACAACACTTAATTATAGTCATAGGGTACAAATAAGCAACCAGGAAACAATCAGTATCAATATAAATCGTAAGGATACAAGCAACAAAGTTACAGTCCTACAGTCATAAGTGGGAGGAGATGGGTGAACAGACTCCGACAGCCACTCAATTCCTTTTTCAAATAATTATATGCCATGTATCTGCAACTTCAGTATGATATGCCTTACAAGATAAGTCTTTGAACATGCAGCCATTGCCCCCGTCCTGCCCCCAGGGAGCACTCCGGCCAGCCACCAGGATAGCGGAGCATTTACTACACTTTCCTAAGAGTTGCGCTAGTCTCTCCGCTGCTCACTTCGGCCCGGTTACTATAAAGCCACGGACTGGTACCGGTCCGCGGCCTGGGGGTTGGGGACCTCTGCTCTACATGTAGGGAGGTGTGCATTATTAGAAAACGTTGTCAGTTTAACCAAATTTTATTGCATAAGTCAGTTAGCTCAATTTCTATGAAACCAATAATTACTGCAGTTGCATAGCATGTTAACGTCAAAGTTTACAATATATGTGAAGATTTAATTTACATCAGCATATGAGTACAGGTAGTCCTCGATTTACAACAGTTCATTTAATGGCCATTTGAAGTTACAATAGCACTGGAAAAAGCGACTTGTGACTGTTTTTCACATTTACGACCTTTGCAGTATCCTCATGGTCACATGATCAAAATTCAGACTCTTGGCAATTTACTCATATTTATAATAGTTGCAGTGTACTGATGTCATGTGATCACCTTTTGCAACCTTCTGACAAATCAAGTCAGTGGGGAAGCCAAATTTACATCATAGCCATATTGCTAACTTAACAAGCTCACTTAACCACTGTGGCAAGAAAGTAGTAAATTGGAGCAAAATTCACTGAGCAACAGAAATTCTGAGCTCAATTGTAGTCATAAGTCAAGAACTACCTATATATAGAATACCACTAAGAGGAAGCACCTGATTCAAATATCACTTCAACTATGGATTCAATAGGTAGCTGTAGAAAACCCTGTTTTACCATCTAATTTCAAGCATAATTATTATTGGAACAATGACTATCAAAAGACTTTGAGCTGTCCCAAATGCCAAGTATTATAATCATGATTAAATACCGACATCAGGATGCTGACAACACCAAGTTCTGATTTCCCTTTGGAGGCTTGTCAAAATCTGGAAATGTTCTCATGTCTTACAAAAAAAAAGCATCCTGAATCTGTGAGTATTGTTAATGAAAGGCAGAAAATATAAACAAAACAAAACCCAAGCATACATTTCACTGAAAGTATTGAAGTAATATCAACTGCACAAAATGTGTTCAAAAGAATATTTAAAATATCTCTTGCATACATTCAAATGCTTTTAAAATTATAACTAGGATTTTAAAGAACCAGGCTTTCATTTCTTATACAAGCAGATATTTTTTTTAAAAAATTGTAGAGGCAAAGTGGGTTAGACAGATTACAACTATTCAGGTTGTGTGACTCATTCCCACACTGACTTGAGCTGGGTTCATGTGATTTGGTTAAGCTACAAGCCACAATATTAAAAACTATTAGGGCTAAACCAAATCAAAAATCATTAGTGTGTTTTCAAAGCACGCTCGATCTGGTTACTGAATTAATCACATTGTGGATTTATTTACCCAATACCTTTAATGACAAATGTAACCAAATATGCTGGATTTTGCACAGCATGCCAAGCCACCACAAGCGTAATCAAAATTTAGACCACCCACATTTAGCATATTAAGGAAATACAGTTCCTTTGACCTGTAAAAATTCTTGAGTAAACATAAACCTAAGTTTCCGCATGTTCTGTGAACCAGGGCACTAGGGTTTACTACAACAGGATTTATTTATCACAACTACTATAGGTGGTTGCTTAATCATATTTTATAATTTAACATATAATTGAAACACAACCTTGATCTTCCTTGATAGAAAGTCAAGAATTCGATCAACTGCAATTTCTCATCTGAAACTTAAACCAATGTTCATTTTTATTGTGATTTGTGGCATGGTAGACAACCAGGTATGTTTGCTAATTCATTCAGAAGGCAAACCATGACAAAACCATACAATCTGGATACATTTGTATTATTCAACTAACTTGTTTTGCTGCAGATGCCATTATTAGAAAGCATAGAGTCACTGATCAGATTTAGCAACTGCACTATATTCACTAACCTCCAATTAGGTTGTCAAGATTAATAACACAGAGAAGATGATTTAAACCATGTATTTTGTGCTTGCTAATAAGTCAGTGCTCACTATGGAAAAGAAGAAACTAACTTTAGAAAGTTACTGCAAAAAAAAAAGGGACAAGGGTACAGCAGCCACTTTTAGAGTAATCCTTAGTCTCCCAGCACACTGTTGTGTCTTCACAATTTATAGCATCAAATAAACTGTTTGAGAAGCCAAAGGTGATCTCAGTAAATTCATTAAAGTAATTAATGCTGAAGGGGCTGCCTATGCTGCACGAGAGAAAAGAGAGATAATTGCATACTACAGACATAGATCATAGTAATGTTCCAGGGAAGCAATGAGTCACTTCTAATTAGGAGGCAAGAGCTTGGCTTTATGTGGTAAAGTTGTGAGGACAAGGGTTTTTTTTTAATCATTACAGTTCAGAAAGTGTCAACACTTCCAGTTTTGAAGTCTTCAGAATCTCAATTTTCCTACACTGCAATAACCACATAGATCAACTGAGTGTTTATTTTTAATTCTAAGAAAGAACTCTGACTGGTTGCTTGTGGATTCTGGAAAAGAAAACATATCACTCCTTTATTGTACAAGCTTACACACTAGCCCACCATCTCACACAAAATGACTGAGCAGTGCACACCAGTAAAATGAAACAATACATGTATAACAACAATCATTTGTATAACCAATTTCGTTGTATTTATTTTATACAATGACAATAAAGACTATACTATTTGCTTTAAAAAAATATAATTCTGTCATTATTGAAAGTACAAACTGTCATATATAAGAGAGAGTAAATTACTGGAAAAGCCACCTAAGAAAATCCCCAGTTCTGTGACATAGTCAAGTCTTGAGACACTTATTAAACTTTATCAGGGATGGAGCCCCCCTCACTTCAGAGAGGACAAAGAATGTTCCATAATGTGGGTGCCATGACGGAGAAGGTTTATCTCCTTGGACCTACTAAGTGTAATTCTCTAGTAGAAAGGAATTAAAGCATGCCCTGTTTGCCAGGTCTAGTGGGACAGGTAGATATAATTGGGATGATGCAGTCCCTCAGAAATATAATATTAATACTAACTGACCCATTTTTAATTAACACAGTGGAAAAAAAGATTCTTAAAATCATGATGTGGAGGAAGATAGGGTAAAGTTTTGAAATACTCTTATCACAGTTGATTTCCTTTGTCTCAATATGTCTCGTACAAGTTAGGAGATCCAATTCCATGATTGTGTTGACCTTCCATGTAATTAGCCTTTCCTAATTGGGGAATTCTATCCAAAATAACTGGGGCTGAATAATCTGTATGCCCAATGATGTTTGAACATGTTAAATCGAAATTCAAATGTCCTTCTCCCTTCACTGAAGGCAGAGTTGGCAAAGAGTCAGATTAGTCACAGCATAATGCCTTCCGAAAGAAGGACCAACTATCTACTGTATATATCAGCAAGTCTTTTATATTGGAATGACTCTTTGGTAAGATGCTGTGGGATGATAGTTCATGATTAGTTGCATTTGATGATCTCTGCTAGTCTTGGAGTTATCTGCATTACTGCTGCTTCTGTTCCCATCCCCATTTAAGTTTTAAAGCAAGCAAATGAAATTTAAAGAATTCACAATGTCATAGGAAAATATTAATTGTTGACAGGGCAATGTCTTTTGAGTGTTTTGAACTTCAATAACCAGCATGACCACAACAAACCAATATAGCAGGACCTGTATTACAAATCCCCATGGAGTGTCTTTGCCCTGAATATGAGACAACATCAGAACCATGAGAAATAGTTTATAAATGTAAAGGTTCCCCTCACACATTGGGGGACACACACTAGACCTAGTTTTTGCCTCCAGCCAGTGGATGAGTGATCTTGGATTAGGGGAATTAGTCATCGAACCCCTGTCATGGTCAGACCACTCTCTCCTTTGGCTCAACTTTCCAACCACTTCCACCTGAGGCAGAACCAGAAGTGCCAAGATGGTTCTGCCCTAGGCACCTGATGGACCCAGAGAGGTTCCAGATGGAGCTTGGGCCAATACCTGAATGGCTGACCCGCGACTCGACTGAGGACCTAGTGGCCGCCTGGAATAGTGTGGCGATGGGGGCCCTGGATTGAGTCGTGCCTTTGCGGCCTCTCACTTGACATCAGTCTACCTTGGCTCCTTGGTTTTCTGAGGAGCTGAGGGGGATGAAACGCCATAAGAGATGCCTAGAGAGCGTTTGGAGGTCCACTTGTGCTGAATCTGACGGAACACGAGCAAGGTCGCATTTGTGGACCTACCTTGTGGCGATAAGAGCAGCGAAACGAGATTATGTCGCCGCTCTTATCACATCTGCAGATAACAGCCCTGCCGCCCTGTTTAGAGTGACCCACTCCCTCCTTCACCAGAGGCCGTGGGAAGCTCCTTTGCAGGGTCGTGCAGAGGAATTTGAATGTTATCTGCATGATAAATGTTATCTGCATGATCAGATCCGGGGCGAGTTGGCCTCCGACTGGGTTAGTCCGGGCGGGCTGACGGAGGCAGGTCTTGAGACCGTTGTTTGGGCTGAGTTCGATCCTGTGACTCCCGATGACATGGACAGGATGCTGGGGCAGTTGAATGCCACCACATGTTTATTGGACCAGTGTCCCTCCTGGCTTGTACTGGCCTCCCAGGAGGTCACACGAGGCTGGCTCCAGGGAATTGTTAATGCCTCCTTGAGTGAGGGGTTCTTACCGACCGTCTTGAAAGAGGCGGTGGTGAGGCCCCTCCTCAAGAAGCCCTTCCTGAGAGTGAGGATTAAAACAGTTGCTGAGGCGGAAGCCTTTCTTAAAAAATATTCCTCTGTCCTGGGGGAAGTTCCAGGGGGGACTGAGGGGGCCACGGCCCCGCCTACGGGGGGCCAGGGGGGAGAGAAAGAAGATACAATAGCCAAAAGACTTAGATCAAAAAAATAACTTTGCCTTGATTTTTCTTGAACAATTTTGCATAATATTTCTATCTGGACTTTTTGTAAATGTCTGACAGCATGGAATGGAGAATTTAAGTAAATGTACTTGCTTTCATCTTGTAGTGGTATGGAAAATGTTTTCTATGATAACTTTTTTTATTGTGTATTTTGAGGTCTCGGAAGGTCCGACGACTCTAACGTGAATGCTCTCAAAATTTCTTTGTAACCATTACCCTATCCTGTTAAAAAATGTAAAACCAATAAAACTTTTTCAATAAAAAAAAAAAAGAATAATAATAATAATAATAATAATAATAATAATAGTTTAATTTCTTGACCGCTCCTCTCCCCGTAGGGACTCGGAGCGGTGCACAGGGAAACTAAAACCATAAATATACAATCAAAAACATCTTAAAAACAAATTAAATAATACCTGTGCTAAAATACCCAATCTAAGCTAAAATTCCCACTATACAACTAAAACCCCATAGAGAGAGACTACCCCAGACCGGCCAAGCAGAAAAAGTATGTTTTTAATTTCAGACGGAAGGAGCGGAGGTCCGTGGTCGTTCTAATGTCGGGGGGAAGGTCATTCCAGAGGGCAGGGCCCGCCACAGAGAGAGCCCTTCCTGGACCCAGCTGTGTTAGCCAACTACTGTCCAGTCTCCAACTAGGTGCTAGTTGTCATCTTTAAAGCGCTCCATGGCTCGGGACCTAGCTATCTGCGGGATCGGATCCTGCCCCATACATCCTCATGGCCGATTCGCTCCCACAGAGAGGGACTTCTCCGGGTGCCGTCCACTAGACTTTGTCAGCGGGCGACGCCCAGGGGAAGGGCCTTCTCTGTGGCGGGCCCAGCCCTCTGGAACGACCTTCCCCCCGACATTAGAACAACCACGGACCTCCGCTCCTTCCGTCTAAAATTAAAAACACATCTTTTCCGCTTGGCCGGCCTAGGGTAGTCTCTTTTTAATTAATTGGGGGATTTTAGCGCAGGGATAATTATTTAATCTGCCTTTTAATTTTATATTTATTGTTTTTGTGTTTGTATTTTGCCTGTTTTTAACTGTTTTTTAATTCCCTGTGCCCCGCCTCGAGTCCCCTCGGGGAGAGAGAGCGGGTTATAAATAAAACTATTATTATTATTATTATTATTATTATTATTATTATTATTATTATTATTATTATTATTATTATTATTATTATTATTATTATTATTATTTATTAACCTTCGCTTTCTTGTGAAGATTGTTGAGAGTGTGCACGACAGCTCCCCCAGCACCTGGAGGAAACTGTCTATCTAGACTCGTGCCAGTCCGGCTTCCGGCCTGGATACAGCACGGAGACGGCATTGGTCGCATTGGTAGATGATCTCCGGAGGGCTTGGGATAGAGGTTGTTCCTCTATCCTGGTCCTATTAGATCGACCATGGTATCTTATTGCACCGGCTGGGAGGGTTGGGGTGGGAGGCACTGTCCTACGGTGGTTCTCCTCCTACCTCTCCAACCGGTCGCAATTTGTGTTGGCAGGAGGGCAGACATTGGCGTCGAGGCCCCTTATGTGTGGGGTACCACAGGGGTCAGTCCTTTCGCCCCTCCTGTTCAACATCTATATGAAGCCGCTGGGTGAGATCATCTGTGGTTTTGGGGTAGAGTTCCATCAGTACGTTGATGACACCCAGCTGTACATATCTACCCCTAACCACCCCAACGATGCCGTCGAAGTGATCTCCCGGTGCTTGGAGGCCGTGCGAGTCTGGATGGGGAGGAACAGGCTGCACTCAACCCATCCAAGACCGAGTGGCTGTGGTTTCCGGCATCACGACATAGCCAGTTGGTTCCATCTCTGGCTATCGGGGGCGAGTCATTAGCTCCCGCAGGGAAGGCTCACAACTTGGGCATCCTCCTGGATTCTCGGCTGTCTTTGGATGACCCTTTGACAGCCATAGCCAAGGGGGCTTTTTATCAGGTCTACCTGATACGCCAGTTGCGCCCCTTTCTGGATCATGACGCCCTACGCACGGTCACTCAAGCCTTCATCATCTCCCGCCTGAACTATTGTAATGCTCTCTACATGGGGCTGCCCTTGAGATGCACCCGGAGGCTCCAGTTAGTTCAGAATGCGGCCGCACAGGGGATTCTGGGAGTCTCAAGATTCTCCCATGTAACACCTCTCCTGCGCGAGGTGCACTGGCTGCCTGTGGCATTCCAGGTGTGCTTCAAGGTACTAGTGACCATCTTTAAAGCGCTCCATGGCATAGGTCCTGGTTATTTGCGGGACCGCCTCCTACCACATACCTTCGACCTTTCCGCTCCCACAGGGAGGGCTTCCTGAGGGTGCCGTCTGGCGGTCAATGCCGTCTGGCGACTCCCAGGGGAAGAGCCTTCTCTGTGGCAGGTCCCGCCCTCTGGAATGACCTGCCCCCGACCTTCGTACAATCACGGACCTACGCCTCTTTCACCGGGCATTAAAAACATACTTTTTTCATGTGGCCGGCCTGGCATAGTTTTTATTATTGATTTTTAGTCTGGTTTTAATTATGAATTTTAGCACGGGTCCCCAAATTTAATTTATTTAATCTATTTTTAACTATGCTTGATTGTATTTACTATCTCTATTTTAATATTCCTGTGCACCGCCCTGAGTCCCTTGGGGAGAGAGGGCGGTATAGAAATATAATAAAATAAATAAAAATAAATATGTGCTAGTCATTCCTGACTCTAGGGGGATGGTGCTCATCTCCGTTTCAAAGCTGAAGAGCCAGCACTGTCCAAAGACATCTCCATGGTCATGTGGCTGGCATGACTAAATGCTGAAGGCACATGGAATGCCTTCCCACCAAAGGTGGTTCCTATTTTTCTACTTGCATTTTTACTTGCTTTCAAACTGCTAGGTTGGCAGCAGCTGGAACAAGTAACAGGAGCTCAGTCCATTACGTAGTGCTAATTATTTGAACTGCCAAACTGCCAACCTTTCTGATCGACAAACTCACCATCTTAGCCACTAAGCTATTGCATCCCTTTTTAGTTTATCACTATAAGAAGGGCCAATTTGACCAAGAGAGTTGGGATAATCCTACTCATTTTCTTGCTGCCTCCTCCAAGACATGGTTTGTACAACTGGCTTGTATGGAACATTTGGGTTCCATAAAAACTTAATTGGGTTGTATGAGAAACTGGGGAGGGGGAAGTTCCCTCAAACACAGTCAGTTTTCTACCATTAGAACTTTACCTCTTGATCAAGAATTCCAGGATTGGGGGGGAAACAACAACTAGCAGGTTCTACAGACTGATAAAACCACGCCCCAAGACTCAGTAGCCATTCCCTGAGGGCTGAAACTACCAAGGATGGAAGTAAAGAGATTGCAACCAGATAAAATAGTTATTAAAACATGATTCAGATGTCCTATACACCCAAGGCCAAGAAATGAGCAACATTTACTCTATACAGCAGGAGAAAGCAAATACAATTTAAACCATAGACCTATATAGTGGGATGAATTACTATATTCTGTAGTGGCTGACTTCCTTCATTATTTGGCCATCTTGTATGAGGAATAAAAGCAACATCTGTCCAAGTTTAGTCCTACTACTAGCTCCTGACTACAGCCTACAGGCAGTGAGTACTGGGCTCCAGGTAAAGCTCTGACACAATGTGTCTTGGGTAAATTGAGATCTACAAAAATATGCAGCCTGATTATTCTGCGACCAGCACTTTTACTATGTCTAGTACCACCTCCATGTTTACTTCCACACCAGAATAAGAGTGTGATCCATGTACTAGACAGAGCCATATGGCCCTCAGAGTAACTTCATGCAAGCCTCTATTGCAGAAAAAGCTCTATAAAAGACCAGAACTTTGACAAACAATATATATATTCTGTAGTTGCTTTGCATATAAAACAAAATTGGGTGGGATAAGTAATTTTCCACAAGACAAAAATAACATTCAAAATGAATGATAAAAAAACTGAAAGTAATGCAATGAAATTTCACTGTGAAAAGTGAAAAATCCTTATCTTAGAAAACAAAAATCAACAGCACAGATGGAAACTGGGAGTGATTTGTCTAGCTAATAGCATTTGTGAAAAAATATTGGCATAATATTTTGAGTAGAAATTGAATATGAGCCAGTCGCATGGAATGGATGGATGCTAAAAAGATAAACACATTTTAGATTGCATCAGCAGTTATATTTAAATGAAATGAAGAAAATGAAATTAAGTTTAACTGAGAACAATTTGGAATGGAATGGCTTGTCTTCAGAAGAGGAGAATGGACAGCCATTTGTCTGAAATAGTATAGGGTCTCCTGCTTGAGCAGGAGGTTGGACTAGAAGACCCCCAAGATCCCTTCCAACTCTGCTATTCTGTTATTTCTCCATATTCTACTCCAGACTCAAGTACTATGGCCACTTCAGAGTAGCAGAGTTTAAGAATAATTCAGAGAAACTGGACAAGGTGAGAGAAAGACAATGAAGATGATAAGGGGTCTAGAAATTAAGACCTATGAAGACCAGTTAAGTAAACTGGATAAGTTTACCTTGGATAAAAGATAACTAAAGTGAGATATAATTGTGCTTTTCCAATACTACCTTGCTTTAATTTAACCAATTAAATTACAGGAAGGAAGATTTGTTTGAATGTCACATAAGAGTAAATTGATAGTGAAACAAATTATCCAGAAATGTAGTAGAATCGTATACCTTTTACTGCCCTCAATATGAGGTTCAATGACTTGAATGGCTCCTTCCAGTCAATTGGAACTGGACAATAAAACAATCAGTAATAAGTAAATAAATATATCACTTCAGGCAATGAATATGGTGATCAAAGAGACTTCGCAGCTATTTCTCTTGAATTCTCTGCCAATTTCCAACATAGCCATATCTTAAACTAAGAGCAATGCAAGATTTCCTAGGATTATTCTTTTTAAATGAAAGTGCTTTCAGATCACTTTTACACTTTGGTTCCAGGTTGAGTAAATCTAATTGCTATATCTAAGACTGTGCTAGAGTTGTCCTGAAAAGAAAAGAAGACTTAACATCAGGAGATTAAGTGTTGGGCTTTGCCAAGAGAATAAGCCAGACTGACATAGACCTGTCATGTTAAGCAAGATCAGGACGAGATTCATTGTAATTTCTTCTTCAGTGTGATTTACCTAATTTCACAGATGACACTTGCCTTTCACAGGAAAAAATGGATCCAATTGAACTTGTTGAAGTAGAATTTTGTTTCATCTTTGAAAGAGAAAAACGAATCTACTGAAATTTACAATCAGAAAGGGACTATTTCTCACCTAACTTTTCAGGAGAACTCTTTGGTCCTTTTTGCTATACATTGAGACAAGGTATATTCTTGTCCAGTCCAAAGAGGCAGAATATGAAAACAAAGGTGTCATGCTGAACCATAATGTGATATATTTGGCCATGTTTGCTGGGAGCTGCACTTCACTTACACAATACATTAAGCTTCTGCAACCCCTTTAGAATCTGTAGCAAACAAAGCTCAACAATTTAAAATGACATGCCTTAATTATGAGCTGATGTACAGTGGGAATTTTGTTAGCTTCTTGGCATAACGATGCGCTGGACTTTGAATTCTGACATTGTTAAATAAAGTTACTAAAGTTGAAAAAACAGTTTTTGTGTGATAATCTCTTGCCAAAATAGATAAATTGCTAATATTTATAATCATGCTTGAAACATTTCTGTACAAGATTGAGTTCAAATATATCGCGTTTAAAATAAGTAGGACTTTCCAGTTTGTTTATTTATTCCATTTGTATAGTCTCCCATCTCAACAAGTGACTGTGTGTGATGAACAAAATTAAAGTTCCATTAAGCTTTGTTTTGCAGAGAAATCAACAGTTTTCTAACAAATTGAATACCCACCCTATACCCATGCTTCTAGAATTTAAAAATATATATAATGCATTTATTAGACTTTTTCCAAGACTGTACTTTTTTTTTTTTTACTGAAACAATGTACCTCCTCTATAAACTGTAACAACCTCCACTTCAGAAAGAAACTTTTCACCCTTCTCTCTGAAAAGCGGGCACTCTTTAGAGCAGGGGTTCCCAAACTTGGCAACTTGAAGACTTGTGGACTTCAACTCCCAGAATTCTCCAGCCAGCTTTCAAGTTGCCAAGTTTGGGAACCCCTGCTTTAGAGCAATAGAAGTCCATACAATATCCATTTCCTTTTAAGCTACAATTTACAAATGTCTGCACTTCACACAATATGCTAAACCTACACCAGAAAAACATCATTATTTAATTTGAAAAGTAAATCCAAACCATTATTTCCAGACTGATTGAACAAATGGACATCCAATAAAGTGTTATTTTCAACCTGTATAGTTCCTACTGCCAATCTAGCAGTTTGAAAGCATGTAAAAATGCAGGAAGAAATATAGGGACCACCTTTGTTGGGAAAGTAACAGTGTTCCGTGCGTCTTCAGCGTTTAGTCATGCCGGCTACATGACCATAGATATGTCTTTGAACAGGGCTGGCTCTTCAGCGTTGAAATGGAGATGAGCACCGTCCCCCTAGACTCGGGAACGGCTAGCACATATGTGTGAGGGGAACCTTTACCTTTTTATAGCTCCTACTAAGAGTTATTTCTGCATCAACCTGGACCTATCTCAAAACCTAATAAAGATTTACCCTGCTTATTTCATGGATAGATGGCTATAAGAAATAATAGTATGATGTGCTTGATTTGGGAAGTTAAAAAAATAATCAAAAGGAATGTAATATCCTTCAGGGACCCATCCAAGAAGTTGAAAACAACTGAAGACTATCTTTATGTATCAGGATAATGAAAGATGCCCCTCAGATCTTGGGGCAAGAAGGGCTCAAGAATGTCCCATCAGATAGTGAACTATACTGCTGGGATAAGGAAAATTAACCATGGCTTTTTTATTGATGAGACAAATATATAAAGAACAGAACAATTGATCTTGTGACTTTCCCCAAGCCAATCCCCATACATAGGCCATCAAATCATTGTAATTAATTATCTGCATCTCTCTCACACTGTGTATATCACTTTGAAACTTTATTGGCTACTTGAGAAGGAAGTGAGACTGTTCAAAGTTGGCAGAAATAAGCAGTAACTAATTTATACTAAGTATGATCACCAATTACTCAGAACACAAATGAGTGTTATTTATTTAAATTGTTAAATCGCTCCTTTTTTCTTGCCTACTTCTGAGGAGCTAAATTTGAGTGGAATTTTTTTATCACCCCCCCCCCAATCTTGCCCCATCCTGCCACCACCAGGCACACATACAATTCCTCTCCTTAATGTCACATTTTCCAATGGTTTCTTTGGATGAAAACCAGCAAGAGTTGGGAAGGCTACTTGCAAGCAAAACATCCTTGGGAAGCTATAGGTTTAAGGGTAGAAGTAGCAAATCTGGTGGGGCTTTTCCAGCATCAATATTTTTCATTCCAAGCCCTTCCCTACAAATCGTAAATCCCAAGCTGCCTTTTGCCTCTCAGAGGAAAAGATAAAAAGTCTACAGGAAGCCAGATATTGGTATGCTTCCAAGATTTTTTGAAAAAGCAGCAGAAGAAATTAATCGGGATCTTGACGCAAGTGAAAGATCTTTGCAAAACAAAATATCAGAAGTTACTATTACAAAAATAATTCAAAACCTGATATTGACATAATGAAGATATCTGGAAAACATGCAAACAAACATGCAAACACACATAGTGTCCAGATTTTATTGGCAATGTTTTTATTATTAGTCTATGATGTCAATTCTTGGAATCATCACCATCATCATCAAAAACTCTTAAAGCTGACCAAGTCAAATATTGAGTCTTTTTCAGCTCCTCAGTTATTTTTGTTTCGTTTTTTTTTTCCAGTTTGGACCTATTATTTAGATGGCTTTTTAGTCATCTGAACTTTTCTACTGCCATTAGACAAGCAGAATAATTGTATTTCCGGTGGAAATTACAGTTCTAAATTGTAGAATAGCATGTACTTTCCTTGGAATTAAAGAACCAGAAGGAATTTTTTTAAAGGGCAGATAAGATTTCTTGTCATTTAGCTGCCTGAACTGAAACTCTCTGAATTAAACCCACCTAGATTGCTTTAATCCTGTAGATTTAGAAGAAAGAGAAGGAAGCTGCAAGAATAGCATAATAACAGAGATGGAAGGGACCTTGGAGTTCTTCTAATCCAACCCACTGCTCAAGAAGAAATGCTATAACATTTCAGACAAATTGTCTTCTGAAACAGAAGTAGAAAACTATGGTCAAGTAATGACCTAACTACCAGCAGTTTTACCACTGGCTTGGTTTGGTTGGACACTTGAAAACTGTAGCATAGTGTCTTCTGGAGAACTACTCTTGTCCTGAAGGAGTAGGTAACTTTCTTCCATCTGGAATCCTTCTGTGAGGGCGATAAACAGTTCCAAAACATGACTATTAACAACCAAATTAAGCCTTTAAAAATATTTTATGAGATTAAGTCAGTGCTTCCCAAACCTTGATAAATTACTCAAAATTGGGTAAAACTGATTTTTCTTTGGATAACAACACAAAACCATTAATGGTTTTGCAGAACAAATGATTAAACTTAGACTAAGTCAGTGCAAAATATTATTTTCAAGAACAAAATGAGCATTTGGAGTCTTTGTGGTTAACACTTCACAATGAATATCCTGTGAGAAGGCCATAATGCAATTGTTGTCATTTCCAAGCACCTACATGTGTGAAGTAGGATTTTTCACTTTTGCCACAATGAACACAAACACAACTGTTTGCTGAACCCTGTAAATGATTTTGGGTAATGAAAAAAATATTAGGAAGCACTGGATTAATTCATTGCTACCCAAAGCAACCAACTCCATTTAATAAAATCTATGCAGATATGACATACAGGTGCAAATATTGTTTCTTTCAGTGTTTATAGCTGTATGGCCAACATACCTAAAGTAAATCCAATAAAGTGACATATTGGATACACCAGCACCATACTTCTGATGAAAACTGTTAACAAGATGGATAACGGGAACAAAAAAAGAGGAAATATTTCAAGACTGAAAGGTCACTTCTCAACTGAAATTGTGGTATTTGTACATTGGCAACACTAGTTAATAATTTATAATAGTACTGTTTGAAAAATGAAGTGCCACATAAACTGAAATAGTAATAGTAATCACCATTTGAGTGGGTAACATCCCATACAAAACAAACATATATGAATATCTGCCACTCATAGTGGAAGACAGAGTCAGCATATCTCCCCCAACAATCTAGGTCCTCATTTTACCAACATTGAAGGATGGAAGACTAAGTCAACCTTGAGCTGGTCAGGATCGAACTTTGGGCAATCGGCAGAATTAGACTGCAATACTACATTCTAACCCCTGTGCTATCATGGTTACATGGTGCCTGACTTATTTGGCATTGCATCTTCTTTCCCCCTAAATAAGGACTACCTAATCTTTTTAGGCAGCTCTAAACCCTCCCCTCAGTTCAAGCTGTACAAAGCCAGATAAATATCAAATCATAATCACTCAGTATTGTAAGCTACAATATTGATTATTCTAAGTAACACCTGCGACAGTATCCTCTGTTCTGATATTAGCAACTAGAATATTGGTTCTGCTTTTTCTGTAAGAAACGACAGAAGCCAGCAGTACCAAGTCAGATGGGAAGGATACAATTGAAAATGCATATACATGGGTGAGACAGAGGCATGCTTCTTGATATTAATCTTTTACTCTATTTTTTTCTAAACCCTGCTTTGTTACAAAATAGAAAGTGACCCACTTGGAATATTTTCCAGCACCTTCAAAAATGCTTATTTTGAGGGTGCAGAAAGGATGTGAGAGAAAACAAAGTGCATCCCACACACTTTCCCACTCTTCTGAGAAATGACACCTCTTAAAATATTGTACACAGCAATCTCTAATTAACTGCTTGCATTTGAAATCTATTTTGTTACTATTTTTTCTTTCTTTCTTTAGTCTAAATAATAAACATCTATCCAATTGTCCTAAGTCTGTAAGTACAATCTGTTGGCAATTACTAAATGCTCTGTCTGCACAATGAAGGCCACTGAGGTCAAGAAAGAACATGGATGTCAATTTGAGATGTCAAGGCACTTATCTCCTTTGCCTGCTCTCCTGGTACTGCTCTCCTTTGACTACATGAATCTACTTTATATGGATAAAAGCTACTATCCCTCTGTCTTCACACTATGTAATCTGAGTAGAAGCAACCTCCCCTCTCAGATAGGGATTTATCCGTTTCCTGAAATGCTACGTGAAGATACTAGGATTTGCGATGTGCATACGTCATGTTCTATCATGTGCTTTACCCATAAATCAAAATCAAATCAAATCAAATTTAATTAGCAAACCGCACCCTCTCCCCAAAGGGACTCGCGGCGGTGCACAGGAAATTAAAAAGCATACAAACATAGAAACATTTATAAATATCTAAAATCAAATTAAACCAACTGTATCCCTGTGCTAAAACCTAAAATCCTTTAAAAACCACTTAAAACCCAGTTAAAAACAAATTTACATATTCAGACTAAGGCTGGAACGGTAGATCAGGCCAGGCCGGCCTGTTGGAAGAAGTGGGTCTTAAGCTTTTGACGGAAGGAGCGGAGGTCCGAAGTTGTTCTTAACTCGGGGGGTAGGTCTTTCCAGAGAGTTGGGCCCACCACAGAGAAGGCCCTTCCCCTGGGCGTCGCCCGCTGGCATTGCCTAGTGGACGGCATCCGGAGAAGTCCCTCTCTGTGGGAGCGAACCGGTCGAAGGGATGTGTGGGGCAGGATGCGATCTTGCAGATAACTAGGTCCCGTGCCATGGAGCGCTTTAAAGATGGTAATCAGCACCTTGAAGCGGACCCGAAAGACCACAGGCAGCCAGTGCAGCTCGTGCAGGAGTGGTGTCACGTGGGAGTATCTGGAGGCTCCCAGAATTGCCCGCGCGGCCGCATTCTGGACTAGCTGCAGTCTTCGGGTGCATCTCAGGGGAAGCCCCATGTAGAGAGCATTGCAGTAGTCTAGGCCAGGGGTCTGCAAAGTCGGCTCTTTTAAGACTGGTGGACTTCAACTCCCAGAATTCCCCAGTCAGCCATGCTGGCTGGGGAATTCTGGGAGTTGAAGTCCACCAGTCTTAAAAGAGCCGACTTTGCAGACCCCTGGTCTAGGCAATAAGCAAAGAAATGGAAGGGAAATCCAGAGTTAATACATAGTAGCATAACTCTACCCTTTGATAAAGAGTAAAAAAGAAATGTTCCCTCTGAAGAAATCCATAAATGCCTTTTGCTAGAATTATCATGTTCTGTACTAGTCACATGACAATTTTAGGACACACCTGTCTTTCAGGTTGGATTGATGCACTTATCTGTCTGCTCTTAAAAAATACATTAATTTGCAATAACATGTGGTTATATTGTGGTTTTATCAATGGAAAGGAAAGCTTTATGGGCTGAAGTAGGGTGGAAATCAAAGGCAGTGGAGTCACAGTGTTTCATTCTGTTCTTGCCAATATATAGAGTTGCTGATTTAGTAAAAAATCAAGCTAAAGCTAGATAACCCAATATAACTTCCACACGTTCTTATTCATTTATATTGCATCCTCTAATGCGCAGACTAGATTGGCAGCTTATAATAGTTATTTAAATACTTTATATAACCACTTAAGATAAAGAGCTTCAAAAATTTGTATACAACACAAAAAGCCAGCACAATAAATTGTAGCATGTTATTTTTTTAAAAAATATTTCTGACAAATATAAATCTAGATAGAAATAAATGTGTAGCCTCAACATATGGGAAAAATTCTTACAATAGAACAGCTAAACCAAGCAGAAGCATTCGAACTAAGCATACACACAGAGAGAGAGAGAGAGAGAGAGAGAGAGACTGAGACTCATGCACACATTCTGGGGAAGGGAAGAATTTTTTTTATGTTCTAAAAATATTCCATTAAGTGTCAGCATCAGTTGTACCTATTTCCACTGGAAGAAACTGTAAATCACAACATATATAGATTTCAGCGGCAGATATATATGCTTGCCTTTCATTCAAGAAACGTTATCTTAGAACAGTAAATTAAAGATATTCAGAGTAACATCCCTCAAAGCATAGCATACAAAATGATGCAAGGCTTTTAAAACTAGATACACACACCAGCAACTCATCTCATCAACTTAAATCACAGTGTAAGATCTCAAATTGAAATTCATATCCATATCTCTAAAGCCTTCCAAACAGGACATTCTCAGTCATTTGGTTGAAAGCCATCAATAATCTAATCGTTTGAGAAAACTAGGCCAAAGGGGTTGTACTTGATGTTAGTGTCGGCAACCCTGGATAGGACTGACAATAGCCAAGAATAATTATATGAAAAAATTGTAGGTATGTGTGAAGAAACATTGCAGTAAGAGTCTTTGTAAAGTATGATTTAGCAAATACAGGGTAACAAGACTACATGTCTAGTTGCTTCTCTGTTTTGCTGTTCTTTTTTTATGTAGTAGCAACATATAAACAGCAAAAAAGTCTTCTATTTTAACGTGAGAAGCAAATCTACTTTGCAATCACTGAAAAGGGTGTCATAATGAAAGAGCAGCCATGTGTGTTACGGAAAACATCACCTACCTTTTCCTGTGCTATGAATGGAAAGCACAGAGGCACTTCCTGTGAAACAGGAGAGAGGAAAGGGTGTGTAATAGGCATTACATTCCTAACTGGGTAATTGCTGCCAAGTGGAAAAATATTTCAAATTCAACTACTGGATCACAGCCAAAGCAAGTACTTTTGCTGCTGAATGTAATGACAAAGGCAATGATGATAACGAGAATGATGACAATGATGAAGATGAATCTGCTAATCCAATTCATAATTATTGAAGTGTTGCTTCAGAAAGTAGGATGCAATTTACTTTTGTTCTGCTGCCTTTAATAGAAGACAGGATGAACTAAACTAGTATTTCATATTTCCAATGGGGAATTTTGTACTGACATTGTCACTACATGGGCACATCCATTGAATATTTTTGACAACTGTATGGAATTGGTTATCTATGCCTGCTTCTGTATTTTTTTCCTATTTCCCAATCTAGCCAATAAATCTGAGATTACCTGATGATTTCCAAAACAAATAACAACCTTAGTTAATTGTTTTGAATCAGCCAAGTTCAACTATATAGTGTATACTGCTTAGAGACAATTATGTTTTAAACATACATATAAAAATACTTTCGGACTTCTAAATACTCAAGAGAGTGCCACATTTTGACTCATACCTATGAAATGGAAGTTATCATTCTTGCTAGCCCATGCAGCACGTATTAAATGCATCTGATTGGTTATGAAGCTACTACCAATTTTTCCAAGTCCAATCCAATGTTCTGATGGTTTCTTGGTTCTTTAACCAAGAAAGCCCTAATGCCTTAGATAAGAAAACATCAAAAACTGCCTCTTTTGGATCAAGATGTGTTTTGCATAAAGATCTTCATCCATGGCTATGTGAAATGGGCAGGAATTCAAAATTGTTCCACATATGGCCCTAGTTGCTATAGGCTTCCAGGTGCAATCTATAGTCCTGATTTGCATTACTTTATGGCATAAGGCTTGGGTATTTACGGTATTGCCTATCTCGTGTATTTTGTGTCCAACTCTTATGATGGTGTGCTCTGGATCCCATTGATCAAGTGGATGTAAGCATTGTCATCTGGTGGGATCCAGAAGTAGACCTCTGCCATAGCATCTGCCCTCCATAGCACTGTTTTGCCCAAGGTTCATTTGGACCTCTCTGTTCCATCCATGAATTAGAATGAATAATAGACCCCTTTGAGATGTTTCAGTTGTTTAATTAATTGTTGCTTTCCTCCAGACTTCCAAATAATCACTGAACAAGACACTTGCTAAATGAGAGTTACCTATGCCAGTGGTCGGCAAACCACGGCTCGTGAGCCGCATGCGGCTCTTTGGCCCCTTGCATGTGGCTCTTCAGTCCCTCTCTGATTCCCTCCCTTCCTCCCTCTGTCTCTGGGGCTGTGTGGCTGGGAGGGAGGTGGACGCGCAGCCCCAGAACGTGCGCCGTGGTGCCTGCCGGAGGGAGCTGCGATGGAGCCGCGACCGGCTTCTCTGCCCGACGCCCCTGCCGGGCGACAGCCTCGGAGGTGCTTAAGATGATGGTAGCCTTGGGTACTTGCCCCGCCTGCTCACTTGCCCGCTGCGGGAGGAGGCGTCCCCCGGCAGGTCGCCCGGCAGGGGCGTCGGGCAGGGAAGCCGGGTGCATCTCCACCAGCTCCCTCCGACAGCCACAATGGCACACGTTCTGGGGCTGCGTGGCTGGGAGGGAGATGGACGCGCAGCCCCAGAACATGCGCCATGGTGCCCGCCAGAGGGAGCCGCGATGGAGCCGCGACCGGCTTCCATGCCTGATGCCCCTGCCGGGCGACCTGCCAGGCGACCTTGGGCGGCGGGAGCTGCACGTTCTGGGGCAGCGTGGCTGGGAGGGAGGTGGACGCGCAGCCCCAGAACGTGCGCCGTGGTGCCTGCCGGAGGGAGCCGCGATGGAGCCGCGACTGGCTTCCCTTCCTGATGCCCCTGCAGGGCGACCTGCCGAGCGACAGCCTCGGTGGTGCTTAAGATGACGGTAGCCTTGGGTGCTCGCCCCGCCTGCTCCCTCGCCCGCTGCGGGAGGCGGCGTCCGTAACCTCCGGCATGCCGGCCCTTCTGTTGCTTCCCGGGGTGGGGGGGAGGAGAGGGGAGAGAGGGAGTGACTGTCAGACACAGAGAGAGAGGGGGGGGAGGAGGGAAAGACAGAGAGACAGACAGAGACAGAGAGAAAGAGAGGGAGGGAGGGAAAGACAGAGAGACAGACAGAGACAGAGAGAAAGAGAGGGAGGGAGACGGAGAGAGAGACACAGATAGAGAATGACACAGGGAGGGATTGAATCGGAGACAGGCAGGGGGAAAGAGGGAGAGACAGACATACAGAGAGAGTGAGGGAGGGAGAGAATCAGAGAGAGTGACACACACAGAGACAGGGAGAGACAGAGAGAGGGAGGGAGAGACAGATAGATAGAAACTGATTAAGTGAGCGAGACAGACAGACATACACATACACACACACAGAGTGACAGAGATGGGCGGATGAAGGTGAGAGAGACATAGAGAAAGAAAGAAAGAGAAAGAAAGAGAGAGAGAAAGAAAGAAAGAGAGAAAGAGAAAGAAAGAGAGAGAGAAAGAAAGAAAGAGAGACAGAAAGAAAGAGAGACAGAAAGAAAGAAAGAGAAAAAGAGAGGAAGAGGAAGAGAAAGAGAGAGAGAGAAAGAATGAGAGAATGAAAGAAAGAGAGAAAGAGAGAGAGAGAGAAAAAGAGAGAGAGAGAGAGAAAGAGACAGAAAGAAAGAGAAAAAGAGAGAGAGAGAGAAAGAGAGAAAGAGAGAGAAATGAAGAGAGAGAGAGGAAGAAAGAGAGAGAAAGAGAGAGAGAGAGAGAAAGAAAGAGACAGAAAGAAAGAGAAAAAGAGAAAGGAAGAAAGAGAAAGAAAGAAAGAAAGAAAGAAAGAAAGAAAGAAAGAAAGAAAGAAAGAAAGAACTTATGACCACAATTGAGCCTAAAAGTTTGGTTGCTAACCAAGACCGCCGTTAAGTGAGTTTCACCACATTTTCCAAGTTGGCCACGCCCACCCAGTCACATGACCGCTGTGCCACTCCCACAAAACAGGCCACACCTTCCGGCTCTCAAAAGAAATTTCAATCGTGGTATTGTTGATATTTGGCTCTGTTGACTAATGAGTTTGCCCACCACTGACCTATGCAATTGAGAGCTAGCATAGCATAGTGGTTATTGCACTAAAATAGTCGTGGGCAGACCCAGAATCTAGTCTTCCCTTAGCTACAGAAGCCAGCAGAGAAGATTCTGTTCCACTCTCTCTCAACCCAAATAAGTATAAAGCTCTATAACAAACTAACTGAAGAACAAGCCCCCCTGTTGTTTCATGTATTGATTGCTTTTGTGCAAGAATATTCTCCATATCAGTCCCTCAGTGCCTGCTTAAGTAACCATGTCTTCCCTAATCTTCTAAAGAATAGCAAAAGGATGTGTATCTCATTTCTGGAAGAAGTCACAAACCATTGGTTTGCTTTATTAGGCAGGTCATTAGTGCAGAATGATTGCCGATGTTATTATCTGATGCCTAGACTCTTTGCTCTTGCAAATAGTCTCTACATCTTCTTCATCCCACAAAACATTTGTTTTGAAAGCAGACTGTTTATTGCCTGAAATCTTGAAGAATTTGTTGGATTTCAATGGCATAAACTGAACAGATGCACAGTGACATCATTTATGTGTTCTGGGGCAGCTATCAAGGGATCATTTTAAAAAGGCTCACCTACACTATGCAGTGATTTGCCTGGAACTGCATTGTAATTATCAATTTTGGGTGGAAAATTCTTTCCATGGATCACATCTTCCTCCATACCAAAAATACAAGCATAGAAAAATACTTCACACAGTCACATTATTTTCCTCCGCGTATAATCCTGAACCAAATACAGACAACCATACTTAATCTAGACCCATTAAACCTATAGAACATAACTGACAAGTTCCAGTCTACTGTAAATATGCGTATTAACATATGCACCAATAATTACACTCTTAGATGTACTGCAAATCTAAAAAAAAAATGGCTTGGTTTACGTGACATGTCTAGCAATAAAAATAGCCTTATTCTGTTAGCACTTGACAAACAGTCCCTACAACTTACCCATGCATGAGGGCCTCATCATGGTTAAATCCAGCTTTAAGCTTATTCAATGAATCACATACGAATATGCAATATTTCAGTTCAAACAATTGTATAAAGCTGCAGAGAAAAGAGAGTTCCAGATCCACTTTTGAAATGTTGCTCAGAATAGTTGGAAATCTTAAATAATGATGGTGTAGCAAACATGCAGGTGTTTGGGAAACTAGGATTGTCCACAAGTTTGATAATAAAACTAAAATTTTACTTAAGTATGACAGTTCTAAGAATGCAAAATAGAATGTATGAAAATTATTATCCTGCTCTATCTAATGCTACTGACCTGATTTCATTTGCATCTGACAGCAGGAGAATTTAGCTACAAGGCCTCTTTGTAGAGACCAGGCCCAATGTCTGGGAGAACAATAACCAAACACAGAAAACCCCGGAAGACATGGAATTTTCCATACTGTCAAAATATAAGAAACTTTTTGGCTATCAGAAGCTATTCCTCCTGGATTGTGGTTGTCTGGGGCACTATCATTCTTTAAATTGCAGGGATATTTGAAATCAGACCACACATATATTAACAAGAGCCTATATCATACAAAAACCAGAAAAAATGACAAAAGTTCTGATAATTTCATTTTTTGTAAATAAACTCATTATGAAGGGAAGCTGAAATCTTAATCAACTTTCCCCACTCCCCGATTTCTAGTGTAATATCAATAGATATGACACTGGTTGGGGAAAGATGATCTGTATTTTAATAAACTTAGAGCATTGGTGTTAGAGAAGCCATCAGTAATATTGGCTAAATCACTGTGTTGCCATAATGATGGAGCATTATCTGTGTGCGGGATAAATAATATATATTTATCTATATACACCTAGATGTGAGGGCTCTTCAATTATACAACAGAAAGAGCAGACAGACTGAAACTGATGATCTTGGAAGGGAAGGAAACAGACAAGGAAAATTATCACTCCAATGTCTGTTTTCTAATTTGCACTTACATTTATTTAAGTCAAACTTATTATATATGATTAAAACATTTTCACTGTGGTAGCAGTATAATTCTCAAATTACTGCAGTGTTTTGTTCAGCATCATTGATGTTATCTAGCCAGAAATGCATTTTAACATGGTAGCTATACTGCATTTTAGAAATTTCTCTATTAAAAATATGAATAGGCAAATCTTTGGGGACAAGTGTAAAATTAAAACCTATTTGTGAATATTTTCAGAAAGTGCTGTAGTGATGGCTTTTCTATTCATAAAATGTCTGCCATAGTAGCTGGGGTACTACCCTTGATGAACATTAGATGGCAGTAAAGAATTAGAATTCCTTAGTGTCTTTTTGCTGCCATCTTGTGATCTTCTGGATTTTTGCATTCATCACATCTGGTTTTTTGAGACATTCTTTCTTTGGGTTAAAAAAGTTTGATTTCTTATTTAAGTTACAGCTAAAGCCTCTACTGTACATGACATGACATGATAGCAGTGTTCCAATATTTAAGCATTGTCAAAAGAAGAGGGAATCAACGCATTGTAAAAAGCACCTGAAGGCAGGACAAGAAGCAATGGATGGAAACTAATCAAGGAAAGAAGCAACCTAGAACTAAAGAGAAATTTCCTGACAGTTAGAACAGTTAATTAGTGGAACAACTTGCCTCCCAAAGTTCTGGATGCTCCAATACTGGACATTTTAAAGAAGAAATTGGACAACCATTTGTCTGAAATAGTACAGGGTTTCATGCTTGAGCATGGGATTGGACCAGTGGTGGTATTCTACTGGTTCAGACCAGATCGCCTAAAATCTACTGGAAATCGCGGGTGGCCCCGCCCACTTGTCCCGGCTCTATGGCATCCCATTTAGGCCCTTTTTTTGCCAAAAGTGCATGCGCAGAAGGCTGTGCACATGCACAGAGGTGGTGCGTGCAAGCGAAGTGTGCGCTTGCTCTCACATTTGTGAACCAGTAGGCAAGGTAAGTGAATTCCACTCCTGGGTTAGACTAGAAGATCTCCAAGGTTTCTTGCAACTCTATTATTCTGTACTACCTTTTGCATCACAATGTTATTAGGCATATAAACTTGCAAATCTATAAGCCTTTAATCAATCAGTAAGCTAGACCTTGAATTACAGGGTGAAATGGTGATGTAATTTGGTAAGCTGAGTTTGCAAGGTGCATAGTTATCCTCATGTAATAACAACTCCTCGCCTACAAAACTTCTGAAAAGATAACTAGGTGGTTTCCCCCCCCCCCCTTTAATTATTTTAAAACTAGTCAATGTTTTGTATTTCAGGTTAAAATACACTTAAAATATCTACTGTCATCATTGGCACTTGAAAACAATCTCAATACATGTTTTATATACTTTTAATATGGAATTGCCACCATTCTGATCAAATTCAGATTTAATCATTTCTAAAAACTACTTTGGCTCAAATATAGAGACAAATATCCTGCATTCCAATTTCCCAACTGATTTATTCTGTCAGTATAATATTGAAAATCCTATGAATGCCATGCAGCTTTTACTTAATAGGCTACAAGTCACCCTACACTTAAGAAAATAGGCCTTCCCTTAAGTGGCCTGTACAATCAGTTAAAATGATTATAAGATTGATTAAATATTATTTAGCCAGTTCACAGTTCTCACCATCTGCTTTCAGCTGCCAAAATCAATGGCAGAATAATGTGTCCTCAGATTTCCCTGTTGAGACCTGGCAACTCAGAGTTTGCAAAACAGATGGCTACTTTAAAACACCCTGCCAACTCGTAAAGGCAGTCCAATGCACTTCATTCAGATAAACGGGTTAATACAAGTGCTGCAACAAATATTTTCCACCTTTAACTCAATCTGTGACTTAGTGATGTTGAAAGGTTGTTAGTTGGAACTTGATATCTGTACACTTATTTATGCCACTTTATGTACTTATGTATTTATGTATTGTTGAGCTGTGAATTATTATAGTGATTTATTGATTTATTATAATATATTTTTAAAAAATTTAATGTATCATTGGTTTACTGCCCTCCTTGTGGACTATGACACTACATAAATAAAGGAAATAAATATTACTCTTACAGTATAGATAGACATACTGTAAAGCTAAATGCAGTCCTAAAATCTTCTTTTTTTGTTGTTATTGTTTTTGCAGGATCTTTTGTCCCTTCAAATTATATAACTGACATTTGATAATGCAATTTGCAGCTAATTTTTCAATGGGATTGTTAGCCAGCAGAAAGTGGCAGTACAAGTTCCATTAACACACGTAAAGAAACAAGATAAAACAAAAACAAATATTCCACCCACAAAAAATGTGCCAGGAAGGGAAGAAAAAAACTTTCCTTAGTGTGTGACATACTTATGCTCCTCACCATGCTGTCCACTTAGTGCTTAACCATCCAAATTTGTCTGTAGTATTTTGATTGGCTTGTGTAAACAAATCTTCCCAAACTTATATGTGCCCTGATGTGAGTGGCTTTGAATCCCGTTGGTTGTTTTTTTTTACATTGCCTAGGAGTATTGCAATTTAAAGTCGAGCATAGGTGGCAGAATCAGGGACAGTCTGGTGAAGACTTAAATGTCAAAGTTTCACGCAAATATTAGAAATCTTAATATGGTATTCCATTTCTGCGAGGATTTGGGTTCCGTGAAATGTTTCAACCACAATAATACATGGGCAAACAATCAATGCAAACTCTAGATAAACCACTTTAAACTTGATTGCAGAAAATACGACTTTAGCAACAGTGGTCAATGCCTGAAATCTCTACCCAACTCCGTTGTTACAGCCTCAAACCCTCACAGCTTTAATCTCAAACTGTCTACTGTGGACTTCACCCCATTCTTAAGTGGTCTATAAAGGGGGCGTGCATAAGCGCACCAGGGTGCCTACCGTCCCTGTCCTACTGCCCCTATTTACCTGTATTTACTTCCTTTGTTCAGGTTTATGTTCATGCCTATACTTGCACAAGAAGTAGAGTAGAATAGGATATTATCCCCGATGCAATTTGAACACATTTATTATTTGATATTGTTACCTAGTTTGGTAATGAAAAGTCTGCAAGAAAACAACCAAGTTCAGAGAGCACAAGGACTCCACATTTCAATCCTGAACTACAAATATTCTCCTTTATTAATTGTTATTATCATTGTAGCCCAAGATTGCATTTTGCTCTTTTAGCTTCTTATCTCATTACTCGCTAATATTTTACTGGCACTCCATTTGTATTCCTAATTCCTTTCCATAAATATGCCAAACCAGATCTACACAAATTGACATTTCTGGATTGGATTTTTCTATGCACTTGTCATAGGTGAATGCCACTATGTTTGGTCTAATATGCAAGCCTTTCAAACTAATTTAGAATTGTGACTTTTGTTCATTAGTGTATAAGCCAACCTCCTGGTTTGGTGTAAACCTTAGTTCAGTGATCCACCTCTCCAAAAGGATTCACAACATGTTGTTAAATATTCAGAAGGACCTTAATAAACTTGAACATTCAGTCCTATCCAACAAAATGTTGTTGTGACAAGAAATGCAAGGATCTGCACTTAGGAAAAACCATATGCGCAAATACAAGATAGGCAGTACTGACTACGCAAAAAGCATGGAAGGAGGGGCATGAACAGGAAGGAGACAAAAGGCAGAGGACTGGACTTAATAACAAGAATCTACATCCGTGATGGCGAACCTATGGCACGGGTGCCACAGGTGGCACGCAGAACCATTTCTTAGGGCACGCAAGGTGTTGCCCTGTCAGCTCCAGTGTGCATGTGTGTGCTGGCCAGTTGATTTAGGCCAGTGGTTCCCAAAGTGGGTGTTAACGCCCCCCAGGGGGCGGTGGCCCGCGTTAGGGGGGCGCTAGGAGGCCAAGCGGCTGCAGGGGGGTGCTAGAAGGCAACAGGGGGGCGCTGAGGGCGAAGAAGAAACTTGCCGAGCGGAAGATGGGCTGTTAAAGCCTATTGGCGCAGGCAGAAGGACGACATTGTTAAAACAAACCTGGAAATAGCGGGTTTCCCTTTAAGCAACGTCACCACCCTCCCCTCCAATCACCGCCTTCCTCTCAGGAGAAGCGTGCGCGCGCGCGCTGCTTCAATCTCCTGTCCCCGACCAGCTCCAGCGTCCCCTCCTCCCTCCGCAAAAGCCCCTGCCAGGCCAGCAAAGATCCCATCCGGACCAGGCGGTGCTGGGACCCCCTGCACCCCCGCAGGGGCTCCCTTGCCCTGAGCTGCACTTTGGAGCAGGCAGCGATCCCTCGAAAGCCCCCAGTTTGGTCTTCCTCCTCACCCGGATCCAGAGCGGCACTCCCCACCTGGCCTTTGTCCCTGTTGGCCCAGGGGAAGCCGCTGCTCCAGCCCCAAAGTGAACCGGAGGGAGCTGGAAGAAAGCTCGGAGGTCCTCTAGTCAGCCAGCAGGGACAAAGGCCGGGCGGGGAGCGCCGCTCTGGATCTGGGTGAAGAGGAGGACCAACCTGGGGGCTTTCGAGGGATCGCTGCCCGCTCCAAAGCGCAGCTCAGAGCAAGGGAGCCGCTGTGGGGGTGCGGGGGTCCCAGCGCCGCCTGGTCCGGATGGGTTCTTTGCTGGCCTGGCAGGGGCTTTTGCGGAGGGAGGAGGGGACCCCGGAGCCGGTCGGGGACGGGAGATTGAAGCAGCGCGCGCACGCCTCTCCTGGGAAGAAGGAAGCCGCTGCTCCAGCCCCAAAGTGAACCGGAGGGAGCTGGAACAGAGTTCAGAGGTTCTCTACTCCAGCCCCTGCTCAAGCAGGACTAGAGCCTCTGCTAGTCCAGATCAGGGGCTGCCTCCTTCCTTCTGAAAAGCCTCCGGGGATGGAGCTCCAGCGCGGCCGCTTTTGGCCCCTCCATGCATCTGGGGAAGTGGCATGGAAGATGAGGTGGCATGGAAGACGAGGTGGCTGTCAAAGCAAGGCAGCGCCCCCCGCAGAAGAAGAAACAGAAGGGGAGTTAGCGGTAGCCCGGCGCCCACTCAACCCAACTACCTCTTGGCGGGCGGAGGGCTGGTGCTAAATTCCCTTCTGTTTCTTCTTCTGCGAGGTGGGGGGGTGCTGCCTTGCTTTGAGAGCCACCACGTTTCCAATTGAGGGGTGGGAGAGAAATCCACTGCATGGATCTCCCCAATTGGAAGGAGGAGGCTCCGTTGGTCTGGAGCCCATCCAGGAAGATCAGGAACGCGAGGGAGATCTTTCCCCCTGCGGATGGGCTCTGGACCAGCGGAGCCTCCTCCTTCCAATTGGGGAGATCCATGCAGAGGATTTCTCCCCCACCTCTCAATTGGAAACGAGGTGGCTGTCAAAGCAAGGCAGCACCCCCTCCCCCTGCAGAAGAAGAAACAGAAGGGAATTTAGCGCCAGCCCTCCACCCGCCAAGAGGTAGTTGGGTTGAGTGGGCGCCGGGCTACCGCTAACTCCCCTTCTGTTTCTTCTTCTGCGGGGGGCGCTGCCTTGCTTTGACAGCCACCTCGTTTCCAATTGAGGAGTGGGGGAGAAATCCATCTTTTTCCTCCATCTCCATGGATCTCCCCCAATTGGAAATGAGGTGGCTGTGAAAGGAAGGGAGCGCCCCCTGCGTGTCTTCTTCAAACAGCCAAACTCCCCTCCTGTTCTCCCTTCTGCTGTTTGAAGAAGGCACGCGGGGGGGGGGTGCTCCCTTCCCTTTCACGGCCACCTCATTTCCAATTGGGGAGGATCCATGGAGATGGAGGAAAAACATGGATTCCCCCCCCCATTGGAAACGGGGCGATTCCAGCAGCTGCGTTTTGCCTTGAAACTTGCTTTCCTAGCAATCCAAAGGGGACATTCTCACAGCGGCGTCTCAGGCACTCCCACCCTTAGCTGGGAGGAAGTAAGGACAGCTGGGCGCAGTTTGGCTCTTCCCGGCTCCCATCAGATCATTGGGGGCCTCGCGCGCCTGTTTTGCAAGAGAGAAAGTTGCTGAGAGAATGTCCCCTTCAGGTTGCTGGGGCAGCAAGTTTCAAAGCAAAACGCAGCTGCTGGAATCGGTGCGCCTGCAACTTAATGCAAGAAGCCTGCATTACCAGCCGCAGCAGCAGCAGAAACAGCAGAAGCCACCCCACCCCCAATGTCCAGCATCCTCCTTGGAAGGCTCGCAGCCATCTCGGGAGGTGACCGACGGCAGTGCCTCCGGGTGGAAGGTGAATGAAGGGTGCAGTGGTGGGAGAGGCTGGCCATCCCTGAAGCCAGCTCTCGAAGAAGGAGTCAGAGATGAGGCCTGGGGTTCACTTCCCTGCCTCCTTCTTCCGAGAGCTGCGGGCAGCAGGGAAAATGACTCTTATTTGCTAGCTTCCCAGCTGGCAAAACAGAAATTTTCACCAACTGGAAAGTATGTGTGAGTGAGGGGTGGGGGAGAGAGAGAGATATATATAGAGAGAGGAAGGAAGGAAGGAAGGAAGGAAGGAAGGAAGGAAGGAAGGAAGGAAGGAAGGAAGGAAGGAAGGAAGGAAGGAAGGAAGGAAGGATGACACAAGAAAGGAAGGAAGGAAGAAAAGGGAAGGAAGGAAGAGGAAGAGAAAGGAAGAAAAAAAGAAGGAAGGAAGGAAGAAAGAGGGGGAGAGTGACACAAGGAAGGAAGGAAAGAAAGAAAGAAAGAGGGGGAGAGTGACACAAGGAAGGAAGGAAGGAAGGAAGGAAGGAAGGAAGGAAGGAAGGAAGGAAGGAAGGAAGGAAGAAAGGGGGAGAGTGACACAAGAAAGGAAGGAAGGGGAAGAGAAAGGAAGAAAGAAAAAAAGAAAGTCAGGGAGAGTGACACAGGGAAGGAAAGGAAGGAAGGAAGGAAGGAAGGAAGGAAGGAAGGAAGGAACGAACGAACGAACGAACGAACGAACGAACGAAAAAGAAAGAATTTATTATCACAATTGAGCCCAAAATTTTAGTTGATAAGCAAGAGCGTTGTTCACTACATTTTACAAGGTGGCCACTCCCACATGGTCACATGACTGCCAAGCCACGTCCACAAAATAGGCCACACCTACAGAATAGGTTCTAAAAAATTTTGAAACCCACCACTGGTGGGGGGCACTGAGGATCAGTTTGTAGCACCAAGGGGGCGGTGGACTGAAAAAGTTTGGGAACCACTGATTTAGGCCTTCTTTTGAGGCCGTTTTTCACCTTCTGGAGGCTTCAGGGAAGCTCCTAAAGTCTCTGGAGGTGGCGGGGGGAGGCTGTTTTCACCCTCTCTAGGCTCCTAGAAAGCCTCTGGAGCCTGGGGAGGGTGAAAAAAGTGCACCAAAAGCAGGTGGTCGCGCACATAGCATTATGGGTGTGGCATGCCCACACACGACTTCCCTGCGTTCCCCCTGCTTTTGGCACACCAGCCAAAAAAGGTTAGCCATAACTGATCTACATTATCTATATATCAAAAACAAATAACATTCCAGACAAGCCTTGATTATTCTGCTATGGTACCATCTTGATTTTTTGGACAACATCCTGTGGCCACTCCTATTATTTATTTAGAGTATTTACACTAAAGTGGTGCTTATAGGTCTGCCTTCATTTTAAGTACAAATGGACTGTAGACTTTTTTTGCTTCCATCTAGTTAGTCATGCTGAGACTTATATCTCTAAGCAAGACAAAAGTAATCAGATTTTACTTGAGATTTCACTCAAGTTGTATTGTTATTTATAAACATAAAGCATTTGGGGTAGATCTCCAGAGTTACCGCCATGAAAATAATTACACTGTAGATATACTGCCTGGCAAGATCATTCAAATTCTTTATTATTCTCTGGATTTTGCTTCCTTTCTTCATGCCTACCTATCAATCCTAGGTTTAGACTGACAGATTTTAAAGTAGGAATTATTTTTTCTTTTGTTTTCCCTCCAGAGCCTAATATGTGAGAGCTAACTCTATAGCTGATATGAGACAAACAAGCAGCAACACCTGAAGCAAGATATGTTAAGGCACTGGTAGGTTTTCTTTTCTCCTTGCTTTCTTTGTTAAATCTAAGTGAGAGGATAAATAGCAAATATCACTTCATATCTTTTCTCCTTTGCCTTGAGAAAAAAAATGTACGAAACACTTCAAAGTTGATATTCTTACATATTCATGCAGTTTTTAGATGCAGTTTACAATATTATTTTTTCCCCAGGGATGTCCAGACAGCATGCAGAAAAATATCAAGACGCCTCTGCCTTTTTTATCTGCATCACAGGCAGAGGTTTGATTGCACCAACATGTCTACCATATTCTGGGAATTCCAAATCCCATAATTCCCAACTAGCATCCTGTCTAAGAACTCTGGGATTGTAGTATAACACATCTGGAAGTCAACACATTGGGGAATTTTAGTTTCTCTTGCCCCCTCACTATCTAGCTATAATAAGATCCACACATTATATTAAGCCAAAATGTGGCTTCTTTGATTTTGATTTAAGAATTCCATTTTGTGGGGAGGTAGTTTCTTCACTAATTAAGGTCATCCCTACTAGAGCACAGGGGAAGCACATATCTTGGAAAAGAAGTGGCAGAAGGAGCCAAATTCTCATCTACTTCAGGGGTCTCCAACCTTTGCAACTTTAAGTCTGAAGGACTTCAGCTCCCAGAATTCTCCAGCCAGCAAAGCTGGCTGGAGAAGTCTAGGAGCTAAAGTCCTTCAGACTTAAAGTTGCAAAGGTTGGAGACCCCTGATCTACTTTACATATCATCAGGTCAATGAAATTCAGTTGAGCAAGGATGGGATCATGCTAGGTAGAGAAGAGATAAACAGCCTCTTCGTAATGCACTGAATTGCAATAAAAATGTCACCAGCTTTGCTTTAAAGAAGAGCAAGGCAAGATACATAGCTGAAAAGCCAATCATCAAAGGAATGTCAAGTGAGGCCTTGAGGCAACCATTTTACCCTGCACCCCATATATCAAGTTGTGAAACTGTAGCAGATAACATCAATAATTTCATAATGTAATAGTATAAATTAATCTCTTTCAAATCCTTCAAATATATCTTAGCATTCTTAAATGTATTCTGGGTAAATATAACACATATTTTCCCCCTTACTTTTTTTGTTACTTGATATTTTTACAAATCAATCTGAATAAAATAAAATCCCAAATATACATGAACATTATCCAAATAATATTTTCTATTTATTGTATTTACTACATCATTGTATTTACTGCTGTGTATCATTGATATATACCATTTTTACAGTTACTCATTTACTAAGTCATGTCTGACTCTTCGCGACCCCATAACATGCCAGTCCCTTCTGTCTTCCATTTTTTTCTCCCCCACTCTTCCCAGTCTCATGTCTACTTATCAATGACATTGTTGACTCTTCTTCCAAACCCACAATTTTTACTACCTGAGTTCATATTATCCTTGACATTATCCTCATTCAATGATTTATGTCTAATATTAGAAACAGGAATAGGAAGTGCCTGGAATAATCCTACAATTTAACTAGTTATATGCGAGACCGCCTCCTGCGCCTATCGATCCCTAAGACCGATACGCTCCCACAGAGAGGGCCTTCTCAGGGTGCCGTCAGCCGGACAGTGCCGACTGGCGACACCCAGGGGAAGAGCCTTCTCTGTGGCGGGCCCAGCCCTTTGGAACGACTTACCCCCTGAACTTCGCACCATCTCCGACCTCCGCCTCTTCCGCAAGTGTCTAAAGACACATTTGTTCCATCTAGCCGGCCTAGCGTAACCTCCATTACTGACTTTTAGATAGTTTTAAATTTGGGGATTTTAATTTGGTTTTAGCGCAGGATTTTTTGAATAAGTTTTTAAAAAGTTATATGATTTTTGTATTTATTTTAATATTCCTGTGCACCGCCCTGAGTCCGTTTGGAGAAGGGCGGGGTATAAATTTAATAAAATAAATAAATAAATAAACTTTGCAATTTATTGTATAATTCAGAAACCACTATATGACATTTTCTTTTAAGTTGTCACTTTAAAATGCTTCTAATAGACCCAGATTAATCTCTGTTTTACATTTGGACTAAATACGAAAATCAATGTAAGGAAATAATTTCATCAAACTATTTTGCATGTTGGACAAAAATATCTATCACAGCTAAAAACGTTTGGAGGCTAAATTAAACAATTCTATTGTTGCTCACACAATATTATTTAGTGTGGTCGGGTTTTCAGATATTAATTAACTGACCTCCTACACTGTGTGAATACAGCCACATTACATTCTTACGTAAAATATATCTATCAGGAAGAATGACAATTTGAAGATTGTATAGAAAAAAAATATTTCATTAGCGAATCTAATATGACCTAACTAAAGTATGTCTTTAGGGAAAAGTCTACAAAACAGTTCAAGATCAAGGTGCCAACCTTGAAACAAACTGCTTCAAACTTATTGGAAGTAATCTGGGCTAGAAAACAAAACCGTCTAGACCAGGTCTATAAGTAATAATTAGGAAAAGATAAAATGTGGGCAACACAATTTCTAAACATAGAAGATCAAAGGATTCCTTCTCAGCAGCTGTTCGCCTGGCTTGTGTGTAAACCACCACCATTTGCTTTAATATCTTACTTGGTGGAACACCGTTTGGTGCTTAAAATGTCTTCAGTCAAACTTAAGATTTACAAAATGAATGTGATTTTCACTTTTAGGATTTCTTACCTTCCTCAATATCGTTCCTTAACGAAGCTTCCAGCAATGCAACGCTGGCCTCAAAAGACACCTTCTTGGAGCAGACAACATTCCTCTTTTTCTCGTGCTTCCGCTTCTTGTGCTGCATCTCCTTCTCATACTGAGCCCATTTCTTCAACTGCTGAGCCCTGCGTTTCTGAGCAGCTCGGAGTCGCTCTAGAGTAGGTACCTTATCCAGAAGGTGGAGCTCTGTTAGCAAGTCCATATGGGTGTCCATTTCTTCAACAAATTGGTTGATGGGCTCAGCCTCACAGTTGCTGAACCTGTAGCCCTGCCTAGTGACTATGTGACAACTATCTGGCCTTTAGAGAACATTCTGAATCATGAGTGGTACTTCTCAGAGTTTGTGGAGCACATGGTGGAATCCTGGGGGGGGGGGGGGAAGAGAAAATGAGAAAATGAAATTCAATGGTGAAAAAAGTAAGATTCTACATTTAGGCAAGAAAAACAAAATGCACAGGTACAGTATAGGTGGTACTTTGCTCAATAGTAGCAATTGTGAGAGGGATCTTGGGATCCTAGTGGACAATCATTTAAATATGAGCCAACAGTGTGCAGCAGCTGCCAAAAAAGCCAACACAGTTCTAGGCTGCATAAACAGAGGGATAGAATCTAGATCACGTGAAGTGTTAATACCACTTTATAATGCCTTGGTAAGGCCACACTTGAAATACTGCATTCAGTTTTGGTCACCATGATGTAGAAAAGATGTGGAGACTCTAGAAAGAGTGCAGAGAAGAGCAGCAAAGAGGATTAGGGGACTGAGACTAAAACATATGAAGAACGGTTGCAGGAACTGGATATGTCTAGTTTAATAAAAAGAAGGATTAGGGGAGACATGATAGCAGTGTTCCAATATCTCAGGGGTACCACAAAGAAGAGGGAGTCAAACTATTCTCCAAAGCACCTGAGGACAGAACAAGAAGCAATGGGTGGAAACTAACGAAGGAAAGAAGCAACTTAGAACTGAGGAGAAATTTCCTGACAGTTAGAACAATTAACCAGTGGAACAGCTTGCCTCCAGAAGTTGTGAATGCCCCAACCCTGGAAGTCTTTAAGAAGATGTTGGATAGCCATTTGTCTGAAATGGTATAGGGTTTCCTGCCTAGGCAGGGGATTGGACTAAAAGACCTCCAAGGTCCCTTCCAACTCTGCTATTGTATTGTATAAAAAGGGCCAAAAGTGACTATATAGCTTGTCCTAGATTTTTTTTTTAAGATTCAAAGAATATTTTGCCAAACAGCATACAGCTTAGTCCTTGATTTACAAATCCATTTAGTCACTGTTCAAAGTTTTACAATGGCACTGAAAAAAGTGAGTTATGACCATTTTTCACAGTTATGACCATGGCAGCATCCCTATGGTCATGTGATCAAAATTAGGACACTTGGCAACTGGCATGTATTTATGACGGTTGCAGTGTCCCGAGGTCATGTGGTCGCCTTTTGTGATCTTCTGACAAGTAAAGTCAACAGGGAAGTCAGATTCACTTAACAACTGTGTTACTTGTTACTGGCTTAACAATTGCACTATGTCAAGAAAGGTAGTAAAATGAGGCACAACTCACTTAACAACTCTCTTGCCTAGCCATGGAAATGTTGGGTTGTAAGTCGAGAACTACCTGTAATACTATATTATAGAAAGCAATGAATTTATAATTGTTATGAAAAAAATTAAAATTAAGAAGAGCCTTTTCCCAAAAAATTGTCCAATATAGTCAGATATCTGGCCAGTCTTCAAATTCTAGCTGGATGTAAGCTAAGGAAAGCTTAATTTTAAAAGATTTTGTATGTGCTGTGTTACCATATGCTAAGAATCTCAGATATAATGTTGAACGTTTGATTTATTATATTCATGGGGTATCATGCCAAAATCATAGTTCATAACGAGCGTAAACATAAAACCCATGAATAATATTTTAGGCATTAAAATCTAGATCAAATATCACAACAAACAGGCTTATCAACATGACTGGGAGAGGCACAATAATATAAAAATTAAGTACTTCTGAATGGAGACACTGATAAAATTATAAACATTCATTATTACTATATATATATTGTAAAATATTTAGGCATATGATTTATTTCTGGAATACTTTAAGCTGTTTTAACCTGTGGATAGAAGTTCTGATATAACAATTTTTACTATCTAAGGCAAGAGTGTCAAACGCAAGGCCCTGGGGCTGGATCTGGCCCACAGGGTGCTTAGATCAGGCCTCTGGGCCCACCCTGGAAACAGCAAAGGATCAGCCCGCAGAGAAAAAAGAACTTGGGAGGTCTGCATGTATTCCTTCTGGACTCCATTTTAGGCCACAACGGCCTCCTGCAACCCTCTGCTCGCAAAAATGGAAATCATGGAGGCCACACATGGCCCTCCCGATCTCTCTTTTTCCTGGTACAGGGCTGCAGGAGATCATTGTGGCCTAAAACAGAGCCTCAGTGAGTGACATTGAGTTGGCCATGACCACTTTAGCCATGCACCTGCAGAGCTAGTACTCTACTCCCTGGTTTTATATGAAGAAATGCAGTGACACTTCTTTGTTATTTTGTCAGATGTAGGAAAGGAGGAAGAAGTAATATGCTGAAATTAGCTATGCTGATACAGCGTTATCAATGTCTCAACTGCTTTTGTTTGAAAAGTAAAAACAGATCTTCACTCAGGGTATCAATAGTTCATATGCATAGGATTTATTGCCTTTGGAAAAATAATACATAGGAAAATACATCTTTCAATTTAGTAACCGAGCAGGAAATCTCTCCCTAGTGCACTCCACTTGTAAACATCTACAGCTCCTAATATTGCCAATTGATTGTTGAAAAAAGCTACTTTATAGCAAAATGGTCAGAAAGGAGAAGTACTGTGGCAAGGTCTCTCAGCGTTTCAAACAACGAATAGTAAATGGGTTCATATCTGTCCTAACAGCATTCTTTTAAATTGTATTTCAACATTATACAGAACAGAGAATTTTAGTACTTTTACACACTTTAGGAAGCCCACAGGTAGGCTATATTACAGCCAGTTGAAAAGGATGGCATGAAATTAAAAATGCAATAGGAGAAACACAAAAGTGTTCCTAAAACTATGGAAGACACAGAATGCCGTGCATGAGATCAAAGAGCATGTGTGGATGACCGAGCGCATGCGTGGATGGGCGGGTACACTCACATTTGCGAACCAGTAGGAAAAGTAAGTAAATACCACCCCTGCTACTACTATGGTACAAGAGGGGGAGGGCACTCAGTTACTTCAGCATCTCTTTCCAAAATGTCTCATCCTTTGGAGAAGATGTCAAAGGAAGAAGTTTGGAAAAGAAGAGCATGTCGGATTCCACACAATGCTGCCACAGAGAAACTTACATGGTAAAATGTGACAGGGAAGAAAACAGAGCTGAAAGAAAGCCTTAGGATGGTTAGATATTCCTGGAGGTAAAAGCAGAGATGGAATTCTGAAGAATTCAACTCCTACTCAGCAACCCTGGGGGAGAAAACCCACAAGGAGAGTTGATTAAAACTGTATATGCAAGTACTGTATCTCTAGCTATTGTGTTGCTGCTGGGATGATTTATGTAAAACATTCAGGAAGGTTTTTTTTCTTTTTCTTTCTGATAGTAAAGTACATTTTTCACGTAAACTGTTAGAGAGGGAGAGAGGGAGTCACAAACCTGATGGCTAGAGCAGAATATGGACCTCAAGTTCAGTATTTGGTTTTCATAGTGGCTAAGCAGATTTGTTTAGAAGCCAGTAAGCAGGCCTTGAAGATGATAAATAACTTATCTTCCCTAGAATGTATAAATACAATACTGCCTCTAGTTTCAGGAAGGATAGCATACACCCCTAGCTAGTAGTTATGGATTGTCTTATTTTCCCTGAATTTATCTGCCCCCCCACCTCCTTCCACAACTTGTAAAAACTTCTAAAATGGTGATTATTGTATGCCCTGGAGTAATAAATTCCACTATGGGAAGAAGCACTCTCTTTTTATGTATGTCCTAAATTATCCACTATCTTTTCTTTCTTTTTTTAATGAATGGATAGAGAAGAAGTAGTAATAAGAGGGAAGGATGCCAAGCTCATATTGCTACTATTAGTGGATATAGAACAACTAAAAACAGAACAACATTTTCACAAGCAAACATCCTGTTCACTCTGCAATTAATAAAACTAGAGGCAGAATTTCCCACTCTAACACACACACACACACACACACACACACACTCAACTTGTATACATTACAGTACAATTTGGAATGGACTTATAACAAAGCCTGGAATGGTCCTACTTGACTATCCTGAAAACAGTTATACAGACCAACAAAGTAATCATTACTTTTTATAAACTATGTTTTTCTCACAGTTTTATAGAACACAAAGGTAAAAGAACATAAATAGAAATGTCCTGCTATCACCACAGGAATAGAGTTAAAAACTGCAGAGTTGAAAAGGATATCGTTGTTTGACTTGATCAAACCACAACCCCATTTTCACGGCATTCACCTTATGATAACATTCAGGCCTTTCGATTATTTGATAGCAATTATTTCTAAAAATATAGGCTTATTTTGGTCATAATACTATGCCAGGTTTGCTTCAGCTATGGTTAAATAGCAATAGCACTTAGGCCAGTGTTTCTCAACCTTGGCAACTCAATGATGTCTTTACTTCAACTTCCAGAATTCCCCAGCCAGCGAATGCTGGCTGGGGAATCCTGGGAGTTGAAGTCCGGACATCTTCACATTGCCAAGGTTGAAAAACACTGACTTAGACTTATGTACCGCTTCACAGTGATTTACAGCCCTCTCTAAGCAGTTTACAAAATCAACATATTGCCCCAACAATTTGGGTCCTCATTTTATCCATCTTGGAAGAATAGAAGGCTAAATCAACCTTGAGCCTGGGGAGATTTGAATTGCCAAATTGCAGGCTGCCAGCAAACAGAAGTAGCCTGCAGTACTGCACTCTAACCATGGCACCACCGTGGCTCATCCTTGGTGCATCACCTAACCCAGGGGTCGGCAACCTTAAACACTCAAAGAGCCATTTGGACTCATTTTCCAAAGAAAACACCGGGAGCCACAAAACCCTTCCCGTTCCTGACTATTTCCGGAGTGACCACAGAACTAGCATATGTAGTTGAATTAAACATTCTGTTTTCTTCTGAAACTTTTCTTTTCTTGGATTTATCTATAGTTGGCCTACCAGGGGTCGAAAAGCTCAATAAATTGTGTGCTGCCAAGTATCGCACATTGGCAGTTGTGACACATATTTTGAGCGACAGGGAACCGCAGCAAAGGGATGAAAGAGCCACATGGGGCTCCAGAGCCACGGGTTGCTGACCCCCGACCTAACCTCTTCAATTCTTACTGCATATAATTTGGTTCTTTATTCAACAACTTGGCATTGTCTCCTTACAAAAGTACACATATGCTCATGACCCTGATCAAACAAAACTAATGTTACCACAACCATTCTTTACACATTAATGTGTAATCTAGAAATTAATCTAGAATTACTAGATTAATGTGTAATCTAGAAATACATTAATCTAGAAATACAACCAAAGGGGCATCACCCATTCTTGCTTTATCTCTTGCTCAAAGCTGAAACATCCACTAAGCAATCCATTTATAATCACGCAGTACACTTTACTTCCATCATATACCATTTTATCATTTTCAATAAGCAATTTCAACTCCATATACATGAAAAACATTCCATAATTCAAGGATATTTGCGTCATACGTTTTCTGCAAACCAAAAATATGAAATAAGCTTTCTCGCATTAACACATTTTTCAGTTATCTGCTAAAGAATATAAACATGATCTATGTTTCCCCTACAATCATTAAAGCCACACTTTCCAAATTTGGCTCAATCTCACATCTTGTATTCTTTCAATCAGCATTTTGCCAAACAGTTTCTCAAACCCAGCTAACAAAGTCATCTCCCTGTAGTTTTTGTATGCATTCTTGCTATTTTTGTGTATATTAATAACATTCTTCCAATTTCAGGCACAGATAGAGACTCACATGTTAACAAGTCATATATTAAATCAATTAAGCAAGCCATAACCATATTTTAACATTTATTCAGTTGTATTATTTATAACTATTTCCTCACTAATTTTCAACACTCCTACAGTATTTATTACAATCTTTTAATGATGATGATGATGACCAGAATATTTACAGCATTCATTTCCGCTTCACTCCTCAACACAGCATGGGCATTCCCATACAAAATACAAACACTCTAAAACCATTTTCCATTTTGGATTGGCAAAAACAGACAAGCATGTCCATGGACAGAAACTGTTTTGGGATTTATTTATTTATTGGTCTTCGTGATCATGCTCACAATCCAACAATTCCTTTGTCTGACACTTCAATTTTACCAAGTTAGGAATGCTTTGAATTAATCTTTTAATAATAATGCTCCAATATCTAAGCTGCCACAAAGAAGGGGAGTCAATCTATTCTCCAAAGCACCAGAAGGCACCAGAAGGCAAGCCAATAAACAATGGATGGAAACTAATCAAGGAGAAAAGCAACCTAGAATTAAGAATAAATTTCCTGAAAGTTAGAACACTGGAACCACTTGCCTTCAGAAGTGCTCCAACCCTGGAGGTTTTTAAGGAAAGATTGGAACTACTGGTCTGAAAGGTATAGGGTTTCCTGCCTGAGAAGGGATTGGACTAGAAGACCTCCAAGGTCCCTTCTAACTCTGCCATTCTGTTATTTCTATGATGAAGAGTTCACTATCTCCTAAGTGGGATTCACCAATTGGTACAAAAGAAGGTCATGGGGGAATCAGCAAGAAAGGATGTAGCCTCTCAACCAAGACATGCAGCTTTTGCTTTTATCAAATCAGCAATTGCCATCGAGCAGAAACCTCTTTGTTTAACCACAAAATGAAGCACCAGCAGCACTGCTCAGAGATAGGCTTACGGCTGCATAGAAATCAATGCAACAGTTGTTTTGAGCAGCAACTGGGAACAGGCGGACATTCTGATCCATTAAGTACCTAAACCCTTGAGGGAAAAGCAACTGACCAGTTTTTCCCCCTCAACTTCAGTGCAACAATTCATTAATTAGCACATGGCACAGTTCAGAAACTCTATGTGGATCTCCACGCTGCTCACTTTTCAAAATGACCTAGTTTCCTTCCTGGAGTTAGGAAAAAAAAAAAAAGAACAGAAGCAGAATAAAGACATTGCACTTACGATTTTTGCTTTTTGTACACACTGGCCAGACCTAATTACAGCAACACTGCAACGTATGCACACCTGCGAAGCAGTGGAAGCCAATGGATCAATAAGCACTTTCTCCTCCCACCCACCCACAGCTCTTCTCTACCCACCCAGATCTGTTTCCATGAAGCAAGAACCAATCTCTTTTGAGATATGCTGAGAACATCCTGCAAGCTACAAAGCACTTACTACAAACACAGAAAGGAGAACATCAACTACCCAGGTGGCCAGTTACAGGGGAAGAAAATTGGCAAAATCAGGCCATTCTATTGTGACAGCCCAGACATCCTCCAGCTTTCTTCAATTAATAGGAAACCAAACAAATTCTAGCTAACCTGTATGTGAAAGAAATACCTGTTATGCCCCCCCCCCCAATTTTGATTGCATGCTGAAATTGTACGTTTGTCTTTTCAGTTATTTCCCCCCATTGTTAAATATACTGTCTATTTTAATAGAATTGAAGTATACTTGTATTGTTTATTTGTACAATTAAAACTTGGTTTGGCAATTTATCTCTCTCTTAGAGAATTATTATTTGTACTTTACTTACCATCAATTTTATTTTTATTGCGCTATAATATAAGCTGTGATTAATTCTATTCTGTATTTTGCTGCTACTGTCATTCTCGTCTTCTGTTGCTTTTCCTCTCAGTTTCATATGCAGACTATTCTTCACATGATCTAAGTGGTGGCTCTTAACCTTTTCTTCATCATGGACCCCCTTTAAGCACCTTTTGTGGCCAAGGACCACCAAGATTTAAGATTCAAATTGCAACATTTCTTCAAGCTTTTGCAGACCCTCTGTGACGACATTGCCCCCTCCCCAGGGGTCCATGGACCATAGGTTGAGAACCACTGTTCTTTCCTTATTGATATAATTCCTCTGGAGTTTCTTTTCTAATTTTGCTATATCAAACAACTACACACTTTGTAGAACAGATTGAAACTAGATATTCTTTGATCAAATACTGAAGTTTCTACCCTGTTTCACTTGCTTGATTTAATGGACACTTTTCTCCTTAAGCATTCTAGATAAGAGGAGAGAGGTGCACAAATCAGATTAGAAACTATGAAGCAAATTATATATACCACATACCTCTCTTGCTGATATGGGATGCTTACAGTGGTAGCCACACTAGAGCTAAACACAATTAATTTTGTTTCATTTAGAAATATGATGCAATATTGGGATGGAGATTCAGAGCCAAAGAGAAAGAGTCCCATTCCATTTCATCTATTTTCTCTCCTCCCTCCCCTAATCTATCACTGTCCCTCACTCTTGTACCAGAGAGGCAGTCTGGTGTAGCAATTAAGGCATCAGACCAAGACAAAGGAAGACCCAGGGCCTAACTCCCACCTGATTGTGAACTTTATTGATGACTTGGTGTAGGGCGAACCTATGGCACACATGCCCAAAGTGGCACATGGAGACATATTACCTGGCATGTGTGGCATCGCCTGTTCCTTTTCTGGGTTTCTGGCACGCATGTGCACCAATGATCAGCTGGCAATCATGTGTGCACCAGTGGCGGAAATTGGAAGAGTGTGTTGACTTGCTTGCAGAGTATCAAAAAGGTCTGATTTTGGTCCATCACTGTAGAGAGTAAGGGAAATGATCTTAACGGAGTTATGCAAACTACACTGCCAAGGCAACAAGAAGTGAAACCAGTGCAGAGTGTCCTGGTAACATTCAGAAGTGTCTCTGACAGACACTTCCCCAATTCACTGAATTATAAGGCGAAAGAGATAGCACTATACAACTAGCTTTGCAAGATATTTGCGGGACCGTCTCCTACCACACACCTCCCTTCGACCGATCCACTCCCACAGGGAGGGCCTTCTCGGGGTACCGTCGGCCGGTCAGTGCCGGCTGGCAACGCCCAGGGGAAGGGCCTTCTCTGTGGACGACCTTCCCCCCGAACTTCGCACCATCAAGGATCTTCGCCTCTTCTGCCGATCACTCAAAACGTACTTTTCCATCTAGCTGGCCTAGCTTAGATTTTAGCTTAGATTTTAGTTTAGATGTTAGCTTAGATTTTAGATCAGATAAAATTCTAATTGGATTGGTAGGGGTTTTTTAAATTTTTAGTTAAACATTTTAGCACAGGTTATTTAATTTAATTGTACTTTATTATTGTATTGTATTTATTGTTGTCTATTGTGGTATTTTAATTCCCCGTGCACCGCCCTGAATCCATTGCGGAGAAGGTGCGGTATATAAATCAAATAAACATAAACATAAACATTCTGTTATAATGACCAATCTTAATCACATTCATTTTATCCCTTCTGTAGAATTGATTTTCTGGTCTGATCTACTTAACGGGCAAACGCTTTGATCAAATATTTTCCTTCACTCCAACCTACTTCACAAGCAAATGCATGATCAAAAAAGTCAGATTGTAACTCCAACTATGTATTCAAAACCTTGCTTCCTTTTTATGTGCCACAGTTAAACAAAGGATAGGAGGGTTATAGTTGCATCGTGGCAGTCATCCTGACAGATTTATTTTTGCTCCCCTGTGGATATTTCTGCTCACAGGATTGTTATTTTGAACCTGCCTTGTATGTCAGCCTAACATCTTTAAAGGAAAAGTGAGATAACAAATAAGTCCTCATTTGTACTTAATGGAATACATTTCTACATACTGTCTCTTAATGCTGTTAATCGAAGTCCATTTCTTCAGCAATTACTGTCACTGAAATATATAAAATTTATTTCTAATTAATTGTAGAATAATCTGGTAGATTATACATTTGGGTATTTATTTATTTATTTTATTTATTTATTTATTTATTTATTTATTTAAATTTATATCCCGCCCTTCTCCACAGAGGACCCAGGGCGGCGCACAGGAAATTTAAAAAACATACAAAATACAATAAATATAATTTAAAAAACCATTAAATAAACCTATCCTGCGCTAAAACCAAATTTTAAAAACCCAATTTAAAACTATCTAAAAGTCCCCATGGGAGGTTAGGCTAGGCCGGCTTGTTGAAACAAATATGTCTTAAGACATTGGCGGAAGAGGCGGAGGTCGGTGATGGTACGTAATTCAGGGGGCAGGTCATTCCAGAGGGCTGGCCCCGCCACAGAGAAGGCTCTCCCCCTGGGTGTCGCCAGTCGGCACTGTCCGGCCGACGGCACCCTGAGGAGGCCCTCTCTGTGGGAGCGTATCGGTCTAAGGGATGTATGGGGCAGGAGGCGGTCTCGCATATAACTAGGCCCCGAGCCATGGAGCGCTTTAAAGATAGTTGTCAAAACCTTGAAGCGCACTCGAAAGGCCACAGGAAGCCAATGCAGCTCGCGCAGGATCGGTGTTATGTGGGAGCACCTAGTGGCTCCCATAATCACCCGCGCGGCTGCGTTTTGGACTAGCTGTAGCTTTCGAGTGCACCTCAAGGGAAGCCCCATGTAGAGAGCATTACAATAGTCGAGTCGGGACGTCACGAGAGCTTGAGTGACTGTGCGAAGGGCAGCCCGGTCCAGTAAGGGGCGCAATTGGCGCATCAGGCGTACCTGATGAAACGCCCCCCTGGCCACGGCTGCCACATGGTCCTCCATGGACAGCCGGGAATCCAGGAGGACACCCAAATTGCGCGCCCTCTCCACGGGGGCCATTGTTTCGCCCCCAATGGCCAGAGTTGGAATAATCTGGCTGAACCGGGGTGCCGGAAACCACAGCCACTCAGTCTTGGCAGGGTTGAGCTTGAGTTTGTATACTGGTAACATGAACCCGGTGAAATAATATTGATAATGGAGCCACATGGGCCAACTGTTCAACTTCCTTTCCCCCGCCTTTCTCATTATATAATTATCACCATTAACAAATTATGGCTCTGACCATATATGAACCTCAATTAGTTATCCATTACTAAAAAGAACCTGTTTGATAGAAAATGTTGGAGGAAGGACAGTACAAGCACAGATAAAACAGCAGACAACTTGTTTTCTATTTAACAATTTTTCTCAGCAGCCACCATTAATCAGACATTGTAGCTTCTGTACAAAGTGGCATTTATATCCACTTGAATGCACATGATCACTGATTAATGAATAATTTGTTGTTCAGAAAATCACATTTTTTAAACTGTTAATTTCCAAAAGGACTCAGTGACTGCTTTGGGCAATGCCTTCAGTACTAAGCACCTTTTTCAGAAGAAACAATTCTGATTTTAATAGCCTAGTTGAATTCCGTGCTTCTAATATTCCACTAAGTAATTATCTGACTATCCACAAGCGTGGCCTGGTAAAATCTATTCAAACCTAAAATGAACTCCCAGTTATGACTTTAAAAAGGAGGAGGAAAAAATAATAATTCTGAAAGAAAAGGTCTGGTTGTCAGCTTGGGGGGAAAGCTATTATCAGAGAGGGCAGCAGCAACTACTATTTGATCAACTTAATTAAACATACCTTCAATTATTGTGAGTCCTTCTCTCTGCCCCTAGAATTGTATAAAGTGAAAATTGGCAAGATGCTAATAACATTTTTTATACAGGGTGCCCTTAACTTACAACTGTTTATTTAATAGCAGTCTGGAATTAAACAACTCTGGAAAGGATGAAGCACTACTGGACATTTTATAAAGCACTAGTGGATATTTCAACATTTTGCAGCACTATCCCTGCTGTGACCCGTGACATAATTGCAATCTGGGTTCTCAGCAACCGTTTGCACTTACAAACAGTTATCAAGTGCCTTGTGATCATGTGGTTGCCATTTGAAATATTCTCTACTGGCTTTCACAGAAACTCAGTGGGGAAGCCAATGGGGAAGGTAGCAAGCTTTTGCCTCCTACCGAGAAGACTCTCTCATCTTTGAAGGTTGAAAGATTTTGGCTCTGTTCCTGCTGAAATCTTTCGACAGGTAGTTCTATCAGCCAACGCTAAGATTAATGGGAACCAAAATTCAAGCAGAGAGTGGAGAATCAGCATTTGGCTATGAGGTAGGAAAGGCCCAGCATATAGGCCAGACATGAACGTCTCTCTCTGTCACATTTCAACTTTTTTGAAAGAGAAAAACATTTTGAGGGAATTCCTCCCATGGACCTTTTTTAGATCAAGAAACAGAGAAAGCAAGGCACAGCAATAGACAGAAATGGGAAGCCAAACACTGTGTCACCTAAAAAGCTTGAAACGAATTGCTGTATTTTTCTGATTATAACACGTACCTTTCCCCCTCAAAATAGAGGGTGAAAATCTGGGTGCATCTTATACACTGAATACAGCATTTTTGGTCTCCAGAAACCCCACCCCCTTTGCAAAAATGGCCATGCATAGCCTTTAGGAGACTTCCAGAGTGCTCCTGGGGGCTGGGGAGGGCAAAATGAGCGGAAAAATGGGCCACTTTTTGCTTGTTTTGCCCCCCCAGCCGCCCAGGAGCACTCTATAAGTGACCTAAAGGCTATGCATGTCCTTTTTTGACAAAAAATGGGCCTGTTTTAGCGAAAAACGGGCCATTTTGGGGAGGTCTGCAAAGTGCAAAACCTTTTTTTTTTAATTTTGCCTCTTCAAAATCTTGGTGCGTCTTATAGTCCGGTGCGTCTTATACTCCAACAAATACAGTAGTTGTCAAACCCATCACCATATTCATAAAATCACAATACATTTGTGGATCAATACATCAGAGGATCAATTTTCAGAAAACTACCCTCAGACTGCCCAGATAACATAATCTAGGAGGGGAACAAATGATAAAAATATCTAATGCATGAACAATAAAATTCCAAAGAACAATAATTTTCCCCCCCACAAACCACAAGATAGATTTCAGTATAGTATTACATTCAGCAGTTAAGGCACCAGGCTAGAAATAGTGAAAATGTGAGTTCTAGTCCTGTGTTAGGGCCAAAGCCTGTCATTATCTCTTAGCTCTAGAATCAAGGCAATGGCAAACCAACTCTGAAATCTTGCCAAGAAAACGGCAGCGACGTGTCCAAGCAATCATCAGAAAACAAAGACTGACTCATTTTACAGATATAAAAACACTTATACCATAATTGGTCAAGAAGCACAAGTCAAATTAGCTGAGTGGAAGGACCTGAGTAGAACAACCTATAGTCTGATGAGATCTGACTTAGATCCTGGGATGGGCTTGTGGGCTTGGCCCATCTTGCTGATTCCCTTCCTTAGTATTGGCAATTGATGTCAGGGTTACCACTGGTTGCAAAGATGGACACATGTACAAGGCACCATTTCATCCATGCCAAAACTTAAAAAAAGGTAGCACCTAAAGGCAGGTGTTTTGGAACCAGTCTATCCTGCTTTAGGAAATGGAAACTGTAGTCCCTACCATAATCCCTTACCTCAACGACTGGTATGCTGTTAACAGTTCATGCCAAATAATAAAGGACAAAGCGCCAAGTGCTGGAAACACCTGTTTTGAGTTTCCTTGTAGCTGTCAACTAAATAAAACTTGGACAACCCTTCTAATCATCATTCTTGGAACAGGTTTATGTAACAGTCTTTCCACATATCAGAAAACTACAAATAAACTGAATGGAAGATTCATTATTTTCCATATTCCTGAGAGAAGCCAGGTTGCTAAGTAGCTTCTGTGACATGGCTTTCTTCTCTGTGGCTAAATCTTGTCTCCAGGAGTGTGTGAGTAAAATAATCACATTAAGACAATATGATCATACAGTGTACTTCCCATAGTAATCTGTACCTTGTAAGTTTAATACGCTAATTTGGTTGCTCTCTATGCAATATAATTTCACCATCTATACCAGTGATGGTGAACCTATGACACGTGTCAAAAGATGATACACCACAATATTTTGGGTGACATACCAATAGTCATCAACACCCAACTATTATTCACAAAAGAACCCCCCGCTCCAATTCTCACATGATTTGCAAAGGCTGTGGAGATCGTGTGAGAATGGGGTGTGTTCTTGCATGACCCCTGGACCTTCAAAAGTCATGTGGGAGGGAAGTGCTCTCAAGCAGTCTCCAGAACCCCCAAAATCACACAAGATCAGAGGGTGCAGAGGCTACAGAAGAGTCTTCTCCAAAGCTATTTCAAGAACAAAGGCTTCATGTGACCCAGGCCTGCCTCAGGTATGCCACAGGGACCTGTCATCAGAAAGAGAACATTGCCTGAAGGTAAGTGTTTTGCGACATATCCTGGGGATCATACACATGATTGGACTGTAATTTTTAAAAAAATAAATGAATATGTAAAAAATTGTTTCTCTTTTGTTGGCCGTGTGTATGTGTGACAAACTAGCAGAATCAAGTAAGGTATTTTCCAAATTTTTGACATGCCGAGTCCAAAATAATTCACCATTACTGACCTATATTTTAACAGAATAGTTTTAATTTTGTGCAACCTAGCATTTTTTTAATGCAAGGAAATAACTGTGCTGTTCTAGTAAAAATAAAGTGTATATTGGAAACGCTATGTTAAAAAAAAGCAAGGAGCAGGAAAATTGCGGCTGGAACTTAATTATTTTGCAAATAGAAATCATGCTGTACAGATTCAGGCACTGTGATTTGCAAACCACAATTTATACATTTACTTTAATTTTGTCTCAAATTGTATTTACCAGTTTCTTAAGGCAGATTTATAAATGCTTAGAGATCACTTTTGGGCACATTTTTATATTAATGTTAAGATTTCAATAAAGTAACTGACTGAATTACCATGTTATGGTAAATAAAACAATATTTGAAGAGTGTTTTACTACAAAATGTGAACACAGCTTCTTTCTGCCACATCTTTGTAAAAATATCTGAAGACATCTGAACTAACGTCCATTTATGGACTTTAAACATCTGGGGCAGCAGTAAGAGGAAAGGCTGTAAGTCACTGATGGAGCATATAGTTTGCCTGTAGACGCTCTCAGGTTATAGCTCATGTCTTAAGCCAGTTCTTATTGACAATACAGTACTTAGTTAAATAGATCATTTTCATAAACTCCTTTTCAGCATTTGGTCCAAATATGCTGCATGTAATCAAGTCAAATTATAGTATTCTAAAAGGTGTGTACAGAAATGCTGCCAATTGCTAAATCAAATCCACAAATCATCATAATTATTATTTTAAAAACAACTGGATAGCTTGGGAACACTGATAGTACAGAAGTGTGCAGCAGACCTCTTCAATTTCAATTTGGAACTGGAAATGTCTCTGTTCTAATCTATCATCAGTCAACCTGAACTTTATTGCCAAAGAATAGTTGTTGTTCTTCAAGGGACAGAAAGCTTACATTTCCTTAAATCCATCTTGTTATAGTCAAATTGGTGGCTCCAGTTAATTTCCTCATGAAGCAAAAGAGATTACCATTATTGCAAGGAGGATCAAGCAACCCAAAATAGGGGGAAGTCCTCTAGAAGAATAAGATTGTGGCACACATAAGAAGGAAGATTGTGGCACACATCTTAACAGTGTCATATCAGATCATCCAACCTTGAAGATCCTTAGATAGTGGCGCTAGGATGTTGGGAGGAATACAGTATGTATTATTTTGTTCTAGCTACAGATAGAGTTGTGAAGAACTTCAGCTCTTTTTAATTATGTATGATATTACGAACTTTATACTGAAATCATGTGTGCATTTGGTTAGTTGCTCGTTAATTTGGTTAAGACACTGATTTATTGACTGACTTATTGATTATGTGCCATCAAGTCATTTTCTACTTCTGACCACCATAGATAAATTAAAACAAACTTAAAGTTAATCACAACAAAGTACCCGTTTCCCTGAAAATAAGACCTTCCCAGATAATAAGACCAATTAGACTTTTGAGCGCCTGAGCTAAAATAAGCCCTTCTCCCAAAATAATCCCTCCCCGAAAACACTGCAACATAGCAGCAGCCATTAAGTGACCACACTTGCCGCCTCCTGCACCTCAAAAATAATAAGGCCTTCCCAAAAATAAGGCCAAGTGCTTATTGTGGTGGTCAAAAAAAAGTAAGACCCTGTCTTATTTTCACGGAAACACAGTAGATAAAACATAAATTGCTTAAGAAATGTGCTCCTGCATATTATTTAAATAAATAAAAATAACTATTAGTACATTTGATTAATTTAACCCTTCTACAACAATTACATTGTGCAAATTCTAAAGAACTTTAAAATAGTTAACAGCATAAGCTTCTAATATTCTGGCTACCTATGCCAAACATTTTGACATTAATCCAGCATTCATCTACCCTTCCTGCTATTTCATGCCATGTGGAAAGTGCAACTTCTGTAAAAATTCTTCTTTCCACATAACAATTTGACTTTATATGTAATAGGAAGCTATTCCCATTCGTTTTCACAAATTAATCACCTACTAGGAATTAATAAGCAGGAACATTCTCCAATTATCTGAGCTTTAGAACTCTGTAGAGGGCTAATGAATAACCAAATATATGCAAATGTAACATTTATACTGAAATAAGAATATTATTTCTGTGGAAGAATTGTGAATCTGTACCAAAACATATGAGTATCTTCCTCAACCTGGCACTTACAGATGTGCTGAAGTAAAACTCCAACAGCCTGAGCCAGTGCAGCTAATGTTTCTTTCAACATTTGTGTGGGTGCATATACTGAAGAAAATCGCTTTAGGTTTAGCTTCAGAAATGAGTATTATTCGGTGATTCAGAGCACTGAAGCAGAGCCAATTACTGGAAGCAAAATCTTTAGGTCTATTACCAATAGGAAATTCCATACATTAATAGCATGTCTTTCAGTTCCAGATTTCTCAACACTGTTTTGGCATAAGCAATTTATAATTAAGAAGAAAGCTACAAATTGAAGAGCTGCGGAATCAAGCAAATTGATCAAAGCCAAGGACTGATCTATAAAATGTGACCTGAGACAGAGAGAAGATGAAAACCAAGCGTTCACAAGCATACTCCCTTAACCCAAGGAGTAAAACACTGTTCTAGTTTCCCCAAGATAAAACTTTTTGCAAAGGAAGTTTGTTTTTCTCTCTTATCATCAGGAATTCAGTGTTTTGGGAAAACTCCAGTTGTCAACATCTAATCAGAAATACCCAAAGCAACTTATTTGTGAACAATAGCTGTTAGTAGAAAACAATGTGCAAAGCTGCTTCCCCCCCCCCCCACACACACAGTTGCACACTCTGAGATAGTATTAATTAGATGGACCCAATTTAGGAGAATGTTTCTTGTGACTTGATTGTCATACAGAATGCTAAGCTTCAGACATCATATTAAGCTCTTCTTTGTTTTACACTTTGGTTTGTCAATGAATTAAAATTATGCCTGAACCAAGACACTATAATATAGTTTACTCAAAACTACTATACAATGGTCTGGTTCAGACGTAACCTTATTTCATGGGCAAACTGATCGTATTATGGCTTAAAGCAATACAGGAATCCAAAAACAACTTATACAGGACTTCCTACAACAGTAAACTCATTCCCACATAATAAACGTTCCTCAACAGTCCTACACAAGTTTTGGGAAAGCTTCCAAGAACAATTAATCTAGCACCTAAGCTGTTGTAAAATAAGATTAATAAAACTGCAGTATACTGCTTTTTCCCCTCTGCAGCAGCAGTCACAGAAAAATTTGCAAAGAATATCTCATCCTGGCTTGGCCTAAAACACAATTCTAAATCTGAAAACTACCATATTTTTTGGAGTATAAGACGCACCGGAGTATAAGATGCATCAAGGTTTTGAAGAGGCAAATTACAAAAAAAAGTAGGTAGGTAGGTAGAGGGAGAGAGAGGGAGAGGGAGAGAAAGAAAGAGAAATACGAAAGGTAAGTAGATAAAGGGAGAGAGAGAGAGGGGGGGAGGGAGGGAGAGAGAGAGAGAGAGAGAGAGAGAGAAATACAGTAGGTAGATAAGGAGAGAGAGAGTAGGTAGGTAGGTAAGTAGGTAAAGGGATATATAGAGAGAGAAATAGAGAGGGAGAGAGAAATACAGTAGGGAGGGAGGGAGAGTGTCTGTGTAGGTAGGTAGATAAAAGGAGAGAGAGAGAAATACAGTAAGTAGGGAGGGTGTGTGTGTGTGTAGTCAGGTAGGTAGAAGGAGAGAGAGAGAGAGAGAGAGAAAGGGAGAAATACAGTAGGTAGGTAGAGAGAGAGAGAGATTAGGTAGGTAGGTTGATGTTCTCAGGTGTATTTATTTATGTCCTGCAGAAGGAAATCGCAGATAAACCTTAAAACTTCGTTTCTGCTTGCACAGAAAAAGTTAAAGAGCCTTCCGAAAGGTGGGGGGGGGGAGCCTTTGCACTCGGCAAACTTCCAAAACAGCCCATTTCTCCGTGAAAATGAGGCTGTTTTTTTAAAAATAAAAAGCATAAGTAGCCTTCGGGGGGCTTGCAGAGTGCTCCTGGGGGGGGGGTGAAAAATGAGCAAAACCCCCGCCTCGTTTACCCAGGAGACTAGGCACTCCATAAGACTGGGCACAGCCAGTTTGGTGAAGGGGGCGGGGTTCCAGGAGGGGTTTTTTGCGCTTTGCATACTTCCTCCAAACTGCTCTTTCTCCGCAAAAATGGGGCCGATTTTCTTCAAATAAAAATCATGACTAGCTTTGGGGGGGGGCCTGCTGAGGGGGGGGCAAAAAACTGCCCCATTTATCGCAAAAATGGGTCATTTTGGGGTCAAATAAATTGCATGCATAGTCCTAAGGAGGCTTATAGAGTGCTGCTGGGGGCTGGGGAAGGGGGAAATGGCCCGTTTGAGGCTAATTTCTGCCCTCCCCAGCCCCCAGGAGCTCTCTGGAAGCCTCCACAAGACTTGGCACAGCCAGTTTGGTGAAGGGTGGGGTTCCAGGAGGCAAAAAATGCTGTATTCGATGTATAAGACGCACCCAGATTTTCAGCCTTTTTTAAGAGGAAAAAAGGTGCGTCTTATACTCCGAAAAATATGGTAACCAATATGAAGAATGCAAGGCCTGAACATAAACGTCATTTCCCTCTGCAAAATGGACCTGTCTTTCTATATGCAATATTTTTTTAATAAATTCAGAATCCAAAGTCAGTGTGTGTGTGTGTGTGTGTGTGTGTGTGTAATTGTTTTCACAACATCCTGTTAGGGCCCCATTAAGGGAGGAGACATACTGTTTCCTTTTCTGCCTTTCGGCTCATCACCAGAGACCATCTAGACCAGGGGTTCCCAAACTTGGCAACTTGAAGACTTATAAGTCTTCAAGTTGCCAAGTTTGGGAACCCCTGATCTAGACAGAAAGCCAAGAGTTCCGTTGTGTAAATTTTTTAGATATGTGCGTTAGTTTTATGAGCTGATCAATAAATAAATCAGAGAGACCAGGATAGATCTATTTCGAGCTTATTAGCTGTCATCAGCTGGCCATACCCTTACTGGGATTTGAACCGGGGCCGTATTACATGCTAGGCCAAAGCCTTAGCTACTGAGCCACCAGGTTCTCTTCCTGATCAGCTGAGACAGGAGGGTAAGTATATGGTTGTGTCACAACACCCTGTTAAGCCCCAATTAAGGGAGGCAGCATACTGCTTTCCTTTTCTGCCTTTTGGCTCATCACCAGAGACCATCTAGACAGAAAGCTATGAGTTCTGTTGTGTGGTTTTTTTAATATGTTTGTGTCAGGTTTTTTAGCTGATCAATAAATAAATTACATGCTTCTGCCTAGCATGTAATACAGCCCCGGTTCAAATCCAGTAAGGGTATGGCTAGCTGATGAGAGTTAAAAAGCTCGAAATAGATCTATCCTATCTCCCTGATTTATTTATTGATCAGCTCATAAAACTAACACACACACACACACACACACACACACACACATATTAGTTTTATGAGCTGATCAATAATTGGGGCCCTAACAGGGTGTTGTAGAATAATTATATATAGGTCTTTGGTCTTAGGTCTTAGAATTCTACGCGGGAGAAAACCCGAACAACCAAAGACCTACATTCAAACACCCGCGAAAACCTCAGAAAACAAATATATATATATGTGTGTGTGTGTGTGTGTGTGTGTGTGTGTTAGTTTTTTATGAGCTGATCAATAAATTAAATTAGAGAGAGACCAGGATAGATCTATTTCGAGCTTATTAGCTCTCATCAGCTGGCCATACCCTTTACTGGGATTCGAACCGGGGCTGTGTTGCATGCCAGGCAAGGAGCCTAGCATTTGAGCCAAGCCGGTTCCCCTTATTGCATCAACTGAGACAGGGTATATTAGTATAGGTAATTGTTTCACAACAACCTGTTATTAGGCCCCAATTAAGGGAGGAGACATACTGTTTCCTTTCCTGCCTTTCAGTTCATCACCAGAGACCATCTAGACAGCAAGCCACGAATTACGTTGTGTAATTTTTTAGATATGTGTGTTAGTTTTTTAGGAGCTGATCAATAAATTAAATTAGAGAGAGACCAGGATAGATCTATTTATATATATATTTGTTTCCACAACACCCTGTTAAGGCCCCAATTAAGGGAGGAAGCAATTGATCAGCTCAAAAACGTAACATACATACATACATACATACATACATACATACATACATACATACATACCTCAAAAGCAGCCCTTTAGGATACAGAATAAACATTTTCCTTTCTTGCCTTTGGGGAATATTACACAATGTTTTGATAAATAACAAATCAATATTTACCTAATTATATTTTGTTTATATTAAAGCTAGAGTTGAAGATATTCTTTGTGTTACATTTTTCAAATAAAAAAAGTTTCTTACCTCAGCTTTTTCAAGCCAGAGTAATTTTATTACCTATCCCCAAAGCAGTAAATTAATTTTTCAATGTTATCCGAAGTTGCCTTGTCAACAACTGGCACCTATCCAAGGAATAATTTTCTATACCATAAGAATTTTCTGCCAAAGTGTCTCAGTTATTAGTCTATTGTGATTACTAAAACATTTCTAATCTGCCTAGCCTCTTCTACTGTGCTATGCAAAATTTTCTACCATCCCCAATAATCAAGGGTCAGTTTTCCAAAATGTATTTATTCTTTTATTTTATTAAGAAGCTTTATGATGCCCAACAATAAAAATTTTAAAAAATCAATACAAATTTCCAAGTTAATAATTGCTATAGGTCAGAAGGGACAAAATCAAGGCCCAGGGGCCGGATCCAGCCTGTAGGGAGCTTTGGCCCAGGGGCCACCCAGGAAGCAGCGAAAGACTGGCCCCTGGTGCCTCTGCTAGTGAAAAGGGAAATCCATTTTCACTGGCAGAGCTGTGCAGGAGGTCGTCACAGCTGAAAAAAGAGCTCAGGAGCCTGTTTTCTCTGAGTACTTGGGCCACCTGACACGTGGGATAGCTCTCAATGAAATCGAGTTTGACATCCCTGCTATAGGTAGAGTATCCTAAATCCAAAGGGATGTTAAAACTACACGGTTTTACAGTAGTTGCTTGTGGAAGTCTAACAGAACTGTACCACATCTGGAGGAACTGTGTTCCAAAGAGTTGGGGCTTAAGATGGGAAAAAAAATCTGTTGCCTAAACTGTTGTGGATGCATTTCTTGGAGACATTTTCCAGATGACCGAACCAGGCAGGCAAATTCATTTCTGACAATCATTGTTCTGACAATCAAAAAAGGGCTCTAAAGGTAATGACCAGCACTTTGGCGATTAAAGATATTTTGTTCCAAAGAAACCTGCATGCCAAGATATTTGTTCAGTTCATGGTTAGACCAAAGGTATCAGAATGTGAATAATAACCAAAAATATGAGTGCAGCTTATATGCAGAACCCCCCCATAGAAATATTCAAGGGCTAAAAGGTTCAACAAAAGGTAAATTTTCAGGTTCAGAATCTGGGACCCTCTGACTTTTTTTTTTTTAACAAGACCTACATTGAAGAATCAAAACAGCAGTGTATTAATATCATAAATACAAAGAGCGGTGTATTGGTGGACAAGTCTAGCGTTAAAAACTATTTTTTAAGTTTTCTAGCCAAGGCAGCTTCTTTAATCTGTGTTTCTATCCTAGGGCTGAGTAATTGAGCTGAGCCCTGAAATGACACTTAAACCCCAAGAAAAGAAATCCTGAAGCTACAGCAGCTGTTGCAGTTCAAGTTCACCAGATGCAAGAGATCTGGAGAGGCAATCAACCTTGTTTCTAGGCCCTGCTTTTCTTTGGCTCCTCACTTCCACTCCTGCATGAAGAGCACAGAGCAGGGGTCTCCAACCTTGGCAATTTTAGGACTTGTGGACTTCAATTCCCAGAATTCCCCAGCCAGCTTTGATGGCCTGTCTTAAAGTTGTCATGGTTGGAGACCTCTGGCATAGGTCTGAGCTTTATTTTCATTGAGTTTACAAACCAAAACATTGCCTATATATTTATAATGCTAATTCCTTCCATTTCACTCTAGACATATATAAATAGGCAAAAAGAAAAAAGAAAAAAAGAAAAAGCACCATAAAATCCAAAATGTATATGCATGTTTCTTATCTCAAAATAGAAAGCAGATTGAAATAACAGCAGAATTTGGAAGGTGAATGGCAACAGAAAAGCATTTTGCACCAGTTGCGCCCCTTTCTAGATCGTGACGCCCTATGCACAGTCACTCAAGCCCTCATCATTTCCCGCCTGGACTACTGTAACACTCTCTACATGGGGCTTCCCTTGAGGTGCACCCGGTCCCGGAGGCTCCAGCTAGTCCAGAATGCAGCCGCGCGGGAGATCTTGGGAGTCTCACGATACTCCCATGTAACTCCTCTCCTGCGCGAGCTGCACTGGCTGCCTGTGGCTTTCCGGGTGTGCTTCAAGGTGTTAGCAACCATCTTTAAAGCGCTCCATGGCATGTATCCTGGTTACTTGCGGGACCGCCTCCTACCACATACCTCCCTTCGACCTGTCCGCTCCCACAGGGAGGGCCTCCTCAGGGTGCCGTCTGCCGGACAATGCCGGCTGGCGGCCCCCAGGGGAAGAGCCTTCTCTGTGGCAGGCCCCACCCTCTGGAATGACCTGCCCCCCGACCTTCGTACAATCACGGACCTGCGCCTCTTCCGCCGGATATTAAAAACACACTTGTTTCATGCGGCCGGCCTGGCATAGTTTTTAGAGTCTTTAGTAAGGGTTTTAAATCTAATTTTAGCACGGGGTGTTAAATTTAATCTATTTTTATTCTATTTTTACTGTATTTTTTGTTACTGCTTTTACTACTTCCTGTGCATTGCCCTGAGTCCCATCAGGGAGATAGGGCAGTATATAAATGCAATAAAACTAAACTAAACTAAAACATTTTGTCTATTCTCAGGGGCAACTGCAAGCATTAGGCTAGTAACCAGGAGACAGTAAGTTCTAGTTCTGCCTTAGGAATGAAACCAGCTGGGTGACTTTCAGCTAATCACTTTGTCTCCCTTTAGGAACAAAAAGAGGTCAGAGAAAGGTAGATGAACTCAAGTATCGCAGCAATGGATGCACCATTGGAAGTCCGGAAAAACCAGTTTGGTGTTCCTTCTAGAGAAAATCAATATTGACTTAATAGCATATAATCATAATTATGTTTAAGATTATACCTTCACATACAGATGACATCTATATATGGGTAGGTAGTAAGTTTTTTGGTCTATGTTTGAGTGAAGCTTGTACTTTTTAATAATGCTTAAGTAGCCATTGTACAAATACTTTAGCACTTATTTATTTAGAAACAGCAATCTATGATCAACTTTGTTAGTTTTTTCATGTTTTGAATACTAAGAAACAGACTTCATTCATGACTAAAGAAGTGCTATGAACAAGCAACCCCTGGCTACCATTAATTTAAGCCAAGTAGCTAGACAAAGTTCACATTATCTCCAGATATTGGATATCTTCTGTTATCTAGTCCAACATTAGCTACAACGTACAATGAATGACTAATAAAGGATGACACCAACTGTTCTACCGTTGTCTTTCTCTACCATGTTTCAAATAAGTTGGCTTTACAGATGCCAAGCAATTATTTAAATGCAGCTTATTTAAATCATTACATACCAGGTCAACAATTCTACTAACCATGGGTAATTCAAATTTAACCAGCATTAGATGGATTTTATAACAAAACAATCAAGCAAATAGTATACAAATAAGACAATGTTGCCACTAAATAAACAATATTTTCTAAATTATAATGGCATTGAAAAGAGCAACTTATAATCAGTCCTGGCACTTACAATCACTGTAGCAGACTTATCAAAATTGACAACTGGCATGCATTTCATTGGTTGTAGCATTCTGTGGTCATGTGATAAATATTTGCTATCTTCTCACTTTCTGATAAGCAAAGTCAATGGGGAAAGCTGGATTTGCTTAACAATGACATGATTCACAACAACTGCAGTAATTTGCTTAACAATGATGTCAAAAAGGTCATAAAATTGGGAGGAGTCACTTAACCACTTTGCTTAGCAATGGAAATTATGATCCCAACTGATGTTGTAAATCAAGGACTATCACTGTACCTTAATAATACCTACCCTGTTTCCCTGAAAATAAGCCCTCCCCGAAAATGTTGCAACACAGCAGCAGCCATGAGGTGACCACGCTCGCTGCCTCCTGTACCTCAAAAATAATAAGACCTCCATGAAAATAAGGCCAAACGCTTATTTTAGGGTTCAAAAGAAAATAAGACCCTGTCTTATTTTTGGGGAAATGCATCATCATAAATATAATCCAAGACTTTTTACAATGTCTCAGAACAGAATAAAGTCTAGGCATCTTGCCATTTGTTAAAATCCTGTTGTCCTCTAAAACATTGCTACTGAAATCATCAGTCCAATTGCTGACCTAGCAATAAAAGCCACCTGTAGTTCATGACATTCTGTTCTCACCATGAGCCAATGTTTCAAGCTTTCTGAGAATCAACAGAAGGAAGCAATGGCTGGGTTTATATAGCATGCTAAGCCATAGTTTGCTTAATATGATTAAATGAATAAACTATAGTTGGTTGTGTTAACATCATATGTTGATTAAACCAAACAAATCACATCTCGACATAGCATATGTATAAACTAAGTCACAGTGTTTGTTCCAGACACAAATCATGGGGGGAGTAATTATTCCTTTGTCTTGGTAGAGAGAAGACACAGAACGTATAATCTCCATTAACACCTACATTGTTCCAAGAGTCAATAGAAAAAAACAGTATTTCTGATTACAGGATGTGTGTGTGTGTGTGTGTCTGTATGCATGGATAGATAGATAAAAAGAGATATGTTTGTAATTTAAACTCATATAACACTATTTTCTCAGCATATAAAACACAGTAATTGCAAGGCCATGAGCTCCCAGCCAAAAGGCTGCAAATTAAGTTCTGGCAAGCAATCTTTGTGGCACAAAACACGATGAGCAACATCTTCAGAAATACAAACTGTTGTATCCTATGACAAACATTCCCCTTTCCTTCTATTTGTTCCCCAGCCAGGGAGGGGCCATTCAGCGTCCACGTGTGCTTTGCTTTCCAAGTCAACTCCTTCTTCTCCATTCTTCACCTCTAACAGCTCTGCACATATGTGCATCTGGAACAGGACCCAGCTGTTCTTCCTCCTCACTCATATCAGTCTCCAAAGGCAGTTGCCTCTCCGGTGGCTGGGAAATGTCGGACAGCCCTGGCTCTATCTCTGTGTCTGATGCAGAGCATTCATCAGAGCCTTCCCCAGACTCCAGAACTGTCCCGAGTTCCTCCTCAACCTCATTGTCCGAGTCCGCTACCAGCTCTGCTGGCAGCCAGTGGGACACAACACAAGTAGTCAAAAATTAGTTTTACTGGCCAGTTGTTACACAATATATATTGAACCATCAAGGGTTTTTTATTCTTAATTATGTGTCAGGCACAAACAACCAGACGCACACATGTAGAGCTCAAGTTAACTACTCTATCGTATTATGCTTACAATACAGGTATTTTTTCAGACTACTTGCCTTCTCTTGGGAACAGATAGACAAGGTTCCATGGAGCTTAAGGATGGATCTTTTGCAGCTGTGCAATGATTCATGGCTAATCTCCCTGCTTGAGTCCTCATCCCTGCCTGGCTAGGCGTTTCCCAACACTTTGTAACAGAATCATTTTATTTTTCTAATTACACTATACTGTGTAATTACATTAAACAGTTGCATTGAAATAAAGGAAACAAAGGAAAAGATTGGAATGGATTTTTATGTCAAAGACACATAGGTGCAATCCTTGTTTTGAAATAAACCATGAAATTAGATTACCTTCTTTCTTTACAGTGAATATATGTACGCTATGGCCCTGTGTTTTCTTCTTCTAGTGACTCTTATGGGAAGAATGAAAGAAGCTGAGCATGTTTTGGTGATGTACCACAGAGTACAATTTAGAATGCCATTTTAATAACCTTGTATATCTTGTGTTTCTATAGCATAAATCTACAGAAATATACATATCTATCTATGAACGCACAAGCAAAAGAATGGGAAGAAGATGGAATGGGAAGCAGCCTAATTGGGGAAGACAGATTTCACATAAGGTAGCAAGGAGACTCTTTACATTTGTCTACCAGTTGATGAAGCAGAAAACATGGTTTCACAAAGTACAGGTCAGCAAAATTGTGTTGTTGCAGTAGCTTAGTGGCTAAGTAGCTGAACCTGTTGATCAGAAAGGTCAACAGTTCAGCGGTTCAAATCCCTAGCACCGTGGAACAGAGTGAGCTCCCGTTACATGTCCGAGCTTCTGCCAACCTAGCAGTTCGAAAGCATGTAAAAATGCAAGTAGAAAAATAGGAACCACCTTTGGTGGGAAGGTAACAGGTTCCATGCAACTTCAGCATTTAGTCATGCCGGCCACATGACCATGAAGATGCCCTCTAGAGTCAGGAATGACTAGCACATATGTGTGAGGGGAACCTTTACATTTATCTGGGAGATATGACAAGTCACGTTCTTCATGACTCCAAAGTTCTTTTTAAAATTTTTCTTCTGGGATTAACTAGCATTAAAAGCTTGGTTTCAGCTGTCCCAGATTAATGTGGAAATCAGACTGTGCATGTTGAAGTGCTTGTTGAAGCACTATTCACACTATATATATAAAACTTTTTCGAAATAAACTATAAGTACAACTCTCATCCTTCAAAGGTTAAATTGGTAATTGGAAGGGGGGGTAAATATAAATGGATTTACTGTACAATCACTGCAAAAACTATTCAAAGTCACTTATTTATAACCTTGTTTTGTTTTATTTTCTTTCTTACTTATTCACTATCTTTTATTTTCTTTCTTTCTTTGCTCATATTTCCATTGTTTTTATCTTATGAAGTGTTTCTCTGATAAAAATTAAATTTTGAAAAGTTAAATTGGGAGACCTCACATCACCAAATATAGACTAAATCATTATTCTATTACAATATTGTACATTTGCTCATACATAAATAGCTACTCAGAGTAAACTGGAGAAGCTGTTTAGCTGAGAATAGAGGGTTCCATGCACCTTAGGCGTTTAGTCATGCCGGCCACATGCCCACAGAGACATCTTTGGATAGCGCTGGCTCTTTGGCTTTGAAACGGAGATGAGCACCTCCCCCTATAGTCAGGAACTACTAGCACATATATGCTTTTACTTTAACCTAGAAGGGCAGGATTTAGTCTTCCAATTGTGGTTGCAGCAAAAGAAAAGGTGCTGCAAATACCCTTTTGGATTCAAGGAAAACTCCTTTCAGCAACTGTGGCTTTCCTTAACCTCAACAGCAACTTTGGTTAAATATTTTTTCTTTTCCTGACCTTGACAGGAGAGGAATAGATCAAACTTCACCTCCCCACTTCCAGAGTATAAAACATTCATTTTTACATTCACTTGCAAAAGCTTTCATTACCACTGAACTATCTCATGGTTTGGTTTGGTTTTCCAAGTGACAGCCAGGCAAGTAGCTTTACAGATGCTGACTTTATTTTTATTTTTATTTTAAAAACTATCAATATAAAGTTAATGGATTGTTTTCTAATCCAAACTAGAGTTAATAAATATGTTCAGCATAAGGGCAGCAAATGCAATTTCCTTTTCGTTGCAGTCAGGTTGGCAATTTAATTGGATTGAATGGTAAATATAAGACTTCATTTATTCAGACTGGAATTTTTAGAAAGCTAAGTTGGCAAAAAGTTTTGTGTGGGTTTGTAGAGGTTATTTAGTTTATGTTTTGCATATCTGAAATGTTATAGCAATTGTTAAATATGTCAGAGCAATGAATAAAGATACTAGTGCAGTGGCCCCAAACCTTTTTAGTACCATAAAAGAAAAATTTCCCACAGACCGGGGAATAGGGGAGGGGAGGAAATATGATTTCACTTTCACTCACTTTTCTGCCGCTCAACTCCAGGCGGTTCCTAACATGACCTGGAGTTTTGAGACCCTTGTGCTAATGGAAAGAACACATTTGCTTTTAAGCATGCACAGAAAGGGGCTTGGATTTCTTCCTCCTAAGTTTTGTCTATGGATATTCTTGATCATCCAGGTCAAGGCTGACTGAAAGGTGCTTTTTGCAAAAGGCAACTGAACTGTCTTGGGTTTTTTTCTTTGAAAATGTTTCACTTCTCATCCAAGAAGCTTCTTCAATTCTTCAGAATCAAAGAGGAAAACAAACGAAGTCCAGTTGCCTTTTGCAAAAACACCTTGGGGTCCTAATATTATTAGCAAACTAGCAAAAATACCTTGGGGTCCTAATATTATTAGCAAACTAGCTGTACCCGGCCACGCGTAGGAGTTAAATGGCCAACCATTCTGTGTGTAGATGTACACCTGCACACACAAACACGAACAGAAAACCACGGTATAACCCCCAACCTGCCTACTGTATTTCTCCCTCTCTCTCTCTATCCCTCTACCTACCTACCTACCCACTGTATTTTTCCCTCTATCTTTATCCCTCTACCTACCTACCTACCTACTGTATTTTCCCTCTCTCTCTCTCCCCCTCTACCTATCTACCTACCTACTGTATTTTCCCCTATCTCTCTCTATCCCCTACCTACCCTACCTACTGTATTTTTCCCTCTCTCTATATATATATCCTTCTACCTACCTATCTACCTACTGTATTTTTCCCTCTCTCTCTCCCCCTCTACCTATCTACCTACCTACTGTATTTTCCCCTATCACTCTCTATCCCCCTACCTACCTACCTACCTACTGTATTTTCCCCTCTCTCTATATATTTCCCTCTACCTACCTACCATTCAGCCTCCTGGGACCAAAAATGGACCACCTGGGAGTGTGCTACCCCCCCCCCCCATGGCTAGTTTTGGGCCTAGTAGGCATCCATACAGCTTCCTGGCACCAAAAATGGGCTACCTGGGAGTGTACTACCCTCTGTGCCTTGTTTTGAGCCTAGTATGCCTCCATGCAGTGTGGAACATTAAAGGCTCATTCGGTTGCTGAGGAAACGACCGTTGGCAATGTGAGTGGCATGTGTGTGACATATCATAAGAAGCAGTGGGATGGGAGGAGCTACAGGGAGGTGAAAACCTGAGAAGTGCGTACCTTTTATGTTTGTGATGCTTGCACATGACACATGTGTGCCAGCCACACAAAATGTACGTATGATTGCATCGGACGTCCTTGGGAACATTGTGTGAAAATTTGGTGCCGATCGGTGCAGTACTTTCTGAGATTAGCGGCTTTGCACAAACTATTTTACATTTTTATTTATATAGTTTATTAAGAAATGGGCGTAACTAGATAATTCTCCAACATTCCTTCCAAGGGCGAGCTTCAAAAATTTCAGCAACAGGTTCTCTGCCCAGTTACTTGGTGGGCATGGCCATGGTGGGTGTGGCCTAGTTGGCCTCCTGCACAACCGGGGGAGGGGCATTTTGGCCTTCCCCAGGCTCCAGAGGCTTTCCTTGAGCTTCTGGGAGGATGAAAACTGCCTCCCCCAGGTTCTGGAGGCCCTCCAGAGACCAGAATCAGACTCATTTCTGGCCTTCTATAACTTCCAGGAGGCCTGTTTTCCCCCCTTCCCGAGCCTCTGCATAGGCCATACACTGACCTCGCATCCAAAACGGGCTGCGTAGAGACTCCTGGGCAGGGTGGGCGGGACAGAGCCAGTCAGGGTTGGGATTTGGAAGTTCTCCAAACTGGCCATAACATTATTTCTCCTGAACCCATAGCAGCCCACCCGATTCCTTCCAATTATTGCATTTCATGATTCAAATTCAAAGGTGCATAACCAGAGGCACTAGGTCTGCATAGCAACCCCTTTAGTGCAGCTGTAGAAAGCCCTCATGAATTCAACTTTTAAGGAGATAAAAGAGGAAAAAAATAAGCACATGAAGAATAATCATTATATTTGAATCTTTACCAAGTAACATTTAATTATATGCTGTCAAGAATCACATTAAGATTGGGTAGCCATATACAGTTCGTAAATTGACAAATGATATTACCTGTTTAATTTATTTTAATTTAATGTACTTTTAAAAATATATATATATTCTGCTTGCTCATTTTTTGTCTTGCCCCTCTGCTCCCAAACACGCTTTGTGGGAAATTCTCTTGAATGCCATTTAAAGACCAACTCCTCAATTCAAGAAGTTAATTTAAGTTAAGTTAAGTTAAGTTGATAAGTTAAAAATCAAGAATTTACTTTCAGCATTAGCCACTTTGTCACTGAGAAGGGCAAAATTAGGGAGATTTCCATTATCAAATATTGGGGGAGAGGGGTGCCAAGTTTTTTGGCTCATAACATTCTTCTAATATAGAATTTCAATGCTAGAAAAAAACTATTTAAAAAATAGCTCGAAACTGTAGAGTGAAAGAAGTAGAATGGGAATACAATTAATCAATGACAAATATTAATTACCCCATTGGATAGGGAATTATCAACAGCATTTTGGTGAATAAAAAGCTTTTGAGAAGCCTTTCATTTTTTTTAGAAAATTAGACCTAGCTAATGCTATTTGAATATATGAACCTACAGTAAATATACATTTAGGCAAACATTTTTCCTCAACATATGCCTAAGTGGTTTTTAAAATAAAATAAAAGACAAGCAGCCTATTACTTCAGTTATTCTGGTATTTTTCATGACAGGAAAACTGGAAGAAAATGCAGTAGAGAGATAAGAGAGTTGTAGTTCAATTTTTCAAGAGGAGATAAATTGGTCTGCCAAATCTGAAGTAAATCGTGTTACCACGACTTAGGGTTTGGCTTGACATTAAAGCTTTACAGAGCAATATTATTCCCCAGGGATATCTGCTGAAGGATGGGGGCGAGAAAAGGTGTTAAAATCTGCCTGATGTGGATGCAGCATTACAATTATGGCCTAGGGCAGGACCTTGATGCAATGCCACACCCATCATCTTCCAGATCCTTAACTCTCTGCTAATGCTTCTGTTAATCCCTGTCCCTCTGTTGAAAATGGTGGAGAAAAAAATACCTACCTGCAAACCAGCTTCGCAGTCATTTTTATTTTTGAAGGTTGGGTTGGGCTAGTGAAGACTTTGCTTCTTATAGTCCTCTCGTGTTCCTAACTTGTTAGTTTCATAACATAGCCCTTAAGTATGTCAGTCTCTCCTTGATTTCATTAGGAAAGAAGGACAGAAAACAGCTGCGAGCAATAAATCAGAGAGACGTGTATTCCCTGATTTTTCTTTCTTTCTATCCCAGGTGCTTAAGACTGTTCTGCCAGTCTTTGTTCTTAGGATCTCTTGAGTCGTCTGGATGGAAATTCAGGAAGTTACTATCTCAATACATCTGAAAAATGGCAGGTTGATGTAGGCTGCTTCGATACACTCTATTATTCTTCCTGTTATTCTGGAAGCATAAAGACAGGTTTTCACAAACAGGACACCCTCCGGGTATGTTAGGACTGCCAACTTCCTATATGCCTAGCCAACCTGGCCTCTAGTAACCCCAACTTCTGGAGCACTGGGTTGGGACAGATCTGTATAGCAGAGTTGAGATTTGGTTGTTGGTCTTTCACTTTCATGGTCTGCATTTTTCTGGGAGCATGAATGTCGCTATCATTTGTGCTAAATTATACTCTAAATATGGTTTATGAGTTACAATGACTTTACAGGACAGGATAAGTCCTATCCAAAACTGTCTATTTCAACAATGACAAAGTGTACAGAACTTCCAAAGGAAATCCAGATATTTTGGCTTCCCTCTTTCTGTGTTCATTAGTACCGCAAACAACCCTAATTCTGAAACCATCAAACTCGGAAGTGCTTTATGACTATATTGTTTGGAAAGCATCTCCTGTTGGCAAAAGTCATTTTTTATACTAAATAGCCTAAGTAAGAAAGAATAGTTCATGCCTAAGTAAACCCATGTGAAATTATTAATAAAGAATGAACCATTTTGCCCAATATTCACAGTGATTTATTCATTTCAATTACTTTATACTATCTGGCCTAGAGATTTCAGTGCAAAATATCTTTGGCTAACACATTCCAACTCTTAGAAAAAGAAAAGTTACCATCATCCAGTAAGGTTATATGTGACATGAGCCAGTATCCTTCCTCGTCATAGCAGATCATAGCATTTGCTTTGCAAGATATTTATTAAAGTGCAAAATCGTTTGTTAAATTGTTTCTACTAATAGCTTGTCTGCAATTACTGGTGAGCCTGAAGGGCATGGGGTAAAAGCTGATGGAGAAATCATCAGCAGTTATAACCAAAGCACAGCAGTCAGCTCATAGAAATTCACCCTTCATGTTTTGCAAATTGAGATGTTAGAAAAAAGACTTCTATCTGTCTTAATTTAGATTAGGAATAGGAAACTAGCTTTTGTCAGATGGTTTTCATTAGCCCCAATTACCATGGTTGGGCTGGGTTTTTGTTCTTGTTAGTGGTGTGTGTGTGTCTGTGTGTATGCATCCGTGTGCACCCCCACACACACCCCATTCAAGTCAGTTTTTTACTTTTTTGGACAAGTCACTACAGTTTTCTTGGCAAGGCTTTTCAGAAGTGGCCTACCATTTCCTTCTTCATAGGACAGAGAAAGAACGATGGGTGCAGTGTTGCCTAGCAGTCCTAACCTTTACACTAAGTGAAATTCTCATACATTCATACATTAAAAACCCTCCCTTTTTACGACCCTGTAATCCCTTAATTTGGGGTAGTCAGGGCAAATGGATGGAGCTGAGCATTTACTGGCCAGATACCCTTCCTGACTCGATGTGGAATTCACAGCAGATATTTTTTTCTTTGTGCCCTAGGAGAAAGAAACCACTGCTGCAACTGGGACTGAACTCTCAACCTTCTGAGTAGGAGGCAAGTATCTTATAGGCCACTATGCCACTCTTTTCATACATACATGTATACATACATACATACATACATGGAAAGATAAAATTGGAAGATAAAAATAGAGAGATGAAGCATATTACAGTGACTTGTAATGATAAGTGTAAAACACTCTCATTTCACTAAAAAGTGTTTCATAATGAAGTAATTAACTTTTCTATATAATTAACTTCTCACATTTTCTATAATCAAAAGAGACTCACACTTGAAAACTTAATATACATCACTTTTATATGTGAAAAAAAATTTAAAATGGGCAAAGCTATTGGACTACTTAAAAATGCAAATGTAGTCTAAAGATCATATCAAGTTGTTTGAGAATATTCAAAGATCTATCAGGGAATTAAAACAAAACAAAGAAAGGTCTCCAGGCACCTACTTTCTGACACATTTGACAATCTACAATATCTGAGAGAAATTCTTCATCCTTAACTCATAATTCAAAGCCTTGGATAGTTGTTCCTGCATTTGTTTTGACCATCAGATACTAAGAGTCTGAACAGATGACACTGCTCTGACAGGTCTCTGATGAGAAGCCAGGAACATTAAAGAAAGCAAAATGGGGCAAAGCCAACACATCTTGAATCATTCTCATAAAGATCTGCTCCTTAGATGACTTCTCAGGGGAAAAGGAATTCAGACATTGCATGCCATTAGATTAAAATTAGACTTTATATGCTTTCAGCTATACATGTATATATTAAGTAACTGGTGAGAGATTTAACTTTCTAGTGAAACTGGGTGTACAAATAAGGAGCCATAAAGGCATTCAGGGTATTTTTGAAAAACATAGCATCTCATAGAGCCATAAAGTGGAGTCAACTGACAGCAGTAAAGAAAATCAGGTCACTCATCAAAAACCATTAACAGACCCAAAATTGCTTCTAAGTGAAAATGGGATTCAATCACGTTATGATGGCACAAAGTGAGTTTACAGACAGACATTAGGTTTCAGTTCAGACAAGGCACAAAGAATCATTCAGCAATACTTTTATTTGCTGAAATACAGCCAGGGAAACTGATCACAATACAGTAGTACAATTATCATGCAGATATAAAGTACAGAAGCAACATGATCAGCACCAGAGCCAAATACAAACATCCTGTATCACTAAGATTCAATAAAGCAGAGTATCAAACTGTTTTGATGTAGCTGGCAAATATTAAGGAAATAGACTATTTCTTTTATAAGTGGAACAACCGTTCATATTGCAGACAATCAGGGAAATATATATAACTGGTACCATAGGCAAAGAATCCATAGTACCAAAGAATCCAAAGAAAAATCAGTTTTCTAAATAAAGAAACCTTGTTTAAAATGAGCCAGCTGGATCGAGAACTTGAAGAAGGGAAAACTGTTCATCATATAGAGTGACTTCAGCAACAGCCTCTATATATGGTTAATTGTCTGTCGTTTTGTTTAACACTCTTATTCACAACACATGAGTGTCCTTCTCTAATGCCAATCAAATGCAACATTTACTTTTCACAAAAGATGTCACAAGGTAGGAAGGGACCTTAAGATCATTCAATCCCTCCCCATGTTGAAAGAGAGCCTTTGTGCAGAATCTCATTAACCCATCTCAACAACCGTTTTAAATATTTTATCAAGCTGCTACAAAACAGAGCATCAGGCCGAGAAGATATTCCTTTGTTTGTATAACTCCGATGAACTTAGGAATATTGGCACTTACACAACCAAAAGGGTGTTGCCTGTATCTGAGGAAGAGGTAGCGTGGGAGAATCTCAAGGTTTGAAGAGTTGTAGGGAAAAGGTCTGTGGGGAAAAACGACCTATATGAATGGATAGAATAAAAATAATCCATCAGGGTTGAGCACATTTCTTAAGGATGTAAACAGGGATGAAGTGGAAATCCTGGATATCTAAACAAGGAATGTTCCACATACATTAAGTGGTAGATTTAACTTCCATTTGTTTGGTTTGTGTAGTTCATATTCTTCTGCCTTATCCCAGATATTCAGAATAGATTTAAAAAACCCAAGTCTATGGATTGGTTATTGCCATTTATTTCACAATACAGGTAATCCTCGATTTACAGCATTTCATTTAGTGACTGTTCACAGTTACAACAGCGCTGAGTTACGATCATTTTCACACAACCATTGCAACATCCCCATAGTCACATGATCAAAATTCAGATGCTTGTAATAATGCTGTAAGTAATATTGATGATCATTACTTACCTCCTGCATTAAACAAATAATCTCAAGGTAGCTAGGATTTGTATATAGGATGATGGGAATTTCAAAACAGAGCAAAGAAACATAAGCATAATAAACAAATAAAAATAAAAATACCAGGAACAGTTCATTTGTGGAGCCTGGCTTCAGAAGAATATGGGATGCACATGCGACATAGAAGAGTTACAAAAGATAAAAGTCCTAATCGTAACTGGGACTTACCACATCAGATCTCTTAGGAAATATCCACAGCATTCAGATGCTTCTAAATCCAGCACTGTGCACCTAAAACTTGGGCAGAAGGAACAATTGTTAAGAAACTTTTATTATATGTTCAGGTCACTGGCAAACAAAGCATTCAGATTAATAAAACTCTAAACTAAAACACTACTCAGACATTATTTCTGAAATACTAAAAAGGAGCTCTGAGAAGGATATGTGCATTCATGTTTTCATTCTTCTGCTAATCCGTGAAGAAGGTTGGAGCATGGGAGGGTTCAGCACGTGCTATATGAATCAGAGGTGAGGATGTTATGGATAAAAGTTACAGATGTCACTTTTTTATGCCCATCTTTAGCCATGATGGTTGATGCTGCTGCAGGATAACCATCAGGAATACCCAGCCAACTACAAATTTCTTGATCCTGCTTAAACCTGCGCATAATATCCATCTCTTGATGAACATCCCTATAAAGGACTAAAGGTTCCCCTATACCAGTGGTCAGCAAACCGCGGCTCGTGAGCCACAAGCGGCTCTTTAGCCCCTCGAGTGCCGCTCTTCCTCCACCCTCGTCAACAGCGGGACTCCTTGGGCTCTGGAGACACGCTCTGGCTACCCCATGGCCAAGGAGGCAGCCGTAGCCTCCCCAGCCAGCATGCCGGCCACTCGTCTGCTTCCCAGGGGCTGAAGGGGCTCCGTGGGGGGGGGGGAACTGCCGCCGGTGGGTGAGCCAGCAGGCAGGGCGGACGGGCAGGCAGGGCGTTGCAGCAGCGCCCAGCAACATTCCCTGCCCACCCACTTCGCTGGCTCACCCACCGGTAGCCAGTTCCCTCCCTCCCCCTGCGGAGTCCCTTCAGCCCCTGGGAAGCAGACGAATGGCTGGCATGCTGGCTGGGGAGGCTACCGGAGCGCTTCCCCGGGGCTGAAGAGGCTCCGCGGGGGGGGGGGGGGACTGGTGGCCGATGAGCCTGATAGGCAGAAGCCACACATAGGACGGAGACAAAATATCCCCAGAATGTAAAAGAGAATATATTTACAGAATGTACAGGCCATAGATTTACAGTAAGTTGCACAGTCCTGGCTTTGCCCAGGCAAGAATCCAAATGCTCAGAAATCCAATTAAATTTGAGTTTCTTTTCTGTCCTTGCTTGGAGATGGCTTTACTGACTCCTGGATTGCCTTTGGCTGCTCTTTCATAGCTTTTGTCTCTGGGACATGCCGGCCACTCATCTGCTTCCCAACGGCTGAAGAGACTCCCGGGGAGGGGGAGGAGAGATAGACAGAGAGAGACAGGGAGGGAGGGAATCATGACAGACACACAGAGTACACAGAGAGAGAAAGAGATGGTGAGGGAGGGAGGGAGGGAGGGAGACAGAGAATGACAGAGGGAGGGATTGAATCGGAGACAGAGGGAGGGAATCAGAGTGACAGACACACAGAGAGAGACAGAGAGGGAGGAGAGAAAGATTCACAGAGACACAGAATGAGTGATTAAGTGAGTGAATGAGAGACAGACAGACAGACACACACACAGTGACAGATGGGCGGAGGGAGGAGAGAGAGACAGATACAGAGAGACAGACAGACAGACAGAGACAGAAAGAAAAAGAAAGATAAAGAAACTTATGACCACAATTGAGTCCAAAATTTTCGTTGCTAAGCAAGACCGTTGTTAAGTGAGTTTCACCACATTTTCCAAGTTGGCCACGCCCACCCGGTCACATGACCACTGAGCCACTCCCACAAAATAGGCCACACCTTCTGGCTCTCAAAATAAATTTCAATCGTTGTATTGTTGATATTTGGCTCTGTTGACTAATGAGTTTGCCGACCACTGCCCTATACAGTCATGACCAACTCAAGGGGGTAAGGTGCTCATTTGGCAGGAACCTAGCAGTAAGTAACTGGAACTCAACCTGTCATGTGGCACTTGTCTCTCAAACCCGAGCTATAAGCTTTCCAGCTGACAAGCCCAACATCTCAACTTCTGAGACATCCATTCCTATGGAAGATGCTAAATAAATTTACTTGTATTTTGAGCTGCCAACCAATAAAAATGTTCCTTCAAGGCATCACAACACCACTTCTGAACATTAAAATTCAGCACCCTATATGAATTATATTAATCAAAGATGCTGTTTATTTTTTTTGTTCATCTATTCCGGTTTTGCTACTGGAAGAAGCATATGAATCACTACTACCAACAATGAATAATATAAAAATGTTAGTGCCAAAGATGTCTCTATACTGCTACTCTTTTTTCTCTCTTTCTTGTTTGGTAAAAGGAAAGCAAGGAAAAAAATGAATGACCCTTTCCTTAACAGTTCTTCTGTTCAGATTTCTCAGAATTATTTGCTTTGTTGTTGTTAGTTGCAAAGTCATGTCCGACCCATTGTGACCCCATGGACAACATTCCTCAAGGTCTTCTTGTCTTCTACCATCCCCCAAGAGTCCATTTAAGCTCACGCCTACTACTTCAGTGACTCCATCCAGCCACCTCATTCTCTATTGTCCCGTTCTTCTTTTGCCCTCAATCTTTTCCAGCATTAGAATCTTCTCCAGTGAGTCCTTTCTTCTCATTAGATGGCCAAAGTATTTGTGTTTCATTTTCAGGATCTTGCCTTCTAAAGAGCAGTCAGGGTGTATCTTCTCTAGAATTGACTGGTTTGATTGACTTGCAGTCCAAGGGACTCAAAGGAGTCTTCTCCAGCACCATAGTTCAAATACCTCAATTCTTTGGCACTCAGCCTTTCTTATGATCCAACCTTTACAGCCATAAATTGCAACTGGGAAAACCATAGCCTTGACATACGCACTTTTGTTGGCACGTATATTTGCCTATGATGCATTCTAAATGTAAAAGTTTGGAATACTGCAGGTTGCTGCCTTGGTGTCTGTAGAGAGACCACCCGTTATTGCTCAAGTGTCACCAAATTCATGTCAGCTCTTAATGATTACATAAATCTGATTTTCTCTAGAAATAGAGAGAATAAGGCAAAAAATTATGAGTTGTCCTTTTCATTCAGCTCTCTAAGCATCTGACTCCCCAAACAGCTTCTTTCCATTGCTGTTGCATTTAAAGGTCATCAAAGGTTGATGATAATGGGTTATTTGAGAGAAGTGGGACCTCTTCTAGCTTCCAAAGTTTTAGCAGGCAATTGTCTTTACATCACCAAGTACCTATCTTTATAACCATTAGAGTTGGAAAGTGTTGCTTTAAAAAAAATTAAAAAATTAAAAAAAAGTTTCCCCCAAAAAAGCTAAATTCTTCCCCCAAAAGAAGATAAGGGGATTATGAAGCTTTGTGTTTAAGTTCCAGCTAACTTCTGAAAAGGCTTAAAATATATTTTCACAACTGGTTCATGTAGCCAAAGCCTATGTATTTTTTTAAAATTTATATTTATATCCCGCCCTTCTCCACAGAGGACCCATATATATAAAAGTTACATTACTTTCAGAGGAGTTTATTCATTAGTTGCCATGTGTAGGATAATCTTTGGAAGTAAAATACTACAATCCTATGACATTTCCTTGAAAACAACACCATCAAATTCAATTAGGTTAGTTCCAAGGCAAACATGGAAATGTATTTGTAGTTTCAGATTGGGTAAATGCATCATGTTGAGCAACTTTTCCTCAGCCTTATATTGTCTTAATCAGTGTTTCTGATCAACTCCCAGAATTCCCAAGCCAGACACTTATCTTAAAGCTGCCAAGTTTGAGAAGCACTGATCTAGATATATTGAATTGCAACTCTCAATATGTCAAGTCAGCTGTTGATTCTTGGGGTTGTAATTCCAATCTGGGAAGTACCAAATGGGGAAACCTATAGTAAGCCATAAATTAAATTAATCAGATTTTATTGAATAAGCTACAATTACTGGATACATACACCATACTAAGCCATAAACCATTCTCGACAGATATCAGTGGCTGGGTTTATGTAATCTACAAAATCATATTACAGCCCTGTGCATGAACTCAATTTGAATTTGAAATAGATTTCTAGTAAATAGAGATGTGAAAAAAGAGATTTAAGTCAAATCTAACAAGGACGCACACATACATTTTATTGATTTTATTATTGCCAAAAAATTCAGTGGTGTTTATCAAAATGATATGAAGAGGCAAACATGGCTATAAATCTACAGTATATTGAACTGTATCATGTAAAAATATGAGCTCACCATATGTTGAATGTTTAGCTCTTTAAACTAATTCAGTTGGGATTTTTTTAAAAAAAGAATAATTTGCATAATGCAGGCAGTACTTCTCCAAATAAGACACAGCCCATATTTCTGAAGTTCTGCACTTTTAATATGATTTCACTTTTGTATGCAACAATGAGCAGATGCACATAAGTCTTAAACACCTGAAGCAACCGAGTATGCAAATATATTTTTCATTGGCTTGTTCTTGAAAAATGTCATAGTTAGGGGGGAAAAACAACCTATAAAAAAGAAAAATGCCAGAGTTGCAGGCTGTTAGTTGCTCTTTCAAATGATATTTAGTTTTGGAAATGGTTTCATGAATGATAGTGACTAGTTGCAGTTGAGTCTGAGCTAAATTCAAAATAAAATTGAAAGGCACAAAGCAGGAAGTTCAGTCAGAAAGCCATCTAAGCTTTTGCTATGACTTTCTGATAATGGAAACTATGCAAAGTAATACAATACCAAAAATAGGTATGAAGAAAAGAAACTGCTCTCATATTCTAAATTAGTGCAACATAATTAACATCTAGCTTTAACCTACTTGATATATAAGAACTGAACTAGATACAGTTGCAAAAAAAAAAAACCAACTCGTTGGGTTTTCACCAAATTCTCTGCAATTCTGCCAAAGTGAATGAAGTATTTTTGTTGACCAAACCTAGAGTGATGACATGATAGTTTCACTAAATACCTCTCACCTGCTCTAAATATGCAACTGACATTAAGGGAATTATTGCTGTGTAGAGAAAAATTTAAATCAATCAATTTCATATTCAAAAGTGGAGTTACACTGAACATTATGAGATTAATCTAGATTATGGAGATTGAGATTCGAAAATATATTATGGATATTGATCAATAATAGTTTTAACCTGGATTTTTCACTCACAAATGTCTAATTCTGAAGGTGATAGAGATATATTGAAGAGAGAAATTATTTCCAAACTTTTATTATTTTTACATATAGTAATACATTTAACATGGTGAGTGGAAAACCTATTGTTTGGATTTGCATTATAATATTGTAACAAAATTAACCAAATGGTCTAGGTCAGGGGTCTGCAAAGTCGGCTCTTTTAAGACTGGTGGACTTCAACTCCCAGAGTTCCCCAGCCAGCATAGCTGGCTGGGGAACTCTGGGAGTTGAAGTCCACCAGTCTTAAAAGAGCCGACTTTGCAGACCCCTGGTCTAGGTTCACACAACACGGTAAGTCAATAACCAAGACTGATACATCTGTAATCACCTTTAATGTATTGCGTGAATGTATCCAGGGTTTACAATCACCAGGTTAACCCAATAGATTCACAGATGTTAATCTGTGAGTAAATTCACATATGTTAAACCAGAAGAAAATAAACTACTGTATTTTTCGGAGTATAAGATGCACCTTTTTTCCTCTAAAAAGAGGCTGAAAATCTGGGTGCGTCTTATACATCGAATGCAGCATTTTTTTTGCCTCCTGGAACCCCGCCCCCTTCACCAAACTGGCTGTGCCTAGCCTTATGGAGGCTTCCAAAGAGCTCCTGGGGGCTGGGGAGGGCAGAAATTAGTCTAAAATGGGCCGTTTTTTGCCCCCCCCAGCCCCCTGCAGCATTCTATAAGCCTCCATAGAGCTATGCATGCAATTTATTTGACACAAAAATGGCCCGTTTTCGTGATAAATGGGCCGTTTTTTTGTTCATTTTTGACCTATCCCCCCACCCCCTAGGAGCACTCTGCAAGCCCCCCAAGGCTAGTCATGCTTTTTATTTGAAAATAAACGGCCCCATTTTTGCAGAGAAATGGGCAGTTTTGGGGAGGTTTGCAGACTGCAAAAACACTTTCTATTTCCTTTTGGAAGCTCTTTAACTGTTTCTTTGCCATTTCTGTGTGATTTCCTTCTCCAGGACATGGATAAATGCACCTAGAAACATCAACCTACCTACCTACTTTCTCTCTCTCCCTACCAACCTACTGTATTTCTCTCTCTCTCTCTCCTTCTACCTACCTACCTACACACACTCTCTGTCCCTACCTACCTACTGTATTTTTCTCTCTTTCTATTTCTGTCTCTATCCCTCTACCTACCTATCTACACACTCTCTCTCCCTACATACCTACTGTATTTCTCTATCTCTATTTCTCTCTCTATCCTTCTACCTACCTATACACATTCTCTCTCTCTCCCTACCTACCTGCTGTATTTCTCTATATCTATTTCTCTCTCTATTCCTTCATCTACCTTCCTACCTACCTACTCTCTCTCTCTACCTACTGTATTTCTCTATCTCTATCTATTTCTCTCTCTATTCCTTTATCTACCTTCCTACCTACCTACCTACCTACCTACCTACTCTCTCTCTCCCTACCTACCTACTGTATTTCTCTTTCTCTCCCTCTCTATCCCTCTATTTACCTACCTACTTTTTTTGTAATTTGCCTCTTCAAAACCTTGGTGCTTCTTATACTTATAAGTTGTAGATAATTATGCACAAAATATTCAATTACTATGAGTCAGAATTTAACTTGAGCAGGCTGCATTACATACTTACACTAACCACAATGCTGTTTCTATAAGTGCTTATATTGGCCTACATACAAACAGAACACTTGAATAATCAGCTATGATCATTCAATTTCCCATGTTATCTTACACCTTACTCACCCTACTATCACTTTACACTTGGTGGAGAAAGTAATTCTTTCTCAGCAATTACAAATAAACTGAACATGTTATCACACAAAAACTTTACTTCTCATCTTATTTAAAAGGCAGTAGCATTATATAAAGCCAGCAGGTCATCCCAAATTCCTAAATGTTCATTTTTTAAACAACAGTCTTAAAATTAAACGGGAGGTGGGATTACAAGTTTCAATTTACCTTCCTTTTCCTTTTGTCCAGCCTACCTCAACTACTTCCCAGCCTATCCTTTACACCAGTATTTTTCAACCTCTGCAACTTTTAAGATACATGTCCAGCATTGAGAATTTTGGGAGTTGACATCCACCTATCTTAAAGTTGATAAGGTTGAGAAACAGTTTAAACAAATGGATACTAGTCCCATTTGCTTGTTAAGGGGCGAGGGGCATAGGAAAACAACCATCAGTCTAACAAACCTCCACACTGTCTAACCTTTCAGCCTAACAAACCTCCACACTAACTGACTTCCATCTGGTTATGGTTAAAAAGAGGCAGTGGCTACATGTACCACAGATAGCAGAAGAGCATCAGGAAATAACTGATATATATTCATCCAGAGGTGGCAGAAAAGCAGAAGTGAGTAATAATGTATGTGATAGCGGCAGAAATACGCACATGCGGGTGCATTTACACTTCACTTTCCCACACCTTTATGGGGTAAGCCATCCATTGCACCGTGACTCCCCACAAGTAGGGAAAGGCAAGGGTAAAATGCACGTATGGAGAAGCAACATTGTTGATGGAGGCTTGCATAAAAAGATCTGGGCTCATCCTAGTGATTATGCATCTGTGTTCAATGCAAAGCTTGCTTTCAGATAGAGGTTACTCTTTTAATTTCTTAAACAGTGAAACGATTCCTTTGCACTTCGGTTGTCAGAACTTGCATTCTTCATCTTCTTCCTTGCAAAGCTGGGCTTCGCTTAAACTAGCTTTAAACCCGAGCCCCATTAAACAAGCTCACTCCCTAACGTCCGAAGCCAAAAATAAAAGGCAGAGGCAGCTCTAACCCAGTACATTGTAGCCCCCCTTCCTCCTCCTCTTCCTCCTCACTTGACAGTGGTCGGTGAAAGGAGCGGTCGGACATTTTTCCCTCCGTCCGCTCCTTCACGAACACCTGAACGGAGCTCAAATTAGCACAATCACGCCCAAATTACCTGAGTAATTTAAGATTGGGGGGGGAGACAAACAAACTCCACGCCTCAATGTTTCTTGATTCGCCTTTGCTTAAACTTCATGAATGGAAAAAGCCCTGGAAGGGTTGTTTTTAAAGAAATAAAAAAAATTGGAGGAACAGCAACAAGCACACATAAAAGAACCTCTACATACAGGAGGCGATGTTAGAATTTTGCTCTGGATCTTCCACCGAGTAAAAAACCCGAAAGGTCTCGCAGCTTCACCCCACTTGTCTCATTCCCTTCCAGCCACCTTCAGCCCCTTGGAGATTTCCGCCCTGGCGAAGCACCGCACCTCCAAATGCTGCCGCGGGCTTCAAATGGAAGAGACTCCCGCACGCGCCGCCGGCTCCGTTCGCCTCCCGGGACCCACCGCGGAGCTCCGTTCCTCTCACACACCCCACCGAGCGACTCACCGGGACTCGCCGAGGACCAGCAGCCTTCCCCAACGAGCTCAGCAACCCGCTCGGCGTCGAAGCCAAGCGAACGCGGTGGGGGACCGGCTATTCCCCGCTCTCGGGACCAGCGGCGACGGGCGACGGGCAGCTGCCCGCGAACGCTACCAACCCCATCCGTTTCCTCGGGGAGCCTGGAGAAGCGGCTCGCCCGGCGCTGAAGCTCGGATGAAGTGAGGGGAGGAGCTCTCGGCGCGGAGCAGCCAGCCTGGGAATCTGGGCCACGCCCACCTCCCCCTCCGAGGCGGAGCTTTGGGAGTTGAGGAGGCGAAGCGGGGCGCCCGGGTCAGGAAAGGTATTGGGGGGGGGGGGGTGCTGACTCGAAACGGAGGAGGGCGGTGGGAGGCTAAAGTGGGCAGACTCAGGCTGCGCTAGAGAGAGAGAGAGAAGAAAATACCTCGGAATGAAATGCAGCTGACAGATGTGCTGGCAAAAACCAGTCCCATAGCGACTGTCCCCGAAACAAACGCATTGTAAATTTATCTATTTCTGAAATTTGCATCCTGCCTTTTGTTAAGGAATTCAAGGCACATTGCTCTATAAAGCCCTAGTAAGGCCACACCTAGAGTACTGCATCCAGTTTTGGTCACCACACTATAAAAACGATGTGGAGACTCTAGGAAAAAGTGCAGAGAAGAACAACCAGGATGATTAGGGGACTGGAGGCTAAAACATGAAAAATGGTTACAGGGATTGGGCATGGCTAGTCTAGTGAAGAGAAGGACCAGGGGAGACATGATAGCAATGGTCCAATATTTGAGGGGCTGTCACAGAGAGGAGGAGGTCAAGCTATTTTCCAAAGCACCTGAAGGCCAGACAAGGAATAATGGATGGAGACTGACCAAGGAGAGATTCAACCTAGAAGTAAGGAGGAACTTTCTGACAATGAGAACGATCAACCAATGGAACAGAAGTTGCCTTCAGAAGTTGTGGGAGGTTCATCACTTGAGACTTTCAAGAAGAGATTGGACTGCCATTTGTCAGAAATGATGTTGCGTTTCCTGTTGAGCAGGGTGGGGGGAGTTGGACTAGATGACCCTACCAACTCTATTAAGCTGATTGATTGAATACCACACACACACAGACACACAGACACACGCACATGAGCAACCACCATTTTGTCTATGGAGTTTCTCAGTCATCCAGGTCATGGTTGTCCCAAAGGTGCTTTTTTCAAGTGGCAACTGGATTTTCTGTTTTTCTTGGAAGATGTTTCGCTTCTCATCCAAGAAGCTTTTTTCCCACCACCCAGTCAGAGTTGAAGAAGTTTCTTGGATGAGAAGCAAAATGTCTTCAAAGGAAAAACCAGAAAGACCAGTTGCCTCTTGAAAAAGCACCTTTGGAACACCTTTGGAAGTTTATTGGGCCAAGAAAAAAGAACAGCTGGAAGTCCCCCAATGGGTTTCTAGGGCTAAGGATGGAGTTAACTCAGTCTGGATCTTGTTGGGAGTGCTGCAGCCAACTTTTGGGTCTGCTTAGCTTATTGAATGATTTACAACTGCCATAGTGAAAGATCAAACATGGCTTATACTGCACAATAGCTGGTTTCATAGAATGCAGAAGCGGGCAACCAAACAAGGTGTTCTATGGTTAGGAAAATATATAAACTCAATCATAGGTTGATGATTTTCTTGCAGATTTTTCATTACCAAACTAGGTAACATCATCAGGGCACTGATGTTCAATAATGAAATGTCTGCACGAAAACTACCAAGCTCAGACAGCACCAGGGACTCCACAGTTCAACCCTGAGCTACAGATTATTCTATGGAAAAACTCAGTCATAGCTTGCACCCTCCACCCTTATATTTCTGACTCAAATAATTGCATAAGTGATATGGAGTGGGGAGGAGGGAGATAAATATATCTTTCAAAAAGTAGCTCATCCTCCATAGTTCTTCCCCCACACCTTTTTTGTATGTATCTGCAGTACACCACAGTGATGACATATGCATCAAGAGATCAGGCAAATGGCATAATTAGGCACTTGTGTCATGCCATCTGGGTTAAATGTATAAATTGCCTCATGATTCATATTGTTTGCCCCTCACAGGCATTTGTGTCCTTTTTCAACAGTTTCTTGAAGAAAGTCACCGTTCCCATACACATCATAGAAAGTGTTCACATGGCATGGGTAACTATGGTTATTTAAACTCTAGTCTAATGAGTTTATATGGTACACTGAAGTATACATATCTACAAACTGGTTTGTATATTACCTGCTAGGCTAATATGTGACTGTCTTAACATGCAGCTGATATATCAGGCAAACATAATTTCTACATAAAAGATTGAGTTCCAAAAAGGAAAAGAGAACTCTGTTGCCTTGATCAGGATATTGAGAAATTAACTCATCCTGACACAGTCATTCTAATAAACTGGATCAAAGCAGAGAACATATAAGACCCTTTAATAGGGTTTCCCCCCCCCCCCCAGAAGTGATCTCTATTATTTTTTAGTATTATTTTGCAAACCTACAATTTTGGAAGTCACTGAATCCAATCTGCTCATTCTGATGGGATTTTTAATAACATACATCATAGCAGTAATATCGTTCTGAATCTCATTCAGTGTTATTTTAATTAGTTGAGGTAAAATAGTAAAAATTTCAGAAAGTAACAGTTCACATTTTAATCAATATTTACTACTAAATTGTAATAAAAACAACATTGTCTACAAAAACTACATGCTCTTGAGAACTGGTAACTGCTTTCACTAAATGTTTAGATTATTTACAGGAAGGATGTTCAAGTTATCATTCTATCTTAGAACTGTAGCTCTATGCTTACTATAATAATTCTGCCAGTAGTGTAAATCTTACATTGTTCATATGTATTACAAGATAACTAAATAACTTTTAAAAAAATACATATTAACTATGGACACTAATTTTGGTGATCAGATAGGGGAAGTAACTGCCTTCAGAAGTTGTGGGAGCTTCACCACTGGAGGTTTTCAAGAAGAGACTGGACTGCTATCTGCCAGAAATGGAGTAGGGTCTCCTGCTTAGGTGGAGGGTTGGACTAGATGACCTACAAGGTTCCTTCCAACTCTGTTATTATGTTATCTGTTATCTTCCTGAAGACTGGGAAAAAGCAGCCAAATCAACCTTTCTTATATAAAGAATATTTGATAACCAGACATTATTTGCCCTTACATGCATTTGGGTTAGTGATCAGGAAGAACTATTAGTTGTAGACAGGAATAAGGCTATATTCACCTTATATATTACACTGTTTTTAACTGAAAAATAGCTTGCTAAATTAACCACTTGCCTGGTTTTGTGCAACACAATGAACCATATATTAACTATATTAGCTGCATTTTGCAAAACTCACTGAGGCACAACACAGTCAATCAGTACAACTCAAGTTGCTGGTTCATTAACACTATTTCATCCTTCTAGTTTGTTGAACAATTTCATTGCCTTTCCATGAATTAATGACTCAAAGAAGCAACAAAGTCATTTTGAGACACTGATTAATCAAAACCAAAAGGTCTTTGTTGAAAAGTACTCTGTTTTAACCAGGGGATTCTGTTGCCACTGTTTTAATCAAAGCCTATACATGCTGTGAAAAGCCATATCACTTCTTTCTGTAATGCCTTTCAGGTTTCATTAACATAGGGGTCATAGCTTTAAGCACAATTGACAAATATATGGATTAAAGCAGCAGGACTATTGTTCAAGTCCACTAGTTGTTTATTGCTTATTAGATTCCTTATACTGTAAATGTTCATCTCTAGACATATTGTAAATGCTCTGGGACCTCTGGAACGTATGTAGGTCTTCAGCATCTTGGTAGGTCTTTTTTTCCATTCTGGCCTGCTACTAATAATTCTTTTTTTTCCCTCAAAAAAAGAGTAACTAGGTTTAAATGGGTTAAATTAATAATAGTTTTCTCAATTAGCCCAGGTTTTCAGGTTCAAAACAGAGAACATTAAACACTAAAAGTATATTTGCACGGCACTACAGTCTGAAACGTGGTTGGCAAATAGAAGCAGTACAGGCAGGATTTTGAGGAAATTTATACTGTATTCTATTGTTGTACTTACTTCAGACCTAAATGACAAAGAGGCATGCACAATAGGAACACTGGTTGCATTTATTGACATGCTTACCCATGATTAACCCATGCTTTACCCTAACTAACTTATTTTGGGATGTCGTCTAACATTGTCTAACATCATCTTTAAAGCGCTCCATGGCTCGGGACCTAGCTATCTGCAGGATCGGATCCTGCCCCATACATCCTCACGGCCGATTCGCTCCCACAGAGAGGGGCTTCTCCGGGTGCCGTCCACTAGACTGTGTCAGCGGGCGACACCCAGGGGAAGGGCTCTCTCTGTGGCGGGCCCGGCCCTCTGGAACGACCTTCCCCCCGATATTAGGACGACCACGGACCTCCGCTCCTTCCGTCTCAAATTGAAAACTTACTTTTTCCGTCTGGCCGGCTTGGGATAGCCTCCCTGTCCTGGGGTTTTAGGGTAATTTTAATTATTTGTAGTGTTAAGGGGTTTTAGGGACAGTTTTTAGTTTTTATAGATGTTTTTAGCGCAGGATTTGTTTAATTGTGATTTTAAATTATGTATTCTGTTTGTGTTTATTGTTTTTTAATTTTCCTGTGCCCCGCCTCGAGTCCCTCTGGGGAGAGAGAGCGGGCTACAAATAAAATTTATTATTATTATTTATTATTATTATTATTATTATTATTATTATTATCTTAAACCACACATTAACATCACAAACTAGTTCACCCAATGATTTTTAGATCTAGATATATATGGTTGGCTGCTATAATTAAGGTTGTATTGTGTGAATATAGTCATTTTTAAAAAATGCTAGAGATAGATATTACATGTATTCAAACAGATTAACCCTACCTTATAAAGTATTAAAAGTATAACAGGTGTAGTTTAGTCCTTGTAAGACTTGCTGTTCCTGCTAAAATTCCATTTCGCACATAGTAACTATTAAAGTTTACAATGCTACCTTTTGTTTTGATTCTAGTAAATCTGTTTTGAGTGTTATGTTCTTGAAGCTAGCTATGAAATCAGTATTTCTGAGGAAGGAAAAATTATTAACCTAAATTGATATACTTTAAAAACCTATCTTTGTTGGATGTGAGCACAAAAAGTCAAGTATAAATCTCAGGAGAAGGAAAAATCTGGCACAGAATTGTGACCTAGATGGAGAAAGACATAGCTACAAAGCCAAGTGTTAAGTTTTAGAATATATATATTTGAAAATTTAGATAAACTGCTTAACAAAAAATATTGAAACTACTCAGGAGAAACTACTTTTGAAGTCAATGAAACAATTTTGAATAATTGCAATAATTGCACTGATATCAACATGCATAAAATATGGATTAGTTAAATATGATTTCCTGAATTTCCTTGGTCTGATTTCAATGAGGATCTCACATGCTTTTTAAAAACCTGGGATGTGATCATTATGTTAAGAATACCAAATTCCACTGCCTTTAGTCCTCTAACTCTAAAGGAAGAATGAGTACCTTGAACATTGCCTTATTTTTGTAATGGATTGGATGCAAGAGAAGAGAATAAAATTAAACCCAGAGAAAATGGAGATACTGTTGGCAAGGAGAAAATTGGATTCTAGGTTTAAGTTGAACGCTAGTTTGGATACCGTTTGTAGTTTGGGAATGCTTTTTTGACCCCAGCTCTGACTAGATTTCAGGTAAATGGGTATGATAAGGAGTGCATTTGCACAACTACAGCTCATAGCCAATTGCAACTTTTTGGGACAGTTATTCATGTATTGGTTGTGATCTGTCTTGACTGTCCCAATGCTAATTGGTGCAAATAATCGGAATTACATATTTTAAAAGATGTGCACTTACTGCCAATTGCCTACCAGCCACAATTTAAAGTATTGATGTTGATTTTTGAAATGATAGAGATAAGATCTCTTAAATGTTTATATAAACAGAAAAGCAAAATATAAATTTAATTAAATACCATTTTACTTATCAAAGCTGCCAAATTTTTGTTTCAAAATAAAATGAATAAATATATAGAAGCTTCTCCCGTTTCTTGGTATTATTTCTTCCTAGTTTCTGATCTTCCATTATCTTTACAAACAAACCGTTTCTTGGGATTATCTACTGTGGGACTTACTTTTGAGTAGTAGCGCACAGTCACATTTTATTATGTTTCTCCTTTGACCTCAGGTGACTTAAGACTTCATGTGACTGTTGTAATAAGGATGTACCTCTGAAATGTGCAAAGATGAATAAAAAGAAGATACTCATGTTCAGTTTTAAAGCCATTTGAATCAAAAGTTGATTTATTGCTCTAAAAAGAAACTTAGATGTACACATCGTATTGTCAGATTAGATTACTTGTGATATGTTTTATCAAAAACCTATATGTAAATATCAGGAATTTCATTCTGGGTAGAATTTATTATTTCACGTTCATAGTGTATGTGTGTGTTCATGTGTTTTTTTAAATATGGCTCCATCTTATAATTAAATTGATTAAATGCCAATATGACAAGACATTTATGTGTTAAAAAACTATGTTTAAGATATAGAGATTACTTATTTTCAGCTTCAACTGACAGCTGTATCATGAATCAAGATACATCGTTTTACTGCAAATGTCATTTTAATTAACTTCTTCAGTTTTGTACAACTTAAAATTCTCCCCAGCTGGGAGAGTTATTTCATATATATGGAAAATAAGATTACGAATATTAAAGTGGCATAAGGCCATATTGGTTAGAATACCTCAAATTGCACCTCCATAGAGATGAGGTCACTAGAGACAGACTGTTGTATTTGTATATTAGAAACATTGATTAGATTTGAGGTTTTGATCTAAGCTTTTACCAAGAATAACTGAGATTGCCTTGGTGAATAATTTACAGAAACTGGATGGGAAAATTTTAGCCTCAATTGTGCTGGACTTTTTCATAATAATCAGTGCTATTAAAACTGGCATATGTCTGAGAAAATATTAAGACTCGGCCTAGGGGCAACAGATCCTTTGTATTTTTCCTGTCCAGCCATGCCCAGAAAGTAATGAAGAGCTATAGGCCTATCCAGAGTTTCATCTTATCTCTTATGCTGCTCAACATCTGCAGGAAACTGGTAGAGGAAGGATGTTATCTAGATTGAGATGCTATCAGGATGTTGATGGCACCCAGCTGTACTGCTAGCTAGTATCTAATTCCAAGAAAGCAACGTGTATTCCAGATGAATGAAAAGCAGCTGAACTTGAATCATGACAACACAGAGGAGCTATTGGTCAGTAGAAAATTGGACTTTCAGTTCAGCTTGTTGAAAATGGAGTTGAATCTTCCTCAGTTAGTAAGACTACAGTATAGGAAGGATTGTTCAACCTCAGCTAAATTCCAGTTGTTCTAACTGTTAATAGTTTAGCATTCTTTAGTACCATATTTGGCTGCTACTGGCTTCGTGGCATGTCTGAATGGAAAGGCAGGATATAAATAAAATGTACTATTAAAATAATAGTTTGCTAACTAAATCACAAGGGTTGAATCCACAAAGCTTGCTAAGTTCAAAGTAAACAAACCAGTTATCTTAGCAAACCTATACACCCATGGGTTATAATATTGATTCTGGGAAACTATATTTGTTTTTTCTCACTTTCATAAAATCCGGTCTTTCAAGCAGCAGGTTCTTGAAAAGGTACTCTTTACCAGATCTCTTCTAGAAGGCTTTATAAATTAAATCAAAGCCTACTTTCCTGCAGGAACAAGTTGGTTATTCCTTGAAAAATATCACATTCTCTTTTTATTTTGGAGGAGGGATAATATATGCCACCCATTTTCTTGCTTTGGTAAAGGCTATCAATTGATTAGAACAGTGATGGTGAAACTTTTAGACACCAAGTGCCTAAACTCTGCGGGCGGGCGGACCCAAACTTCAAGGTGCACATGTACAACAGAGACCCGAAGACCAACTGGCCGCCGGGTGGTAGGGCATCCCAACACCAGCAGCTCTGCAAGAGATGAGATCTTTTTCTTTTGTGAGCTTCTGTTTTGCTGTTTGTAGGGAAACTTTTGTTTCCCTGCAAACGATGGTGAGAAACACCACAGAGAAACGCGGTGGCGCTGAGCTGGGGCAATGGTGCCCACAGAGAGGGCCATAGGTTCACCATCATGGGATTAGAAGACACAAATAGTCCTTGACTAACAACCACAATTGAGCCCAACATTTCTGTTGCTGAGAGACAGTTATGTGAATTTGACCCCTTTTTACAATCTTTCTTGCCATAGTTGTTAAGTGAAACCCTGCAGTTGTTAAGTTAGTGACAAGGTTGTTAAGTGAATCTGGCTTCCCCCATTGAGTTTGCTTGTCAGAAGATGATCACATAACCCCTGCACGATGCAACCAAAATCATGAATATGAGCCAGTTACCAAGCATCAGAATTTTGATCACAAGAGTTGTATGAAAAATGATCATGTCACTTTTTTCAGTGCCGTCACTAAATGAAAGGTTGTAAATTGAGGATTACATGTGTAGTCTTAGCTTGCTAGTTACAGCAGTTTATATGTAAACATCAACAACTGAGGCTTTTCATATTCTGTTGAACACTATCCTTCCCTAATAATTTATAATTTTGGGAACCTACTTTGATCTATTTGGGGACTGAAAAAATTGATAAGCATTTGTCAATGACACTAGCTTCTTCACTTGATAATCCCGTGTTTACAGAATGGCTTTAAGGATTGAAAGCCATAATACAGATAGTCCTCAATTTAAGACCTCAATTGAGCCCAACATTTCTGTTGCTCAGTTAAACATTTTTTAAGTGATTTTTTGCCCCATTTCTTTCTATGATTGTTAAGTGAATCACTGGAGTTGTTAAGTTAGTAACAAGGTTGTTGGTTATATCACATGGCCATCTGGCCAAAATGTCCAGTTAATGAGCATATAAACATTTCCATCTACTTCCATTACATGATTGAAACAGGTTTTTGGCTTATCATGGCATACAAATGTAGCGCAACCATCATTTTAGTTTTACAGAAACTAAAATTTGTAATCCAAGTTTCTTGCATTATGTCATAATGAGGACTTGGCTCAAGGTAATGTCTAAATCCAGCAAGAGTGTGTGTTTCAATATATATGCAACAAATTTTCATTTTAATGTATGCTGATTAGTGAGTGTTCAGCAACAACAAAGTTATTTTAAGTCTAAGTCTAATAAATGATGTCTAAACAGAACAGGGCTTAGTTATTTAAGTTTGGTAGAAACAAAACTGCACAAACTACTTTCTAATCCTAAACAATTAAGAGATGTATAAACCAAGATCACATTCAAATGCATTTGCTCAGACTTTACAATACACAATTAAATTCCAGAATAGAGCCAGGAAGATTAAGGAGGATTGCAGAAATATTTTAAATATTTTAAAATCTGTTGGGCATCAGCCAATCAAATAAATTGCTTTAAAATCCCAATAATTTAAATGGAACAGATTTAAATTCTGTCCTTCTGAAAATCAGTGGATTTAAGTGATTAACTTCGGGCTGGGTATCACTCAGTACATTTTTGCATACAAATTATTATCCCTGGCTAAATAAATTATTATTTCCTAAATGTTTTATTGTTGTTGCTATTATTCATGTTCTTTGGGGAATGGTTATGTGGTTTCCAGAAATCTAGATGACTAATAGATGGCAGGTTTTCTGTATATCCTTCTGCCATCTAGTTGTCTTTTTTTTTCCAGCCCAGAGTGGGCAGTTTTTGTTGTGATGAAATGAAACTGCAGTGTTTATACAATATTGTCTTCATTGGCATGTTCATACTATTCAAGGATAAAGACAAAACAAAATCTAGTTAGCACAACACACTAAACACACTAAAAAAAAGTAGCCACATTTTAAACTAACATGTTGTCTAAATGCAGCTCATGTGATTAGTTTATGGTTCAGTATAGTATGTTGTAGAAACCATGAAAACTCAGGGTTTTGTAATTTACAATTGAACTGTGTTGATGATGTTGACATTTCAATCTAACAGAAGTATTTTGATACTAATGTTGGTACATTCACTAGGCTAGGAGCCTAGTTCAAGACAGAGGGCCTTAGCAGAATTTCTTTATGAAAAAAAATGAATTTTATGTTTAAGATACTTGAATTGTGAAAAGAGTAACAGTCCTCTTCCTTTCACAATAATCTCAATCAATTTAAAATCATTCTAGAAGGCAGGATATATCATGTTTTCCAGTGGTGGGTTTCTGCAGGCTCGCACCTACTCGCGAGAGCTGGATGGTGAAATTTAGAGAACCGGTGAGAGGGGGTTCCACCGGCGTACCTGGAAGTAAGTCTGGCCCACTGCTGCCGGTGACCCAACAGGAAAGGAAAGGAAAGGAAAGGAAAAGGAAAAGGAAAAGGAAAAGGAAAAGGAAGAATTTATCATCACAATTGAGCCCAAATTTTGGTTGCTAAGCAAGAGCGTCATTAAATGAGTTTCACCACATTTTACAAGTTGGCCACTCCCACCCTGTCACATGACTGCCAAGCCACGCCCACAAAATAGGCCACACCTACAGAGTAGGTTCTAAAAAAATTTGAAACCCACCACTGATGTTTTCCCAAAATAAGACAGGGTCTTATTTTCTTCTGACCTTATTTTTGAGGAGGTCTTATTATTTTTGAGGTGCAGGAGGTGGGAAGTGTGGTCACCTCATGGCTGCTGCTGTGTTGCAATATTTTTGGGGAAGGCTTATTTTCAGGGGAGGGATTATTTTAGCACATGTGCTCAAAAGTCCGACTGGGTTTATTATTCAGGGAGGTCTTATTTTCGGGGAAACAGAGTTCAAGAGTAGGCACACTATATATTGGAAAAATGTCATTATTTTTCCCCGTACAAAGAGAAAGGTTAATTAATTACATTTTGCTTTTAAAATTGTTTAAATTCATTATAAAATAATACCATGCAATGTATAATGCATGTAAGTATAACATAAATTTAAAAAAAACATAATTTATTAGAAATTTCCTGTGTAGCTTGGTCGGATATTCTTTTTTATGTAATAGTGTGATAAAAAGGGTCAGCTCTGAATTATGTCAAGTTGTGTATTAGTTTGGGAATTGACATATATATCTGTTTCTAGGCCACATTAGGATATTGGCGGTTGCTTTTGTTGAAGAACAATGTCATACATCTTAAGAGTTTTAGAGGAGGTCAAGGGCTTGAGCTCCATCAAATGTGGAATGTGGCAGGCGGTTTGCTTTCCTCATTATCAGTCAGAAGGAAGAAGGAAAGCTCCCCTCTCAGTTTTCCTGATTGTTATGCTGGTTTAGTTTTTAAAAACAAATCTCTGGCTAAATATTCTACATATTGAGTTAGTGTTATTTCTTATGCAATAAAAGGACCCTGTGTGCATTAATTATACATGTGAAACATCAGATCTTGTCACAACCATAAAAGAGCTGAAAATTAGGAGTTATTTTTTACTTGGGGCAGAGTGATAAAAGAAAATTATCTTTCAATGCACTTACTACTTTAGTTCAACAATGTACTCTTGAGACACTCTGAATGAGAGATTATAACTATTCATAATTTTTTTAATGGATAAAAGGCTGGGGTGTGAAAATGATTGAAGCTGTGCGAAATGATTCTGATCTGTATTTAGCAATGGTTTTTCTCAAAATTCTTTTAAAAATTGAAGTTTTGAGGTCTGTTTTTTCTTACAGTGCAGCAATGTACATTTTCTGATATTTTCCAGATGTTTTCTTACGTCTGTTTGTAAATGCAAAAAAAGGACATTTCTAGACTTAACCTTCAGAAAAGATCACAGTATTGTCATCACGGCATCGTCATGTGATGTATTGGGACTTTTCCCATCCTTCGCTAAACTGGGCATGGGCATGGCCGGCATGTGACACATCCCGCCCACAGGCTGGGAGTTTGACAGCCTGAAGAGAAGGACCAGGGGAGACATGATAGCAGTGTTCCGATATCTCAGAGGGTGCCACAAAGAAGAGGGAGTCAAACTTTTCTCCAAGGCACCTGGGGGCAGGACAAGAAGCAATGGGTGGAAACTAACCAATCAATCAATCAATCAATCATTTAATACTTATAAACCGCACCCTCTCCCCATGGGGACTCGGGGCGGTGCACAGGTAGAATAAAAACAGTAAAAAACATACAAACATCAATAAATATACAAACAATTAAAAGCAAATTAAACACAGCCTGTGCTAAAATCCCATTTAACTAACTAAACTAAAATTTACCCAATAAAAACCCTAGACAGGGGGACTATCCCAGGCCGGCCAGACGGAAAAAGTAAGTTTTTAATTTAAGACGGAAGGAGCGGAGGTCCGTGGTCGTCCTAATATCGGGGGGAAGGTCGTTCCAGAGGGCCGGGCCCGCCACAGAGAGAGCCCTTCCCCTGGGTGTCGCCCGCTGACACTGTCTAGTGGACGGCACCCGGAGAAGTCCCTCTCTGTGGGAGCGAATCGGCCGTGAGGATGTATGAGGCAGGATCCGATCCCACAGATAGCTAGGTCCCGAGCCATGGAGCGCTTTAAAGATGATAATTAACACCTTGAAGCGCACCCGGAAGACGACAGGTAGCCAGTGCAGCTCGCGCAAGAGCGGTGTTACATGGGTAGACCTTGCGGTCCCCATAATTGCTCGCGCGGCTGCATTCTGGACCAGCTGAAGTCTCCGGGTGCACCTCAAGGGAAGCCCCATGTAGAGAGAGCTGCAATAGTCCAGTCGGGATGTCACGAGCGCATGAGTGACTGTGCGAAGGGCGTCCCGATCCAATAGGGGGCGCAATTGGCGAACCAGGCGAACCTGGTAAAACGCCCTCCTGGCCACGGCCGTCACTTGATCTTCCATGGACAGCCGGGCATCCAGGAGGACACCCAAATTGCGCGCCCCATCCACAGGGGCAAGATGTTCGCCCCCTATGGCCAGCGATGGAGTGAGCTGGTTGAATCGGGCGGCCGGAAACCACAGCCACTCGGTCTTGGTCGGGTTGAGCCTGAGTCCGTTACTTCCCATCCAGATCCGCACGGCTTCCAGGCACTGGCACATCACCGCTACGGCATCGTTGGGGTGGTTTGGGGTAGATATGTACAGCTGGGTGTCATCAGCGTACAGGTGGTACTCTACCCCAAAACCACGGATGATCTCACCCAGCGGCTTCATGTATGTGTTGAACAGGAGAGGCGAGAGGACCGACCCCTGAGGCACCCCACATACGAGGGGTCTCGCGGTCGACCTCTGCCCTCCTGCCAACACAAATTGCGATCGGCCAGAGAGGTAGGAGGAGAACCACCGTAGAACGGTGCCTCCCACCCCCAACCCCCCCAGCCGATGCAATAGGATACCATGGTCGATGGTATCGAAAGCCGCCGAGAGGTCTAATAGGACCAGGATGGAGGAACATCCCCCATCTCTGGCCCTCCAGAGATCATCAACCAACGCGACCAATGCCGTCTCGGTGCTATGCCCGGGCCGAAAGCCGGACTGGCGCGGATCTAGATAATCAACTTCCTCCAGGTGACGGGGAAACTGTTGTGCCACCACACTCTCAACAACCTTCGCCAAAAAGGGAAGGTTGGAGACTGGACGGTAGTTGTTCAAAACAGCTGGATCCAAAGAGGGCTTCTTAAGGAGGGGCCTCACCATCGCTTCTTTTAGGGAAGCAGGCAAGGAACCCTCACTTAAGGATGCGTTGACAACCTCTTGGAGCCAGCCTCGTGTCACCTCCCAGGATGCCAGTACAAGCCAGGAGGGACACGGGTCCAATAAACATGTGGTGGCTCGCAGTCGCCCACGTAACCTGTCCATATCCTCGGAAGTAACGGAGTCAAACTCCTCCCAAACAAGATCTGTCTCGTGGCATCCCCCTGGGCCATGAATGGGGGCTAGCTCGTTCTGTATCTGAGCGATTTTCTCCTGCAGAAAAATCACAAATTCCTCTGCTCTACCCTGTAACGGGGCTTCCCGCACCCTCTGTTGAAGGAGGGAGCGGGTCACCCTAAACAGGGCGGCAGGGCGGTTTTCTGCGGATGCTATGAGAGTAGCACAATGATGGCGTTTGGCTGCTCTCAGCGCCACAATGTAAGTCCGTAAATGGGCTCTTACCTGTGTCCGGTCAGATTCAGAACGGGTAGACCTCCATCTTCCCTCTAGGCATCTCTTGCGGCGTTTCATCACCCGCAGCTCCTCGGTGAACCAAGGAGCCAGGGTGTTTCGCCGCCGCAAGAGAGGCCGCAAGGGCGCGACCCGATCCAAGGCTCCCGTGGTCGCAATATTCCATGCGGCCACGAGGTCCTCCATCGGGGCGCGGGTCAGGGGTACAGGAACTGGCCCAAGCGCCGTTTGGAACCCATCCGGGTCCATCAGGCGCCTGGGGCGGAACCAGATTGGTGACTCAGGTTCCGCCTCCCCGCGGAGGGGAGCAGCAGTCGGAAAGTCGAGCCGGAGAAGTGAGTGGTCTGTCCATGACAAGGGTGTGATGACTATATCCCCTATACCCAGATCACTCTTCCATTGGCCTGAGACAAAGATGAGATCCGGTGTATGTCCACCCTCGTGAGTGGGGCCTTGAATTAGTTGGGTCAGGTCCATGGCCGTCATGGAAGCCATGAACTCCCGAGCCACCTCGGATGATTCGCCCACCGATGGCAGATTAAAGTCCCCCATGACTAAAAGTCTGGGGGTCTCAACTGCCACCGTAGCGATCACCTCGAGGAGCTCGGGCAGGGCTGCTGCTACATAGCGGGGAGCCAGGTATACAACCAGCAAGCCCAACTGCCTCCCTAGGCCCCACTTCACACAGAGGGACTCACAACCGGTAGTCTGTGGCACAATGGTCTCTCTCGGTTCAAGACCTTCCTTTACAATGACCGCTACCCCACCGCCCCTACCTAGGGCCCGGGGCTGATGAAACGCGCGGTAACCTGGTGGGCACATTTCAACGAGGGGGAGTCCACCCTCGTGGCCCAACCAGGTCTCCGCAATTCCCAGCAGGTCCGGCTCCCCCTCTGACACAAGGTCATGAACGAGGGGGGCTTTGTTGGCAACGGACCTGGCGTTGCAGAACATCAGCCGCAGGCCCTGGCTCTGTACTCCCTGGCCACCTAGCCTGCGGGGGTTGAGGCACTTGACCGTTTGAAGCCAACGGCTTCGCGCCCCCAACCGGGAGAATAACATTTGTCTCCCCTCGGATCTGCCTCTCCCCACGACCTTTTGGATGGAAATGCCCTCTGTCGGAACGACTTGAGTCTCCCCCCTCCTAACCGAACCTTCCGCTACCCTCCGTCGCCCGCTGGCCTGGCCCTCTCTTCCCTCACCCGCCTCTACCTGTCTATCCCCTCCCCCCTCCCTGGTACCCCCTAAAATAGACATTAATTTAAGAATTAAAAAACCCCTAAGACCACGCTTCTTCCACCTCTCCAGATTAATAAATCCTTCATCAAGGTGGGCCCTCGTTAGAGCGGAGGGCCAAACCTGCGAGAGCGGGGACTCTCGCAGTCGTAACAGGTCCAGCTTGGAATACATAATATAGATAAATAATTAAATAAATAAATAAATAATTATATATAGATACAATGTAGAGCAGTTAAATACATAAAAGCATGGGTCAAGGATTTTAAAAAGCATCGTTAGCCATCATTTAAGGTGTAATAGATGTTAAAAAGTAATAAATAGATGTTAAATATCAGTTACTAAATTAAGTGCATCAGTGAGGGATATAGTCCAGCTGAAGCGTTCCAGATCTTTCCCTAGGAAGGATTAAAAAGGTCTTAGAGAAATGTCCATAGGTCGAAAGATCTTAGTGGTTGCTTTCAGTGTTAAAAGATCTATAGGCAGGATCATACACTTGGGACCAACAGCGCCGGCAGAAAATCTGTCCTCCGGTTGGAAAAGAACGCCTCTCGTGTCCAGGAGAGAAGGGCAAGGCCAAAGCCAGCCGTACTTCCCCCTCCCGGCTGGCCTAGCCCAGGGACTGGAGACACCACCATTCTCCTCTCCAGTCTCGGCTTGTTCTCAAAGGCCTCTCCCCACGACTGGACACAGCATCTGGGGGTAAACTCCTTCCTCTCCCGGCCGGGGCTTCTGCGCTTCCTGGTCTCCAGGGGCTCGCCCACACGAACGGCCCTCTGCCTTTGCAAGGCGCCACAGGGATGCCGAAGATGTCGGCCTCCACCCTGGTGCTCCCACCGAGTTCAGCAACCATCCCCAGGGCGCCAACCTCCATTTTGGCTCTCTCACAGCCACCTCCACCACCATTGCGCCGCTGGTCTCCGTGGCGGCCCTCTCACCGCCGCCTCCGCACCTAAGTCCATCCTCCCGGCCCTCCCGGGCCTCCAGGCTCTCTGGTATCCAGGCTCTCTCACAGCCAGCATCCAGGCTCTCTCCAGGCTCTCCGGCATCCAGGCTCTCTCACAGCCACCTCCGCCGTCGAGCCACTGGTCTCCGTGGCGGCACTCTCACCGCCACCACCTCCGCACCTGAGTTCGTCCTCTCCAGGCCCTCCGGCATCCAGGCGCACGGCCGACTTCCACCGCCATCCCATGGACGCCGGGGACGCCGACCCCCGGTCCGGCGCTCACACCGCCGCCGCCGCCGTCATCGCCACCTCAGCGCAGACCTCACCCCAAAATCCAGGTGGGTCCCTCTCCGATCCCAGCCCCTCAAAATAATAAATAACGGGCTGGGGCACTAAAAATCAGCTAACGAGCTCCATGGCCCAGCGGAGCTCGGAGCTAGATCGCCATCTTCCTCGCGCAAGCGCAGTCTCTTCTCTTCCAAGGAGAGAAGCAACTTAGAATTAAGGAGAAATTTCCTGACAGTAAGAACAATTAACCTCTGGAACAGCTTGCCTCCAGCAGTTGTGAATGCCCCAACCCTGGAAGTCTTTAAAAAGATGTTAGACAGCCATTTGTCTGAAATGGTATAAGGTTCCTGCCCATGCAGGGGGTTGGACTAGAAGACCTACAAGGTCCCTTCCAACTCTGCTATTGTATTGTATTGTATTGTATTGTATTGTTTTAGAGTGTCGTTGAAGGTTGGCTGCATTTCCCCCCCCCCCCCTCTGGAAATCCATTCCTATTCCCACACCATTCAAAAGGTGTCCATCCCTTTGGGACAACCATGACCTGGATGACTGAGAACCTCTACAGACTTTTAGCTATACAATTTGGGATGAATAACCTTTGAATGGTGTGGGAGTAGGAATGGATTTCCAGAGGAAAAAAACTGCAGACTACGGGAACCAGGAGCACTCCTCAGGTGACCCTGAGGACACAGATAAACCTCCAAGTGCTTCAAAGACCCTCTAAAAAGATGCAAATCACCAGTTGTCTGCAAAGATTATAAATCCTTCCATTCCCAACTATCCTGTCAGAGCTGAAGAAGCTTCTTTGATAAGAAGTGAAATGTCTTCAAAGAAAAAACCCAAGAAAGTCCAGTTGCCTCTTAAAAAAGCACCTTTGTGACTTTATCCCATATCTTTTATCAGCAATGGTGCCTTATTGAAATCTTGACTATAATTACCATGTAATGGTTGGTAGCATAGCAGTAGTTGATTACCACTAATAATGGAAAGTTGATACTTTGTCAGCCAGGGAGCTTTCTATTCTAAGTGCTAATTATTTTTAGTAGCTTTTCAAACTGTTCAATTGTAATTTTCCAGCTTTTACGTTTCTTTCATTTAATAGCTGGGCAGGATTTGTCAGCTCTCATCTGTAGTTCATTCCATATTTAAGGGCATAATTCCATAATGGGTCCCCATGATTTTCCATAAGGTTTATTCCTGCTTCAAGCCAGTAATCAATATACAGAATTGAAATAAACCTGATAGTTATGTTTGCTAGCAGGTCAGATTCCCCAGTGGCTTCAAATTTTTAAAAAAGGAAAGTATAGAGCCAAGTGTTGAGACTTGCTTGTTTACAAAGCACAGTCACACAATAGATGCAGACAAAATCTTTCTGTCATACTTTCTGTTTATACTGCATGTCTACATCTTTTCCCTGACTAGCAGAGCTGTCTAGAAGCTGTGAATTTATAGTTGCTCACAAAAACTACGAATGAATCTCTACATGAATCTCCCAGACATCTTTTCAACTTGTTTTCTGTATACTAGTTGCACAAATCTATCTTTGGATAAGGTTTTTTTTGTTTTTCTGTTTGGATTGGTTGCATGCATGCAGTCTATGCTTTTTTAAAAACCACATGCAGACTATATTTGTATACAATTTTCTGAAAAATACATAATATTCCTAATGAGATTCTGACATAAAGATCTGTACCAATCAGATTTACATAACAAGGAACCACTGTGGTTCATTTAATCATGGTTTATTGATGAACTGTGAACTCATTTGGCTGGATTCAAATGTTATACTAAAATATAAATAAACCACATTAGAATGGGGTGTGAACCTAGCAGCTGCATCTGATTCTACTATAGTAGGCTGATTTCTACACAGCTTACAGCTTAATTCAGTAATACTATCTAGTCTAGTGTATAAGATATCATCCAATGCCTCCAATGGATTTCTTCAAACTTATAGAAGTTGGAAATTACCTTTCGTAAACAAGGGATGCTTAAATTATACATTAGGCTGCAGCGCTTCAAAGCATTATATACTTTGCTATGATATCACACATTATATAGCTCAGATATCAGATACTAGCTGTTTTTATCCTGTTTCAAGAATATGTCATGCTAACAACTGTGATTTGAGGATATTTTTTTATAAGGAGCCACTCATGGATGATAGTGGAGTAAGATGTGCAAGTAAGAAAATTATAACAGTGGTAGCAAACAGTTTCATGATTAATACCTACTACTGCTAAACAGACAACTCATTTAGTTCCCTTTGTGAAACATTTTATTACCGGTACATAATGTACTATTTAAAATTTACATCTTAAGACACCTGGAGTTATAGAAAAAAAATAACAAAGCTAACTATGACCTTAAAATAAGCAAATGTTGGTTAAAATATGCAAATCTAGGCTATTATAACAGACTATTACACAGGTGAGTTTCCATGGAAAGTATATATACCTGTATTATTTGAAAATTCCACTGTCACAATATTAAGAAGGGTTTCAAAAATTTGCTTTTGTGTCTGTCTGTCTGTGTGTGTGGTGGTGGGCGGGCATGTATCTTGGCTTGATACAGATTTTGGCTTTTTTTTTGTCCTACCCAACATAACTGCCTGCTTTTCTATATCAAAAAGAATTCCAGGAAAACAAGAAAGGTAAAAAGTTGTTGAGATTTTTTTAAAATTATCTTTTGTAAGTTGTTAAATACAAGATCAAAATTTTGTCTGATTTTAGCTTAGTATAGGGACAGATGATGCTGCCTATTCTCTATTCCCAGTGTAGCACTGTGGAGGCTACTGCTACTCATGGACCTCAAGGCAGTTGAGAGCTTTCTATCGTATCATATTCTATCATATCATAAAAGAGCTGCATGATTTATGGCAGGTGTGGCTCTGGAGCTGCATGTGGCTCTTTCATCCTTCTGCTGTAACTCCCTGTTGCAGTTGGTGCCACAATTTATAGGGATTTCAGTTAGGACAGGTAGAGGAAAAAGGATGCCACGCTAGGAAGAGACTCTATGGTGGGGGAACTGGGCTCCAGAATTGAACAGAGGGCTTCCGTTTAGGACCTTTATGGCTCTTTTGAGTGTTTAAGGCTGCTGACCTCTGGTTTATGGCTTACCCCGATGACCTTGTGGTATGATGCCACAAGAGGCTTCTTCAACAAAATCACAAAAAAGCTGTGCAGTCATGTATTCAGTGTAAACCAAGTGACACAATTAAGATTATTTCCCCTATTACCAGACATACTTTGAGAAAACCTCAATGCAATGAGGAAACCTCAAAGAACTATGCAACAGAGCTGACTTTCTGCTTGCTTTGCAACATTTGTCAAAATCAAGCAAGAAGGAGGAGACAGTACCCTATGAAGACGACAGGGAGGGAAAATCAAGAAATGCTCACAGGAGGAAAAATATGAGATAGTATGGAACCTAATACTATCATTGCCAAATTTCTATAGATTTCAAACCATGTAATTCGCAGTACAGGTAGTTCTCGAGTTGAGCCCAAAATGTATGTTGCTAAGTGAAACATTTGTTAAGTGACTTTGCCCCATTTTACGAATTTTCTTGCCACCATTGTTAAGTGAATCATTGCACTTACAGTATTAAGTTAATAACCTGATTGTTAAATGAATCTGGCTCCCCCATTGACTTTGCTTGTCAGAAGGGGATCACATGACCCCAGGACACTACAACGGTCATAAATATGAACTAGTTACCAAGCAACTGAATTTTGATCATGTGACCATTGGGATGCTGCAACAGTCATAAGTGTGAAAAATGGTCGTCTTTTTTCAGTGCCATTGTAACTTTGAACAGTTACTAAATGAACTGTTGTTAAGTTGAAGACTACCTGTAGTTATTCATAGTTATTGGCTGGAGCAGAAACTCCATAAATAAGGAGGGGCACTAATAATATGTATTGTCAACCAAAAATATTGAATCCTAATTAACTGATTGGTTGAAACATGTTTCAAAGCAGTAAGTATACCTATTAGGAGAGGCATTTGTGCTGACATAATGAAAAAAGAATCTTCTCTTCTTGGCACTTGCTGTGTGTAGAATTGGCACATTCTTGTCTTACATATTTTTAAAACATCTGTTCCTTGGCAAGATAATATTTTACTGGTTTTTTTGTGATTTTAAGAGATGCAATACTGTGCATCTTTAATACTGTGTAAATCTGTACCTACCTGCTTAAAGATAAGACTGGTTGGGTTCAGTGATGCTTAAAATATGTGTCGGGTTATAGGATTAGTATTTTAAAATTGATCAATTATTGATTAAAACTTTGAAGGCCTATTCATCATTTATCTCAACATTTACTGTATTTTTCAGAGTATAAGACACACTCCCCCCACCCAAAGTGGGTGAAAATTTTGGTGCGTCTTATATAGCAAATGTTGCAGCAGCCTATCAGCTGTTCAAGAGGGCCATGCTGGTGGCGAATGGGACACGCTGGCGGCAAATGGGACACAACAAATGGGCGGCGGCGAATGGGCAGTGGCAAACAGGCCAGATGACTACCGGATGGACGCTGGGAGGCAGAGGCAGATTTTGTTTTCTTAGTTTCCTCCCCAAAAAAGCTAGGTGCGCCTTATAGTCTGGAGCATCTTATATTCTGAAAAATATGCGAAGTCTTATACTAGATTTCTGAATAAATAGGATTTAGCTGCCCTGATGTTATAAATACATCTTAATAAATAATCATGCCCTTAGGCTCTTGCATGTCGTGTGATTTTTGGCACCTTTTGCTGTGAAGGCAAGTTATTCTTTGCTGTAGAAGACATTAAACATAAATGATAAATTGGTTGCTCTGACTCTAGGATGATCTATAAAATGTTCTATACGTTTTATTTGTTTTACTATATGTCTAAACTGCCATAAATCTCAGCATCAGAATACTATAAATAGATACATCAGAATCAAAACCCAAAACATAATCAGAAAGCAAAAATAAATCCCAAATGAAACCCAGTATCAGTGTCTACAGTTACTCAGCTGGACCTGAATATCTATTCAAATCAAACACTCTTTTCAGACCTATTGTACCACATCAAACAACTATTTGCAGACTTGCAGCAAAGCAGAAAGGGCGTGTATGTGTGTGCATGCACTTGTAGATGTAGATTATTTCATGAGGTAGGGGCTATTGCAGCCAAGGTCTGCTGTGTCACTCATGTTGTATAAACCTCATAAGAGGAAGACACTATGTCCTTTCAATGACTGGACTGGATGGGCGAATTCATTTATTACATCATGTTGCCTGATGTTATCTAGGAACTTTATAGGTCAAGCACTTTGAATTGGGCCCAGGATAGAGGTGGGTTCCTACTGGTTTGGCCTAGTTTGGCTGAGTAAGTAGTACCTTGGCCAGCCCCGTCCTCAAACTGGTTCTATCAACAGTGCCATAGGTGCTGCCATCTTGTTCTGTATGCGCAGAATCATTTTTTATAGTACTGTGCATTCGCACGAAGCACATGCCTGCAGCGCATCCCTGAGTGAACCGGCAGTAGCGGCAACTGGAACCCACCCCTGGCCCAGAAGCCTCCTGGCAAGCAATGCAGTAACTATAACAGAGGTATAATTCTATATTGGCAGGGCTTGATCTTGCTGCTGTATTTGTGCCACCTGTAACTTTTGTGTTATCTTTAAAGGCAAACTGGTGTAAAACAAATCAAAGTAGTGATCAAACCATGAGTTATCAAGGTTATGACCTTGGTCCAACAATGGCCTCAATATAGTGCTAACTACATCTCCCTCTGTATGTTTCTACACATTCACACATACATAGGAGATCCCACTGAATTCCTTGAGATGTATTTATGGGTAAATGTTCACAGAGCTAAAATGCTCCGTGTAGAAGAGCATATTTAAATGTGATTCTGAGGGGTCCTTGGTGCTCTCTGAGCTTCCTTGTATTCTTGCAAAGCTAGGCAGCAAGCCAGGTACTACCATAGGCATGAAATCTGGCTTGGTCACCTTGGTCCAGTCACTGTCTCTCAGCTCAACTGCAGAAGGTTCTTGTGGGGAAACTAGGAGGAGGAAGTAATATTAGCAGTGGTGGGACTCAGCCAGGCTGGGCCGGTTCACCCAAACCAATAGCGCTGCACACCCGGCCACGCCCCTTGCCTCTCCCAGCCACGCCCCTTAGATATATGTACTGCTTTAAGGTATTTATAAAAATATTAAAGGTGAGATAAAAATATTTAAAAAATCATTCCTTGCAAGATTCCATCTTACTTATTACTTTTCTGGAAACCTTTGTAGAATATATGCATTAGGTCTATTGTACACTGCCCATAGTCTTGAAGTCAGACAGCTGTAATAAGTACAATTTATAAATCTTTAACATTTTCTCGATCCACTTTTCTATCTTTAGTAAACATTCTATCAAAATACACAAATTCATTCACTTGCCATTTATATACAATTTACAATTGTTAATTTTCTTTCTCAACCACGTTTACTTTGATACATTAATTTTCATATCAAAATTCCTTAATTTTCAGTTTACATATAATCCAACTGCTACTGCAAATTATTCTAATTCCCAGCCAACAATATGGCATCATCTGCATACAAAAGTGCATATACAGGTAGCTTAATTGACCTTAACTGAAACTGGAATTTTGTTGCTAAGCAAAGCAGTTGTTAATAAGAAACATTATGTGAATGTAGCCGTTTAAAATATTTTTTTTCTTAAGTACATTTTTTTACAAAATAAAACCAATACAAATGAATGATGATGATGAAAAGATTACAAAATAGTTTATCTGAACTGCAAACTCCAAATAGGCTGATAAAGTCCATTTAATTGGAGTTTGATTTGAGATTTATTATTTTAAAAAACCTCATTTCAGTTCAATGGCAACATTTGCTTGCAAACTGTGAATACAAATTACACTTCTAATTTCTACTGTATCATGCCCTTTGTAAGAAAATATTTAACTTTGCCGCTTTTGATTTTCACCATACCTCTTGGCAAACATTAATGTTTTTTATCTGGGAGGAGTTGAATTCAACCTTTTTCTTGTTATTTCCTCATTTCTTTCTAGAAGACTTAATTGATCATTATAACTATTTACTGTTAGAATACTGGGAATGATGCTTGAGAACTATTAAAAAACTTGCCAAGGTACACTGCAAGATAAAAATGATCAAAACTAATTATTCCTGGCTTATTTTTACATTATAAAATCAAGATACCATCCGGTCCATTAGACTCTGAGATTTTTGTTGCAGGATTCCAGGGGAGATTAGGAGGGCAATACGATTCTATGGATAGCTACCACATGTCAACAATTGCTGGTGGTAATTTTTCCACCCTTTTGGAACTGTCAGAGCTCTTGTAATATACCTTATTTCATATTCGACTGTTGCCACTATGTTTACAATTGTAGAATTATAACTGCATTTTATAAGAATAAAAGTGATTCTCTAATTATAAACACTCTCTCTAATGCATATGTACGGTCCAGCCTGTGATTTATTCTATACATTCTTCCTCTTTAGGCCACCTCCAGAATGCATGTAACAAAAAAAAATCATTATTTTTAAGATAACTACTTTAATGGCTAAATTTGGAGTACAAAAAACATGTGAAGTCAGTTGCATTTTTCAAATTGACATTTCTCACCTTTCTTCAATATGCCTACGCAAATATTAAGGAAGGTTAGGATATTTTTAAATCAGGTTTCTAGGTGGCACCAGTGTGACAAGACTGAACTTATGCAAGCAAAATCTACAGAAACACCTAATATAGAATGTAAGAATTTACATTCCTCATCATTACGAATCTTCCACAACTATGTGGGCGTGCCGAACCCTAATAGACCCAGAATTATGGAATGCCTAATTTGCAAAGGAGTGAAAGTACAAATGGTGTATTGTCAGAGACAGGTACAACAGAAATACAGCTGCCACAGGGCATTTTATTGATCGAAGCATTGCCAACTCAGGAACTTAGTCTAATGGTTAAGACACCAGGCTAGAAACCAGGAGACTGTAAGTTCTATTCCTGATTTAGGCATGAAAATCTGTTGTGTGACTTTGGACTAATCACTTTCTCTCAATCCAATCTACCTCAAGGGTGGTTGCTGTTGTGGGGAAAATAGGAAGAAAGGGTGTACTAGGTATGTCTATAAAATTAATAAAGGCAGGTTAAAAATGTCAACAAATACATAAAATTAAAAAAGCCATTCTCATTCTTTAAAGCACTGAATTCATTTTTAGATACCACTGTTCAAAATTAACATTGAAAGTTCAAATTATATTATATATTCCAATAGGAAATAGATCCCTTGAAAACAAATCTGACAGCTGCTTTCAAGCCCAGCTTCAACAGTTTCAGGTGTAGCATACAATTGTCCCAAGATGATCTAATACAGAATGGAGCAAAATATTTTAACATTCAACATATTTAAGAGTTATGGGAGAGGAACAGGTTTTAATGGAGAAGACTGAGACTGATCTGAAAGTCGATTTAAAAATGTCAAGCTACAAGAATAATGCTACATTGGGCCTACAAAAGAAACAAGCTGATGTCTTTTTAATTAAATGGGATATACAAACAGCTAATGAGAGAGTGTTGTGCCTGTGGGGGCCGGGTGGGGTTGGAGAGGGAATCCAGGGGTCTCCAATGGGTGGAGCAGTGGGCAAGAGGCTTGTCCTGTAGGATGGTGTGAGCTGGGCCAAAGTGACTTAGGTCAGCCCCTTACAGTTCCCAGGATGGCCATGCAGGCCAGATCTAATCACATCGCAAACTGGATCTGACCTGTGGGCCTTGAGTTTGACACCTCTGCATTAGACCAAACTGCCTCTCATATTGTTATCACCTACCTTAATCCTTTACTGTAACCTTTAATGGACTTTTGCTGCTCGGGTTTGAAATGATGAGATTTTTAAGGATTAATATAAGAAAAATTTGTTGATCCATTGAGTAAGTAGGTAGAAAGTAAATAGAGATTTACACAAGACAACACCCCAAAACACCCCAAAAGACAACCAGGGAATTAGAATGTTTGCCCCTAAAAGAAGGGAGAAAAAGCCAAACTTTGAGTCTCCCTGACTGTATTATCAAAGATCTAAACTGAAACTGCTATTTAGAGAAAAAACTAGTAAATACAGCAAATAAAGTAATGTTAGGAACTATCAGAACAAATTCTAAACTAAACCATATAAGAATATGACTATTAAGGAACCGAAATAGCTTCAATCTTTTATATAAGCAAAACCTTATAACTGTTTTTAATAGATCACATTCTTCTTTTACCTAGAGAGAATGATAACAATTGAATGCCAAAAATTGGATCATAATTTGGGTTGTATCCCTATTGCTTTCCTTCTCTAATGATGCTAAATGTACACTTTTTCATCAACATTTAACTATGAATCTTATTTGAAAAAGTGATGCTTATGTTTCCAGTAGATTAGAAGAAATCCAACATGGCAAATTAAAAATAAATAAATAAACCAGTGGTTGCTTAATGTAAAAAAAAAGAGTAAATCATCCATCTATAAGCAATTAGTCTTTATTCAGATCCATTATTTGCTCAACCTTTCTTTAATTAAAGTCATATCCTTGGCTGGATATGCTGGGAATTGTAAACCCAGCACAACTGGATTCAATTCATTGTTGGATGCTGCCATAACTGAAGTTTACAGTCACAACTGATATTGAGATTCGGGTTTGCTAACAACACTACATGGCTACCAAGAGTGGAGCTTTATTTGATGCATGTTTAAACTGGTTTTTTTTAAAGTTAAGAATGATTATTATGAATCATTATGATGCCAATTCACTAAAAAATATCCTACGTGCTAAAAAAGACTGCTAGACATTTGCACCATTCCGCATCCATGAAAACTAATTTTGATAAGGTTGTGTTCTTCCTAAATATCACTTTTCTTTGGATAATGCTCCCTCTTCTGGACTAGCACTGCCAGTGCTGCTGTTTTCGCTACACATACACTGTACATGTGTATTCTTTGAGAATACTTTGTTCTTCCTGAAACTCAGTAATGTTACTTTCCCTCTGGAAATTATTATGCTGACATATTAGCAATGAAATGAAATAAACTGAAGACAAGAAAGTGATGTTACCAATAACCTTGGCAACAATTTATTAATATAAAACGCATTATGTTTGATTCAATTAGGCCAGTGGTGGGCAAACTCATTAGTCAACAGAGCCAAATATCAACAATACCACGATTGAAATTTCTTTTGAGAGCCGGAAGGTGTGGCCTGTTTGGTGGGAGTGGCTCAGCGGTCATGTGACTGGGTGGGCGTGGCCAACTTGGAAAATGTGGTGAAACTCATTTAACGACGGTCTTGGTTAGCAACCTAACTTTTAGGCTCAATTGTGGTCATAAGTTCTTTCTTTCTTTCTTTCTTTCTCTCTCTCTTTCCTCCTTCCCCCCCCTCTCTCCATTTCTCTTTCTCTCTTTTTCTCTTTCTTTCTGTCTTTCTCTCTCTCTTTCACTCTCTTTCTTTCTTTCTTTCTTTCCCTCTTTCTCTCTCTTTCTCGCTTTCTTTCCCTTTGTCTCTCTTTCTCTTTCTTTCTCTTTCTCTCTCTCTCTATCTCTGTCTCTCTCTCCTTCGTCTGCCCATCTGTCACTCTGTGTGTGTGTCTGTCTGTCTGTCTCTCACTCACTTAATCAGTCTATCTATCTGTCTCTCCCTCCCTCTCTCTGTCTCTCCCTGTCTCTGTGTGTGTCACTCACTCTGATTCTCTCCCCCCTCTCTCTGTCTCTGTATGTCTGTCTCTCCCTTTCCCCCCCTGTCTGTCTCCGATTCAATCCCTCCCTGTGTCATTCTCTATCTATGTCTCTCTCTGTCTCTCTCCCTCCCTCTCTTTCTCTCTGTCTCTGTCTGTCTCTCTGTCTTTCCCTCCCTTCCCCTCTGTCTCTCTCTGTGTCTGTCAGTCACTCCCTCTCTTCCCTCTCCTCCCCCCCCCAACCCGGGAAGCAGCAGAAGGGCCGGCATGCCAGAGGTTACGGACGCCTCCTCCCGCAGCGGCTACCGGCATCTTAAGCACCACCAAGGCTGACGCCCGGCAGGTCGTCTGGCAGGGAAGCCGGTCGCGTCTCCATCTCCCTCTCGCAATCTCCGAGACTGTAATTGAGCGGAGCATGCGCGCGCCTATCTTTTACAGTCAATTACAGTCTCGGAGACTTCGTAGCGTGCACGACTTCCCACCGCTACGAAGTCTCCGAGACTGTAATTGAGCAGAGCATGCGCGCGCATATCTTTTCCACAGAAAAGAGACTTCGTAGCGACGGGAAGTTGGGCTGTAATTCCGTGGGATGTGCACGCGCCAATGTTTTCCTGGATGTGGAAAAGTGGCGAGCTGCTTCACTGCTGCTGCTTCTGCTACCCCCGAGCCTTGCGCCCGACAGGGGTATCGGGCAGGGAAGCCGCGTGCATCTCCACCGGCTCCCTCCGACAGCCACCACGGCACACGTTCTGGGGCTGCGTGGCTGGGAGGGAGATGGACGCGCGGCCCCAGAACGTGCGCTGTGGTGGCTGTCGGAGGGGGCCGGTGGAGATGCGCACGGCTTCCCTGCCCGATGCCCCCTCTTTGGCCCTTCCCCCCCCCCCGAGGCAGCGGAGGGCCCAGCATGTTGGTTGGGGGGGCTCTGGCTGCCTCCCCCTGGAGTGAGAGAACGGGCTGGGGGAGCAAACTGGGGAGGGAGCTGTGCCGGAGCCGTCCGGGCGCCGGGCGCCCGCCTCCCTGTGCGCGCGGCTCCCGGACGGCTCCGGCACAGCCATAGCCCCGGGCATTCCCCCCGCCCATTCGTTCGCTCCAGGGGGAGGCAGCCAGAGCCCCCCCCCAACCAACATGCCGGGCCCTCCGCTGCCTGGGGGGGCGGGGGGGGGAAGGAGAGAGGAAGAGCCGCACCTGAGGGGCCAAAGAGCCGCTCGTGGCTCGCGAGCCGCGGTTTGCCGACCACTGAATTAGGCTAATAAGCATTTTCTCTGAAATATTCATTTTGTTTCTTATACACCAAGAACTGGTATACTGGAGTCCTTTTTTTCCCATGGCAACCACAAACATAGGGCACTCAACATTTTCTGCCATAGGAAAAAGAAAAAGTATAGCTTCTTTTTTAGATATAGAAGTACCTTGATATTGAGATGCCCAATACATGTCTTTGAAATGCACATCCAATTCTGTAGACTGTCTTCTAGTTCTGGAAAGCAACCACCTTTGTCCAAAAATAATATACATATCACGTTTGCTCAGAGATGCTGTTTGTGGCAGTCCCTGGCACTTTACTTGTTGCTGATGTTTCAGCAGTCCGTGGAGCCTGCTTTGGGAGACGGATAGGCACATAGACATTGGAAGTGCAGTGTTCCTTAAGGTATTCTCCGCCTTTCTCTTCGTAATCTTTCCTAGTTATCCAGCCTTCTTCACGGTTCATGTACTCCAGTGCCCAATCCCGAGCTCCATACCATGCATCAAGAACAGGATTAGAAGCAAGGTGCACCTGCATGACAACAAGAATATCACACCATAGAGACAATTTATAAGCAAAACTATTTGGTAAAAATAATTCCAAGAATTGTCTTTTCCTGCACGAAATGTCTGCTTCTTAAAATGAACTTGGAAGGGACGGATAGGTTCTCATGAGAATGGCTCTTTATGAATTCTTCAATCTTCACTTTCCTAGGCAGGTGTCTATGGGACTCCCCTCTTATGGAATATTTGTATGAATTTTTTTTTCCTTTTGAAATATGTGCTTATGTTCCTGAAAATATCACAGGTTTCTATGGCATGGATTTTTAACATTCCATCATTTATATGATTGCATTTTTATTATTTGTGTACTTGTCAGTTGCTGTATGCACACTGATAATTAGGAAAGTAGGATATATTTAAAAGCAAATGTTTCAAACCCTCTGAAAATAAAATAATCTTGTTGGATAAAATCAAAGGTCCATCTGTTTCCTCAGGTAGCCAACTGAATTATTTTAGAAAGCATACTCCCAGTAACTGTATTAATAGCATGCTAAAGTCACATCTTGGTGAGATCGGCGGAATATAAATTAAATAAATAATAGCACACAAAAGCTGAGCATAACCTGATGGTGGAACGCTGAATATTTCAATATATATATAAAACTTTTGAATTTTCCCCTTCAATTGGCAAAGACAATACCCTACCTGAAAGGATGATTTGAATGGCCTCATTTCAAGCAATTCTTTCTGGATTCTATCTTTCATTCCAGGATACATCACATTTCCACCAGTGAGGAAGACATTCTGGACAAGCTTTTCCTGTTGATCTTTAGAATATCTAAAAAAAAGAAACAAAAACCAACCCTGTTATTAAAACATTTAAGGCTTTTTTTTTGTCTGACTATTGACACAGGCTACCAGTGTATAAGCAATAGCTTAGTTCCCTTTCCCCTGCAGTATGTTACCTATGGTACATAGTCATGGCAAAAGTGTTGGCACCCCTGAAATGTTTCCAGAAAATCAAGCATTTCTCACAGAAAAGTATTGCATTAACACATGTTTTGCTATACACATGTTTATTCCCTTTGTGTGTATTGGAACAAAACAAAAAAAGGGAGGAAAAAAAGCAAATTTGACATGTCACACAAAACTCCAAAAATGGGCTGGACAAAAGTATTGGCACCCTTAACTTAATATTTGGTTGCACACCCTTTGGAAAAAATAACTGAAATCAGTTGCTTCCTATAACCATCAATAAGCTTCTTACACCTCTCACCCGGAATTTTGGACCACTCTTCCTTTGCAAACTCCAGGTCTCTCTTATTGGAAGGGCGCCTTTTCCCAACAGCAATTTTAAGATCTCTCCACAGGTGTTCAATGGGATTTAGATCTGGACTCATTGCTGGCCACTTCAGAACTCTCCAGTGCTTTGTTGCCATCCATTTCTGGGTGCTTTTTGAAGTATGTTTGGGGTCATTGTCCTGCTGGAATACCCAAGATCTCAGACGCAAACCCAGCTTTCTGACACTGGGCTCTACAGGGCAACCCAAAATCCTTTGGTAATTCTCAGATTTCATGATGCCTTGCACACAGTCAAGGCACCCAGTGCCAGAGGCAGCAAAACAACCCCAAAACATCATTGAACCTCCACCATATTTCACTGTAGGTATTGTGTTCTTTTCTTTGTAGGGCTCATTCCATTTTTGGTAAACAGTAGAATAATGTGCTTTACCAAAAAGCTCTATCTTGGTCTCATCTGTCCACAAGATGTTTTCCCAGAAGGATTTTGGCTTACTCAAATATATTTTGGCAAACTGTAGTCTTGCTTTTTTATGTCTCTGTGTCAGCAGTGGGGTCCTCCTGGGTCTCCTGCCATAGCGTTTCATTTCATTTAAATGTCGCCGGATAGTTCGCGCTGACACTGATGCTCCTTGAGCCTGCAGGACAGCTTGAATTTCTTTGGAACTTGTTTGGGGCTGCTTATCTACCAACCGGACTATCCTGCGTTGCAACCCTTCATCAATTTTTCTCTTCTGTCTACGCCCAGGGAGATTAGCTACAGTGCCATGGGTTGCAAACTTCTTGATAATGTTGCGCATTGTGGACAAAGGCAAATCTAGATCTCTGGAGATGGACTTGTAACCTTGAGATTGTTGATATTTTTCCACAATTTTGATTCTCAAGTCCTCAGACAATTATCTTCTCCTCTTTCTGCTCTCCATGCTTAGTGTGGCACACACAGACACACAATGCAAAGACTAAGTGAACTTCTCTCCTTTTTATCTGCTTTCAGGTGTGATTTTTATATTGCCCACACCTGTTACTTGCCCCAGGTGAGTTTAAAGAAGCATCACATGCTTGGAACAATCTTGAAAGGGTGCCAATACTTTTGTTCAGCCCATTTTTGGAGTTTTGTGTGACATTATGTCAAATTTGCTTTTTTCCCTCCCTTTTTTTGTTTTGTTCCAATACACACAAAGGGAATAAACATGTGTATAGCAAAACATGTTTGTTTTCTGTGAGAAATGCTTGATTTTCTGGAAAAATTTCAGGGGTGCCAACACTTTTGGCCATGACTGTATATCTACAAGCTAAACCACCCTCCCTAATCTAGGTGTTTCATATGTTTACGTGAAGCCCATGTGATTATTGCTAAAAATTCAGGAAGTTAAAGGGCGCCCAAATTTGGATTAAACATCAAAGATTTCCAGTATAAAGCTGTGAAATGCAATGCTTAGAATTCAAAGATAAAAAAGGCACTAAAGAGCATGTAAGGATGCAACATGGCACTCTTCTGCACCTCCTTAAAGTAATCAGATCTTGGGATCCTTGTGGCTGTTCTCTCTGGCACTCTTGTGGCATGCACACTCTTGTGGCATACTTCATCCCATGTTTGCTACAAATATTGCTTCTCAACTCTTAGTCCTACAAGTATTTTATTTTAATCAAAGTTTGATTTTTTTAATTTCTTTTTTCCTAATTTATAAAACCTTCCCAGATGATAAAAGCTTCTGTACATTAATGGTATGAGAAGAATAAAATTCACATATATTTTCAAAATCACTATATAAGAAATTCACTATTATCAGTTTTTGATCAGATAATTGTTGAACTCTGATGAAAAATTCATTAAGAAAATATTTTTTTTTACTAAACTGGAAAATAATTTCTTCTTCGTCAGCTGCAATGGCAACTAACAATTATAAATGGTTATAGCGAACTTCAGGTTTAACTTTTCTCCATTCTTCCCCTGCTTTCCTTACTTAAAAGAACTGTGTGCCAGAGATTGTGGTATTTCTCATTTTTTTCGTGTAGCATTAATTCAGTTTTAGCACAACTTTTAAACACAGTTACTAAGACAGCAAAACACTGAACAGCATTTTCTAAAGATGCACAAGAGCGGAGTGCCACCAAATGTGTCTAGTATAAAGTTCTATACTACTCTTATATATTTTCTTTGAAATATGCCCCATGTAATAGGGGTATAGTTTTCAACATATATATTAACCCACAATGCTTTGTTTAATGTGTAACTTGGCTTTCTCAGAATCTGCAAATGCAAACCCTCTTCTCCTATTTAAAAAAAATAGTATGAAGGCTAATCTGAAAACAAATAAGTAAAAAACACACTTATTTACCTAATTTATAATCTATGATTAATTGACCCATGATTTATTGAATGAATGCAATTGCCAGGGTTTGCACAACACATTGAGCCAAAGCTAGTTGACCGCATGTTAACTCACTGAATCATTCAAAGCATTTTTCTCTCAACACTGAGAACATATTCTTAAGTGTATCAATTTAAGTTAGGAATTCAGGATGTCTGTAATTTTACCTGTCCAGGACAAGCTGCATGGTTTCTGCTATTCCAGCCTGTTCTTCTCCTATTAGGGATGGCTGAAAGACAATTTCAGGAACTCGGATTCTTTCTGTGCCAAGAAAGAGCTGATGATACTCTGCCAGGTTAAACACGGGCTGTAAAAACATGAAGATTCAGGGGAGCAATGCTTTAGAACAGGGGTGTCAAACTCAATTTCATTGAGGGCTGCATCAGGGTTGTCTTGACCTTGTAAGGCTGGGGGTGGCCATGGTGGGCGTGGCCAGCTCGACATCACCTGGAACCTGTGGTGCCAGGGAGACCCTCCCTCCCTCTCATTATAATCTCCTTCCTTTCCTTTCCTCCCCCCCCTTCATTCTTTCTTCCCCCTTCCCCTCTTTCCTTATTTTTCCTTCCTTGCTCATCTTTCCTTCTTTTTCTTTTTCTCTGCCAATGAAAAACGGAGCCCGGGGGTGGGGAGGCTGTTTCCAGGCCAGCACCGCAGCTGAATCCGGCCTGTGGGCCTTGAGTTTGACTTTCGAATATACTGTCTCTAAACTTTTATCAGAGTTAAAATTTGGATTGGTCATGCTCCAGTGTATTTTATCTCCTTCCCTCACACATGTCAGATTTTCTTTTTGCAGTGAGCCTTTTTGCAGTCATAGCCATTCCACCTGATGGCAAAAAGGGAGATTTGAGAAAACACAATTCACTGCACTGGACTGAGCTGCTTGGTTTCTCTTTGAGAACTGTTCCCTTCTGTGGCTTTCTACTTAGTCATTTTGGATGTTGTGAAGAGCCAGGCCTGCGTTAATTGATTTCTGTATTTCCCCCATATGCTATGGTCCTCTTTTTTCCCCTCATTGTTTCTATATTTGCAGGAAAGAATGATATTTTAAAATGTCTGCTGTGGTACTGTAGAAATAAATAGTTGAAACTAGGGCTTCTACATGAGATAATAATTCATCCAAAAGTTCATTAGCATCTTTAACTATGCCTATAATTAGACAGCACTAAGAATTGTAAAAATTAACTCCATGAATTGTTATTTTGTTTTGGGTCCTATCAAAAGATTCAAATTTTCCTTATAAGACAAGATGATTCACCTGTTGTTGTAATAATGATGATGTTATAGTTCATCTCTTTGCTCCACTTTGCAAGGCATTGATAGGATAAACTATGTTGCAGGCTTGTTTCTGAGTTATGTAGTACAGTAATTTAATAAAATGACTGAAATAATTTGTTGCAAAAAAAAGGGGGGGGAAACTTTACCATGTGAAGATTTCTACTATTTTAATTGTAACCCTGTATAAGGTATTTACAGAACTAGAAAATTAGATATAACAATGACATAAATATTTCTTGTCTGGAATAAAAAATTACTCAGCAGCAGGGATTACAGTAATTGAATCAAGACGACAGGTACTAGAACTGGTTTTATAGCTTAAAAATTGCATATAGGAAGATCACTCTCTTATTTGGCAAATTAGGGCAGATTTTTAAAAAATTATCTTTCAAATAGCAATACAAATAAATATAACACAGCAAGTGTGATCCAAAAGCAATCAGATATGCTACACCTGAATTGTACTGACAAGATCTGGTTTGTAACACAAAAGCTATGGCTAAATCTTAATACTATTTAGACGAATTGCAATGTCCTTCAAAGCCATTCTGGTTATATATTAAGTGAGTCCAGTATATTTCAAGAACAGTAAGTATATTGTTAGAATTAGTATTGCATGATTTTAATTTCTCCCTTGCTTACCAGTTTAGGCAGAAATTTTCATAGCTGAAATCCTATACGTTTTGCCATCTGGAAGCTAACAGCTGAGTGACAAGCAGAAATTCACTATGTGTTTTATACAGCATTTAAAACATAGAATTGCAACCTTTGAAATCCTCAGCCATAAGGCTGACATGCAGGAAAAATACTGTACCTAACAATGCTAATGCCATTGTAATATCTAAGGTAAAGTTACACCTAATGAATTTCTGACTGCTACACACAAGATTTGTGCCCCTTCAACTGAAACTGAATAACCCATTTGCCTCATGACGTCTATGGCTAAAAATGGTAAAACACAAACAGCAATACTGTGACTTTATTGCGGTTAAAAGAAGCAAAATGAAGGTGATCCTACTCAGACAGAAGCAATCACAACAGGACCTCTGAAGGGCCAAGGCCTCTGAGGGGAATAGATCCTACCTATCCCAGAAATAAGAAATTAAATGATTCACTGATTATGGTTTCCCTCTATTTTCCAGGTATCTTTGTCTGTCAGATCCCTTTTCACTCCAGAAATAAAGATTTTAAAAAGGCAGAGGAAACTGAAACTGCATTATCTCCCCCCCCCATCATTATTTTTTAACAGAATGAGAAAAATAATAAAATCATGCATCATAACAATATTGAACAGAATTATTTATCTTAGTACTGAAATAACAAAGAATACTAATTTCTCCCTGAACTGCTTTCTTTTCCTCACAGCATCTGCTTCTACTTCCTGACTTTTTGACACTTTTCCTCATGGCAGGAACACACATACGTAATTAGGATGCTTCCCACTACTTCCTTCATATCAGAGACCACTTGTATCCTCTGGATTTCACCGTTGTTTTGGGTTAAATCATTACAGGAAATTCCCTTTGTCTTCCACGTTCACCAGTCAGGACCCCAAAATACTCATCAACAATGTCATAACATAACAAACATGGTTAAACCTAGTTATAGAAGGCATTGCTGCCTTGACACTTCCAGCTCCTGTTTCAATTGCATACAAGTGGATTGCAATAAAAGAAAATAGCAGATGAATTGCTTTCTAAAAAAAAGATTGTAAACATGATTGAGGCAACACTTATGCTTATCTCTTTCCCCCCATCCCATCCCCAGCACAGCAGAGATTGGAGAGAGATTTCAAGAGAATAAAGCTGTTTCGTCTTCTACATATTGAGAGCAATGCAATCGCATGAGCAGCGGGAAAGTTTCAGGTAAAGGGGATATTTATCTATAGCAATCACACACACACACACCCAAACAAAAAATTGCAGAGGAAGAGAGTCTAGTAAAATACTGTAAGCTGTTTGCTCTTCTAAACATCAAGAGTAATGCAACAGGGCCAGCAGCCCAAGGTTTGGAGCCATGGGTATGCTATGCAAACAGCTCACAATACTCTTTCCTGCTGCCAGTGCGGGAAGGGTCAGGCAAAGAAGAGTTTGCATACAGAAATCACTTGCTTTTCCCCTCTCTCCTCTTACGGAGCAGAGAGATTGGAGGAGGGAAAAAAGATTTCAAGAGAGCACTGAAAATTGTGTAAGTGCCTGCAGCTCCCAGCCCAGGTCTACCAATGAGATTGTGTTGCCTTCAATGTGTAAAAGAAACAAAGCCACTTACTTTGTTGCAATTCCTATATGTCTAATCTTTTTGTTCTGCACAGAGAGGGATGGGGGGGAAATCCAAATGTCAGGCATAGGGCAATGCAGATTGACTGTAATAGCTATAATGTGACTGATGGATATTGTGAAGGTCATAAATGGGCCAAATAGTTATTTTTTTCAACATTTCCATAACTTTGAATGGTTGCTGAATAAATGGTGGGTAAGAGGAATACCTATACTGGAGCTCAATGAACTGAATATTAACATAGTCAGCAGAAGGATTACACTGAACCTGACCAAAAAGCCTGTGAAGTCCTAAAGTCAGCAGTTTTTGTGAAAGGTAAAATACAAATCAGATCTAATTCTCCTTTAGCAAAGAAACCTAACTTTGGACTAGTCTCAATCCAATCCAATTCACAGAACTATTATTATGGGGAAAGCAGAAGGAGCAAGTATTATGCATGTTGCCTTAACCTGTACAACAGAAAGGTGGAATATAAACTAAATACCTGCCAATAAAACACACCTTCTCTGCTTAGGAGCAGCTGTGGAAAGGGTGAGAACTTTCAACCTGAGTGGTTTTCTTTCTTCCTTCCTTCCTTTCTTCTTTCCTGTCTTTCTTTCTTTCTCTCTTTCTTTTTATTTCTTTTTTTCTCCCTCTCTATTTTTTTTAAATATGTTTACATATTTTTGTCTTGTCTATTACTTTGTAAGTAATTCAGGACAGTGAACATACATAATACTACTTCCTCCTCTTATTTTCCCTATAACAACTCTGTGTCGTGGGGTGAGCTGAGAGAGATCAACTGACCCAAGGTCAGTCAGCTGGCTTTCATGCCTAAGGCAAGATTAGAACTCACCATCTCCCATTTTCTGCATCAGCATCCTCACCACTATACCAAACTGTTTTTGAAACAGGGAGGATGTTTGAGGTTTAGCAATTTCTTCTTATTTCCTATGAAATTTCCATATGCAAGGATGTACAGAAAGACATCCACAAAGAAGCCACTTTATTGTCCAACAATGAAGCTCAAGAAAAGGATGTCTACTGCCTTGACTGCAACACCCCCCCCCCCTCCACCTAACTTTAATACTAGGAAATAAGGTAATTGTTTTCTGGAGGACAGGCTATAGAATGCATGGATAAAAAGGTTCATTCATTCTTCAGCTGTGACTAAACTGCTGGATGTGGAAAACCATTCTTCCAATGCAATTGGGTTTTTAAAAACTTCTACTGCCAGACAAACTGAAGTTTTTCAAAACTCTAACTGCCACATAGATATCAAAAAAGTAAGTCCAGACAAACTTTCAAAGGTCAGAAGATGCCCTTAGAATCACAGTGGATTGATGTAAAATGAACAAGGCTGGAAATCTAGAGGTGGTTTGTTGGTTTTTTTTAAAAAAAATCACTAGTATGTTTATGTGGGAGCATATAATATAGATTTTGAGCATACCAATTTCAAAGAGCAGGAAACTGTGGCAGTGATTTTCAGAAGCAGCAAACAGAAATGGCTGTGGTATCTCTAAAGATGAGATTCAGTAGTTGCATACAGTCCTAGAGTTATAGCCTATTTACCGATGTTATTCTTATTGTTGTCATTATTAGATTTTTATTCTGCCTTTTTATATATAACTCAAGCTGGCAAGTATACCTATTCTCCTTTCTCCTTTTCCCCCTAAAGTCACCCACCTGAGATTTACGCCTAAGGAAGGCCTAGATTTTAATAGAATTTATTTTCAACACAGAAGTGAAATTTCAGCTTTGTATCAATAGGATTTAGAAAGCCAGGAAGCATTTCTTACCAAACACAATCTCAGTTTGTCAATTATAAGGGTTTAGATTATGACAGTTCCAACTTTACTATGAAGAAAATAAACCATCTAACATTACCATCCCTTTCCCCCCCCCCCTCCCTCTTTCTCTCTCTCTTCAATTTATATACTATCCATATCTTCCAACCTAACTGACTGGGTTTCAGAAAGCAAATAAGCAAACATTTATGTGAAATTGAGATTGTGTCTACTTAAAAACAAACCTGTACTGTAGTAACTGGTTTTTCAACTTCAGGTGGCTCCTCAGCAAATAAAGGCTCAAAATCATTCACACTTTCTACATCTTCCATGGATTGTTCACTGCCCAATGGATCAAGGTCAGGAATCTTGGAAGAAAAAAATAGTAGAAGTTATTTCAAGAAAAACAAAACACATAAGGCAGGATGAATATCTTATGCTGTAAAAGGTGTTGCAACTAATTAATCAAACTAATACTTTTTTTTTTCTGAAGAGAGGCAAATATTCTTAAATTTCCTAATTAAATAAATCTTATTTCTTTCAGAGTAAAGTTCACACTAAAATCTTTGAAAACAGTTTTTTAAATTTCCAATTATTTTATAATTATTTTATAATGGACAAGTTTGATGTTCTAGCAATATTCCTCTGTTCCAAACTGTGATCATTTCATTTCAAGCAGTCTCTAATAGGGTTAACCTAATTTTCAAGGTGCCTCAGGGTTGTCGTATTTTTAAACTCACCAGTAAACTCATCAAATGTTTCATCCTCATTCCTGTTAACCTCACCTTGTTAAGTAAACATTTGTTGGCAAATTAAGTTTCGAATGTGAGAAAATTGGTAATTCCAGCTGTAAGAGTTTTTATTTTATTTCTATATTACCGTATTTTTCGGAATATAAGACGCACCTTTTTTCTCCCCAAAAGAGGGCAAAAATTTGGGTGCGTCTTATACTCTGAATGTAGCTCCGCCCACCTCGTCCACGCATCGGTCCGGAGGGCGCAGGAGCTGGGCATGGGCACAGGACAGGCAGATCAGAGGCAGCTGGCTGATTGCGGGCTTGCCAGCTCTGCTGCTGGTTTCCTGGAGCACGCAGGCAGCGAAGGAAACCCGTGTGGTGGTCTCTTCCTCCTTCTGCCTCTGCACATTGAGGAGGCTGAGCAGCAGCAGCAGCAAGGAGAAGGTGGACCTCCCGAGCCATGAGAAGCAGCTGTCAGCGATGCCCTCGGGGTGAAGACGTTGCAAGCAGGGAAGGCTTGGCCCCCTCAGGAGCCGCTGCTTGAAAAGCGATCGTGGAAAGAGCCGCGCACCCTCCCCCTCCTCCGCAGACTCGCCTTCTCTTTTTTGCTGGCCAGATCTGCCGCCTGAAACGGATCTGGCCAGGAGAGAAGGCGAGCCTGCGAAGGAGGAGGAGGGGGCTGCAGAAGAATCCCCTTTCAGCCCGCTCGCCCATAGGCAAAGACAATACACACACACACACACACACACACACACACACACACCCCAATCGGAATCGGAATCCACTCTCCGCCCGCTCGCTCATAGGCAGAAGCAACACCCACACACACCCACACACACACCAATCCGAATCAGTCGTGATTTTTGGAGGACAGCGGAAAGGGGATTCAGTTCCTCTGTGTTTTTTTATTTACTTGCAAACCAGGGTGTGAAAGGAGGGGGGGGGGGCAGGAAAGGCTGAGAGTCTCTGGGAGACTTATCCCCCTTTACCCTAAAGGTCAGCTCCAGCTTGACGACGGTGATGGCCAGGACGATCGCCAGCATGAACCAGCCCCCCCACTCTGCCTCCAAATTTGCAGCAGCTGCTGCTCGTCTCTCCTGCTCATTTTGTGGAGTAGGGCGCCCTTTCCTCCTTCCCCATGAGTGCGGTGGCGGGGAAGGAGTCTCTGGTGGCTGCAGCAGCAGATCCGCCGCTGCCAGCGGCTGGAGCGCAACCCTGGGCAGCCAGCTCCGTTTCTCCCTTCTCCGAGCATGCCCCGTGGTGGTTGCAGCTGGGCGGCGGGGTTTTTGCCATCACTGCTGGTCCTGCTGCCGCCGTGAACGGACAGTAGCAGTGATGGCAAAATCCCTGCCAGCGTCAGCAATAACAAGACATACTATGGGAAGGGGGTGATGGCAGCCCAGGGTTGTGCTCCAGCCACCACCGTTTCTGCTGCTGTGGCCACCAGAGACTCCTTCCTGCTGCAGCTCCCCTGTCTCTCCCTTTCCTCAGCCTCCACGCTATTCGGGCGGGGGGAGCAATCAGCTGCCAGGCAGGAGGACCACCACACTTTCCCAATGGGAGGGAGGTTGAAGGGGCGACCACCGGCACAAGAGAAAGACTTTAAAGTCAGTGGAGGCGATGTGTGGCTGGCATGCCCTTGTTCCGACTTTCCCTGGGTGCAAAATGCTTTAAAAAATAAAGTTTTATATTTTTGGTTTTTTTTTTAAAGGGTTAGGGGTACAGTTTTAAGACTTGTGCACTTCAAGTGCCAGAGTTGAAGAGTTCTAAAAAGTATAATTGGTTGTAAACATTATTCTGCTATACTGATATTTTATTAAATAATATATTACCACACCATTTGGTTCAAAATACTTTTTTCCTTGATTTCCTCCTCTAAAATCTAGGTGCGCCTTATAGTTCGGTGCGTCTTATACTCCGAAAAATATGGTATATTTAAAAATCAACATTTTTGCTCTTAGAGTGACTGTGGAGATTATCATCCCAAAGGACAACACAAAATAACTGCTAAATTGAAAGAACACGTATGAGCTCACATACATAGTAACTAAAGGTATCATCAAGTAAAAATTAATTATTAGATTAGGTTTTAATCTATGGTTGATTATTTTAAAAAGGTATTATGCAACACTGGGGTTGGGAATTACATTTCAAGAATGTATTGTTTTTTCCAATTGCACTCCAAATATACTATTATTAAAGGTGGCAAATATGAAAAAAGTAATTCTCACAGCTTAAAATAAAAATTTACATGAAGATATTAAACATTCCTTTGCATGTAAGCAAAATGCATGCATTAAATATATTGCTTGAAAGATGTAATTATCTTCAGATCATAACTCTTTTCCCCCAAAGATGTGCAAAAAGCATTTAAGAAAAATGTTCAAGGGAACAAATCTATATAGCAACAATAATAAAGGAATTTAGCTACCATGAAAAACAGAGGCTCAGAATAAAGGCTGCAAAGCTGTTAGCTACCCATGAATATCCACATACATTTATCTTCATGGTCACATCCTGCTTTTTTCTACTCTTTTTGCCATAACTTGATATCATAGTTCTAGCAATTGCATGATTCTAAATCTAGCAAGAACCCTTGTGCACACAGATCATTTTATAAGGTTCAGTGATGGCAATTCTGCTAAGTATACTTATTGAACTAAATATCTCAGAATTAGTAGAGCGTGTAGTACCTACTTTGTTCCCATTTCCTCAATCATTTCTACAAGGTATGTTCTAATATGCACCTGTTTCAGTGTCCTGAGCATTTTTTGATAGTGAAACATGAGTGGTTAGGGAACAATAGTAAAAAGAGAAACTTGTCACACTTCCAACTTAAACAGACGTTATCTTCTGACCTTTTGGTCTTAAGTAGACATTATTTAATCTGTGAATACAAATCAAGTTTTTCTGAAGAATGCAAAAACAAAGTTGTGCAAATAGATAGGGCTACTAAGAACTGGGATTAGAAAACACGAACATTTTAACTTGTGTTACTTATATTTTTCCACATTGCATTTAGTACTATGTAAGTCTGTTCAATCTTTATGGGTTTCTTTTTGGTTGGTTATTTTAAGAAAGAACATTTCTCCCCCTTACAATTTCCCCATAGCTTCCCCCTCCCCCTACAAAACTCTATAAGTCTACTGGAATACATTTGTTTTTCAGAAAAATATTATTGAGTATTATCATCTTGTCATGCTGCAAATGACTTAAGTACAAAATTAAAGATGGGAAGACAAAGTAAGAGACAGAAATGTGTATACTTGTGTGACGTTGCAGTACAACCAAGAGAACAAAGTCATGAAACTGTTTCCCAAATATTGATTCCCATGTATGATACCTCTGGCTTGCTGTCCACAACATCCACTTCAACGCTAACTTCTGCCTGGATGATTTTCTGCTTAGTTTGTTCAATGGCCAAACTTAGCTTGTGGATATAAGACTGGAGTTCCTCAGCAGAGTCCATGTTAAGTTCCATCAAAGCTTTGTGAAACTGATCCACCTGACCGTCTTCTAGCAGTTCCTACAAAAGGAAGCATTAAAAAGAATATACTTTTATTAACCTGATACAAATCACTAGTCTCTGCTGTTTGGAAAAGAGAACCAAATTTATTCCTAAATAAGCCACTTGTTATTTGCTGGCAACTGATTAACATCTTTTATTCCTTCACTGAAATAATATGAAAATCCTCTGTGAACAAATACTTCACTGAGAAACCAATTCCAAGAATAATCCTCCCCCAGCTTCTCATTTTTCACTTCCTCCAAACTAAAACTACAACTCCAGCAGTGCATGGAGTTACCTGAACATAAAGAAGCCTCTCCAGTCTCTCTTGATCTAGCTGAAGCTTTTCTTCTCGACGGCGAGCATTAAGTTCCTGAAGCCTTCGAAGTTGTTGCTGCCGCCGCTCTTGCTTCTCCTCAGACGTGACGGTACTCCCGAGGAGCTTATTTGAAAAAGGCAGCTGCATCTTATGCACATTGTTCTCATAGTATTCAGGTGATCGCCACTTTTGCATCTCTGTTCAAATCACAGTAATGATTTTTGCTCAGAAGAATCATAGTAATAATTTTTGCTCAATACACTCCTATTCAAATGCCCTGAGAAATTAAGAAAAAGCAATGCAGGTATTTTTTGGGGAGGGAGGGGGGGTGACAGGAGAGAGAAAACTAACTTCCACCTGATATTTAATAGATAAATTAATTGCCTGCTGTGGGAAAACCTACATGATTTTTATGGTATTGCACCAATTATATGAGCAAAGAAACAAGAAACTGTATTCATCTGATGTCAGAAAACAGAGATTAGAAAACAGAAACTGCAGGGGAAAATAGTATTTTTTGGGAAAATTCCAGTGCAAATCAAGACACCAGAAAAGGCAAACAACATACATTAATGAAACTTAATAGTCAGCATGATCAAAATTGGGGAAGCAACTCTTCTCATTTTCTTTATAAAATGGCCTTTATAAAACCAATGGTTGGGTCAGATTGTGTGATACATTCAACTTCACCAGTTTAGGATCTAACTACCTGGTTCTTCTTAGATCTCAAATAAAGATCTAAGGGGTCACAATTAGGTTCTTCTGTTGATTTCAAGGGAATCAAATATGGATCTAGACCACTGTGCTTTATTTTTATTCCTGGTGTAGTTGCACATTTCTGGGCAGTTCACAAACCTAAACCAGAGATTAGCAACATCATAAATAAACAGCATGACAATGATAAAAAGCAATTCAAATTTTTAAAAAAGCATGCTGCCGAACAGATGGCAGAAGAGTGCAGCAGTTCATCTCTAGAGACTTGTCAGAACTGCCATGTTTTAACAGCTTTTCAATAAAGCCAAACATAGAGTTCAAATGAATTTTAGGTTGGCGAGGTATTTTCTGAACTATAAGATGCACCAGTGTTTAAGATGCACCAAAATTTTGAAGAGGTAAGTAAGAAAAAAAAGTTTTTGCATTCCCTCAGTCTCCCGCAGCACTCTGCAGGTCTCAGCAGGGCTGGGGCAAGGCAAAAATGTCCGTGCTTTTACAAAAAATGGACAAAAAACGGGCTGTTTTTTGCAACAGAGGGCTGGGGTAAGGCAAAAAAGCCTTCGTTTTAAAATGAAGCAATCAACCCAATCTCTATATTACTATTATCTGGCTTTGTGCTTATTTTTAAAATATAAAATCGCAACAACGTACAGTAACATGCACTATATTGATGTCTATTTTTACAATGCAAACACAGCTTTTCAGTGAACTCATTTTTCATCTCTGTTTTCACTCAGAACACATTTGTTGATTTAACCAAGAATATGTATTTAGCTGCTACACCCTGTTTGCTGAACTTCCTGGATTGAAGAACCATACAAGAGTTTGTTCCAATAATTCCAGATATATGAAATCAAAGAATGTTAAATGATTTGTATTCTTTAGATAAGGCTGTGGTTATTTCATCCTATTCACTGAAAATATATTGGCTGCATTTATATTAACACATCATTTATTTAACTGTTTTTTTGGAATAAGCCACTGTGGCTGCTTTACACAGCGTGCTAGCCTGGTCCTTTAATGGAATGCAACTCTAAACAAAAACCAATTGTGCTCTGCCATTCAGTTCAGGAGACTCCAGCATATTTCTATCTTCTTTTGATTAACTGCATATTGGCTTTTTGTGAAAAATTAGTGCTACTAAACTATTGTTTGCTATAACTAAACTAAAATACTGTATTTTGGGATTCTGTAATAATTATATATGTTCTAATGCCTTATTCAGATTTGCAAACAAGGTCAAAGCAATTTTAGATACTTTCCTATCTCTTTAGTAATATAAAATTCACTCTATTTTTTTAAGACTGCCAAATGCTGTGTTTTACAAGATCAGATGACACAAAGGAAATAAAGTTAGATAATAATTGTTAACAGCAATGCCTTACCTTCTTTATAATCTTCCGCGATATAGCTGTGCTCATGGAGTATTTCTTCCACACGGCTAAGTGTGATGGCAGCAAAATGCCCTGGATATTTCAGTTGCAGGAGACGCTGGAGATAAAGAGCCGCCTGGCATCCTCCAAGATTTATGCGCTTACAGTTTCGTGCATCTAACCTAACATTTTATAAAAATGGAGGAAAAATTAGGCTGCATGAAACAGTTTCATTCTCTCTATCTGAACCCAAGTTCTATAGACTTTTCAAGTAGCCATTTATGTCATGTCCACAATCAATATTATCAACAATATTGGTTAGTTTTCACTCACGTAGTAGAAACCCTTAATCTTCATTACTTGTGGATACAGAAATAATTAAAATACAATAATTAAAATAATTAAAATATTGGGTAAAATATCCCAATTCACAAAAAAAAACAAAAAAAAAAACCAAATGCTTAAAATAAAAATTATCCAACAAAGAGAAGCCAATTGAATAGAAGAAAGATATTTAATCCATTTCCAAAGGCTACATAAGAGATTTAAGACAACTAAGAAGAAGGATTGATTTGGTTCTCACCCTCTGGCAGAGCATTAAATTGGGTGAATCAGAAAAATGATAAGCAGCCAGAGTAAGTGATACTGAACAGAGGAATGAAAATTAATTTCTTCTAGTTATTTTTAACTGCCATATTTTGTACCATCTGAGATTTTTAGCACAATATATTATTAAAATCAAGGTTGAACATCATAAACATACAAACTAAATAACTAAATAAGTATAGTATTATTTAAATAAAGACATTGCTAACCTCCAAAATTACATGTGAATAGTGGTTGTACTCAAAACACTGTTTAATAAACTTCAGTGGCTAAATTTATTCAATCAAAGTTCAATAATAATTATTCAATGAATATTCAATAAAAGTTCAATAAACTTCAAGGGCTACATTATACAACACACCAAGGCAAAACCATAGAAACCATTATAATGTTTAACAGAATATACTGCAAATAAAGTCACTAATTACAAGAAAGCTCAAAATAGCTAAACTGGCTCTTTAGGTTATATGCTTCCACGGAGATGAGAACATTCTCTAACATGAACAATTCATTCTTATCTGGTGCATATTTAAAGTTGCTCGTTTCTCATTAAAACTAAATTGCCCACATAGTCTTGTCTAGGGTTTTTCCATTACTTCCTTGAAATGAGATGAAAAAGAAAAAGAACAACAACTTGTCAACACATTCTTCTAATTTATGTTAGTAGGATCATGTAGATTGGGGAATAACAACAATTGTCCAAGGACAATATGTCACCCATCAGTATACTGCTGGGGTCAAAGGCACCACATTCCTGTCCCCCAGTACACAAAATAAAACATGCTAGCCTTTCAACCTGCCTGTAGAACTGATCTCACACCCAAGTGTGTGTACCCAATTCCAATGAGGAATATAATAATGAAAAGCATTTTAAATAATTCTATCAAAAATCAGTGAAGGAATTCAGGAGGACAGTCAGGCTCCTGTCCATTCTTCAGTGCAAGTTCTTTATCAAAGCACCTACTATCCCAAACCCAGGTCAGAACTTTAAATTGTACACACACAAAAAATGGTAATTATTCAGTAATTTATAAAAAAATTACATTCTATTGGTAAACAGCATATAACTCACCTGCCATCTAAGACTGGTAAAATATGAGTACAGTGGTATCCAGAGGAAACTATGAGCCCACTGCAAGGCCATCCTTGCCTTTTGTTATGATAGAAACTGTACAAGCTGTCCACACCATAAGAAACCTTTGGAACCTGGTAACATTCAAATAGGAGCTCTGACATCATTTGCCTTGAATAGAGAGGGTTGCAGACAGCCTCTGTTATCACTATTGGATGGTCAACACAGCCCTATAACAAAATTAAGACAAGAAGTGACAATCTGTGAATCCTCAACAAGACACTTTAAGAAGATCAATGTAGCTATACTCATAAATAGGGACAGTGAAGGGAGATGAAATGATGACTTCTACATTGTAACTTCATCAAATGACATGACAGACATATGTACATCAGATTGCATATATCACCATGTTGATTATAATGTTTATTATAAATTCCTACAAACAGAGCTTTAAAAAATTTAATTTTACATGTAAGGACATAACCTCCAACACATGGTACCGTATATTTCGGAGTATAAGAAGTTTATACGTTTTCTTGCTCATTTTTGCCCCCCCCCCCCAGGAGCACTCTGCAAGCCCCCACAAGGCTATTCATGCCTTTTATTTGAAAAAAATGGGCCCGTTTTTGCAAAAAAACGTTTTTCGTTTTTTGCACAAACGGGCCATTTTGGGGAGGTTTGCAGAGTGCAAAAAACTTTTTTTTCCCCTTTCAGAAGGCTGTTTAATTACTTGGCAACTTTAAGACTTGTGGACTTTAACTCCCAGAATTCTCCAGCCAGCATAGCTTGTGGACATAGCTAGCTGGAGAATTCTGGGAATTGAAGTCCACAAATCTTAAAGTTGCTAAGTTTGGCAACACCTTAGTTAGAGGGATTGATGAGAATTACATTGATCAAGTGCTGTGCCAGCAGAAACAAAGTTTTAGATGCCACAGCGATTTACTTATCCAGCACATGAGTAAATACACCTGGAAACATCTACCTACCTACCTACTGTATTTCTCTCTTTCTCCCCCTCTCTATCTACCTATATATACTACCTACCTTCTCTCTCTCCTCCCCCTACCTATCTACTGTATTTCGCTCTATTTCTCTCTCTCTATTACTCTTCCTACCTACCTACACACTCTCTCCCTACCTACTGTGTTTCTCTTCCCCCTCTATCTACCTATACACCTACCTACCTTCTCTCCCTCCCCCCCATCTACCTACTGTATTTCTCTCACTCTTTCTCTCTCTCTCTATCCCTTTATCCACCTACCTACCTACCTAACTACACTCTCTCTCTCCCTACCTACTGTATTTCTCTCTCTTTCTCTTCCTCTCTATCCCTCTATCTACCTACCTACTTAAAAAAAAAAGCCTCTTCAAAACCTGGGTGTGTCTTATACTCCGAAAAATACGGTATCTTTGATTAGTATTACTTATTACTTATATGTTCTTCCACAGATATGCAAACTAAAATGTGTATATGTGCATTAATGAACACAGAAGGGTTTTTTCTAGAAGTGTAATCTGCATACCACAGATTCTGTTCACCATTCACTAAACAAGCTTAAGTGCCTGTTAAAAATGCAACACTTACAAAACAAGAATTATGCTGTTCTGATACTTGGATAATGTACTCTTTCTTGGAAATAGCAATGTTTCATAACTGAACTTTTTCCCACAAAGGATCTGGACTGGCTAATTTACTCTACAGATTAACCATGTAGAAAGCAATTTTGCAAATTGGACATTTGTATGTTTCCATTAATTTAATCACCAGGGGAAATTAATGCATAATATAATTCTAATCTCATTCCAACACTTTGAGAGTGCATTCTTTGCCCAAGGCTCAGTACTACTTTTGTTTTTTACAAAATATGGATTTGAGAGTTCAAGTGCTAGGATAACAATATGCACTTGAGCTCTCTATAAAGATATTTAATATATACCAAAAGGGAAAAAGCATTTTTATGATTTGGAAGACTGACAACCTGACATATTCCACATCTTTGTGCTATTATTCCTTCTTCCTTCTCTTAGGCTCAAAATACTTCCATTTTTTTTTTAATTAATAGTGATGCCAGGGTTACCCATTCTAGACTAGCAAACCATTCCGAACAGTTGACACCATCTAATGGTTACCTGATTTTTGCAGACCAGCCCTGTAAGACAAGAGCTGAATGAAAACAAATGACTCCAATTTTATATGTTGCCAAAGGATTGCCACACTGGTGTACAGAAGCTCTGACACATTATTTAGCATTTCTTCTTTCACTTTGGGGAGAGGGAGTGTGAGAAAAGACTGTATTGCTGCTGTTCATGGGACAGAAATAATCACTGCACTTTAAGCAATGTCCTGATTCAATTTTGACTGCTGGTTGAATCCCTCCAAATGAAGTTCAACAATGAATGCAGATTGTTTATGATACTGTTAGCATCGGTACTATGTATCACTGGAACAAAAAAATGTAAAGATGGTGAAGAGCTGATTTATGTGACCAAAAATAAAGTGAACAATCTGTGGCAGCAACCATGAACTAATGTAGTTGATGAACTAATTAAGGGCAGCTGATGAATCACTCAAAGACAAATTGTTTTCAAGTTTGGCATTTTCCAGAAACATGTGTGTCACATTCTTGATGTTTTTCAATACCAGAAAGTTCATGCAAGAGGGCTTTTTACATGCTGACAGCAAACCTTCAACAGCTGTCAGCAATTGTCATGTTATGAAAATAAAGGTAAGGAATTTCTTCACAGCACTGTAACACCTGTGCTGTCACAACAACATGAGCCTATTATTATGACCAGAAATAAAGTGTCCTTTTCTGAGAAATCATCATAAACTTTTATCTTTGAGGAAAAAAAATACAAAATCCAGGTTGCAGCAGGAAAAGGTGTTTGGAATATAGATGGTATTATTCACATGATGAAGCTGGTATCACTATCAACTTGGAGTACTACATTGCAACACTTAATACTTTGAAACAACAATTCAAAAGCACAAGAATGTATGATAATGCCATGTCTCACACCCCAAAAGCCACTCAAGAGCCATGCATGTGATGATTAAAGTGATATCATAGAATCTAGGAGACTTTGAGCCAATCACACTTTCTCATTTCAATCTATCCCACAGGGTTGTTGTTGTTGTGGGAAAATAGAAGGCAGGAATGTTAGGGTATGTTCGCTGCTTGAATTGACCAACTGTAGAAAAGATAGGAATAACAACAACTGTAAAGTTGATCACTCTGTTTAATACCATTTGCCAGTCCAGATTTGATGCCATGCTACTTCCACATTTTTGGAAAATGGAAAGAATAATATCTCACAGGTGTCTGATTCAAATGAAGAGATAAAAAAGGACTGTCAGGATCAGCATGGAGTTCTTCAATGACAGTTTTGAGAAGTTTGTCCATTGTTCCCCAAAGTGTGTAGCAAATAGTGGTTATTATGTGGAAAGTATATGGAGGTTACAAAAGAGTTCATTTATTATTTATGTATTTGTATCTCACCTTTATTATTTTTACAAATATCTAAAAACAATGAACACATTCAGCACTTTCCTGCTATTTTACCCACAAGAAGTGATTGGCCCAAAGTTACTCAGATGACCTTGATAGCTAAGGCAGGACTTCAACTCATGGTCTTTTTGTCTGGTTCATTAACCACTAAACCAAACTAGCTCATTTCAAGAATTTATTTTTATTTATTATGTATTATTATTGTATTTATTATTATTTCATTTACTAGCTGTACTCAGCCACGCATTGCTGTGGCCCAGTCTGGTTAAATGGCCAACCAATCTGTGTGTAGATCCTGCACACACAAACATGTACACACAACCACTGTATAAGCCCCACCTACCTACTGTATTTCTCCCTCTCTCCCTCTGCCAACCTACCTACCTACCTACTGTATTTCTCCCTCTCTCTCTATCCACCTACCTACCTACCTACCTACCTACCTACCTACCTACCTACCTACCTACCGTATTTCTCCCTCTCTCTCTGTATCCCTCTACCAGCAGAAGCTCCTCTTGGCCCCTACAGGTAGGGGCAAGAGTCCTGGAGGAGGGGGGCAGCGGCAGCCTCAGTTCCTTGTGTGGGCGTGGACTGGCGTTATCGTTTGTGGGATTGCCGATGCCACTAACGATAATGCCGCCCCGTGCCCACGCCTCCTCAGCAACCTCTCTTGCTGCTGGGGGTTGCTGAGGTGACCGTTGCACCAATGACGGAGAAGTGTGGGGGAGGGGGGGGCGCCGGCGCACACCAATCCATGTGCACATGACATGGGAGAAGAAGCGGCTGGGTGGGAGGGGCCACGAAAGGGAGGGGGCTGAGTGAGCGAGTGAGGGAAACATGCAAAAGGGCCGCACTCCGTATTTACATTTCCATGGCATGTACCTAGCACAGGTGTGACATCTACACAATCTATATATATCATTGGTGCCGTATTTGATAGGAACGTTGTGTGAAAATTGGAAAGCAATCGGTGCAGTACTTTCTGAGATTACCTATTTTGAACAGTTACATTTTTATTTATATAGATTAATTAATAGATTAAAATGTCATATTTAAATGGAAATTTTTGAGATGGAGCATTTTTTTCATTTAACCTTTGTAAATGTAATGTTATATGTGGTCCAAATATGCAAAAGATGTTCCATACATGCTTTAATAAGATAGTTATGCTTTTATGCCTCCTTTTTAATAAATAGTTCAAGGTGGTGAATATACCTACGGTAATACATAATGCACTAGTCCTTCATATCTTAAACGCACATCTGTAGGGCAGATCCCACTTCTGTTTTTCTAATATTTTGCTATCTACACATCCCATATCCTTCTCCCAAAAAAAGGTAATATAAGGCTTTTTCTTCAGGAATATAGAAGAACACTGGATTTGTTTGTTTGAGGACACATCAATCTAAACCAAGCCACTAATTTATGTGTTCTAGCCTTACTGGACTTATAGTCACTGCGGTATGAATTCTACTGAATATCAGTTGAACCACCAGGCTTGAAATTTTGGGCTTAGACAACTTAGAATGCAGCCTTCTGTCTGACCTGAGCAGAGGACACAAAATTATCTGCTACAATGTCCAACTGTCAATGACATCTTCAGCTTCAACTGCAACAATACACAGCTCACAATAGATACAAACTTAAGGTAAACAGCTCTAATTGCAGAAAATACGACTTCAGCAACAGAGTGGTCAGTGTCTGGAATGAACTACCTAACACTGTGGTTTCTTCCGCAAACCCCCCAAACTTTAACCTTAGACTGTCTACTGTCCACCTCCACCCATTCCTAAGAAGTCTTTAAGGGACCTGCATAAGTGCACCAGCATGCCTAACGTCCCTGTCCTACTGGCCCCACTTATCCCTATCAGTTAGGGAAGCAATGCTTGCTCTCTCCCCACGCAGAAAAAAATGTTGAGCCCCAGCGAGGCCTTCAGTACAAATGTTACCACTGAAACCGTTTCTTTTACGTCCGGGCAAATCTAGGCTAGCGGTTGCCGTTGGCCCTATAACAACTGCGCCGCGAGTCCAAACCGCTTGAAGGCTTCTCAATGGTCGCGGCTGAAGATCCAACGGTACCAACAGGCGCGCAACTTCTGCCTTCCTTACCTGCGAGGAGACTCCCAGGCGCTGGAAGCCGTGGTCGAAGAGCTGCTCCTGCAGCTCCATCTGAACGGGCACGTTGCGGTCGAAAGGCGAGCGGAGGAGCCATCGGAGGGGTTCGGGGCTGCCCAGATCGTTGCCCACCTGGGTTTCCGGGCCAGCGCCGCCGCGAGCTCCCCGGCTTCGAGCAACTAAGGAGCGGAACTGGAGCAAGGGCTCGCCAGGCACCGCGGCTTGCGGGCAGGCCCAGCCCAAACGCATCTGGAACGAACCATTATCCAGCACCAGAGGAACCGGAGCCGGCAGCCGCACCGCCGGGTGAGCTTCAAGCATCGGGTCCGGGTCCCAGCGGACGTCGCGGAACGGGAACACCCCTCCGGCTGCCTCCATGGCGGGAGAGAAAGCTTGCCTCTCCGTCAGGTCCCTCTCCGTCTTTTCTCCGACTCGAAACAAAGGCTTCTAAAGGAGTGTTCCGTTCCCGAGACGAATCACCATGGAGACCAGTGTTAAAGCCGCGCGCATTGCCGGCTCCGCTTCTTCTATAGAAGAGTTTCTCTACCACAAGCTTTAAGATGACTTAAATTCCCAGAATTCCCCCAACTAACATGTTAAAGTTTCTGAGGTTAAGAAAAAATGCTTTAGACTAGATAGAATAGAATAGAATAGAATTCTTTATTGGCCAAGTGTGATTGGACACACAAGGTGCATATTCTCTCGGTGTACATATAAAGACAAGATACATATGTCCAAAAACTTCTCTTTATTAAAATAACGGAATTTCGAATTGCATATATGCATAACACTCGAGATCCTGAACTAGAGAACTAGAGAACCGTTGAATAAAATATAATACCCTCCCCAAATTTAATGTTGGAAACAGGATCTGTTTATGATTAGCGAGTAAACTTGCATAAGCTGGTGTTTATGGGACTTGTAGTAGTTCCGCATGTTCGAAGGCTAACTGATTAGGGAAGACTGAAGAACAATATTCAGAGGTTTTTATAGATCTATTGAGATTCAAAGTTCATTTGTACTTTAAATAAATATATGCTAATGTAACTTTTGTTACAGTGGGGCTGAGGGAATCTCAATAGATCGATAAAGCCTCTTAATAAGTTAGCCTTAGAACATGCGGAACTACAAGTCCCATAAACACCAGGTTATACAAATTTACTCCTAATCATAAACAGATCCTATTTCCAACATTAAATTGGGGGAGGATATTATATTTCTAAGTTCCCTTACTCAGATGGAGTGAAGCTGCATTTCTGGAGATGAATAATGATGAATAATGCTAATGATGGCCATCTTGAAAGTGAGAATGGTTTAATTTATAATTATCTTCAGAAGACATCTTTTGGCCAACCATTTTAGGCAACTATCACCTAATCTCATAACTTTCATTTATAGGGATTGTTTTGGGGATTTAGGTAGAGGAACTATTTTCTAGATTTTCTACAGTTGAGCATCATATCTGGGGGTAGGATTAAAATGGCATTCCTTGCTTTGATGCATAACTTTTGGTGAGACCTGAAAGGAAGGGATGTGCTAGTCTTGGTCCTCTTATATCGCTCAGTACTTGTACCCATGATAATCTTTCTGGACTGCCTGCAAACATTGGCACCTGGAGGAACAGTTTTGCAGTGGCCATGCTCTTTCTTGAGCATGTAGTTCTAGTCATCACAGGTGGGAGGGAAGAGTGATCATGCCTGGAGTTATTCCAGGATAGGGTTCCTCAGGGCCTATTTCTCTTACCCATGCTGTCACATTACACATGTGGGTGCAATGATTTTTAAGTGGAGAGTCAGGCCTATTTTAGAACATGCACTACAATTTCGTGTATTTCCCACTTCAAACTGGGAATAAACAGCTGTCAATTTCCAGGTTGTCCAACTTTGATATAGTGACTTGGTTCACACTATGCAAATTTATAATGGGTGTCATTTGAAATTCTATAGAATTCTTGTGGTAGTTCACTCTGTTGTAGCAGTTGTATTCTTAGAACAAGGTGGCCTAATATGGGTTGGCTGATTTGAGGCACAGTGCTAATTTCATCCAAAGAATCTTCTTTATTTATGAATTTTGTGAAACTCAGGCAGTTGGGAAAATTCAGTAAACCATGGTTCAGTTAACCTTGGATTAGCATTTAAAAAAATAAATAAATCCAGCTATTGGAAAATCTTGCAAGAGATTATGCTGTTACATACCTCAGCTGCTTAGGCAGGTTTTTTAAAATCATCTTTATATTTAAATGGAATATTTCTGTAAAAATGACTTTATAGCAGAAATATTGCTTATCTTTATTTTTCTGTTTCAAAGTGCAAGATATAAGGTGTACTGCAGTTTCTCGAATTATCTTTTAATCTGTAACATTCCTCTCTTAATAGGCTTAAAGGGTTTTTTAATATCAGCTGTGTTGGAATGATAGCATAGCTGCTTTGTGATTCAAGTAATGATGTAGTAAAAGAGGTAGTTACATAAAGATATTTAGTGTCACACAGTAAAAACTTAGAAAGCCATGCGCACAGTGAGTTCAGCTGAATTTTGAACCAAAAATGAAGTATCCTCTAGTTCCTTTAATTAGTGATTTAACATTTCCTTTTTTCTTCTTCTGGTTTTGTTTGCCTTTTGGCATACTATTGATCTTACTGATTTTTTGGTTTCAACATCTACTTAATGAAGGTAAGCCATATTGCACTTCAATTTTTACAGTTTTCATTTAATGAGACTTGTAGGAATTATATGGGTTGTAGCGCAAGGTATCTAGGAAGTGCCAAGAAGGGGATGGATATTATAAATTGCTTTTTATATCCCATGATATCCAAAATATTAGCATGGCTGAAAAATTAGCACTACGTTATATGTCTATTCAAATAGGACCTGCTTCACTTAAAAATGGAGATGTAGATAAATTTCAAAATATTTACTTTTCTTCTTTATTATGCGAGAGGTCATTTAAGCAGAATTTATCAAGACTGACTCAGGCCTCTCCACCACTTGGAGGCTGCACTGAAACAAGGTCAATGTTATTCCCTGTATCCTGATAATACTGTTGGAAGAACTATCCATTCGGTTCAGTTCCAAGCCAGGAGAAAGACACTGGAGACAAAATGGTGGCTGATTGGAAAGAAGGTCCATTTATTGATGAAGCAGAAGCACATGGGTAGTTCTTGGCAGCTGACCACATGGGAGTTGAGAATGGGATTTTTCTATACCTTCTGTTGGGCTTTGTATTTGAACTTCCTGTTCCTGTGCAAGAACATGTATTCTATTGGCTGTTGTGAGACTCCCATGGGGTCATGTACAAATCCTAGGAGTTTGAGTTAAATTGAAGTTTGAACTTCTGGGGGTGGTGCAACTCAGATGATGCAATGAAGGGGCTGTGGGCAATTCCTATTGTGGCTGAGGGCTAATCTTTGTTGAATCTTGGGTGAGGGTATTTGCTTATGAATAGAGCTAGCTATCTCTTTATCTCTTAAATGCTGATATCTGTTGAAAGCTATTAAGAAAGGTAGGAGCTGCTTTCCAAGAGCCTGTTTCTCCATTTCTTATCCAGGGAAATATAATATTCAGAATATTTCATTCTTCTAGGAGAGGGTTGGGTGCTAACTTTCTACAATATTATAGGGGCTTCCACAAGTCTTTGGAGGCTGAGATGAGTAACTCATGGATCATGCTCCAGAGGAAATATTGTGGGAATGTGAAGACAATATTTGCAGTGTTTCCTCTGAGGCTTCAGGGTAAGTGGTTTTTGTGGGCAAGATTTCATTTTATTTTTTTACAACCCCCCTCCTCCCCCCCCTCTAATTTTTATTTAAACTTTTGTATTCTCAATACATAGCAGTTTTAAAGCTGGTTCCTTGTTTTGAAAAGAATTATTTACAAGAAAATCAATGGGGAAAAAAGGGGCAGCTAGTTGCTATTATTAGTTCATTTTGGTTAGACAGCTGGAGGAAATTCTGATTGTTTAAGGAAGATAAGGATAGCCAAGTGTTATGCAGCTGGTTATGATTGTGTATATATGTTTTTGTCCAAGATTGGTCATGTCAAGGGAATAGGAGTTACATAGGCATGATGTACTAGCTTTTAAACCATAAACCATTTTAACTAGGTTTAATTTCTTTGGTGTTTTTAACTTTATATTTTTCACACAAGGAGAAAGATCGTAGATGACTGCAGTTTGTTAAACTGATTGAACAGAAGGGTGTTGTGCTTTTAGGCTGTGTCCAAAGGCAACCAAAGTTCCTCCCATATTGTAGACTAGCCATTCCCGGCCATGCGTTGCTGTGGCCCAGTCTGGTTAAATGGCCAACCAATCTGTGTGAAGATCTACACCTGCACACACAAACACGTACAGACAACCACCGTATAACCCCCAACCTACCTATCTCTCCCTCTCTCCCTTTCCCTACCTACCTACTTTGAAATGGAGAAGGGTTCCATGTGAACAGCAGTTGAACATGGGTCAGTCAGTCCTGAGACATAGGCGAGTGCCGTTCCAAAGGGACGGGCAATGGCCTTCGTTGCCCTCAGCCTCTCTCTCTCTATACCCCTACTGTATTTCTCCCCCCCCCCTTTCTCTATCCCTCTACCTACCTACCTACCTATCTACTGTATTTCTCCCGCTCTCTATCCCTCTACCTACCTACCTACCTACCTACCTACTGCATTTCTCCCTCTCTCTCTCTATCCCTATAGCTGCCTACCTACCTACTGTATTTCTCCTTGAATCTTATGGACAGAGTATTATGATATTTTGTATTATGTCATGCTGTGACTCACTGCTCTCTCTGTATCCATCTACCTACATTTTTTACATTTCCACTGTGTATACCTGGCACAGGTGTGACATCCACACAATCTATATATATATCATTGGTGCCATATTTGTAAGGAACGTTATGTGAAAATTTGGAAGCGATCGGTTCAGTACTTTTGGAGATTACCTGTTTTGAACAAAGTCATAGTTACATTTTTATTTATATATAGGTTGATTGACAGATTCACCATTTGGTAGACCTGTTCATTCAGATTTCCTGATGTAAAAATATGCAATATTTTACAATATAAAGAAATATGGCTGCTAATTTTCCACATAGGGGAACTAGTATCCTGGATTCAATTGATGTCATACAAAATATACACATGGGTTGTTCTTATGCACAAATCTAACTATAAAACATTTTGAATGGCTTTATGAACAGGTAAGTTATCAGCATTTCCTCTTGAATAATGGCAAATGTCTTGATTGCCCTTCTCAGCATGTGTAAATAACTCTCTTCAAAACATCAAAATCTTAATTAGCAATCCCTATCCAATATTCAGTAATATGAAGCTGCCTTCTTCATGAAATGTTTACTCAGATTTTTCACTGTTATTAAACTCAAATGTTAATCATGCTGAAAACAATTATAGAAAATTGCCTTTCATTATTGGAGCAAGAAATATTTCATGCATTAGAAAACATATCAGGGATCTACTTTAGTTTTTGATTTCCATCTTTGATGAAATAACAATTATTCACTTTGGAAATATCCATGTTATGCATTTTAAAAATCTATAAAATGTACTATACAATACAATACAATACAATAGCAGAGTTGGAAGGGACCTTGTAGGTCTTCTAGTCCAACCCCCTGCATGGGCAGGAACCTTATACCATTTCAGACAAATGGCTGTCTAACATCTTTTTAAAGACTTCCAGGGTTGGGGCATTCACAACTGCTGGAGGCAAGCTGTTCCAGAGGTTAATTGTTCTTACTGTCAGGAAATTTCTCCTTAATTCTAGGTTGCTTCTCTCCTTGGTTAGTTTCCACCCATTGCTTCTTGTCCTGCCCCCAGGTGCCTTGGAGAAAAGTTTGACTCCCTCTTCTTTGTGGCACCCTCTGAGATATCGGAACACTGCTATCATGTCTCCCCTGGTCCTTCTCTTCATCAAACTAGACATACCCAGCTCCTGCAGCCGTTCTTCATATGTCTTAGTCTCCAGTCCTCTAATCATCTTGGTTGCTCTTCTCTGCACTCTTTCCAGAATCTCCACGTCTTTTCTACATCGTGGCGACCAAAACTGTATGCAGTATTCCAAGTGTGGCCTTACCAAGGCACTATACAGTGGCATTAACACTTCACGTGATCTAGATTCTATCCCTCTGTTGATGCAGCCTAGAACTGTGTTGGCTTTTTTGGCAGCTGCTGCACACTGCTGGCTCATATTTAAATGGTTGTCCACTAGGATTCCAAGATCCCTCTCACAGTTGCTACTATTGAGCAAGGTACCACCTATACTGTACTTGTGCATTTGGTTTTTCTTGCCTATATGTAGGACCTTACTTTTTTCACAATTGAATTTCATTTTATTAGACAGTGCCCAATGTTCAAGTTTGTCTAGATCCTTCTGTATCTTAAGCCTATCTTCTGGAGTGTTGGCTATTCCTGCCAGCTTGGTGTCGTCTGCGAATTTGATGAGTTCCCCATTTATCCCCTCATCCAAATCGTTGATGAAGATGTTAAAGAGTACTGGGCCTAAAACAGAGCCTTGGGGGACTCCACTGCATACTTCCTTCCATGTAGATGCAGTTCCATTGAGGACTACACGTTGAGTGCGGTTGGTCAGCCAGTTGCAAATCCATTTGGTGGTGCTGCTGTCTAACCCACAATTTTCTACTTTATCTAATAGTAGGTTATGGTCTACTTTATCAAATGCCTTACTGAAGTCCAGGTAAATTATATCAACAGCATTCCTCTGGTCCACTGATTTTGTCACTTTGTCAAAGAATTCAATTAGATTCGTCTGGCATGATCTGTTTTTGACAAATCCATGTTGGCTTTTGGCTATTACTTTGTTTGCTTCTAGGTGTTCACTTATTTGTTGTTTAATTATCTTTTCCAGAATCTTTCCTGGTATTGAGGTCAGGCTGATGGGTCTATAGTTTCCTGGATCTGTTTTTTTCCCTTTTTTGAAGATGGGAACCACATCTGCTCTTTTCCAGTCTTCTGGCAGTTCCCCGGTGCTCCAGGATCTCTGAAAGATATAGTTCAGTGGTTCTGAGATCTCGTCTGCCAGTTCCTTCAGGACCCTGGGGTGTAATCCATCTGGTCCTGGTGATTTGAACTCGTCCAGGGCAGACAGGTGCTCACTTACCATTTTCTTCCCTATTTCAACTTGTGTTCCTAATCTGATATTTGTGGTGCTGTTTTTGATTGGTTGGACTGTTTTATCCCTTTGTGTAAAGACAGATGCAAAAAAAGAGTTAAATAGTTCTGCTTTCTCCCTGTTGCTTATCATCTTCTTGCCATTTTCTCCCAGCAGTGGACCAATTGTTTCCTTAACCTTTTTCTTATTTTTAACATGTTGGAAGAAGCTTTTTTTGTTATTTTTTACTTTTTTGGCAAGCCTTTCTTCATTGCGAGCCTTAGCTTTCCTCACTTCATCTTTACAGGCTCGGGCTATTTGCTGATATTTTGCCTTGGTTATGTCCCCCTTTTTCCACTTTTTATATTTATCCTTTTTGTCTTTCAATTTGTCAGAGAGTTCTTTATGCAGCCATGCTGGTTTCTTTTGGGAACTGTTATTTTTCTTCTTCATTGGTATTGCGCTGGACTGGGCTTTTATAATCTGTATGTACAAAATCTTGTTTAGCTGTTTCACCTTCTGTATCTAACCAAAAGGTCTTTCTAGCTTGTTTTTTTCCCATTGCATTGATATAAAATCCTGATATTTATATTTTAGCTGAAGTTCCCATTACTAAAGAAATAAAGATGCCACCCTGTGATGATCCTGATGGGAACACTGATCTCAAATCCGAACATGAATCCAGGGGAAATAACCGAAGCAAGTACAGAAAAGCCTTAAAATTTGATCTGAAGATGACTCCAGTGGTGGAAAAATTGGGCTCCAGGCCTGCTCACTCGAGTTCAAAAGAAACGGAGAAAAGCGTGTCTGCCTGCAGTTCACGCCAACTAAACCAATGTGGTAGACAGCTTTGTTCTGAGAAGAATTTGATGTATAATACACCTATGGTAAGTAAAAGGACCTACCTGGAGTATACAAGTTATAATGATCCTCTCTTTACTAGGTTCGTTGAAGAAAAGGATCTGGCTCATGTATACCATTAAAATTGGGCTACATGAAAAGTCCCTGAGCAAAGTAAGGCAGAGCAGTCCTCAGCTCTTTTTACCTAGGTTGGAAAAATTATAGCTTGAAAAATAGGTGTCTCTTTCCCCCCCCCCCTGGATTGCATTCTATACAGAAATGAGAGACTTACCGGTACATTTCCTTCCACCCACCCATTATAGCTTGGCTCAGACTCACTGGCTCACATTCAGCAAATAGTTCTGGTCAATATTTAGTTCTTAGAACTTAGAGGCCAATGTTGTCTAAAGAGATTATAATCTCACCATATAACCCAGAGCATGCATGGTTGCCATTTTTTTTAATGCATGCCTGTGGCTCTAATATTATAATGTTTTTGCAGTTTTTAATAATAATAATAATAATATTTTATTTTTATATACTGCATCCTCTCCCCAAGGGGACTCAGAGCAGTGTACAGGGAAGAATTAAAACACATAAAAATATACAAAAATAGATACAATAAGTAAAAACAAATTAAATTTAATTGTCCCTGCACTAAAATCCCCATATTTAAAACTAATGATCCCTAAACCCTAAAAGGTAGAGACTAACCTAGGCCGGCCAAGCAGAAAAAGTATGTTTTTAATTTCTGACGGAAGGAGCGAAGGTCCGTGGTTGTTCTAATGTCAGGGGGAAGGTCGTTCCAGAGGGCTGGGCCCGCCACAGAGAAGGCCCTTCCCCTGGGCGTCGCCCGCTGACAAAGTCTAGTGGACGGCACCCGGAGAAGTCCCTCTCTGTGGGAGCGAATCGGCCGTAAGGATTTTAGCTGTTTTTGGCTCCTGCTGGATTTAAGAAAAACTATTTTTCAAGGTTTGTCATTTCTATAGTTATTGCAAGAATCAGTAATTACATCTGTGCCATAATTCATTTCAAAGGGGATAAAAGTTTAGTGCTGGGTTTACACATTACCCATAGGCAGACATGAGCAACATCTGAGAAACTGGGACCCATTTCAGCCTCTCAATTTTTTGGAGAGATCCTTTTGATTCCTTTGAAGGAGGGGGGAGTTAAGACAAGGTAAAGCACAATTGCTACCTTTCTGAAATCCCCTTTAATCAAGATATTGTTGGTGTGATCACACACCCTTGAGAGCTACAGATGGCATACTGGGGAACTCTGTGCATATTGCCTGTTCCTTAGCTTAGTCATGGTGTGTTAACTAAGTCAATCGCCTAGATTCTCATAACATGTTATAACAGAACTACACAAACATTATAGCTTAGCATAGTATGTGAATAGAAATGTTTACATAGATGTTTCTAAAGTTCTGATATACCATGATTGATGTGTTTAATAACAGTCTTTACTGAACTGGCTTATTTGCTAGTAATATCAACGGGAGACAAATTTGTAAATGTTTCTTAACTGGATTTTTTATTTAACTTCTGAACTCTCTCTCTTTTAGATTTCTTCACTGGTTACTTGACATTTCCAACATTCTGTGGATGCAGCTGCTTTCTTCATCTCTGTTGCTGGTATTTGCAGCTCCTTATATGGTTGAGGGAAAAGCCTGTTGAAATCATGGTTTCCTTGAAAAAAGAAATTGGTATCTGTCATCTTTTGCAAGGAAGAGAGGGGCTAATGACATCTACTGGGATAATTAAAATATAGCTGTTCCACCAAAAAAAGATGGATGTGTAGCAATTCTTTAGTTTGTCCTGTTGCTAATTTCAGGTGTGCTAATTTTTTGCTTTGTCATTTAGATTTTCTGTACAAAAATCAAAACATTAAAGTGTTTCCTTGTTCTTGAGCTAGGGCATTATTCTTAAATGCTTTTTGAATATAAAAACCAAAGAATTCCTGTATATGTGTCAGCTTAACAATTCTGCTATCTTAGATAATACAAAGAAATGCTATCCTGGGACAAAATTTAAAACAAACAATTACTATTATAATGTAAATGCAAAAAGGTTTTTAAAAGGTAATGGTGAAAGTTAATCATAGATAATTACTTATACTGGTAATGCAGTAATGTAACTGGGTTACAGTTACTCCTTTTAACAGATTTTAACAGATTAACAGAGTTGGAAGAGACCTTGCAGGTCATCTAGTCCAACCTCCTGCCCAAGCAGGAGACCCTACATCTGCCTCTACCTAGGATCGAACTCACAACCTCCTGCCTATGAGGCAAGAGCTCCACTTCTTTTTGAAGACATTCTAAGTGGTTATAAATTGATTTTTCCCTTTTGCTTTTTGTTATGACCAAGAATATTCAAGTGATATAAAGAATCTCATAATTTGATCCAAATGCCTTGATAATCTTGCTGGGAGTATTTTGGGGCAACAATATTTCAGTAAACTATTAACAGAGTTCAGGAAATAAGCCATGTATCAGAATCTTACATATGTCTAATACTCCTAGCTGGTTAACCTTGGTCCTAAGCATGAAAGTGAACCATTTAATCTGTGCATCTGATCCTACTCATTGATATGAAGGTGTGGGGGTGTGGGGTGTGGGGTGTGATGTCTTCATTCCCTTTGGGAAAACTTCTCACAAAGTAGTCTTGTCTCTGGAGGAATATTTCTGTCAAGTCTCAGTGTATAATTTGAGGTGTAATATGGCTTATACTATACTACTATACAGGTAATCCTCAATTTACAACAATTCATTTAGTGACTGTTCCTAGTTACACTACCACTGAAAAATGTGATTTATGACCATTTTTCACAGTTGCAGCATCCCTATGATCATGTGAACAAAATTCAGATATGTGCAACTGGTTCATATTTATGACCATTGCTGTGTCCCTAGATTATGTGATCCCCTTTTGTGACCTTCTGACAAGCAAAGTCAATGGGGAAACCAGATTCACTTAACAGCTGGGTTACTAACTTATCAGCTGCAATGATTCATTTAACAACTATGGTGAGAAAGGTTGTAAAATGGGACAAAACACATTTAACAAATGTTTTAGTTAACAGAAATGTTGGCCTCAATTATGGTCATAAGTTAAGGACTACCTGTACTTCAAATTATTTTCCCCTCTCTAACACTACTTAATACAGACCTAATACTATGACTAAGTATGACAATAAAAGTGGGAATTTGTCTACAAACAGGAAAGAAACATGAGTTGGATGTTGATTCTGGAAGAACAGACTGAATTTATTGAAAGTTCTTTAGAAAAATCCACAAAAAGTTTAGCTCACTTCTTGAATGTGCATTTTAGTGATTCTTACCTAATGCTGATTTACCGTTTATGTCTCCCTGCCCTCAGTTAATACATAAAATGCATATAGTTTTGTAATTTTAGCTCTCTAGGTTTCATTAAATTGTTTGGAAACAGTCCATAGCAAACAAGAATATCAACCACTAATTCAAGTAAATACATTTTAAAGCACTTTAATTGTAAATGTCTATGGAGATTTTCAATCATCTAAGCCAGTGATGGCTAACCTTTTTTGGCTCGCGTGCCAAAAGTGGGGGGAGCGCAGGGGTGTCGTGCGTGGGCACCCCACACCCATAATGCTATGTGTGTGACCCCCTGCTTTTGGTGTGCTTTTTTTCGCCCTCCCCAGGCTCCAGAGGCTTTTTAGGAGCCTGGGGAGGGTGAAAACAGCCTCCCCTCCCCACCGCCAGAGGCTCCAGAGGGTGAAAAACGGCCTCAAAAAAAGGCCTAAATCAGCTGGCCAGTGCACACATGCGCGCTGGAGCTGACAGGACAACACCTCGCGTGCCCTAAGAAATGGTTCCACGTGGCACCCGTGCCATAGGTTCGCCATCACCGATCTAAGCCATGGTTGTCCCAAATGATTTTTTTTTAAATCCAACTGGATTTTTCTTTTTTAATCCTTTGAAAACATTTTGCTTTTCATCCAACAAGCTACTTTACTTCTAACTGATGGGAAATGGAAGGATTTATATTCTTTCAGTTCAGTCCTAAATCCTTCCATTCTTCATCAGTTAGTTAGAACTGGAGAAGCTTCTTGGATGAGAAGCAAAAAACATTTTCAAAACCCAAGAGCGTCCAGTTGCCTTAAAAAAAGAAGAAGCATCCCTATCCCGCACCCTTCGTCACTATTTTCGTTTCAAAGAAGTTTCTTCAATGGAAATTGCTATATTGCCAGTCTTGGTTCATATGGTTCTCAAAGCACGTCCTGAACTGCAGATGAACAAAACCCCACCGCACCGTGGACACAAGAAAGACGATTCCTCTTTTCGTTTTGCACGGCTCCTTCCCTTTCCCTCTGCCCAGGACTTAAACTTTCTCCCCCACTACTCCGCGGGCTCCGCCCCCGGCTCCATTCATAGGCGACCTCGCAAAGCAAAAACGCCTCGCACCAGCTGGAGCAGCAGGCGGGGGAGTGGCCGGTCGCTTCGGCTGCTTTTCGCCGCAGTGCCCGCGTTCGTCCGGCTGGAGCGGAATCGGCGGGCCGGCGGGGGTCTTTGTTCTTCAGAAGTGCTTCATTCGCGGGCGAGAGGGAGCCGTTTGAAGGTGGGTGGCAAAGCCGCTTCCCCCGATCCTCGTCCCGTGCCAAGAACAGGGATAGCCGTGGCTTTTGTCTGCGCTCTTGGTTGCCAGGATAAAAGGGTGGCGGGGAAGGAAGGAGAGGCGGAGCAGCCCGAGTTTTAGCAGCTTCTCTCGGTGCATCTCCCCCCCCCCCCCCGTTGGCCCGCAATGAAAGAGAACGTTTCCTCCTGTTTGTCGTTGCAAGCGTCGCTTTTGCGAGGAGCAAAAGGTGGGAGAAGCCCGGATTTTAAAGGGCTCCTTCGGGAGGAGCAGCTTTTATAAAACCGGACGCCAGGCTCCCAAAGAGCAGGATCCGTCCTCGAGTAAGAAGTCACCCCAGTTCCTGAGCGGGAAGGAAGAAGCGGCGTGGTTGGTTACTCTAAGTCAGTGTTTCTCAACCTTGGCGACTTTAAGTCCGGTGGACTTCAACTCCCAGAATCCCCCTCAGGCAGCTGTGCTGGCTGGGAGGGGGGATTCTGGGAGTTGAAGTCCACCGGACTTAAAGTCGTCAAGGTTGAGAAACACTGCTCTAAGTGCTAGTTATAGAGCGCAATAAAATTAGAAGTGGAATAGAATTAGAAGCGGAATAGAAGTAGTAGTAGTAGTAGTAGTCGTCTCCTGGAGGGAGGGAGAGGACTCCTACGCGGGGGAAGCGGAATGAGATGCTGCTGGTATTCCCCTTGCGGTATTTCAAAAAAATCCCCACCCTAGGGGTTTGTCGGCTGTTCGCCGCAGCTCACTTGTGGCGAAGAATTGCCCGCGCGGTCTAGCAACAGGAGCCTTGCTTGGTTTCCTCGGGAGTAAAAACGCGCCCGTGTTGGAAAAGTTCTCGCTCCGAGCAAAGTTCACCTCTCCAGCGCGCAAGCCAGTTTCTTGGTTTTTCCAACCTTCTTACCATTAGGTCTTACGGAGAGATTCTCAATCATTCAGATCTGCGCTTTTTCCAAAGGCGAATAGACTTTCTGGGGGTCGCCCCCCCCCCCACCCACACTTTTCAAACGTTTCTCTTCTCATGCAAGTGGATGCATGAGAAGCGGGTAGAAGAACCGAAAGCTTCATGGATGAGAAGCGAAACGTTTTTAAAGGGAAAAAAAAAAACCAAACCAACCCAGAAAGTCCACTCGCCTGTTGGAAAAAAAAAACACATTTGGGACCACTTCTTCCTTTGAGTAAATGTGCCTTTGAGGACTTAAAAGGAAACGCGTGTTTGTCTCCTGCATTCTTTCTATTTCGCTTCGTCCTTTGTTCAGTGTATTGCTATTTCCATTGTCTGATAACTGCCGGGAGGCTTATTACGACTTTTTAAATGTTTTGTTATAGCCGCCCATTCCAAAACGCGAGATTCCACATATTTTAAAGGAATAAATCATGACACGCAAAGCGAGAGATTAGTCCAAGGTTGTTGGTTTTTTTGCTGTTTTTGAAATGCGTTGCTGTAATTCGGTGGGGCGCATCGTATTTCCCTCCCTGCCTGGGCAAACCATTAAGCAGCGTTTTGTCGGCGTCAGCTGACAGGCTGCATTGTAAACGGTGATCGACTGCAAATGGATGAACCGTTAGCCCGGCGGTTGCTTTTCCCCATTGGGCTTGCTCAGAAACACATGGTGGGGTTTGTCTTTTTTTTGCTTGGCTTGGAATGACTAGGCGTACTCGGAAGGATGGCTGCTTCTATGCCAGAGGGAATCGGTTTGGAGGAGACTCGAGTTCACATTAAAAAGAATTAGTAATATATCATTTGCAAATTCCTTCTAAAATCATCTGGAAACCAGAGCGTGATCTTTCTACTCTGGATAGGGTAGGACTGGTGGAGAAATAGTTTTAATGCTTTTGAAAAGAGGATTCAGTCTGGTTCCACCAGATAGATAATTCTCAGATTTCCCAATCTTATATTAGGAAACTGAACCCAAAATAGCTGGGGCAGGGAGTTGATGAAGAAGAGTTCAGCATAATTCAGAAATTATAGCTCTTTTCCCCTTAGGCTGACTATATTTTTGTTTATTACTTTTACAAATAACTCAAAAGGCAGTGAACATACCTTAACACACCTTCCTCTTCCTATTTTCCCCTGTAATGACAACCCTGTGAATTGGATTGGGTTGAAAGAGAGTGACTGGCCCAAAATAACTCAGCTGGCTTTCATGGTTAGGATGAGACTAGAACTAATGATGTCTGTCTGTCTGTCTGTCTGTCTGTCTGTCTGTCTATCTATCTATCTATCTATCTATCTATCTATCTATCTATCTATCTATCTATCTATCTATCTATCTATCTATCTATCTAATTTATTGCAATATGTCTGTAGACACCAGTGCATATGAGGCAGTCTTAGATAATTTTGCATCCCCAAAATAAAATAACAATTAGAACTTATTTTTTTTCAAATGGATGAGATCTCAGAAGATTGCAGTAGCAGAAACATCATGCAGTTGGGAATGGGGACAGAACTCTCCAGAAGATTTCCAGTGAGAATGCCAAACTTTCCATGAATTCTAAGCATTGTCATGAGATTTGCATTTAATTTATGATTTTCTTTTATATTATGTATCCTTTTACAATGGTAAGCCACTCAGAATGTTTTTGGAGCTGGACCATCTTGAAATCGAATACATGTACTTTTCGGGCACTATTTATCATGGTCCACTGGTTGGAATCTAATGATACTTTTTGATGATTGAGCTTTGTTTATTAGCATTATACTTCTGCCTCTTCCTTCTTTTCCTACCAAGTTTTAGTCTGGCCTGTGCCTGCTGTCTTTAACATTCATTCAAAACAAAGCAAAAGTCCAAGAGGTTTTCCTGTCATCTTTTCATCCCGGAAATTTAAAGCAATGTGCCAATTGTAACAAAATACATTTTAGAATATTTTTTTAAAATACTGTACCCAGCTTCACAAAATTTTTGTGAAATGATGGCAACGGTTCTGGGTTCCATGGTTATTCTTTCTGGATTTCTAGACCAAGCTAAATAATACATATTATAAATTTGTGCAATAATAATAAACTACTAACTCCAGATGATGTGGTAATGAGGGAAAAAGTTTTATTTTAATGTTTTGAGCCACCAACTCGCCTTGATGCAAGATGGGCAACAGACAAATGAAATCAAAACAAAGATTTCTACAACAGTTGTCCTGAATTACGTTTTGATTTCTTGTTATAGGTCAATAGTTCCTATCCATTCCTTGGGGGGTTAGTAGTACTGTACATGTAATCCTTGTTTTGTTATTGCCTCATTTAGCAACTATTTGAAGTTATGACAGTGATTAAAAAAAGTAACTTTGAGGTCAATCCTCAGGAGAGCTGAAGTAAGATCATAAGCACAGTTGTTGTTTCACTTAGCAACCATTTTTCTTAACAAATGAGTTGTGGATGTTGATTGTGGCCACTAAATGGGGACTGTCTGCATTGTGTTCCAGCCCTTATCTATAAAAACTGAGTTAGGGGGTGTTTTATGATTTTTGGTATATAGAACTTACTGATGGCTGATTTAGCTTTTGGTTGTATGTATTTATCATGCAAGATTTGAAGGTGGGGAACTTGGCTGGATGTCAAATGGATGAAGAACTTGCTGCAATTTCTGTGATATTATTTGTACTGTATTACCCTTGGGAAATCTATTGTTTCTTAAAAGTACAGACTCTAGCTTGAGAGAATATGATGATTTAATCCAAACCGTCTGGTATTTTAATGTATTGTTGCTAGAAGTTTGGGAGAGACGGGGTGTAATGGAACATTTTGCAAGATAACTAACAACTCTGAAGGCATCCCTTCATCAAAGATACTTCTACCAATTATGCATTTATCTAACATTAATTGAAATGTGTTATGGGCATAGTTGTTACTCTATTGTACTATTTCTAGTATTAAACTCTTGATGTATGCAGCTTTCTAAGTGTATATATCTTTAGTGAAGGAAACTGAGAATAGAAAAAATATTAATTTCATTAGTGTTTTGATTTAAAAAAAAAGAAAACAACCAGTTGAATGACTAAGTCCTATAAGAAATAAGAATATAAGAAATTATACGCTCAGATCTTCGCTTTGAACTGATCTGTAGGTATTTGCATAAAATGCAAGTAGTGGGAAAATATGCATATACTATATGCATGATGTTTTCTATGAAATAGAACAAAAATCGGACAAACATTAAAGTTAAAGAAAGCTAGCTTAACAAATGCAATGCTCTATAGACACAGCAGTTTATTTGGAACTAGCTTCATAGCAAGGGTTCAGATTACGAATGAAGGCAAATATAAGGGTCTCAAGATAATGTTGCAGAATCCAATCTGGGTCGGTCACTAGGACCAGAGGTTTTGTCTTCTAAGCTTTCAGACTCATGCTGGAGCCCATCTTCGGGGAACTTCTCTCTAGCAGTGTTCAGATTATTTAATGAAATATATTAATATTTAATCATGAGCCACTGTTTATATGACTGCAAATGATGTTGTCATTTGGCAGTTCTAAAAGCACGGAATGTACTTTGTCCTTCAATTCCGCCAAGGAGCCTAGCTCTTTCACCTTGCAAACTGCATCATGGATCATTAACATTGTGATGGTTGTAACTTATTTAAAAGATTTATGTAGCCACCCATTTTATGAACCATACCGTCAGCTTGCAGCAACAGTTTAAAAACAATAAAAGCCAACATCCGTAACTTCCAGTTGCATTAATGTGCTGCCTGCTTTTCCTTTAAATAAGCAAACAATGGTTTGAATTAGAGAAGTCAATTGATTAAATCTTCACCAGAAGGGAGAGAGATAATAACTTTTAGAACAGCTACGTCAGAAAAAAAATTGGAGGTACAATACGTTCTTACAAAATTTCTGAGTTATGGAGGAAAAAATGTAATTACTGTTTTTCCTTTCTCTTATATTACTGAAAACAAATACCTGTTGGACTGAATTGGTTGGAGATTTAGGGCTGATGAGAGGAAAATTTTTACTTTTTTACTTAGCATATAATTAAACTGTGGGGTTTATTCTACTGTAAAATATGAGTTTAAAGGGGATTAATCAGTGTCTGCAAGAGATGGTAGCAATGTGATAGCAATAGCCCTTAAACTTGTATACTGCTTTGTAGTGCTTTTAAAGCCCTCTCTAAATATTTTACAGAGTCAGCATATTGTTCTGAACAATCTGGGTCCTCATTTTACTGACCTTAGAAGGATGGAATACTGAGCTAACCTTGAGCCAGTCAGGATTGAACTGTTGGCAGCCAGCAGAATCAGCTTGCAATACTCATTCTAACCATTGTGCTATCATGGCTCTAACTAGACTTCAAGCTATGGGTAGTCCCAGAGTTGCAACTGTAATGGAACCTGTCCATCAGGATCATAAATCAGGCCACTCATGTCACTGACTTGATTTTACAAGTGTTGTTAATCAAACCAATGGTTTGCTATAGGTTGGTTTTGCCAAAATTCAGAAGTAAATGCTAGTTTTTGGCAAAGCGGTTGTAAAATATGGTCATAGCAAATGGCTATGAATGCACCCTGTTGCTGATCACCTGAATTGCAGTTACATGGTGGGAATCGGACCTTCAAATCTAGGTTGTAAATACTCCCAGGGAGGTCCATTGTAATTCTGAACAGTCACTAAGCAACTAGTCATACGTCAAGCACTGTTGTACAACAAGATGTAAGGGAGGAGAGAAAAGCTACCTATGTGCTAACTATCTGCGGGATCGGATCCTGCCACATACATTCTCCCGACCGATTCGCTCCCACAGAGAGGGACTTCTCCGGGTGCCGTCCACTAGACTTTGTCAGCGGGGGACGCCCAGGGAAAGGGCCTTCTCTGTGGCTGGCCCAGCCCTCTGACATTAGAACAACTACGGACCTCCGCTCCTTCCGTCAGAAATTAAAAACACACTTTTTCTGCTTGGCCGGCCTAGGTTAGTCTCTACCTTAGGGGTTAGGGAATGTTAATTTTAATAATGGGGATTTTAGTGCAGGGACAATTAGATTTAATCTGTTTTTACTGTATTTATTTATGTACATATTTTATGTTGTTTTAATTTTTCCCTGTGCACCGCTCCGAGTCCCCCTGGGGAGAGGACGCGGTATAGAAAAATAAAATTATTATTATATTATTATTATAACTCCTAGATGTATTTGCATTTTTCAGCCAACCTCATTAAAATTTCAGTTACTGTCATGAAATACAGATTGAGTACATTAAGGAGCGCATGGAACATGGTCTCTGGTAGCTTCTAATAAAGTTCTGCTGAACAATAGCAAATATACTTGAGTTTCATTAGCATATAATACAGGGGTGAAATTCAGCAGGTTCTGACAGGTTCTGGAGAACCGGTAGTGGAAATTTTAAATAGTTTGAAGAACCGGCAAATACCATCTCTGGCTGGCCCCAGAATGGGGTGGAAATGGAGATTTTGCAATATCCTCCCCCCAAGAGTGGTGAGGGAATGGTGATTTTGCAGTATCCTTCCCCTGTCATGCCCACCAAGCCATGCCCACAGAACCGGTAGTAAAAAATTTAAATTTCACCACTGATATAATGTCATTTGGACTTTCAACCTTATCCTGAAAAAAAATGCATTGAAAACTGTTTTGACTCCCTTTTAAAGTATTTGATCATATCATTTTGGCTTTAAAAAGCCCTTCTGGTTTTCTTTCTTTCAGTGTCCCAACACTGAAATGATCTACTTCTAAGATCACTAAGCACCTACTCCCTCTGTTGGCTGGTTTCTGCTATTATCCTTTTACTTCATGAATATGAGCTGTGTGGCTGCTGTTTTCCCTATCTGTTCTTGTCATGAGACAAAATGCTTCTTGTGCATTCTCCTCCTCCTTATATTATGTTACAGTGCATTTAAAGAAGGCTAATTTATTTATTTGTATCTCACCATCATCTTATATTCAAGATGATGAACATGTCTAATACGCTTTCCTCCTCTTGTCTCACCCACAACATGGGATGGGTTGGGCTGAGAGAGAAAGACTAGCCCAAAGTCACCAAACTGGCTTTCATGGCCAAAACAGACTTTGAACTCAGTGTCTTCTGAGTTTGCTTCCAAAAATTTGCTTTCAGATTCTCTAGCCTAATTTTTCAAGCATAATTTACAACTAGATAATTATGCTTTGTTGCCTGCTCTCTCTTTTCTCTGAGTCACTTGGAAGATAACAGCAGGCTTATTGTCTTATTGAGTGTTGGAAAGCATATAGATTTTAATAAATTATTATTAACTTTAACAGGGGTTTAACAGGTCTGTACCGAAAATGTTTGCAATCAGTAATATTAGCTTAACATCTGAACACACTTCAAAATCTAAAAACTATAACTATTTCTATTTAGAATGAAAGGCTGAAGTTATTGCCAATTTGTCTTTCTCAAACTGGTGGCAGCAATTTTGGGCTGATAGAATTTGGTTTTCCAGTTGCTTACTGGATAGGCAAGTCCCAAAGTGGTCTCTAATCACTCTTCTCTGGATCATGCCCTGCTCTGTTTCGGTAGTCCTCCGGCACCTCTTGAACCAACAATCCTGATGTAGATGGTAACTTCCTAGTCCATCTCAAAATCATCAGGCAACACTGTTCTTTACTAAAACAATAAATCTTCAAGAGTCAGTGCTGTCTAGTTCCATCTCAAGTGGCCAGCCACTACAAATCCTACAAGTTTTTGTTTCCAAAATTTCTTCTCAATTTTTAACAGTCTATCTTCCTTTCCCACTTCGGCAAGCCCATATCTTACTCTGTGAGAAAATTTGCCTATGGGAAGCTGTTAAGATTTCCCCCCCCCCCCCATATCACACTAGAACAAAAAGCAGATGCTGTATTTGATTGACTTGTTTGTGCTTCTGTAACTGTTTCAGAAGGAGGTATAACTTCCTGTAGTATGCCCAATTGAAAAGCTTGCCCAAAACAAAGACAGCTGCTAATATGTATTCCAATAGGCAGGGTATTATGTGCTACACTAAAATATTTTTGGGTGTAAAAATAGAGTTGGGTATGATACATATCCTCCAAGTTAGCCTGCTGTTTGTTGGCAGTAGTAGAGGATGCTGTGTTATTGCTGATGCTGATTGAAGCATTCCATTTAGCCTTTGTATGTGGAAGTGTGAGAGAAGCGATAACATCTTGTCCTTCACCTCTAGAAGCAAAGTATCTTAAACTCCATGCAGTCCTTATTTGTAGTGGGTGACCTTCTGATTCCTTTCGTACTTCCCCCACTGACATCAGTTTTCTGGTTACATTTGTAAGACTACCTTCATGGAATGTTTCTGATATTTATATACCATTAATTTGCTAATCTAAGCAAATATTTTTCTGCAAGTAACTTTGTGACGTCTTAACTCTCTGGGGAAGATTCTAATGCTGGGTAAGGAAAAGAAGAGGATAACAACCAGCAACTTGTATGATTGTTGTAGAACAGAGTATGAGCTCAATTACATTGCAGATGAGTGTACTGCTAGAATGAGCGTTGGTCCTTACCTGATACGCCTCTTTTCTTGTAGGGAAGTCAGCATCTATGCTGGGCAAGACTCCTGTGCTCTCATTGGAGGCTGAGTCTGGGCAAAGTCTTTAGTCCCGCCTATGCTGGCCGCACATGCCCAGTTTCAACGAAGACAATCCCAGACTCGCGGCGTCTTGATCACGAAGGTAGGTGTTGTAGCTCATCCGGATCCGAAACAATGAGAGCCCTTAGTACAAGAAACACTGAGAAGCCCAGTAAGATAACAACCAACACATAACTATAACCATAGTACCGAAAAAACACAGGTACCTGAACTCCAAGACGGATAACTACCCCAGGGCGGGGCAAGATGCTGACTTCCCTACAAGAAAAGAGGCGTATCAGGTAAGGACCAACGCTCATTTTCCTTGTTAGGGAAGTCAGCATCTATGCTGGGACATACCAAAGCGGCAGTGTCCCTGGGCGGGAATCGTTACTGGTCAGGCCTCTCAGCTCGAACTACTGACTGTAGGACTCTCCTGCCAAAGGCTGCGTCCGCAGAAGCGAACGAGTCCAATTTATAATGAGTGATGAAGGGCGAAGGGGAGGCCCACGTGGCCGCCTTGCAGATCTCCAGAAGGGAAGCCTGGGCAGCCCAGGCCGCTGATGTGGCCGCGCTCCTCGTGGAATGAGCAGTTAAGCGTCCCGGAACAGACGAGGAGCGAGCCTGGTAGGCCATGGAGATGCAGGCCCTGAGCCAGCGGCCAATCGTCGCGGACGAAACCTTCCTGCCCTGTGAGGCCGGCTGGAAGGAAATGAATAAGGCTTCGGAGGCTCGGAAGGGCCTGGTGCGTTTCAGATAAATCTTGAGAGCCCTACGTACGTCTAACTTGTGCCATTTGCGCTCCAGAGGGTGATCAGGGTCAGGACAAAAATTGGGGAGGACCAAATCTTGGGAACGGTGAAAGCAGGAACAGACCTTAGGGATAAAGGAGGGGGTCTAACCTTAACACCACTCTGTCCTGATGAAAAACGCAGAGGTCCTCCCTGACCGATAGGGCCTGAAGTTCGGAAATCCTGCGAGCCGACGTAATGGCCACAAGGAAGGCCACCTTGAAAGTCAGGAAACGCAAAGACACTTCCCTCAAAGGTTCAAACGGGGGTCCCGTAAGGGAGTCCAGAACTAGGGGAAGATCCCAGGAGGGATACCGGTGCACCGCAGGAGGGGTCAAGTTCGAGGCGCCCTTGAAGAACTGTCACACCGTGGGCACCTGGGACAATGACAGGGATCCACCACACGTGAGGACAGACGAGATTGCCGCCAGCTGTCGCCTGATGGTGTTTAGGGCCAGCCCCTTATGCAGGCCCTCCTGTAGGAAGTCCAGGACCTGTGGGATGGTAGAGTGAAGGGGTTGAATGGACTTACCCGAACACCATCGACAGAAGGCTCGCCAGGTGGAGTCATATATACGGTTTGTCGCTGGCCGGCGGGAGGCCTGGATCGTGTGGATGACCTCGGAGGAGTAGTTGTGACGCCTCAAGATGCCCCGCTCAATCGCCATGCGGTCAGCTGGAACCACCGCGGGTCCGGATGCTCCAGGGACCCCTGTCGCAGGGACACCCGGTCGTTGGGGATCCTCCACGGCCGCTCCACCGAGAGATTCCTCAGGTCCGCAAACCAAGGTCTGCGGGGCCAATGGGGGGCCAGAAGGATCACCTCCGCTCCCTCCGACACGACCTTCTGCAGGACTCGGGGTAGAAGGGGTAAGGGAGGAAAGGCATAAAGGAGGCCGAGGGGCCAACTGCACCGCAGAGCGTCCACCCCCTCCGACCCCCGCGCAGGGAAGCGAGAAAAGAACCTCGGGAGTTGGGAGTTGGAGGGGGAAGCAAAGAGGTCGATAATCGGCTCCCCGAAGAGAGCCACTATGTCCTGGAAGAGGCTGGGACATAGCTGCCACTCCGCGTTGTCCAGCACCTCCCAGCTGAGCCAGTCCGCCTGCACATTGGAAACCCCTGAAATATGCTCTGCAGTCAAGGTAGAGAGATGACGCTCGGCCCAGAGGCCCAACTGCCTGGCCTCGACCATGAGAGAATGCGACCTGGTGCCCCCCTGGCGATTGATATGGGCCTTGGCTGACATGTTGTCCGTAAGCACCAGGACGTGTCGCCCCCTCAGCAAGTGGAGGAAGTGACGGAGGGCCAGGTGGATCGCCCGGAGCTCCAGCCAATTTATGCTGTGAGCGAGGTCGGTGGGCTCCCATTGGCCTTGCGCCCACAGACCCTGGCAGTGGGCTCCCCAACCGAAGAGACTGGCATCTGAGGTGACTGTCACCAACTCCTGTTCCTGGAAGAGGCGGCCCTTGGTCACCGCTTGGGACAGCCACCAGCGAAAGGAACGGGACACCTCTCCGGGAAGGTTCACCCTGGCCAGGGAGCAACTGAGGAGGCGCCTCTGAAAAGGCAAAAGAAACCATTGGAGATCCCTGGTATGAAGCCTGGCCCAAGGCACTATCCCTATGCAAGAAACCATAGTCCCCAACAATTGGGAGAGGGACGCCAAGGAAGGTCTGACCTCCCCCCCAACCTGTCGGAGAAGGGCCCGGAGAGATTCCAAACGTTCCTGGGACAGGAACACCCTGCCTCCCACCGTGTCAATCAGGGCCCCTAGGTGAACCAGCCTAGTAGTAGGACGAAAATGGCTCTTGGGAACATTAATAGAAAAGCCATGGAGCTGCAGGGCGTGAATGGTGGAGGCCAGGTCCTCGCGAGCCCCCCCTGGAGAGGAGGATTGAAGGAGGATATCATCCAGGTATGCTGTTAAACGGATCGGGACCTCCCTTAGGCTAGCCAACAGGGCTGCCAGAACCTTGGTGAAGACCCTAGGAGCTGAAGATAACCCGAAAGGGAGTGCCCTATATTGATAGTGTTCGCCCAGGTAACAAAACCGCAGGAATTGCCTGTGCTGGGGGGCGATTGGTATGTGGAGGTAAGCCTCCGTGAGGTCGATAGAGGTGAGAAAGTCCCCCTGACGGATACCCCACAGAATAGACTGCAATGAGTGCATCTTAAAGCGCTTATAACGTATAAACTTGTTTAATTTTTTAAGATCTAAAATTGTCCTCCAACCTCCAGAAGACTTGGGGACCACAAAAATGAGAGAATAAAACCCCGTGCCCTGTTGGTCAATGGGGACCCTCTCGATGGCCCTAATTTCCAGCAAATGCTGAACCGCCTCCTGCATGAGACGGCGCCTCCCCTGGTTGGAGGAGACTGGACAAACCCGAAAATAGGACGGGGGAGGGGAGAAAAAATCCAACAATAAACCCCTACGAACCGTGGACCTAACCCAAACGTCGGAGGTGGTGGTATCCCACACATCCGCAAAATAGGCCAACCTACCCCCAATGGGGAAACGATCAACTGGGGAATTAACTACGGCGGTAGGAACGTTGTCCCCCGCCACGAAAGGGGCGCTTGGACTGCCTGCCCCTCTGGAATCGGTCAGATAGGCCCCTGTTTCTGGGGAAGTACCCACCCTGGGAGCGAAACCCCTGGGAGCTATAATCCGCCCCCCGAAAGGACGACCCATAGTCGAGGGCGCGAAAGGACGAATTGGGCTCCTGACCTCGAAATGGCTGCCTGGGGTAGGGCGCCGCCCGGTGAAACCCTTTCTTGGGAGCAGTGGGCAAAACTTTGCGTTTATCCTTGTTTTCCACAAGGAAGGGATCAAGGGCATCCCCGAACAGAGATCCGCCCTTGAAGGGAGCGGAAGCCAGACGCCACTTGTGACGCACATCCGCCTGCCACTGGCGCAGCCACAAAAGACGACGAGAGGCCACGGAGGAAGCCATGGCCCTGGATGCGAATCTGGCCGAGGCCAAGGTGGCATCGGAAGTAAACTGCACGGCCGCCACCAGCTTGGCAATGTCCAGGTGGGCCCTGAAGTCGGAGACAGGAGTGCGCAGCTGTAAATCCTGCAGCCACAGAAGGCAGGGGCGGGTGAAGAAGGAAGCCGAGGTGGCGGCACGGATCGCCCACGCCGCAGCCTGATGACCCCGTTGTAAAGTGAGGTCAGCCTTCTTCTCCTCTGGCTTGAGGACATCCTCCGGGGCTCCAGGCATGTTGGCCGCCGTGTGGAGGGAGACGACCGGGGCATCCACGGTGGGCGTCGCCAGAAACTGTGCCATCTCCTCGGCCACGTTGAAGTACCGCCGATCCGTGGACGACGGGCTGGGCCCAGAGGTAGGAGTGGCCCACTGACGCTGAACCAGATCCACAAAGATCTTGGGCATCGGGATCGTCTCCGAAGGTAAGATGTCGTCATCGAACATGTTCTCAGCTGAGATCAAGGCCGGCCGTGGAGCGGACGTGGACGGGGCCGTAGCCGGGCCGAAATTTGAAGCTGATTTGGCCTTGTAGAGCAGGGAGGTGAACAGGGCCGAAGGGAACAAGCCGGAAGATGTTTTCTTCTCCGGAGGCCTGCTTTCATCCTCCGAAAGACCACCTTCTCGGATCTCACCTTCCTCCGCGCTGGAAACACTCTCCAGGTCCTCATCTTCCTCCAGGGCGTCTGCAGGAGCCGGGCCCGCCACCGTGGTCGGATTCACCCCCGAAGGACCCGGTCCAGGTTGGAAGCCTGGTGCCTGATGTTGCAGGCCGGCCGCAAACCCCTGAGACATAGCCGCAGCGATGATGGCCTGAATATTGGCCGCATCCAGTGATGGCTGAGGCAGGGGAACAGGGAAGGCAGCAGAGGTTGAAGGGATTGCTTCCAAGCGTTGAATGCTCGGCGGAAGGAACGCAGACTGAGAAGGAGCCGGCTGATCTGGTCCCCAAATCCCAGAAACATCAATGGGAAAGATGGGATTGATGGCCGCTGCCCCCCCCCTGTCCCTGGGCCGGGGAAGCCATGAGGGACAAGTGGGCCTGCGATATGCGGGAGAGGGGGGAGGCCTGGGCCTGAGCCCTGACTGCTGCTCTGCTGTGCAGCCTCTCCAGGGTTTTCTCACTCCTCTTCTCAAAGGTAGAAGGACTAACTCTGGAAGCCTTTGATTTAACAGACTTCTTCGGAGCTTTACCCTTCTTGGCCGGGGCCTTGCCTTTCCCTTTGGCCTGGGAGGTAGATGGCTGGGGGGACTGCTCTGTTCCAGGCTCCACACAGGCCGAAGAAGGCCCAGCCACTGGCTCTGGAAGGGGAGCGGAGGCCGAGGCAGAAGGCCCTTCCATTGCTTCCAATGCAGAGAAGCAGAGATAAACTGCAGGAAAAAAACAACCCCTCTCTAGGACCCTGCGGACGCCTGGGTCCTCCCACGCAGCCGCAATCTGGCGCCAGCCACCCACGCTTTTCGCGCGCGCCCTGCAGGCCGAAAAGCCTGCCGATTAGGCCCAATCGGCCCGGCGCGACTTCCAGACCCCCTGCGGTCTCTCCGGGTCGCTCCGCGGCCGGGGGGGATGAAGATGGACGATCCCCCGGACCCCCGGTATACCGCGGGTCGTCGCGCGACCTTCCGGGAGCGACGGAGCGTTGTCCCGGGCCCACGGACTCTCCAGGGGCCTCCGGTAGCCCAGGGCCTCTTCCCAGGCCCTCACCAACACAAGCGGCAGCCTACGAGCCCAGAACAGGGCTTTGAGGTTTGCCGGTAGAGCGCGCTGCTCCAGGAGCAGTCAAAAGCGCTTTTCCAGTCCCCTGTACCTTTCCACGATCAGAAATCCTTTTCCAAAAACAAACGGATCCAGGAGCAGTAGAAAGACGCGTGTGCCTCAGAGATAGGCTGAGTTGAAACTGGGCATGTGCGGCCAGCATAGGCGGGACTAAAGACTTTGCCCAGACTCAGCCTCCAATGAGAGCACAGGAGTCTTGCCCAGCATAGATGCTGACTTCCCTAACAAGGAAAACAGGGGTCTCCAACCTTTGCAACTTTAAGTCTGAAGGACTTCAGCTCCCAGAATTCTCCAGCCAGCAAAGCTGGCTGGAGAATTCTGAGAGCTGAAGTCCTTCAGACTTAAAGTTGCAAAGGTTGGAGACCCCTGCGCTAGAAGACCTGAAAGACCAGGTTAAATGCAGATCCTCATGGAGAAAATCTTACATGGTTGCTATGAATTGACAATTATTTGACGGCATGTAATCAGTTGCGATGAGAGCTAGGTTGGTGTAGTACAGGGGTGTCAAACTCAAGGCCCGCAGGCTGGATCCAGCCCATGGGGTGCTTAGATCTGGCCACAGGACTGCCCTGGAAACAGCGAAAGAATGGCATGCAATGCCTCTGCCAGTGAAAACGGAGCTTGGGAGAGCCCTCCCAGACTCCGTTTTTGGCTGTGATGGCCTCAGGCAGCCCTCTGCCAGGAAAGTGAAGCTCAGGGGGCCGCGTGTTCCCTCCCCCCCCAACTTCGTTTTCGCTTGCAGGGGCTGGATGATGAAGGGGCAGGGGAGGATGAAAACAGAGCTTGGGAGCCCATTTTTGCTGGCAGAGCGCTTGGGCCACCACAGGTGCTCCTGACATGAGTGATGTCAAGCTGGCCATGCCTACCCTGGACCCCCAAGGTCATACACAACCCTGTTGTGGCCGTCAATGAAATCAAGTTTGACCCCTAGTGTAGTGGTTAAAGTCCTGGACTATAAATCAGGAAACTGAGTTCTTGTTCTACCTTAGATAGAAAATCAACTGATGACTTTGGGCCAGCACCTTCTCTCAGCCTTAAGAAAAGGACAGTGGTAAACCATTTCCAAAAACTTGAGGAACTTGCTCAGGCAGTTACCAGGATTTTTTTTTAAAATTCTTATGTGTCTACATTCTCTAGCAATAAGGAGGTGCATAGTCTGGATTTGCTGTGATGCATCAAACCAAATATTTCTGTTGTTAGCTAATTAGCTTTATTTCCAATTGTGGTTTTCTCACAAACCTTTTATCTGTCACATGACAACCACTGAAGAATAACTATCCTAGCAATCATATAATTTCATATGAATGTTGTGACACTTTATTAGGACGCGTGAGAAATTGATCACTTGATTGTTCCCCTCCTGAGTGATCATTTGACCTGTTCTCAGAAAACAGAAAGAGGTTCCTTCTACTTCTGAAAAATCCACTGAGTGAAAGAAGACAAAAATACAATTCAGTGAATATAGAAACTTAACAAAGGCCACTTCCGAGAAAAGCAATAGAAAGGGAATGGAAACTAACAGCTATCATTTACCGTAACTTTTAATCTGAGAGACATACAGGAAGATGTGTTTAGCATCCACAGTTGGGACTGGCTACTTGGTTATTAAGCAAAGTCATAAATACAAGGATAATTCAAAATTATCAAAATCAACTTTTTCATTGCTGTCATTACTGCAAATAGCTGTGAAACAAGACAGTTGCTAAATGAGGACTATCTGGCAATAATGTCAAACTATTTTGATAACCATTTCTTTCTTCCACAAAAGTCAACTTTAGTTTTGTTGAGAGTTGCTAATTACTTCTAAGTGAAATTTAGAAGATTATTGTTTATATACTACTTTTCTATTAGTTTTAACAATTTTTCAGTCAGGAACAGGTGGGTGGGATATCAACAGTGCAAGCCACTAAGTGATCGTATTAAGTTAATGGACTTTGCCTACATTACATTTATTTCATGGCTATAATGCCTGTTACAGAGAGATTGTTATATATATATATATTTCTTTCAGATGTGTCATTATTTTCTACAGTATATACATTATATATGTAATACATTATGTGTGAAGTAGCTAGGCAGTAGCCTATGAAGAAAATGTATACAGGTAGTCCTTGACGTAAGACCACAATTGAGCCCAAAATTTTCTGTTGCTAAGTGAATTGTGTCCCATTTTTATGATCTTGTCAAAATTGTTAATTGAATCGCTGCAGTTGTTAAGTTAATAACATAGTTGTTAAGTGAAACTGGAATCCCAATTGACTTAGCTTGTTGGAAGGTCACAAAAGGTGATCACATGATCCTGGGATACTGCAACCATCATAATTATTAGTTGTGAAATTTTAACTATGTGACCCTGGGGATGCTGCAACAGTTCTCTGTTGAAAAATTGTCATAACTCACTTTTTTCAGTGCAGTTGTGACTTTGAACTGTCCCTAAACAGTGTTGTAAGTTGAGGGCTACCTATAATGAGAAAGGAACTCTGTGTTTTTTTTAAAAACATCTCCAAAATCGCCTTCAAATCTAGGAGAAAACCTAAGCAGTTTTCTTATCAGAGTTCTCTTCCTGCAATTTTCATCTCATAGTGCCGTGATGGTGAACCTATGGCACGTGTACCACAGGTGACACAGCGAGCTCAACTCTGGCGTGCATGCACACTGGCCAGCTGATATTCGGCCTTTCTCGGCCCTCCAGGCATCAGGAAACAGGCTGTTTTCAGTCTCCAGTGGGCCTCGGGGGTAGGGTGGGTAAAGCCGTTTTTGCCCTCCCACTCCCTCCCCCTTTTTGGCATGTGATGGCTGTCATAGTGTACATTATGAGAGAAGTTCCAAATATTTCCTGCAAAATGAAGAGACTATTTTTTCTCTAAGAGACAATTACAGATACTATGGCCTAAATGGTGGGCTGATCTCCACAAGTGAGATGCACTAACAGCATTTATTTCCAGAAGAAACTCTATTGGTCAGTTACCAGTAGATCCAAAATAATGTATGTTTTGGCTAAAGAGTAAATTAAAAAATGGTAAGATATGCACACATTCTAAAACCTTCTTGTTCTTCTTTAACTTATTGCAGTTCAAGAATTTACTGGCAGTGAGAGAGGACAATAAGAAGAGGGAAAGAGTGAGAAATAAGTCATTTTATTTATTTAAGAAATGTGCATGGTTGCCCAAATCGCTCACAGTAAGTTGTGGCAAATTATAAGAATTACCCATCACTTTATGGTCTGAAAAATGGGGAAGGGGGATTATTTATTTTGTTTATCCCTAGGTATTGACTGAATTCTTATATTGCAGGAAGCCATGATTGACTTGATGTACTGATCAAATTTAGGCGTAAGTCATTCCTTATAAATTATTGTAAATTATTAAAGTACAGGAAACCAACCAACCAATATTGGGGCATTAGTGTAAAGTGAGAATCCTGTCCCTGTGATGATTCTCATATACGTTACCTGTTCAAAGCCGCATCACAGGAAATGATTACTTACTTGTGTCAATGAACTATTTTATAATAACCATGGAGTTAACTAAAGGCTTTCCCTGCCAAATTAGACAGGAATCTTTTTTTAATTTTTGTTGAAAGAGTTTTGAGTTGCATATGTTTTCCTGCGAACCACTCCTTAATACCACTAATCTTTACATGTGCCTTGACTAGACAAAAACTTGAATTATTATTATTATTTGGTGCATCTATTGAGGATTATGATTCTAAATAACAGTACAAGTGTTTTTATATTCTCTTACTAGTTTTAAATTAGATGTATTCCATGTACTTTCACTGATTTTGTTGTTGCCTATGATTATACTGTATGCTGCTTTAAGGCCTTTTGAATGAAAGAATGAAATCTTCATAATAATGGTTATTTTGCTTAGATAAATATGAAAACTTTGAAGTGAAGAATCGATGTTCTTCAAGTCTTGCTCAATAGCAGGTGGCCTTAATGTATCAGATCTGGAAGGATATCCTTTGGGAAAGAGGTGGATAAACAAAATGAAGAGATTGACTTGTTTTGGTAGCCCAGTTGAGTCTCAAAGAAACCCAGCATTTGCAAATAACACTCTTAACACATACATAGTAGAAGGAAATCCTGTCCTTTTGTGTTGGAATTGAGGAGAGAGATTGTCTTATTTACATCCTTAGCAGCTGATCTGAAAAGCAGCTGCTTAGACTTCATTAAAATGTGTCTTCCTGCATCTTGACTTGAGTAAATGGAATACAAGGTAGAGTTAACATAATTGATTGGGGGCCATATGGAAACAAGTTTCCTTGATCTTGACTTCAACATCACATTCGGCTTCTGTGAAACAGCAAAAAACAGAAAACTCACACTTACCACCTTACCATTTGCTATCCTATTCTTCCTTACTTGGGGTTGAAAATAATAATCTGATTGAATGCAGTACTGATCTGCATTCAGTTTTACATTGAGTATATAATCCATACAGCATTTGAACTCAAAATAATTAGGAAGATATTTCTGGATGCAAACACATTTTCTTGACCACTGAAATGTGTTTATATTTGGCATGAGGCAAAGAATAATCTTAAAAACACTTGCATGCAGTCCTTAAGAAGCTCATATGCATAATCTGTTCTATTTTATTTATGAATAGAATCTATTTATTTATAATTAATTCAAGGTCTCTCACCTTCCCCCCTTTAAGCATGCTACTAAAGCAGTTATTTTAAAAACTAGAGTCTTCATCTGATGATGTGAACTACAGTATCAAAAATACATAAACTTCTGTATGGGGACTAGAATAGAAGGGATGGGAAAATGCAATTTGATAATAGAATGGAGACGGGAAAGGCATTGGGAGAAGTTGAATGGTAACATTTATTATCAATTTTATAAATGGCCATTTTACATGGGGCAACTATAGCATTATAAATTTTTAAGCCTAGTTTTTGATCACAAAGTACCCCTAACTTCTTCCTTCATTGAATTGTAAGGACCCTATTGCTTGAAGTGTGTGTGTGTGTGTGTGTGTGTGTGTGTGTTATGGTATAATTGAAAGAAGACAAAAAAGGGGGGGGAAGCTTTCAGTGAACAAGGAAACAAATTTCGTTTAGCTAAGAGAGTATAGATTCGGACAAAGTGCAGTTATTCTTAGAGAACTGTTAAATTAACAATAGTCTGTCAGCTCTTCAAACGGGAAAAATATTCTGGTTTTATGCAGTCATGCATATGTGAAGACAATTGCTGGCCTTTATCCAAAAATTATTCATAATTTAAAAGAAGCTCATAAACAAACCAGAATTTTAGAATTGACCTTCATATGACAGAGTCTCATCTGAACAATAGTTTTGCTGGGTTTAGTAGTGCTTTATATAGTGCTAGTAAAATAACTTATTTATATTTATATGATACAAATCACAAATGTCTCACCAAATGAATGATCCAAAAGTTCACTGTAGTAATGAATTGGAAGTGCCCCCCCCCCATAGGGCAAATGTAAAGTAAATTATGTGAAATTCAACAAAAGTAACTCACATTTTAGAGAAAGCTAGGAAATAAAAAAGTTCAAAGCATCTCAAAGCAAGACATCGCTGTGCAAACAACTTCGCTGGTAGTGGTCAGATGGTAAAGGGAGTTTGAAGGAAAATTTCTGATGCTCAGATATGAAAATGGGTAATCCTTTAATTCTAAATTAGGAAAACTTTAGAATTAAGATCTTCTATTACAATTTCATTGGTTTTGTGTAAAAATAACCATTTGTGACTTACTGAGAAAATGAAAGCAAACAAATTATAGCTTAGCCTGAGATCTGTACACAGTCTAAAATGTAAGGAGGCGCTTATTGGGTCCGGAAACAGAGTAGGAACCAGTATAGTTGATGAAGCATTGCATAAGGTAATTATGGTGATATGTTGTTGTTTAGTAGTTGCAGCTGCTGCACAAAAGAGGAAGGGCATCAATAAATTTGTAGAACTTAAAAGAACACTTTAATAGTTTCTTTTGCCCTAAGGCTTCTGCCCTACGGTTTCCAAAATGTTCTGCAGCTCCGCTAAGTAATAAAAATGTATATGATGCAATGGTGAAATTCAATTTTTTTTACTACCGGTTCTCTGATTGTGGCTTGGTGGGCTTGGCAGGGGAAGATACTGCAAAATCCTTATTACCACCCCACTATGGAGCCAGCCAGAGGTGGTATTTGTTGATTCTCTGAACTGCTCAAAATTTCCGCTACTGGTTCTCCAGAGCCTGTCAGACCCTGTTCAATTTCACCCCTGATATGATGGCAGAATGCAACAGATGGACTGTATAACAGAATAACAGAGTTGGAAGGGACCTTGCAGGTCCTCTAATCCAACCTCTTGTACAAGCAGGAGACCCTATACCAGTGATGGAGAATGTTTTAGGCACCGAATGGCCAAACCGCGCATGTGCGCATGCCCGCTGGCTGGCAGGAGGCGGGGCATCCCAACACCAGCTGCGCGGTGTGAGCTTCTGTTTTATCATTTGCAGGGAAACAGAAGCTCACGAAAGAAACGCCACGGAGATCTGACCTGGGCTGACAGCGCGCATGCCAGCAGAAAGGGGCTCTGTGTGCCACCTCTGGCACAGGTACCATAGGTTTGTCATCACAGCCCTATACTGACATATAGACAATATAATAATGTTAACCCAGATTTTTCCCCTTTCACATCTATGCATTCATGTGTACATTATCTTTATAAAACCATGTAGTAGTCAGAGATTTAAATTCTCAGAACATTTAAATTATTTAGTCAGTCTTAATTCTGTTTTTCCTGCCCCAAGTTGCTGGTTAAGGAATAGAGAGATGATTCTCCCTCCCCCAACCAGAACTTCCTAGATTGGTGCTTGTTTTGTGCTAGATCAGCTACTACTTAAACTGATGTTTTTCAGCTATGCAAGCTGTAGTTTGATGCTTCTCTCCCCTCCATCCATGGGTATGGTTTAGAATACCCTTGACCTGTAGTCAGACTGTTATTATTAATTTCCTATCTTACTCCTGCAGAATGTGTGGTCTAAGCATATAACGTTCTGATTAGGAAAAGCAAAACAAAGGGAACTGCTATTAAGCTATATAAAGAAAAAAAACCACATCTCAATCTAAGCAGAGCGTTGGGTTAATGTCAAGGACTATAGAAGTGTCTGGAGCTTGCGGGAAAGGCTGGATATAGTAGAAAAAGAAGCTTTGACCTACCTTAGCAAAGTGAAGTGCCTACTTCCAACCCTTTGCTCCAATTTTTAAAGATCTTCCATCATTAACTCTGGATAGGGTAACATTCCCCTAGAGGCAGAGTGAAATCTGGATTCCTGGACTCCCATTATTGTGGGATGAGTTGCAATTGTAATTAGGAAGGGCTTTGCACAAATCCATCAGTTACATCAGTTGTACCCATTCAGAGATCAGAAGGCACTGGTCATGGTTACTCATAACTTTTATCACTTCCTGGTTGGCCTGTTGCAATGTGCTCTCCATGGGACTGCCTTGGAAGAATGTTTGGAAGCTTCAGCTGGTCCAGTATATGATTGTATGAAGTTTTGGACACACTATAGTATGCCAATGTAACAGCATTGTTACTTGAGCTGCGCTGACCCTGAATAGGCTTCTGGGTACAATTCCAGGGGTTGGTTGTCATCATGAAAGCCCTACTTGTTAAAGAGTTATTTTACCTGTGAGACTACCTGATTCTTGTGATTTCTGCCTATCCCATCAGACCTGGTAGAATGAGCATGTCCTAGATCCCATTCTGAGAAACAATGTCTTCATGCCTTCTCTATTCTGGCATAGAACATTCCTCTCCCCCCCCCCCCCACCTTCAGATTGCCCCACCCTATTGGCCTTCTGGGGCTAGCATGTTAGCCAGTGTGTGTGTGTGTGTGTTTATTAGAGAAATTCCTCTACTTGTTTTTTGTTTAATTTGTTTTTAACATTTTGTTTGCTATCCAGAGTTACCTTGGTTAAGATAAGTGGCTATATACTTTTGTTTAACCAATAAATAAATGATCAGCCAAAGTAAATCAATGTTTGAGATTAGTGTTTTATAAATGAGCAATACAATACGCCTACAAGTGAGAGGTCTGAGACATTCTTGACTCCAGGCAGAGAGACTTGCTGCATTAGATAGAGTGTTCCAGTTATTTACTTCACAAATTTCCAAGTCTATTGATTGTGTCCATATTCTATCTAGGTGTAAATAATGTGTGCACTACATGTGTCCAGTGTGCTTTCTTTGTTTAGAAGGAAAAAAGCAATATATAGAAGTTCATCTTATGCACTAAAACGTCCTGCTGCTTGAGAGGTTAGTATCCCAAAATATTGGTTAACATGTCAAATGTGTTTTATGCTATTCTAAGAAAACACTTTTCATCATATAATTGCTTTTCCACAAATGGGATCATTGTTATTTTGTTCTACAGATACATTTTGTGTGTTTTATTTGTGCTAAATAAGCGAAATATATATGTAAAAAGCTTCTTTTTTAAACAAGTAAAAGAGAAAATGTCATATTTTATTCATGTTATTCTGTATCACTATTTTTAAAGTGTGTGTTTAAACTGGAAAATTGTATGCATGAAAGTTCTTTTTTAAAGAGAACTAATTAATATTCACCTCCTATTAGCTCATATGCTGTTAAAGGCTTGCATCCTTCCCACACCAGAGAAACTGGCTCTTATCCAAAGAATAAAAACCTGTAGGGTGGCATTCAATTCCCAGAGAAATCAATGCTATCTCATTATTGTAATCCACAGAGAACTGCAGTTGAGTTTGCTCTTAAGAGTATTTATGTATGTATTGCTGCTTTTCCCATTGCTTGGGCTTAATAATGGGATAAAATATTGTTGTTTGCCCTTAATTTAGTTCTACCAGGGAAGACACAAAGGTTTCGGTCCACAAAATAATATTTGATGGCAACTTTCCGAAGAGAGTTTATTCGTGCTCATTTCCATACACAATCTTTGTTAGAAACAAAAATCAATAGCCCATGTTTTTAATATTAATATTAATATTAATATTTATTCAATTTATACCCCGCCCTTCTCCAAGCGGACTCAGGGCGGCGCACAGGAAAATTAAAAATACATACAAAACATCATATAAAATTTAAAAAACTAATTCTATGGATCCTGTGCTAAAACCAGATTAAAATCCCCAAATTTAAAAACTATCTAAAAGTCAGATTAGGGGGCTACGCTAGGCCGGCTAGATGGAACAAATGTGTCTTTAGACACTTGCGGAAGAGGCGGAGGTCAGAGATGGTGCGAAGTTCAGGGGGTAAGTCGTTCCAAAGGGCTGGACCTGCCACAGAGAAGGCTCTTCCCCCGGGTGTCGCCAGTCGGCATTGTCCGGCCGACGGCACCCTGAGGAGGCCCTCTCTGTGGGAGCGTATTGGTCTGAGGGATGTATGGGGCAGGAGGCGGTCTCGCATATAACTAGGCCCCGAGCCATGGAGCGCTTTGAAGATGGTCGTCAAAACCTTGAAGCGCACCCGAAAGACCACAGGAAGCCAGTGCAGCTCGCGCAGGATTGGTGTTATGTGAGAGTGTCTAGGCGCTCCCGTAATCACCCACGCGGCTGCATTCTGGACTAACTGCAGCCTTCGAGTGCACCTCAAGGGAAGCCCCATGTAGAGAGCATTACAGTAGTCGAGTCGAGAGGTGACGAGTGCTTGAGTGACTGTGCGAAGGGCACCCCGGTCCAGTAAGGGGCGCAATTGGTGCATCAGGCGTACCTGATGGAAAGCCCCTCTGGCCACGGCCGCCACATGGTCCTCCATGGACAGCCGGGAATCCAGGAGGACACCCAAATTGCGGGCCCTCTCCACGGGGGCAGGTGTTTCGCCCCCAATGGCCAGAGTTGGAATAATCTGGCTGAACCGGGGTGCCGGAAGTCACAGCCACTCAGTCTTGGACGGGTTGAGCCTGAGTTTGTTACTACCCATCCACATCCGTACGGCCTCCAAACACCGGGACATGACCTCGACGGCATCGTTGGGGTGGTCTGGGGTGGATATGTACAACTGAGTATCATCAGCGTACAGATGATATCCCACCCCAAAACCACGGATGATCTCGCCCAGCGGCTTCATGTATGTGTTGAACAGTAGGGGCGAGAGGACCGACCCCTGAGGTACTCCGCATACGAGGGGCCTCGAGGCCGACCTCTGCAGCCCTGCCAACACAGATTGCGACCGACCAGAGAGGTAGGACGAGAACCACCGCAGAACGGTGCCTCCCAGCCCCAACCCCCCCAGTCGGCGCAATAGGATACCATGGTCGATGGTATCAAAAGCCGCTGAGAGGTCTAATAGGACTAGGATAGAGGAATATCCTCTATCCCGCGCCCTCCAGAGATCATCAACCAACGCAACCAATGCCGTCTCGGTGCTGTGCCCGGGTCGGAAGCCGGACTGGCGCGGGTCTAGATAATCAACTTCCTCCAAGTGTCGCGGAAACTGTTGAGCCACCACACTCTCTACAACCTTCACTAAAAAGTGAAGGTTGGAGACGGGACGATTTAAGCCTCTGAACCTTGCAATTATTAGAGATCACTACTCATTCTTTCTGATTATTGAACTCCAGAACTCCAGAACACTTACTGTAGCCTGCTACCAGATGTTGGTGGGGGTTGGCATTACCTCCATGAAGAAGGAGCATGAATAGTTAAATCCCCTTGACCTGAAATGTGGAAGATTTAAGTTGTGTCCTTTGGTTTAGTGATTTTTTTTTAAAATTCAAATTTATACCCCGCACCTTCTCCAAAAAGAACCCAGGGTGGCGCATAAGAAATTTAAAGCAATACATATATAACAAAAATAAAAAATTTAAAAATCTATCAAATCCATGCCCTGTGCTAAAATAGTATAAAATCCCCCTAATTAAAAACAGTCAAAAACGGGAGGTTATGCTAGAATGCTCCTTTGATCTTTATTAGATTTATTTGAGTGACTTAAAGATTTATTTATTATTTATTTTGATGAGCCAGCTACCTGTGCTGTAAAGTTCAGGCCATATTTGAAGTGATTCACCAAACGTGCCTAGTTTTAATCTGCCTAACTTGAATTATTTAGAATATCGCATCTCTTCTGAGGGCTTCCATATGGACTGTGCCAGCATGGCACTTCTATCCTGACATTATCCAGCTTTGGATTTCTATCCAAATCCCAGGGAAGTGCTTTGGAGGATTTTGTTAGATTTTTGATTCCTTGTGCCTGATTTTCAGGCAACTGGGAGATTGTGAGTTCTAGCTTGATTTGGACACAAAGCCTGCTGGGTGATCTGTGGGTTAGACAGCATCACCACCGGATGGATTTGTAACTGGCTGACCAACCGCACTCAACGTGCAGTCTTCAATGGAACTGAATCTACATGGAAGAGCCCCAAGGCTCTGTTTTAGGCCCAGTACTCTTCAACATCTTCATCAATGATTTGGACGAGGGAATAAATGGGGAACTCATCAAATTTGCAGATGACACCAAGCTGGCAGGAATAGCCAACACTCCAGAAGATAGGCTTAAGATACAGAAGGATCTTGACAAACTTCAACATTGGGCCCTATCTAATAAAATGAAATTCAATGGCGAAAAGAGTTCTACATTTAGGCAACAAAAATGAAATGCACAGGTATCAAGGAGAGAAGCAACTTACAACTGAAGAGAAATTTCCTGACAGTTAGGACAATTAATCAGTGGAACAGCTTGTCTCCAGAAGTTGTGAATGCCCCAACACTGCAAGTCTTTAAGAAGATGTTGGATAGCCATTTGTCTGAAATGGTATAGGGTTTCCTGCCTAGGCAGGGAGTTGGACTAGATGACCTCCAAGGTCCCTTCCAACTCTGCTATTGTATTTGTATTGTATTATTTATTTATTTGTATCTTGGGCCAGTCACACACACTCTCAGCCCCAGAAAGAAGACAAAGGCAAGCCCTTTCTGAAAATCTTGCCAAGAAAACTACAGTAACTACAGTGGTTTAGGCAGTCACCCCAAGCCAAGACTAACTCAAAGGCACATAGATAGACAAACAAACAAGTCTAAGAAAGCAGCTCCATTCAAGTGGGAGTCTAATACAAAACAGACCTCTATCATTAAAATACTTTTTATTTCTTAGCCCTCCTCCTCCATCCAGATCTCACCTTTTGTTATTAAAATAGATGGTTCTGTTTTGTCTTTTCCAACCTTTTGGGCTTCAGGGACTGATTCCATGTTGAGAGCTTTTTCCATGGACCGGAGGGAGCGTGGTTTCATGTGATGCCTTCATCCTGGGGATGGGGCTTCACTTCATTATGCCAATTTCTGGCATGCCGAGACTATGGAAAAAAATAAATTTTGCCTTGTGCCTTTTATTTTAAAGAGGAGTTACCTTTTGAAAGAAATCAGTACATTTTTAGCAGTCTTGCTAGTCACATATTGTTTTCAACATTGGTGTTGTTTCTTGGAAGAAACCTTACAGTCTGAAGTTTGGATCTACTACAAGAACTTGAAGCATCTCCAGGCTCTGCAGAAACTCACACAGACTCAAATCAATGGCACATTATTCCTATTTAAACTTTTACATCATTTACATCCCTAGCTAGCCAATTAAGCAGTCTGATGCTCTTTCACAAAGTCATGAATATATCATTCCCTATGACCTGCCTCCTGTCTCTATTTTGCATCTGGAAAATATTGTCCTCCCCATCATCTCACTTTCGTCATTGGTCTCTTTCTGTTGATAATAGTCTGGAATTCTGTACATTTCTTTGTTTAAAAAAAAACTCTGCTAGAGAAAGAATGTACAAAAAACCCCTAAACAATTGCTATTATTAAAAAGTTGGAATACGTATCCTAGAAAGTAGTGGAAAATGATCCTGTGCCCATATTCTCCACTAATTATATCTGCAATGATCACACAGTCTTTGGATGCCAATATCAGATATGGTCCAGTCAAAAAGAATATTATTCCCTCATTGCAAACAGATAGTAATCACTGGAACAAGTCATACTGGGATGAGTGTGACTCACTTTACCTGAAAGATGTGCACTAGAGGAGATTCCATGTGCTGATCCATGTTTCTTGTCAGCCAACAAGCAACCAATATGCAAGGCTTAGACTGGAGGTTACATCACCTGCTGGCTATCTTTTTCAGTATTTGAACAATGATGTGTGAGAATCACAGGTTGCTTTGATTTGCTTGGTTCCTTGGGAAAATTTTCACTTCGACATTGGTGATTCATTGTTCAACTCCACATTGATTCTGTTCTTTACAGAATCATGGAGTTGGTATGGAACACAGTGCAGTGTTCCTTCATGATTTGTACTTACAGTCATTTAACCTATAGACATAGATATAACAATATGTTTTATGTCAGGCTATTGGATAAGTAAAGCAAAATCTTAAATGTTGTCATGCTATTTGACATGAGAAGAAAAATAATGCTAGAATAAAAATAAACAATCTTCAATACCGCTATAAAGAAGGTAAACTATTTAGGATTTTACTTAAAAAAAATAGCTGTTTACCACATTGGATTAAAAATTATTTACCAAGTTGAAAAAGTATAACAACAGATATTTCTAAATAGAAAAAAAATATCTGAATTTGTTTTGGTTAGGAAGAATCACATTAGTTAAATTTACATTCTGTCAAGACTCTATTTTCTTTATTGTATGATTTCAGACATGGATCACAAAATTGATCATACTTTCTTGTTCTTACTCATACTGAAAGGTTAGGGCTCCAGATGGTTTGTACAAATAGCTTTACATTGAAGTGGAGCCATTAATGTGCTGCCTTCTCTGCGGTGACTCAACTATTTCTGAGTCCATCTGATAGTAGTGTTAGCTATCCCATAATTTACTCTTCTATTGAAGGGCATATAATATATGACTTTCTTGAAGGGATCTTTTAAGAAGACACTGGACAACCACTTGTCAGGAATGGTGTAGAATCTCCTGCTTGATCATAGGGTCAGACTAGAAGACCACCAAGATCCCTTCCACCTCAGTTATTCTGTTATCTGCCGAATTTCAGTTGCATTCTGGTTCAAGTATACATTTAATTAAGGAGATGCCAATAGGGTGCATAATGCCTTCCCAGCAGCTCTAACTCAAATGTGAATTTTCTGAGGTTATGATCTTGCTGTCTGCAAGAAAGAATTGTATAAAGAGGTGTCGACAGGCACGTTTTGGTGTCAGATCGAAAGTAGTGTGCATCCCTGCTTGAAAGGATCTGGTTGGCTGAGAGAAGTTGATCATCTTAGTTGTGTGCTAATTTTGGGCGATGGGTGGTGGGGAGGAATCAAGAAAAACAAGTTTGACATTCAGTTTATGGGGGAGGAGAAGAGATGGGTAAGGAGCAGGATAGAGATTGAGCCATTCAAAGCAAGAGAGACAGTGTTTTGAAAAAACCCTTTCCTAAATTCTAGTAGGAATTCCCATGTGAATAGCATTTTGTTTAATTTGCAGTGATTTTCCTATGTATCTTAGTGTTAAAGGTGGTTTATATCCCATATTTAATGTTAGAGCCTGCATTGAAGACTATGGCCATATGCCAAAGGTGCCATGTCCTTGTGCAAGAGATTTTCAGGTCATTTCCAATATTCCAAGTATATTAGATGGATAGATGCCAATTTATGAGAACTCTGTTGCCACCCATTTGCACACATCTCCTGGTAAAGTCTGAATTTGGTGTAATTCCAGACAGCCTCAGGATTTGGATTGGTTTAAAGTAATTAGAACTGTTTTTAACCAAATGATAATTAAACTCTTGATGGGTTTCTATGTATGCTTGCCAGTTTCAGCAGTCATAGGTTGCATGTGTTAATGGCCTATTACAAGTCAAAATTGTGAATTCCCCATAGTACATTGCTTTTCACTGATGTCAATGCACCTACCTATTCCACAGAACAATTACTACATATCTATAGATAGATATTGATATTGATGCTTATGTTGATATAGATACAGATATAGACATAGACAGACCGACCTGCATATGGATTAGAGAACAAATGAAAGTATACACCATCATCAAGAGAGTAAAATAGTGGAAATGGAAATTGACTGGTCCATTTCAGGTGGACTAAGGATTAAGGCAGTCATAGAATGGATCCCACTTGATAAAAAGCATCTACGAAAGAGACCTAAAACAAGATGGATCGATAACATCAGCAAGTATTGCAGGCCCAATTGGCAAAAAACAACTCAGGACCATATTGATTGGAAACATGCAAAAGAGGCCTTCATCCTGTAGTGGATAGACAAGAGCTAAAATATGTTTTGTGTGTGTGTGTATGTGTGCGCGCGGGCACGCATACACACACACACGGAGAGAGGGAGTGAGAGACTGGGCTGCATTTGAAATGAAATGAAAAGGACAAGGTGCTTTTTCAAGAGGCAACTGGACTTTCTGATTGTTATCTGTTTTGCTTCTCATCCAAGAAGCTTCTACAGCTCTTCAGAGGGATGATTGAGAATCTCCTCAGAAAAGAGACAAGATTACCTACCTTTTGATTTGTCACTGAATTATGAGAAGTCCGTGTCTTCTTGGCAGAAAACATACTAGTAGAAGATGATAATCTTGAACCTACTAAATGCTAGATGTTCTCTGTAGAACTGGCTCTACTGATAAGACTATATTTCAGTTGACATTATATATTATACTTTTCAGTGTGGCACTCAGTGCTCTAATCCATAATTATCAAATGATGACTATGTGGACTGATTATTATTCAGTTAATTCTTATAAATAACAGCCTATTTAATTCAGTGTTCGCCCTCTTTAATGTGCTCTAGATGTGTTTAGACATGGGACGTGGTGGCTCAGTGGCTAAGATGCTGAGCTTGTTGATCAGAAAGGTCGGCAGTTTGAATCCCTAGTGCCACGTAACGGAGTGAGCTCCATTACCAGCTTTAGTGGGAAGGTAACAGCGTCCCATGCATCTTCAGCATTTAGTCATTCTTGCCACATGACCACAGAGACGTCTTCAGACAGCGCTGGCTCTTCGGCTTTGAAACAGGGATGAGCACCGCTCCCTACAGTTGGGAACAACTAGCACATATGTGCAAGTGGAACCTTTACCTTTAGATGTGCACACTAGCATTCTTAGCAGTGGATGGGGAAACCCACGTATTTTAAGACTATCCAAGTTAGGAAAAATAGATATTTCATATTAAATGCTGTTCTTAATAGTACTAAAAAAAATAACTTAAACTTTACTATCTTGTCTCTTCCTTTAGCTCATATTGCTGTAAATTGGAAGCTGCCTGTTGTGTTGAGAATGCATCACCTCTAATACATAAGTAACCTAACCATCATATCTGGGTAACAGAATATTGGTTTGGGCAGCTTCTCCAATGTTCTTATAAGAATTTGTTGAGGATTTACATTTCAGCTTGTGTTATTTTCAATTCTCTATACAGTGGTACCTCGGTTCACGAACTTAATTCGTGAACTGACTCTGTTCGCGAACCGAATTGGTCGTGAACCGAGGCACAATTTCCCATAGGGTTCAATGTAAATCCGGTTAATCCGTTCTGACCTTGTTTTTTGGTCGTAATTCTTGAACTGACTCTGTTCGCGAACCGAATTGGTCGTGAAGAGAGGCACAGTTTCCCATAGGGTTCAATGTAAATCCGGTTAATCCGTTCTGACCTTGTTTTTTGGTCGTAGATAAAATGTCCGCGGCTCCGGTTCGTGAAGCGAAACGGAGTTCATGAACCCGAGCATTTTTACGAACTTTTCTGTTTGTGAAGCGAGGCGGAGTTCGTGAACCGGAGCACATTTTTTGGAAAATTTCTGTTCGTAATCCGAATTGGTCGTGAACAGAGGCGTTCGTGAACCGAGGTACCACTGTATATTGTTTCTCGGGATTAACTTCAATGTTTTCTCTGGAAATACATCACTAGAATCATTGCCTTTTCTACCACCAAAAATCAGGATTGCTATTTCTTTGCAGTTAGCTTAAGGTAGTGCAGTCCAGCTGACTGAATGGAGATACTTCACAAGTATTCTTTAAAACTACAGCAAGCCTTTTGGTCTGATTTACAGGTAGTCCTCGACTTACAACAGTTCATTTAGTGACCATTGAAAGTTACAACAGCATTGAAAACTGACATGACCATTTTTCACAGTTACGACCTTGGCAGCATCCCCATGATCATGTGATCAAAATTCAGATGCTTGGCAGTTGGGTCATATTTATGACCGTTGCTTTGTCCCAAGGTCATGTGACCACCTTTTACGACTTTCTGAGAAGCGAAGTCAATGGGGAAACCAGATTAACTTCACAATTGCATAACTTATCGACTGCAGTGATTAACAACTGTGGCAAGAAATTTTGTAAAATGGGGCAAAACTCACTTAACAAATTATCACTTAACAATAGAAATTTTGGGCTCAGTTATGGTCATATGTTAAGGACTACTTGTACTAGTTTCTGTTTCGAGGAAGTTTCTTTCTACATAGGAATGCTACTTCTAAGTCTAAGAGAAACCAGAAATGTTGTGATTTGTTGTAGTGTTAGGCTGCTGCCCATTCAGCTGTAACTTCGCTGGAGATGCCAACCATATCCATATTTTATCTCCGCAGCCTGGTTTTTGAAGATCGGTCATGGCAGTGAGCCCTAGAAATGTAGCTTGGCTTGTTAAAAAATAAAATTATTTCTAGCCTTCCCTTCCACGTAAACACCAAAACGTAACTGCCTGCCAACTTTTGCCAGGGCATTTTATGATCATTATTCCAACTACAGTCTGGGTTGGGCAGGTATTTCTGGTTTTATGTCTAATCAGCTGATGGGAGATAAGCGTGAAGCAGGCAGACACTCTGGATCCAAACTGCCTGGCCTGACACCAGAACAAGTCCCGTCTTTCCACCTTCAGTTTCACATACAAGACAGGCATCCTTTGCATTTCAAGCACAAGACAGTTGACGACAATTCTTGAATGAGTGTCTGGCGAAGTCATGGGTATGTTGGCTAGATTTTATCTCTCTGTTCTCACTGGGTGTATATCAGGGTAAGAGCAAAGGAGGAGGATCTACTACCCAATTAGCAGCATTCCTGAGGAATGAGTGGGAGGTGCGTTGTGTTCAGGGCTCTTCCTGAACAATCCAAACTTCTCAGCGTAGGTTCTTCTGTTCCTGGATACTTTGAGGACACAGATGAATTCACAGGCGCCTTTCTTGGTGGCAGCAAATTCTCTGGGTGATCAATGAAGAAAATGGATAAATTTGGAAAGCATGGCAGATATAGATGTGTTAGAACTCGATTTCCTAGACCCCAAATCATCTTGCAGCCAGTCTTATCTTCTGGACACACAGAGGTTTGCAGGTATAGTTTGCTTTAACTTGTGTTACTTCTTCTTGAATTTACACCAGCACGTAGATGTGGCATAAGGTAGAAGAGCAGTAGTATAAAAGGCTGAAATTCAGGTAAAATGTCAAAACAGCAAATTAAAAATGGCAGGAAGCTTACCAGCCATTTGCTAACATTTACTAGTAATGTTGGAAGCTTATTAGCCATTATTAAGGACTTCAGATGACTATGGGATAGGGGATAAGGAACTATGTGTGAATGTAGAAGATAGAAGAAGTAATTTTTAACATGCAAAATATTTTATCAAAGCTTAGAAGCTTATAATTCCAAGAAATCTTCATTTAATACCAGAACCGAATACAGAAATTATATGTGTCAGTATTGTACTTCATGTATAAGTGGCATGTGATCAATTTGTTAGTTGGGTCCAGTTGCAATATGTCTATTGAATAGTTCCAATTATTTTTGTTTTAGTATAATGGTGATAGTGATTTTTTGGTGCTGACCTTGCTGTATTATAGTATTGGATCAACTACTTATATGCCATACACAGATGGATTTTTTTTTCTTTAGCTTCCTCCAGATGGAGTTGTGCATTGTGTAGGGAACATTAATTGCCATACAGTTTCTTTTCTAGGTTTGTACCTTACTTATAACTGTACTTGTTCTATAATTAATACTGCAGAGTCTCTCTTTTACTGTTGTTAAGGTCTTACATTCTTTTTGTGCAAATGAAAAAATGGTATTAATTGTGGGGGGAAATGCAGATAAATCAGCCTGTTTTAAATTGTTCTTGCAGTCTTTTTACTTAAGTCTAGCAATTGTCTTTAGGTTATGAATCCTCTGTTATACTGTATATTTGTAGGCATGATTAATAGAGCCTGTGACTACTTGACGCTGTCAAAATGTAATGAAAAATATACCGACACTTCAATTACTCATTCAAGTGATCACTTGTTCAATTAGTGTTATAGCAACCACAACAGGTAAATTGGGTTGTGATTGAGATGTCATCAGTTTGAGTTCTATAATTTTGGTGCCATTTTTTCCAAAGACAGTGGAGATGGTCATTGATCCAGGTTCTTTTGTAACATTTACTTGGTTTCTTATTCTTCAGGCTAAGTGCCAGCTGTGCTGTGATTTCTCTAAGCTCAGAAACTGACTTGGTGACATTCCACAAGATGACCAAACTTTGTGCAGAAACTAATCGTGCATTTTCAGCCATTGTCAGTCTTTTGCAGTTTTGTTTAAAGACAAAACTTAAACATTGCCCCTTCTCTCTGTGTATTTGGTCCTGAAGTTAATCCATCTCTAAATCTTATTTCAACTATGGTTGACATATCACTGAATTGCAGATTGCTTTTGTGTGCCAAACTCTCATTTCTCAATGGGATTCTGGGAAGGGGGAAGAAAGATTACAAATATTTTTTAGGTATGTTTTTAATTTCCATTCCTTAAGCTTGCAACTTACGATAATTGCTCAGTACATTTTTCTTGGCTTTAGTACATTTTTCTTGGCTTTTGTTCTGGTGGGATTGGTCCATATTTTATTCCTCTACTGTTTGCAAAACCTTTTATTACTTACTGAACTAGAATGACGTATAATATATCCAAAGACACCAGAGAATAAAAGCCTATTTGCCTGGTGCTGCAAGAGGACAAATGTTTTATGCTTCACAGGAGGGAGCAAGCCAGTGGTGGGTTATGACTGGTACGCCTCAGTACGGGCATACTGGTGCCTGCTGGGAGTACCAGGTACTCACTCTTTACTGGTATTTGAAATTTTCGGGACTTCTGCGCACGGAGCGTACGGCGCCTATGCAATGCTCCTCCGAGCAGCTGGAGTGTCATGGACACGTTGCGGAGCGCTGCGGGTGACAAGGATGCTGTGCGAGTTCATATGGTGGACGCCCAGCCCCGTGCGGGTTCATGTGGTGGATATCCAGCCCTGTTGTACCATAACGGTTGCAATGGGATCCGGAACCCACCACTGGAGCAAGCATTCCACAGCTGGAGTGTAATGAACATTGACTCAAAAGACATCTCCTGGAGAACTACTGGACAACCTTAGTGTGAGAAGATAGCCAAAGGAGGAACTCTTAAGATGTTAAATCATGTTTTTCTGAATAAACTGCAGTTGACTTGATTTACACAACAGTCTAAGCCAGTGTTGGCGAACCTTTTCAGCACCAAGTGCTGAAATGGGAGTGTACACGCACACCAGGGAGCACCAGAAACTGGAAAAGCAGTTCCCTGGCGCGCATGCACGGGAGTGCCGAAAGCAGAAGAGCAGTTCCCCAGCCTGCATGCGTGCACCAGGAAGCTGAGTTTCTGGTGTGGGCACGCGTGCTGGTCATCTGCTCTTTTGGTTTCTGGTGCATGTGTGTGCACAAACACCATGCACGCCGGAACCCAGAAGAGCAACTAGTGACCGCTGGTATGACCGGAGAGATGGCTCTATGTGCCACTTCCAGCACGCATGCCATAGGTTCACCATCACAGCTCCAAGGTGAAACCAAACTGCTTCATGTAATGTGTGGATCTAGCTTGTATATGAAGGGGAGTAACACTTAGAGAGGGATTTTGAGAGAGAGGAGTTTAAAAGAGCCATCAAGATTCCACTTCAAAACTGATGTGTTGACATCTTTCAGCCCCAAGACCAAGACTCTTAAAACTTGATCTTCCAAATAGAATTTTAACAATAAAGTAGCTCCTTAGGATAGAATTCTAAAACTTTGTCACGATGCAGATGAACAAAGTTTAGAAATGCCAACCTTGTGCTTTCCTTGTTCCTGTTTGATAGGCTGATGCTTCATAGTTGACTGATGTGTAACAATTAGAAGTTCAGAAACTGAATGAGACTTGCACAAAGCATTACCTTTGTGCACACAGGGGAAAACGCAGCTGGGAATGTTGGGAGCTGCCTGGTGGCATTAATTTTTCAGTTCCCCATTTATTGCCTAATTGACTTGGATCATTATTGTATAATTTATATTCAGGTCACCACTGAATTGACATCAGTGAATTAAGAGCTCTGCTTTCTTCATCTCTATCTATTGGAATTTAAACCTAGAGAATATCCTGTTGGGCTATCTGCCTGAAATAGGTTATCATTCATAGGTGGAGGACTGTGCGCAGTGGACAGAACAATGGCAATTGGAGAATGCGGCTAATCCTTGACCTACGACCACAATGAAGCCCAGAATTTATGCCGCTAAGTGAGACATTTGTAAAGTGAGTTTTGCCCCATTGTACGACCTTTCTTGCCACCGTTGTTAAGTGAATCATTGCAGTGGTTAAGTTAGTAACATGGCTGTTAAAAGTGAATGTGGTTTTCCCCATTGACTTTGCTTGTCAGAAGGTTTAAAGGGGGAATCACAGGACACTGCAACCATCATAAATATGAGTCAGTTACCAAGAGTCTGAATTTTGATCACATGACCACGGGGATGCTGCAGTGAAGGTCAGTGTGAAAAATGGTCATAAGTCACATTTTTCAGTGCCATTGTAACTCCAAACAGTCACTAATTGAACTGTTTTAAATTGAGGACTACCTGTATGCACATCGGCATGGTTGCCTTTCTAATAGATGCCACGAAGGATAATCGATAAATTAGGATTCTCCCTCTTTGTTTTTATTCCTTATCTCAGCATAAAATTAAGGTCCTTTCTGAACTTGAATCTAACTAGAGTTAGTCTTCGACTTACAACCACAATTGAGCCCAAACATTCTGTTGCTGTGCAGTCAGTTGGAGTCAGTTTGCTCCATTTTGTGATCTTTCTTGCCACAGTTGTTAAGTGAAACAGTCAATCATTAAGTGAATCTGGCTTCCCCCATTGACTTTGCTTGTTGGAAGCCGGTTAGGAAGGTTACAGGTGGGGGTCACATGACCCCAGGATAGTGCAACTGTCATAAATACATGCCAGTTGCCAAGCATCTGAATTTTGGTTACATGACCTAGGGCAGGGGTCTGCAAAGTTGGCTCTTTTAAGACTGGTGGACTTCAACTCCCAGAATTCCCCAGCCAGCCTCGCTGGCTGGGGAATTCTGGGAGTTGAAGTCCACCAGTCTTAAAAGAGCCAACTTTGCAAACCCCTGCCCTAGGGGATGCTGCAACGGTTGTAAAGGTGAAAATGAATGGTTGTAAGTCAAGGGCTACCTCTACGACATGAAATCCCCTGGCAATGTCTTTATTCTGCTGTGTCCCCTTGTTGTGTTGCCTTTGTCAGGCCTGGAAGCCATCTTTCACATTTGGGCCTTCAGGCCTGCCACATTTTCTGCTGTGTGAAAATGGGGGGGAGGGGATTATATGGAGTATGGGAGATATATAGTTTAAATAACATTCCTTTCTCAGAGAGTCAAGGACATTTTGCCCTGCACCTGGAGTGGTGTGACTGGGAGGCATCTCCAGTTAGGATGGTGCCTGATTGGACCATATGATGGACATGTGGGTGCTGGGCAGGGACTTTCATTTGGGTGGGGAAAACCTGGAAGCATTCAGATTCAGGTTTTCCCAGATGTGCCAATATGACATCTCTAATAAAATGGATCTTTGAGGAAACTCAAGCTTCAGAGTCTTCTTTCATTGGGGGTGTCACGTGGAACCCTGACAGCCTTCACCTTCCTGTTCTTAACTCAACTGGAACGGAAGTGTTTTTCTCTTAAGCCGACATCAATTACAAGCAATTTTGAAATGTTTCCAATCCCTTTTGTCAATAACTCAGTCAGGGGACCATGACGGGGGAGTGGGGAGATGAATCAGGCACTATAGGAGTATTTTAGGCTGTTGTAGGTGTGCCCCATCCCCTCTGCACACTTTCACCATCATTCTTCTTACCCTCCCACCCAAAAATGAGGTACAGCATTTTGAAGAAAGTTTAATATTCGCTCTTCAGAGACTTCAGGCCTAGCTACTTTGTGAAAACTGCTCAGTAGTTTATTATCCTGGGATTGATTGGACTGGATTGCTTGTCCATATTTTACACCTTCTGAAATTCACGGGGCAATTCCTCAGCAAGCGTGCAGAGGTGGTGCACCCTTTCCTTTCCCATGAATAATAAAACAGGGGAATGTGGTTGGAGCCACCTGTCAAATCTGCACCCTTCCCAAACCCTGTCCTTGCATCACAGCTTATGATTGGTGGGTGGGTGGTTTTCCACTGGCTGACAAGTGGGAAAGCAGCAGAGCCAGGGTTTAACTAATCTCTTAGATAAACACACCCTGCTAATCTGGAAGCAGAGGCTACCATTCTGCGATAAAGCAAAATATTGTAAAATAGAGATTTTCCTCTGACAGTATTCTTCTGACTCAGGGAGTAGAGTGAAGAGCATTTTATCACCACAGTGGACATGATAAATGGCTCTGCATGAAAGTCAGGTTGTAATTACAGGCCTGTTACTCCAGACTGGGTCAGTGCTGGATTCTAATTCATGTCAAAAGTGTAATTCATAAAATATTTGTATGGTATTGCGAATAGCAGAATGAGAAGTTTTAAAAACAAGGACATAAGGTTTCGTAATTATGAAAGCATGGTAGTGCAAACATGCTGATTAATGAAAAGGCCTGCCTAATATACAAGATAACTGACTGTGCTGAATTAGATATGTTATCTAAATTACTAAAAAATGAACACAAAGAGGAGGGGGGAAAATTGGGAGCTGTTATCAATGGTTAGAAAAAGTGAAAAAGAATGGTGAGGAACTGAAGTGAAGAAAAAGATCTTAACTAGAAGGTAGAAAAAGGGTTAATTTATTTAATCTCACACTGTACTACTGACAGAAAGGAAAGAAACCGCAATGAAAGGAGAATGGGGGTATGATGATGGTAATATGTACAAATATATTTGATTTAAAATACCAGAATTTGTATGAATTACGGGTGACGGTGAAAGAAATGCGTGAAAAAATATTTTTTTTGTAACCAATTGATACACAGTACGTAAAGAAAGAGGTTTTTTTTGTGTTGTGTCTGTTTTGAAAAATGAAAATAAAAACTTAATTTAAAAAAAAAAGGCCTGCATTTGTTGAAACAGTGTTTGGAGTCGGGAGAAGATTAGGGAAAGTGTTTGGAGTCTGTAAAATGTCACAGATATTTTAGCTATGCAGGCACCATAGAACAGATATTAAGGCTCTGCACTGATAAATTGCATTATTTCAGGTAGAGATTCAACCTTTTTGAATCATCCACTTTTGAATAAAATAGAAATTGCATGGAGGTTTAGCCACTTTAGCAAAAAATATCTTTCTCAGCAGCTCTAGAGATATTTACTAGCTTATGGATGTCAACCCATATTTGTAAATAATAAAAATGGGACTACCATAAAAGCCAAGCGCCATTGGATGTCATTTAAAGAGATTCATGTTATTTAATGGTTAGCCCATTTTCTTGTCATCCAGATCAGACATGGTATTCAGCAGGTTCTGACCAGTTCTGGAGAAACGGTAGCGAAAATTTTGAGTAGTTCGGAGAACGGGTAAATTCCACCTCTGATTGGCCCCACCCCATCTGTTCTCAGTCTCCTGAGTCCCAGCTGATCAGGATGAAATGGGGATTTTGCAGTAACCTTCTCCTGCCACGCCCACCAAACCATGCCATGCCCCACCAAACCACGCCCACAGAACCAGTAGTAAAAATGTTTGAATCCCACCACTGATCCAGATGTGGTTGTCTTACTACCAGTATAAAAGCTGATTGAACACAAAAATGCTATCAGAATTAAATAAATCATGCCAAGCATTTGATCCCAGCCTCTGAATCAGGAGAGCTCTTCCCAATGGCACATTGCTGTGCTATCCTCTATCTTGCTTTATTCTCAATTTCCCACAATCTGCAAATCTGGTGGTAGGAATATAAAGGCTGTGTCATTACCTTGTGGAAAGTTTGATTCAGATTTTTCTTCCTCCAGTTCATACTTATGCAAAACTTACAGTATTGCTTAGTTTAACCATTGGTACTTTATAGCCTGCCTCCACGTTCCGTTTTTCACCCTATTTCTTTTCTCTCTCTGTGTGATGGACAGGAATGTCTTTAAAAATTATTTCTATGTTAACTAATCTATGGGAGCCCTTTTTGCTGAAAAATAAGATTAATCTTCTGAAACTGTTCTATAATTGTCATTTCGTTTTGTTGAGTAATCCATGCAGTATTTGGATTACTAAGCAACCACCATCTATATATCTCTTATTTTTTCATTGAGAAGATGGAGCTGTGCTTTCTGCAGGATGTTTTCTGCCCTGTGTCCCTTCACTGTTGAGCACAGGCACAGGCTGTTGAGGATGAATCTATGGCGCTGTCTGCATCCCAAGCTGAAGTGCAAAAGATTCTTGTAATCTGCCATTTTTCTGGAAATCCGTTCATACTCCTGCACTATTCAAAGGGTGTTCATCCCAAAGTGCATCGCTAAATGTCTATGGAGATTCTCAGTCATCCAGGTCATGGTTGTCCCAAAGGTGTTTTTTCAAGAGGCAACTGGACTTCCTGGTGTTTCTTTGAAGATGTTTCGCTTCTCATCCAAGACGCTTCTTCAGCTGATGTTTCGGTTCTTGGATCAGAAGTGAAACATCATTAAACAAAAAACAGAAAGTCCAGTTGCCTCTTGAAAAAGCACCTCTGGCACTCTCCATAAACACCATCTATACATTGCTTTCTATTGTACTTTATTTGAGGTACAGGCAGTTGGGTGGTGGACATAAGATAGCAAAGGCATTGATACTACCTTGTGGATACATTTAAAACATGAAGTTATGATACAAATCTAGGTCACTCACATAGCTATGGAACTAACATGTTATCTTTTGCATAGTTATCAAAAAATGATCAATTTGGGGGGAATATAAGTTGTTTCTAAATGGACTTCCTTCCGGTTTTCCGGCGGCAACGGTCGAGTCCTGGGACTCGTCCGCCGTTTTGTTCTTTTCGTGGCCCCAAACGGGGCGGGGTGTGCCTTTCAAGGGAACCCCCCCGTAAGATCGGCTTGCCTGGATCCTTCCTAGCCCGGCGGCGGCCGGGGGGGTCCTTGTCTTCGATCTAGGAGGGAGAAGACATGCTGCGGGGGGCTTGGTTCCCTTCGCCAACGGAGGACGGGAGCAAATAATTAATTTGGAGAGAGCTGGATCGCTCGGGTCGGATGGCTATGCCGGGACTCTGGCAGCGAGGTGGACTGTAAGTGACTTTGTCCTTTTTTGCTGGCAGCTTTGACTATAAGAAACGATGGAGGGGGGGTGTTTGTTAAACCCCCCCCTCAGATTTACAGCAGCGGCATTTTGAAATGGCTCCTCGAGTTCGAGGAAGTGGATATTTCTCATCCGAACTTTGCTAAAGAAGTGAAAGTCCCTTGCGGTTTGTTTCCAGTTACATAGTATCGAAGTCTTGCTACAATGAAACAATTTCCTTTGTTGCTTTCTCCTGCTGGCTTCCAGATTGGGCGGGGGAAGATGGCTTCCCTTTGTTCTTAAGTGACTATTCTTCATGGAAAACTTCTGACATTCCCTTGTGACTTGGACTGTCTCTCTCTACTAATGGATGATTTTTGATAAATGATTAATTGATTCCTCCCCTGGAGTGCCTTCTTTGTCTTCATAATTGACTGGAAAATTTGCTTTTCTCTCTGGATTTTATAACTTTTACAACTTTGAACTGAACTTTGCCTCTGGACTTGCTTCACCGGCCGCATCCAAAAAACGCCATCTTATTGTCACTGATTTAAACCACTCACCATGGCTTCTAAAATGCAGCCAGAAAAACCAGACACAGATGCAAGATTAACAGCTATGGAAGAAGTGTTACATTCTTTGGTATTGGAAATTAAAGAGCTTAGAAAAGACCACTGCAGTTCCAAATTAGAGCTTTTGGAGACACAGAAGAAATTGATGCAGAACACACAGAAGACTGAAGAGTTGGAACTGGGGCTGGCTGGGGCAAGGGGAGAGCTTAAAAATGTTAATACTGAAATTGGAGATTTAACTGGTCATATGTCTAGGATGGATTTTGAAAGGATGTCATATTTTTTGAGATTTCAGAATATTCCTGAAGAATCTGGTGAATGTCTTCCTGATCTTATGAGCACAATTTTAGCAGACTATTTACACAAACCTAAGGAAGAGATCAGGGGGGACATTGACCTGGTTTATAGAATAAATTCAGCATATGCCAGGATAAATGAACTACCCAGAGAGATACATATTAAATTTGTTAGGAGGTCTACCAGGGAGGGAATATTGAGGGCGCAGAGAGAGGGTCCGTTAATTTACCAACAAAAGGAAGTCGCTTTCTTGAAGCAGATCCCGAAAAAGATTAGAGAGGTGAGGAGGAAATATTCCTTCTTATCTAATAAATTGTTTAAACAGGGGATTTGGTTCAAGTGGGTGATGCCAGAAGGGATGTTGGTGTTCTGGGAAGGAGGAAGAGTAAGGATTAAAACAGTTGTTGAGGCGGAAGCCTTTCTTAAAAAATATTCCTCAATCCTGGAGGATGAAAGTGGAGGAGCAGAGGGGGCCACGGCCTCGCCCACTGGGGGCCAGGGAGGAGAACAAGAAGATACAATTGCTAAGAGACTTAGATCTAAAAAATGACTTTTTTAATACAGTATAACTTTTGTTTGGATGTTTGTATATGATTGCTAGCATAGAATTCACAATGATGTATGCACTTCTCTTCACTTTGTAGTAGTATTGAAATATGTATTATCTATGTTTTGTCAAGAAGCCCCGGAGGGGGCCCACGATCTCGACGTGAAAGTTCTCAAAATATTTCCTTATCACACCTTACCCTACCCTATTTGAAAAAATTGTAAAACTCAATAAAACTTTTTCAATATAAAAAAAAAAGTTGTTTCTAAATAAAGGTATTTATACATAGGTAACTCGTATGTCAGATATCTAGCCTTTCCAAAAACCACTGGACATAATTAGAGAAAGTTGTTTTCAGACCAACTAGCTACAGGTTCAAGATCCATGATGGCGAATCTATGGCACGCATGCCTGAAGTGGCTATGTCACCCATTCCTCTTCTGGTTTTCTGGCATGCATGCACATGCGATGATCATCTGGCCTTTGTGCATGCAGTAGTGCCGGAAACTGGAAAAGCTGGTTTTCTTTTTCCCGGTGTGAGCATGCACGCTGGCCAGCTGATCAGTGTGTGCACATGAATGGCAGTAACTGGCAGACTTGCTAGCCTATGTGCATGTACGTGCCAGAAACTGGAAGTTCATTTTCCTGCATGTGCATGCTTCTGGGCAGCTCCTCTTCCTGACTGCGGCCCCGATCAGCGCAAATGCTCCATTTTCGACACTCAGTGTCACGTGTGCGTGTGCCTGTTCTAGATGGTGGGACCCATTCAGCATTGTGTAAGTAATACTGGTATAAGTTGAGTTTCTCTTCTGCAGTTCCTCTTTGGAATGGCAGAATAATGGTAAGTATAACGTTGATTTGGGAAATTCTCCCTTCTCAGAATAGTATTCTGTGAATCAAAATTGGCTGTTTTTTCCAGCTGCTTAATTTACTTAGCCACACAGCATTCTTGCACTGCTGGGGGGACCTAACATCAGTTGATCTGGCCCTCATTGGTTTTAAGTGATTACTTACTATAATCCATTATTCAAATGACAATGCTTAAGGGAAAGACTTGGAAGCAAATGAAAGAGGGACTCGGTTTTCAATTATGTTATTCCTTCACCACCACCCCACGTGCATGTTTAATTTTATTTTATTTTAAATCCTTTTCATCTTCCATCTCCCTGCCAAGTAATTATAAGACCTTGACAGGCTAACTGGAGGCTAGCCAATGATCTGCCCTTTTTTATATATATATTTCAACTTTCCTGTGAATTTCTTTCAATGCACTTCTTTCCCACTCCAGCATTGTGATTTGTTACACAGATATGCTTTGTTCATGCACCTCTGTATCCTGGATTGTAGGGCAGAGAAAATCACTGCATAAGCGGCCTGAGAATCATCAGTTCAGTGAACAAGCAATAACTGCTTCACGGGGCTTCACTATTTTGAATGTAAAACCAATAAAAATATTTTTTTAAAAAAAAGCTTGGGCTTATTTTCAGGCTTTAGTCTACATTGATTCATTCATCATTCATTTTAGTATTGCCTATCCACTGTAGGATGGAGGCCTCTTCCACATGTTTCCAATCAGTATGGGTGTGTTGGCATGTGGAAGGAATAGATCATAATCTGTCATGCTGGTCCAGTGAGGGTTGGCAGACGTGATCAGTGTTAGTCTGGAGTATCCATCATGGCCTCTTTGCCTTGGGAGACTCTTCTGGGCATATACGTGCCCGACAACATAGCTCACAATTTCATTTACCCACACAAGCCCCTTCACCTCATCAAGGCCCCGATCATAGAAGGAGTTGACTCCATTACTGTGCAGTTAAATGAGAAAAATAAGGATGTTGCAGAACCTTATCTTTCCTGGAAGTTGTTGACAGTCAGCTTGCTGACACACTAAGCGCTGATATTATACGCAATATTTATTTGTATAATAATTGGGTGTTTTCTCTCCCCTTCTCTCTTAGCACTAGAAATTGCCCTTGCAAGATGAATCACTTTTCCCGGAAGAGTTCTTCAGAGATTCCACAGTTGGAATACAGGCCGTCACAGACAGACTCATCAAATAACTTAGCAATGGATACCTTTTGGCTAGAAGTAGAGAGCATCAAAGAAAGCACTGAATCCGAGTCTGATGAGGGCAGCCTTACAGAAGCCAAGCTTCTAGAAGGTAAGAAGTGGCTGTAGCTTACTAGAGATCGACTTGAAAATATGTTTTACAAACAGTAGCTTACTGGGCCCAGCAGTTGTGGCAAATGGTAAGCTTTTTCAAGTAATCTTTGTTTTTTTCTTGAGATAAAAAACTATTGTGAAATGAGAGACACAGAGAATTGCAGCCAAAGCAAATTAATTATCTAGGGAGACGGTGGTATTCCTTCTTTTATTTGTATTCAAGTAGAAGCTGAAGAGAATTTTCTTGAGGATGTTTCAACTTAGATACTTTTCTTAAGCAAGGGGTTGAACTCAGCAGTCTAAATGATGCTGCTGACTGATTAAAAATGCTAATATGTTTTGCATGGTTTAAAAAAAAATTAGGGAAAGAAGTTTAAACATGTTTATTATTGTGGAACAGGGAGCAGCAAAACTGTTCCATTTCTTTGACCTCACCATAGTTCTGTCATCACTAAAGTTTGTGACTGGATGAAGCCTCTACATGCTTGTTATTGCTCTAAGTTGAAAGTTTCTATTATGAAAACATTTATCCCAAGGGGAGAATCATGGTCTGGACATTCGAACAAAGTTGGGAGCAAATAGTTCAAACTTTCTTTCCCTCTTGCCAGGATCAGAGTTTTTGGCATACATTTCTGTTTATTTTTAATTACATGTAAGGGTTCAATTGTCTTCATGCTTACTTAGTCTTGAAACAGGAACCAACTCCCCCCAAGTACAATTGTTTCTAAATTCACATTTTGACTTTCTGCAGCACTGTTGAAAAATTAAAAAAAAACTTTCAGAAAGAAAGAAACTTCCCATAAGTTTGTAATAAGTAACATCTGTTCAACTACTGTGTTTCCCCGAAAATATGACATGTCCTGAAACTAAGGCCATGCCACATAATTCGGGTGGGCAAAAATATAAGCCCTCTCCTGAAAATAAGCACCCTGGACAATCCCACCCTCTAGCCAGGCAGAGCGCCGCTCACCAACCTGGTGGTATCCTGAAGGTGCCAAGCTGCAGGAACGGGGGGGGGGGGGGAAGGCGCTTGCGTTGCTTGGTGCCTTAGAGATACCGCTAGGTCGGTGAGTGGCGCTGTGACCAGCTAAAGAGGAGGGTTGCCGGGGGGCTGGTCTTTTGTGAGCGGGCTTCCAAAGAGCCGAGCACAGCGTCAGGGGCGAACGACTGTGTTGTGCTGTCGCAACAGCGCAACACAGCAGCCATGAAGCAACCTGGCTCTTTGGGAGCCCACTCAAAAGAGAGGAGCCACCCGGCAACCCCAAAACAATAAGCACTCCCCTGATAATAAGGCCCAAGCCATATTTTGTGGGTCAAATATGGTATCTCTTCACCTCCTCTTAGTTAACAAATATTTATTTTATTTATTTTATTTTATCAAATTTATATACCGCCCTATCTCCCCAAAGGGACTCAGGGCGGTGCACAGAAATATAAAAAACAAATACAATGCAATACAATACAAAACAGTTTAAAATGAATTAAATTAGGGTCTGTGCTAAAAATTTGGATTAGAAAAGGTTAAAATCAATTGAAACTTTACCCATTAAAACTAAGCCAGGCCGGCCTCTTGAAATACATGTGTCTTTAATGCCCGGCGGAAGAGGCGTAGGTCCATGATGGTACGAAGGTCGGGGGGTAGGTCGTTCCAGAGGGCAGGCCCCGCCACAGAGAAGGCTCTCCCCCTGGGGGCCACCCGTCGGCATTTTCCGGCGGATGGCACCCTGAGGAGGCCCACTCTGTGGGAGAGGACAGGTCTAAGGGAGGTATGTGGTAGGAAGCGGTCCCGTAAGTAGCCAGGTCCCGTGCCATGGAGCGCTTTAAAGATGGTTACTAGCACCTTGAAGCGCACCCAGAAGGCCATAGGCAGCCAGTGTAGCTCGCGCAGGAGAGGTGTTACATGGGAGTATCGAGACACTCCCAGGATCCCATGCGCGGCCGCATTCTGGACTAGCTGGAGCCTCCAGGTGCACCTCAAAGGGAGCCCCATGTAGAGAGGTTTGCAGTAGTCCAGGCGGGAGGTGACGAGCGCTTGAGTGACCGTGCGTAAGGCGTCACAATCTAGATAGGGGTGCAACTGGTGTATCAGGTGAACCTGATAAAAGGCCCCCCTGGTCACGGCTGTCACGTGGTCCTCCAATGACAGCCGAGAATCCAGGGGGACGGCCAGATTGCGAGCCCTATCCGCGGGGGCCAGTGACTCGCCCCTGATAGCCAGAGATGGAACCAGTTGACTATATCGTGATGCCGGGAACCACAGCCACTCGGTCTTGGACGGGTTGAGTCGGAGTTTGTTCCTCCCCATCCAGACTCGCACGGCCTCCAGACACTGGGACATCACTTCGACGGCATTGTTGGGGTGGTTAGGGGGTAGAGATGTACAGCTGAGTATCATCAGCGTACTGATGGAACTCTACCCCAAAACCACGGATGATCTCGCCCATCGGCTTCATGTAGATGTTAAACAGGAGGGGCGAGAGGACCGACCCCTGAGGCACCCCACATGTGAGGGGCCTCGACGTCGACCTCTGCCCTCTTGCCAACACAAATTGCGACCGGTCGGAGAGGAAGGAGGAGAAGCACCGTAAAACGGTGCCTCTCAACCCCAACCCCTCCAGCCAGTGCAATAGGATACCATGGTCAATGGTATCAAAAGCTGCCGAGAGATCTAATAGGACCAGGATAGAGGAATGACCTCTATCCCGAGCCCTCCAGAGATCATCCACCAACGCGATCAATGCCGTCTCCGTGCTGTGCCCAGGCCGGAAGCCGGACTGGCGCGGGTCTAGATAGACAGTTTCCTCCAGGTGCTGGGGGAACTGTCGTGCCACCACACTCTCAACAACCTTCGCTAGAAAACGAAGGTTGGAGACCGGACGATAATTAGCCAGCTCTGCTGGGTCCAGGGAAGGCCCCTTGAGGAGGGTTCTCACCACCGCCTCTTTCAAGACTGCTGGCAAGAACCCCTCACTCAAAGTAGAATTCACTATTCCCAGGAGCCATCCTCATGTAACCTCCCGGGAGGCCAGTACAAGCCGGGAAGGACACGGGTCCAATAAACATGTGGTGGCATTCAGCCGCCCCAGCAGCCTGACCATGCTATCGGGAGAAACAAGGTCAAACTCATCCCAGAAAACGGTCTCAAGATCTGCCTCCACCCGCCCACCTGGGCTAATCTCATTGGAGGTCAGTTCGTCACGGATTTGAGCAATTTTATCCTGCAGATAACATCCAAATTCCTCTGCCCGGCCCTGCAAGGGAGCTTCCAGTGGACTCTGTTGAAGGAGGGAGCAGGTCACTCTAAACAGGGCGGCAGGGCGGTTATCTGCGGATGCGATAAGAGCGGAGAGGTAATTGCGTTTCGCCGCTCTTATCGCCACAAGGTAGGTCCACAAATGCAACCTTACCTGTGTTCGGTCAAATTCGGAACGAGTAGACCTCCAAATGCTCTCTAGGCATCTCTTTCGGCGCTTCATTACCCTCAGCTCCTCCGAGAACCAAGGAGCCAGGATAGATCAATGCCGAGAGAGAGGCCGCAAGGGCACGACCCGGTCCAAGGCCCCCATGGCCACACTATTCCAAGCGGCCACTAGGTCCTCAGTCGAGTCGCGGGACAGGGTCACAGGTATTGGCCCAAGCTCCATTTGGAACCTCTCCGGGTCCATCAGGCGCCTGGGGCGGAACCATATTGGTATTTTTGGTTCCGCCTCCCCACGGTGGGGTGTGGCGGTTTGGAAGTCAAGCCGCAGGAGTGAATGATCTGTCCATGACAGGGGTGTGATGACTATTTCCCTCAATCCCAGATCATTTCTCCACTGGCCAGAGGCAAAAACTAGGTCTAGCGTGTGCCCCCCGGTGTGAGTGGGGTCCTGAATTAATTGGGTCAGGTCCATGGCCGTCATGGAGGCCATGAACTCCCGAGCTATCTCTGATGTTTCACCTACCGACTGCAGGTTGAAATCCCCCATGACTAACAGCCTGGGGGTAACAACCGCCATCTCAGCTATCACATCGGGGAGCTCGGGTAGGGCTGCTGATACGTAGCGGGGAGCCATGTACATGATCTGCACACCCATCTGCCTCCCAGGGCCCCACTTCACACACAGCGATTCACAACCAGCCGTCTGCGGCACAGTGGTCTCCCTCGGATCAAGATCCTCCTTGATGATAATCGCCACCCCCCCACCCCGACCCTGGGTCTGGGATTGATGAAATGCTCGGTAGCCTGGTGGGCACATTTCCACGAGGGGCACTCCCCCCTCGTGGCCCAACCAGGTCTCCGTAATACCCGCCAGGTCTGTCTCCCCCTCCAACACCAGATCATAAATGAGGGGGGCTTTGTTGACCACGGACCTGGCGTTGCACAGCATCAGCCTAGGGCCCAGGCCCTGTGATCCCGTGCCTCCTGGATTGTGAGAAGGGCCACGGGGACCGGAGCACGCAACCGCAGATAAACTGCGGGTGCGCCCTCCCGTAGCATGATATGGTCCCTGGCCCGCGCCGTACCTACCTCTCCCATACACTGTCCTGATGGTGTGGCCCTCTGTCAAATTGACCCTGGTTCCCCCCCTAATGTTGGATCCTACTTCCTCCCCACCGGGACCATGGGCCGACCTGGAGATGGCCTCCCGAGGGCCAATCTCCTCACCCACATTTTTAATCCCACCTAACCCTTCCCCCTCCCTGGGGCCCCTTAAAAAACGCTTTAAAAAAATTCCCCCAAAAGTTCCTAAGTTTTTGTTTTCGCCACCACTCAGAATTTAAAATATAACTCTTCACCCCATCATTCAACTCTTAATTTTAGGTAAATGTAATAAATAACAAGTTTTCCAATCTAGGTGTCAGCAAAAAGTCTAAACTGAGTTCTGAAATAAAAAAATGTGTTAACTAATATAAAACAAAATATAAAACTCATCATTCCATCTGGACTCTTAAGTAGAAGCAAATTCAGTATACAATGTCTTTTCCAGTCCAGATATCAGCAAGTCTAGAAAGAACCTGCTAGTTAACAACTTAACCCATTTTAAACCTGATCAAATATATTTTTTCTTTTTATATAAAACTTTATATAAAATTTATATTTTTTATATAAAATCTTTTTTATCCATTAATAACAAGCTTCTTTTGTTAGTTCAGCAAGAGAAAAAAAATACAATTACTCTGTTTTTTCTTAAGATCATATAAATCTTTATTCTCATGATGAGCATTGTCTTTTAATTTTTAGAGATTCATTCACTGTTTGCCATAAATTCTTGTTCACATTGCTTTTCATAATAATTTCAATATTTTTTTCCCTGCCACAATAACTTGTGGGACAGAGTGTTCATGAAAACATGCAGAGTATAGGTGACAGTGTTGATTTAAAGTCCAGTGCCATTTCTCAGCCATAACTCTGGATACCAGTATAAGTTGCATATAACCAATTTCATTGTAATTTTAGAACAATGACAATAAAGATTATTATTATATTATATCTGGTTATGTCTCCAATATCAAAAATAGTTTTGATAAAAATGCATTTATTCTTTAAAATTAATGTCAACATCTGAATATTCAAAATCAAATATTACAATGTTTTCTGAGCCCTTAATTTATTTAATAATTTATTAGGTCAAAACTTTGTCTTCCTTTTTGCTATTTATTTTGAACTTGCTGATAACCCAGTGATGCCTGGGTATTTATTTATAGGGAGGAAAAGTCTCGACCAAACGTAATTTCTAATATTGGATTTTCCCCCTTCCCAGAGGGAGCTCCTTGTGGAATACTGTGAAGCCATTACCATGGCAACTCCACTGCACAGTAGAAGCCATTTTAAGGCACAACAGGCTGTATCTTAATAAAACACACACCCCGAGAGTTTTTAGGGGTGTCGTACCCCCACAGTGTTTGTTTCCAGAGAGTAAGTAATCTGTGTACCAAGTTTGGTTGAAATTGCTCGAGGGATCCAGAGTTATGCTGGAACACACACACACACACACACACACACACACACACACACACACACAGAAAGAGAGAGAGAGAGAAAAAGATATATATATATATATATTTATTTATATAGATTTGTAAACTTTGAAAGATACAGTTTCATTTTCTTATGCTAAAGACTGAATACACTCAGCCTTGTCATTTTGAAGGTGTCAAATTTCTTTAAAACAATAAAAAGGTGGTTTCCAAAGCCAAGTTAGGAAGTAAGGGCAATTGTAGTGCCCTTTAAAGGGTCCAACTGCAGCTAGAGCAAGAACAATAAATTTCCTCGGGTCCTGATTTTTCCCAAAGACAGCTGCATTGCAATTTTCTTGTGAGGAGCACACATAATTGAGTGCAATGTGGGCAATCTTATTTCTTCTCTCCAGAGAGGGTCAATGGACTCAATGTATTTGCGGGCTTCTTGTCTTCGCCCCAGTTGTTGGCTCCTCCAAATGCAGAGCCATCTTCAGTTTGTTATTTCTTCCCTGGAAGTCCAGGAATGTTCCTTGCTCTAAATTTCATAGACAATACTGGGAGAATAGAATTAACTGATTTTGTATATACAACTGTTAAGCTGAACATATTCCTAAGGCAAAATCTGGGAAGTCTATGAACTAAACCTTAGATGGACATTTCATGTAAATTTGGATCAATGGGTTTATTTTGTTTCTGCTGTTTTCTGCTAGGCAGATAAAGAACCCGATAGAATTCCTCATTGTTAATGCGAGGACTTTCACAAAAGAAAAACTATCTCTGTGTTTGGAAAGTAGTGTGGTGTGTGCATTTCTTTGAAATATCCTTATATTTTCCTGGTTTCTAAATTTTGGTTTCCTAATGGGAAGAGGTGAAAGAGATGAATGCACTCTATCAAGTAATGGGTCTATTCTTGGAAATGAAGAACACCCGAACAGCTACAAGAAAATTCCAGAAGTGTACTTGTGTGTAAAGAAGAGCTTCATTTACATTTACAGGTGTCACTGATTCTCAACTATGAGATGTTATACCATATTTTTCAGAGTATAAGATGTACCTCTCCTCCCCCCCCCCCCCTGCAAAAAAGTGGATGAAAATTTAGGTGCCTCTTATAGACTGAATACATGTGTTTTGGGGCTCCCAAGCCCTCCATGTGTTGCATTTCTGCCATCCCCAGCCCTCAGAAGCACTCTGCAGGCCAAAAACAGGCACATTTTTGGCAAAAACGGGGCATATAGAGCACTGCAGAGTACTTCTGGGGATCGGGGAGGGCAAAAATAGGACACATGGAGGCCAAAAACATTTTTTTCTTGTTTTCCTCCTGTAAATTTAGGTGCATCTTATAGTCCGAAAAATACAGTACTTTTAATTCATACCAGGCTAAGCCTAGATTCCTTGTAGAGTTATGCTGGTTCTGTAAACTACAATGTACAGTTTCTAATTCTTGTTTGGTCACAGTTTGTAATTCATTAAGATTGAAGATAACTTTCACCTAAGCCTGATACAGGAGCCATGGCGCCACAGTGGTTAGAATGCAGTACTCAGGCTAATTCTTTAGGCTAATTCTTTCAACTGTCAGTAGTTGGATTCTTACTGGCTCAAGGTTGATTTTGCCTTCCATCCTTCAGAGGTGGGTAAAATGAGGACCCAGATTGTTGGGGGCAATATGCTGACTCTGTAAAACTGCTTAGAGAGAGGGCTGTAAAAACACTATGAAACAGTAAGTAAGTCTAAGTGCTAATGTTATACAAACACGCTTTTGATTTTTTTGGGGGAGGGGAGAGGGGGAATACCATGTCCCATGATGTCTTCTTTATTTTGCTCTTAGTATATAAGTCTTTCTTTTTTATGATAGCATCCAAGGGAGGAAATGTGTAACATCTATTAAGCTTCATCACTGGGTCCTTTTGGAGAAGGGCGGGATATAAATTGAATTTTAAAAAAAATTATCTTGGAAAGAAGTCAGAATTAGCAGTACCTGGAACAAAGAGAGGCAAGAGAGATAGGACAGAGGTCAAATGCAAATGTCACATGTGGTTTTCTTCCAACTCTAAAAAGGGTTCGAGAGGGTTTCAGCTCAGCAGGGGAAGTCTCCTAAGAAGACTCGGGCTTTGAGTAGATGCCAGATTTTGCTTCCCTAAATATGCTGACTATCCGGTTAGATATAATGAAAAATGAAATAAAAACGTGGCAGAAAAAAACTATTCTAAGAATAGTTATTCTTAGTTCTTAGAATATTCTAAGAACTGGGGGGGGGGGGGAATACTTGCTGTAAATTTTTTTGTATTACTCATGTGCCGTGTCAAAATGAAACAAATAAAAACAGGTTTTCATAGCTCTTTGTGTGTACCTATAAAGGAAGATGAAAAACAGAGAAAATAATGTTGTAAACAAGGCACTTCCAAAATAATGTGTATTGTGGAGTTCCTGATTGCTCTCTTGAGTTTCGTTGTTTGCTTGCAGACATTTCACAACCTGAAATGACAACATCATCTGCACATGAGTGCATCATCCGAATGTGTTGTTGTTAGGAACAAATATTGCATTAATTCATTATCCTTAATGCATAGTAGCTCACTAAGAGTTTTTTTAGGGTTAAAAGTGTTGCACATAAAGAAAGGATTGGAAGAAGAATACTGAACTGAGCATTGGAGAAACAAGATTTTGCAAAGATGATCAAATATGTAAGGAATGTGATCAAAATCTTTGTAAAGTAACTTTATCCAGAAACAATTTTTAAAAATCAGTTTTCTAATAGAGATAGATGACATCTCAAGTCAATCTGCTTTCAGTATACAAAGCTAAAGAAATGGAGGCAAAGGGCTGAGCATAGAATGTAAGAAATGTGTACATGCTATGGATGTTCATTTTGAAATACTCGTAAACCAGAAGGTGTCTAATATCTGATAAGGATTTGACTCAAGGAAATAAGATGGGTATTTAAATAGGACTGGGAGTTTCACAAGCAAGCCCATTGGGCCCTTTCAGCCCTATCATTCAGGGAAAATAATAGGAGCTTCTGAAGGTATCTTTGGTTAAAGACACGTTTGTTTAGTTTTTACAATTGTATTTTGTCTGAATTATTCTGTGACTGAAGTCACAAAGAATGTTTAGAGTAGACCCATGATGGCGGACCTATGGCACCTATGGCATAGTCTGACAGAGAGGAGCCCTCTCTGCAGACACACAAGTTGTCGCCCAGCTCAGCTCCACCATGCATGTGTGCCTGTCACTGGCCAGCTGATTTTCTGGTCTGTTGTACATGCAAGCGGTGTGTGTGCAGGGTGCCCCCCCCCTCCCATGCTCCATTTTTGGTTCCAGAAAGCTTCCGGGAGGGCCTTTGGAGCCCGGGGGAGACTGTTTTCGCCTTCCCTGGGGCTCGAGGAAAGGCATGTGCATTAGTAGGTAGACAAGGCACATTGCATTGTGGGTATGGGCATGCGTGTGCTATCGGTTTCAGCACGTGAGGACAAAAAGGTTAGCCGTCCCTGGACTAGGTATTGGGTTGTTTGTAGTTGAGGGCGCCATGACGATTTAGCCATTGTCTTTTCAGGTTGCATGAGCTATTAACCAATAAATAATAACTTTTTATGCAAGGACAGCAGTTGTGTTTTATAGACCCTGAGCCAGGCTTTTATTATGTTGTGTGAATCCATCCTTCAAATAGGAAGTGCTATGCTGTTTGTTGACCTTGCTTTTTTCATTCTTCTTTGCCTCTCAGAGGGGGATGCCGAAGCTGAATGGCTGCAGGATGCAGGACTCTCTGACCTAATGAAAGACCATGAAGAGAATAGCAACATTGTCCTGCTGTCCACTTTGACCAAGACTCAGGCTGCAGCTGTGCAGCGAAGGTTGGATACTTACACCCGTTCCCGACGGAAGAAAAATAAGCAGCCTATCCGTGATGTTAGAGACATTTTTGGAGTAGTTGAGTCTGGGGTACATTCCTTTATTTATATTGTCATTTTGCACCAGCTCTTCTCTTCCCTATTTCTAGCTCCAACAATTTAGAATTATTGAACAGTTCTAAAATTCAAAAAGAAAGTCAGCATTTTATTCTTTTTTAAAATGTATCAAACTTTGTAGCCTCATCAATTAACACACTTGGAGATTTCTTTTAGAGAATGAGTAATGTAAGTGTAACATAGCATAGTTGTTTTCATAAAAATATGTGCTAACCATGGCTAGTCAAAACCATCAAAATGCTGTTTCTTAATGAAACATGGAAGATATTTTCTTTGTAATTTTCTCAACTTTGTACCCCATGCAAAGAGTCCGTTTTTAACAGAGAGAAACCATGCAAGCCTCTAATAAATGCTTGACTTACGATTACAATTGAGCCCAACATTTCTTGTTAAGCAAGTCAATTGTTAACTGAGTTGTTCCCCATTTTATGACCTTTTGCCATGGTTGCTAAGTGAATCATTGCAGTTGTTAAATGAATCATGCAATCGTTAAGCTAGCTTCCCCATTGAGTTTGCTTGTCAGAAGCTCCCTAAGAAAGTTGCAAATAACAATCCCTGGATCCCGGACACTTCAACCATTGCGAATACCTGCTGATTACCAATCATCCAAGGTTTGGTCATGTGACTATGGGGATGCTCCAGTGCTCATAAGTATGAAAACTGGTCATAAGTCACTCTTTTTCAGTGCCTTTGTAACTTTGTGAACAGTCATTAAACAAATGGTTTTAATTTGAGGACTATCTGTACTGAGTAATTGTTATTGTGTCATGGTTAGGAAACTGGTAGAATTTCACCAATATCAGTTAATCTTGCTATGCACTAAACCAGAACCATGATGGTATCCCAAATCTGTTGGTCTCATTTAAAGGGGGAAAAATTATCTGACTCAGAGTGACCCTCTTAGAGCCTACAATACAGGTAGTCCTCCACTTACAACAGTTCATTTAGTGACTGTTCAAAGTTACAACGTCTCTGAAAAAACTGACTTATGACTGTTTCCCACACTTACGATTGTTGTAGCTTCCCCATGGACATGTGATCAAAATTCAGATGCTTGGCTATTGATTCACATTTATGATTGCTGCGATGTCCTTGGGTCATGTGATCACCTTTTGCAACCTTTTGACAAGCAAAGTCAATGGGGAAGCCAGATTCACTTAACCACCAGGTTACTAGCTTAATGAATACAACGATCCAGTTAACAACTGTGGCAAGAAATGTGGTAAAATTAGGCCAACTTCCTTAACAAATGTCTCACTTAGCAACCTACATTTCGGGCTCAGTTGTGATTATAATTCGAGGACTACCTGTATTTGCTTTCTGACCTTTTGACTATATTAACCTAACAAGAAGAGTTTAATATGAACTGGATTTTAGCTGTGAATCTTAATTCTTATTTCTGGCACCGCAATCATTGAAAACCCTGAAATATATATACAGTAGTTAGAACAATTAATCAGTGGTACAACTTGCCTCCAGAAGTTGTGAATGCTCTAACACTGGAAGTTTTTAAGAAGATATTGGATAACCATTTGTCTGTAGTGGTGTAAGGTTTCCTGCCTAAGCTGGAGTAGAAGACTTCCAAGGTCCCTTCCAACTCTGTTATTCTGTTATATAGGAGAATGATTTTTTTTTTAAATAATTGAAGTAAGGGGTATCACTCCATGGTATCTAGATAAAAAGGTAGAATTTTCAAGTGTGCTTTTTCCCTCTCATGCTCTTTGAAATGATGAAAGATTTACCCAAATTGTACTTGATGACATTACATCCATGTCATATGATTATCTTGCCAGAAATACAGATGGATGGCCATTGCTCCATTCTAGGATATCTTTTTCATCTCTCTGGTATAGCCTATAGCCCCAATATTTTCTGGTAGTTATCCTTTCAAGGATAATCAGGTTTACCCCAGGTAAGCTTTTTGAAATCCGCTGAGGTCAGCTACACACTGCCATCTGCTGGGCTTCAGAATCATATCAAGATCCATTTTGCTCATAATATTTAATGAACTTCCTTAGAAATGATTAATTATTGGTTGGCAATCAATTTTTGAGTTTGAGGGGGCATCTTTGTTACGTTGTATTAAAAAGGTGCATTTTAATCTCAAATTTAGTTAATGTAATATGCGAATCAGTCTTTGTAAGCTAGGGGTTTCACACATATTTGAGTTAAAAAAATACAATTATTGTTAAGTATTACATTTTGAAAACATGTTCATGTTTTTATGTTCAGTGTTGGGATAGCCTGCAATCAAAACAATAAACTTACTACTTATTTAGGTTACACATAAAATAGCTTACTGATGTGCTAGAATGCATGCATTAAACAAGCCATGGTTTAAGTGTGATATGTGAATTCACTGGCTTTTCTTACATTCTCTGCCTAGGAGACTGAACCAGTGATGGAAGCTGAAATGGATCGATCTCACCGCAGGTCTGCTTCATCTAACAACCTTCAGAAATGTAAGAAACATTATTGCATTGCAACTAGGAATATACTCTCTAGAACAGGGGTGTCAAACTCAAGGTGAAGGATTGCCTCTGCCAGCAAAAACAGAACCTGATAATTTTATCAGCTTTCATCTTAATAGAATTAATTTGGGAGAATTTCAGATATAGGAGCCGTGGTGACGCGGTGGTTACAATGCAGTATTGCAGACGAATTCTGTTGACTGCCAGCAGTTTGGCGGTTCAGTTCTCACTGGCCGATGGTTGACTCAGCCGTCCATCCTTCTGAGATGGGTAAATTAAGGAGCCAGATTGTTGAGAGCAATATGCTGACTCTGTAAAACAACATAGAGAGGGCTGTAAAGCACTGTGAATCGGTATATAAGCCTTAAGTCCTATTGCTATATTTCCGTCCCCATGACACTCTTTAAGTTGATTTAAATGTGCCTGTTGTGAAGAATAATGGGTTTTTAAGTGTTTACCAAATAAAAACCACTGTTACCTATTTTTGGATAATTTATCTAGTTTTGGGGAGTACCATCTTTAGCCATCTCCAGGGTAAAAATATCATCCTAAATTCTTCCCCACAAAAGTGGTATTTGGCAAATTGCTACATGTTCTGTACCTTGCTGTGAAATTCTGGGTTTTCCATGTGATTATACACTGAATATAGTTTTGTAGTTCTCCAACTAGTAGCAATAACAGTAGCACTTAGACTTACATTCCACTTCACAGTGCTTTTACAGCCCTCTAAGTGGTTTACAGAGTCAGCATATTGTCCCCAACAATCTGGGCCCTCATTTTACCCACCTCGGAAAGATGAAAGCCTGAGTCAACCTTGAGCCTGGTGAGAGAATTGAACTGCCAAACTGCAGCCAGCAGTCAGCAGAAGTAGCTTGCAGTACTGCATTCTAACCACTGCGCCACCATGGCTCATTAGTATGCTGTGATACTATGTTTGCAAGAAATTGTAACACTCAAGGGTTGGACGTCTAGAATTTTTTGAAGCTGCCAGTACAAATAGTCACATCAACATCACAGTGGAGAAGGCTTAGCCGTGTCCTTTGCAACTTTCTCACCTCCCCACAAAATAACAGTGCTTTTTAAATCATTAAAAAAAATTGAGGAACTGAAGTAGATAAAACCAGCTAGGTGGGAACACCTCCCCCCACCCCTTTAGTTAATTGTTGCAGTAATGTTTTTGCAAAGAAATCCCATCTTGCTTAGAATAGAGCGAATGCATACAGTAGATCTGGATGGAATTCTTAAGAGGAAATTTTATGTGTTATGCTGTGTTTACATGACAACGAATATTAAAAATAAAATTATTGGATGAACAAAATGATTTCATTTTAAAAATACTGATTGACACAAACAGCACGTATTGAAATCCTTCAAAGAGAACTGGATTTTCAAATAGAGAGGGCATTGTTAAATTTTTGGGCTTGTATGTTAATATATAACTTTTATTTAATCTCTTTATTCTGGATATAAAACCTAGTGTCAGGCCTGGAAGCCATCTTTTGTATTTGGGCCTTCAGGCATGCCACATTTAATGCTGTGGGAAAATGCGAGGAGGGATTATATGGAGTTTGGGAGATACATATATATATATGTATATATATAAGCCTTAAGTCCTATATATATAAGTCTTAAGTCCTATATAAGCCTTAAGAATGCAGTACTGCAAGCTATATTTTATTCAATTTATATCCCGCCCTTCTCCAAAAGGACCCAGGGCGGCGCACAGGAATTTAAAAACAACATACAAAAATAGTACAAAACATATAAATTTAAAAATCTATTAAATAGCAAAAACCTGCGCTAAAACCAATTAAAATCCCCCAATTAAAACTATCTAAAATTAGTCACAGTGGAGGCTATGTTAGGCCGGCTTGATGAAATAAGTGTGTTTTTAAACACTGGCGGAAGAGGCGGAGGTCGGTGATAGTGCGGAGTTCAGGGGGTAGGTCGTTCCACAGGGTAGGGCCCGCCACAGAGAAGGCCCTTCCCCTGGGTGTCGCCAGCCGGCATTGCCCGGCCGATGGCCCTCTCTGTGGGATCATATCGGTCTAAGGGATGTATGGGGCAGGAGACGGTCTCGCATATAACTAGGTCCCGAGCCATGGAGCGCTTTGAAGATGGTTGTCAAGACCTTGAAGCGCACCCGAAAGACCACAGGAAGCCAGTGCAGCTCGCGCAGGATCGGTGTTATGTGGGAGCATCTAGAGGCTCCCATAATCACCCACGCAGCTGCATTCTGCACTAACTGTAGCTTTCGAGTGCACCTCAAGGGAAGCCCCATGTAGAGAGCATTGCAGTAGTCCAGTCGGGATGTCACGAGGGCCTGCTGCAACGGTTGTAAAGGTGAAAATGAATGGTTGTAAGTCAAGGGCTACCTCTACGACATGAAATCCCCTGGCAATGCCTTTATTCTGCTGTGTCCCCTTGGTATGTTGCCTTTGTCAGGCCTGGAAGCCATATTTCACATTTGGGCCTTCAGGCCTGCCACATTTTCTGCTGTGTGAAAAGGGGGGGGGGGATTATATGGAGTATGGGAGATATATAGTCTAAATAACATTCCTTTCTCAAAGAGCCAAGGACATTTTGCCCTACACCTGGAGTGGTGTGCCTGGGAGGAATCTCCAGTTGGGATAATGCTTGATTGGACCACATGATGGACATGTGGGTGCTGGGCAGGGACTTTCATTTGGGTGTGGAAAAACTGGAAGTGTTCAGATTCGGGTTTTCCCAGATGCGCCAATATGACATCTCTAATAAAATGGAACTTTGAGGAAACTCAAGCCTCGGAGTTTTCTTTCGTTGGGGGTGTTACTTGGAACCTTGACACCTAGATTATTTATATTTGATTGCTACTTGGTTTTAGGATCATGGGAACCATCTATTTTAAAAATCAATCTATATTTCTATAGACTGACTTTAGTCAGTAGATAGAAATGTAAATTTCTATCTTGTTTATTCCGTTCTTCATTCAAAATTCTTTTATTTTTAGATCCAATGGGGATCCCAGAATTTCAGTCTCCACTGAGAGATTCCGTGAGAGAAGAATTATTCAGCACTGAAGTTGCCTATTCAGAGCAGGCTGCAATCCTGCTGAAAGGATCATTTCCAAGAGAAATCAGGAGAATGAAGGAAGAGAGTTGTTTGTCTGTAAGGCTTCTAATGTTTTTAAGCCAGGGTTGACCATGGGGCTGGATGTATTCTCATTTGTAACCAATGACTAGGGAACTGGAGGCTAACACATATGAAGTTACAGGAATTGGGTATGGCTAGTCTAGTGAAGAGAAGGACCAGGAGAGACAAGATAGCAGTTCCAATATTCGATGGGCTGCCACAGAGAGGAGGGGGGGTCAAGCTATTTTCCAAAGCATCTGAAGGCAGGACAAGAAACAATGGATGGAAACTGATCATAGAGATTCAACCTAGAAATAAGGAGTAATTTTCAGACAGTGAGAACAATCAACCAATGGAACAGCTTGCCTTCAAAGGTTGTGGGAGCTTCATCACTTGAGACTTTCAAGAAGAGATTGGACTGCCATCTATCAGAAATAGTTTAGGGTCTCCTGCTTGAAAGTGGGTTGGACTAGATGACCTACAAGATCCCTTCCATCTTTGTTAATCTGTTAAACTCTGAAATTTGATGGCTGAATGGCAACATGTTATCTGTAGGATTTCAGGACTTGCATTTTTTTAGGATTAGGAGACTATTAATGAATCGTAGTAGCTTAACTTTCTGAGGGTGTCTGCCCCCATTCTCACTCACAAAACATCTTCAGAACGTCAACAGAAATATCTGGAAAATACTATATCTGCTCCCCATTTTTGGGAAGAATTTTATTCAATGAATGCTCCTGCAACCTTCTAGAAGAAGCTGAGTTGCAATTAAATTTTACCCATCCTTTTTCTAAGTTTTTAATCTATTCATTACTTTGCGGGAAGAATTTTCCCAGAATTATTAAGTGGCGTCCGAGATGTCAGACTAATTTCTTCTTTTTTGATTCTTTGATTTAGAAGTTTAAGATTCCCAAGGGGAGGCTAGGAGTAACCAGGACAGAAGATTTGTCTCTTCAGGACATGAAGAAAATTCCTACCCTAGCACTTATTGAACTAACTGCACTCTGTGATATTGTTGGCTTAGAGCTGAAGAGGAACAAGGCCGTTAAACGAAAATCATCAGGTAAAGTTTTTTCATCCCTCCCCACTTTTTTTTCTACGGTATCTATAATGTGCGTTTCCCGAAATTGATGGGGCAGAAGGAAAGGTACAATTGCTGAATGACAAAAGGGAAAGCTTATTTGATAGCTGATTGCCACTGTGGTTTGGGAAAGGGGTCCCCAACTCCCAGGTCATGGACTGGTACTGGTCTGTGGCCCACCAGGAACCAGTCTGTGAAAGTGAGCAAATCCCCATACATATGTGGGATGCAGGTAGGACATGAATCCCCCCCCCCCCCCACACACACACACACACAGTTGTGGGAAAGCCACTCTACATGGAATTTGTCCTGGAACCAAAAGGTTGAAGGTTCTGGTTTGGAAGATTCAGTCTCTGCAAATATGTTACATCTAAGTTCTGTTTGAATTGTCACTACGATATATTTAGAGACTAAATCACATAATAGGTTTGGTTTTTGGGGGGGAGGGGGAAACAGCCTTATTCAAAAAATGGGAGCATAGTTTTTTAGGATGATTTGCTCTCTGAGAGGGCCAATCGTGGTTAGGGTAAATAGATGAGGAGAGAAAAGGTAATCTTACCGTCTCTGTGTTCTCTAAGTCCAAATGCAGTCTATCTGTTCCTCAGTACATTCAGAACTCCTCAACCTTTGCACTATGAGATTCCTGGCACCTGAGGTGGAGGGTTTTGTACAAGAAATGTGCTTTCAACAAGTCTCCACATTGCACCCTCTGCATGCTTCAGTATTCACTAGCCCTGTGATGGTGAACCTATGGCACACGTGCCACAGGTGGCAGGCCGAGCCATTTGTCAGGGCACGTGAGGGCAGCTGAATGGAGCTGAGTGTTTACTGGCCAGATGCCCTTCCTGTCGCCAATGTGGAGTTATATCCAGCAGATATATTTTCATCGTGCCCAGAGAGAGAAACATCTGCCTTTACCTAGTATCAAACTCACACTCTGACTGTGAGACGAGAGCTCCAGCTCTAGGCTGCCGCATCACAAATATAGCCCATGTATGGTGGCTGTTTTTTGGTTTATTCCCACCATCCTTCTTCGCAGCTGATGTTAAACTCAAAGCTATTTTCTCTCCTGTTTCATGGTGGCTCAAGTAAAGTCCAAGGTACAGTCCATCAAGGCAAACGGCAGGTGGAGAACCACAAGAGAAAGCTGAATTGGTGGGCATCCTAATCATATTATGGTCTTGCTGTTTTAACTTCCATTGTTTTTCTCTATGGTCTTGTAAGCTGTCAACTTGCAAAGCAATCATAGTCTGCTCTTGAGTTGCCATGGGCGGGGGGGGGGGAATGATGGAGCAGTTCAGCCACTCAGAAGCACCTTCCACGCATATCTTTCTCCCGTTTGGATCTCAGATTACTGGAGTGTTTTTTACAGCCCCAAAAGTGCCTCGTTGGACAATGTGATTAATGGGAGGATGGGGGGAAACAAGGTCATAGTTGAAGGCAGGGTTGACTTTACATGGGAACAGTGCTGACATATTGCTCCTAATAACTGGATTTCTTTTGAAATTTGGCTCGAGGCTCATGAGTTAATTAGGGCATACCTCGGAATCCTGACACTGTCTTTATTTCTTGAAAGTTTTTGTTTTGTTTGAGAGATGAAATAGTTTTAAATATAAGTTGCTTTTATTGCAGACCACAAACTTTTTGGAGTTCCACTTGGCACTTTGCTGGAAAATGATCAAAAGCTTCTTTCAAACACCCGGGTTCCACTGATTCTACAAGCGGTAGGTTCATTTTATATCTCTTGCTGTTATCAGTTCTGTGTTTTGAATTTGGCTGCAATATTGTTGCTTTCTTATGATGATTTGCTATTTTGCTTCACAGTTGCTTTCATGTTTGGAAAAAAAAGGGCTGGATACAGAAGGAATCCTGAGAGTTTCGGGGTCACAGTCTCGCATTAAGGTACATTGCTGTGGTTTTTAATTCAGTTTCCTCTGGAATTCTTTGGAAATTTATTGGGCAATCTTCAGCATTTGGACCACTTTTTTGGGGGGGGGAAAGATCCATTTGATCTGCAGTGTCATTCCCTTTGATATATAGAAGTATATAATAGATAATATCTAAATTAACGTAAATAGAATGCAGATCACAGTCCATCTGTGGGTTACCACTGTGTTTTCCCAAAAATAAGACAGGGTCTTATTTTCTTTTGACTTCTGAAATAAGTGCTTGGCCTTATTTTCGAGGAGGTCTTATTATTTTTGAGGTGCAGGAGGTGGTGAGCATGGTCACCTCAAGGCTGCTGTTGTGTGGCAGTATTTTCGGGAAGGGCTTAATTTCGGAAATGATTTATTTTAGCACATGCGCTTAAAAGCCAGATTGGGTTTATTATCCAGGAGGTCTTATTTTTGGAAAAATAGGGTAGACAGTTTTTGGACAATTTCTGGTGGCTGGATTGTTCTTTGGAATACCTCTGCTAAGTATTTAGGAAGGCTTTTTGTAAAACTGATGAATCGGTAGCCTTAGTATTTTTAAGGCTACTGTATACTGTATAGTATTTTTAAGGCTACTGTAATGCCACTGTATGGTGCCTTGGTAAGGCCACACTTGGAATATTGCATACAGTTTTGGTCGCCACGATGTAGAAAAGACGATGAGACTCTGGAAAGAGTGCAGAGAAGGGCAACCAAGATGATTAGGGGACTGGAGACTAAGACATATGAAGAACGGCTGCAGGAGCTGGGTATGTCTAGCTTGATGAAGAGAAGGACCAGGGGAGACATGATAGCAGTGTTCCGATATCTCAGAGGGTGCCACAAAGAAGAGGGAATCAAACTATTCTCCAAGGCACCTGGGGGCAGGACAAGAAGCAACGGGTGGAAACTAATCAAGGAGAGAAGCAACTTAGAACTAAGGAGAAATTTCCTGACAGTAAGAATAATTAACCTCTGGAACAGCTTGCCTCCAGAAGTTGTGAATGCCCCAACCCTGGAAGTCTTTAAAAAGATGTTAGATAGCCATTTGTCTGAAATGGTATAAGGTTCCTGCCCACGCAGGGGGTTGGACTAGAAGACCTACAAGGTCCCTTCCAACTCTGCTATTGTATCGTATTATTGTAAGGCCTATGGAAGACAGGAAAAATATGATTGCACAAGACTCTTGGTATGCTTGCTTATGTCTTCAACTGTTCAACTGACTAAGAAATTCTATCCAAATATGCAAGTGGAAGTCCCCCAGAATAAAAACCTCAATGAGAAAAAGAGAAGATTTTCTTTTTGTCTTTTTTGAATCCAGTGTAGTTAAACCACATTGGCTCTTACTTTCATGAAGACAGTGTATATTCTGATCACTTAACAAACATTAGTTAAGTTTTAGCTCTGATTCTTTAGGTATAGTCTTAGATATCTGGCACATCATGCAGAATTTTTAGAAGAATATAGTTGCTTCTGCTTCCCATCACAGTTGGAATCTTCTATAACAGGGGTCCCCAACCCCCTGTCCGTGGACTGGTGCCGGTCCGTGGCTTGATAGGAACCGGGCCGCAGTGAGCGGCGCAACTCTTAGAAAGGGCCAGGGGGAGGAGGGAGCAGCCCCCTGCGCAGAGCACGCACCAGGGACAGGAGAACGCAGGCATGGCCGCTTGCGCTGTTGGGGCCCCGAGACGGGCGAGTGAGCCAACTAACCCCCCTGCGTGCATATGCGCCGCCTGTTCCCCCTCCCACCCACTCCCCCTCTACACCGGCTGAGCCATGGCCACCGGTCCGCGGAATTTTTTTAACATGAAACCGGTCCCTGGTGCCAAAAAGGTTGGGGACCCCTGTTCTATAAGATGCAAGGGTTTCAGAAAGATGTCAAGAGGTTTCTCGGGTTGGCTTAGAAAGTAAAATTATTATTCAATGTTATTATCTGTTCACAACAAAGTTAAGTCTGAACTTCACAGTAACTCATTCACTCATTATTTATGCCTAACTATATTTAGCTTGATAATAGCTTATCAAAGTTGGTCATTTGACTTATAAATCACAGTTAACTGTCACATATAAGCAAAACCACTTCAAATGATAGATAAAACAAGCCACAGCTTAGTGCAATATTATAGTCAATAAGAGAATATGCCTACATTTGTTATTTATGTTGGATAAAAGTTATGGGAGCTTGTACCTCAGCCATCTGGCCAGAAAGTGGCAGCAACAAGCAGGAAGAATGCCACTTTTGCTGAATTCAGAGGCATTAAAAAACCCCAATCTTTTCGATTATTGCCGCAGTAAATCATTGTGATGTATTCAATGTGGACTGGAATACTAATCAGCTTTTCATCTCTTAGCAAGAGCTATGCAGTTTGTAAGGTGCTGTACTGTATTTTGTCACTGGAAAAATGCAGTGTTTCCGTTTTTCCTCCCGTCCAAATGTTGATCCATCCATCGTTTGTTTCTGCAGCTGCATTTTAAGGCAGACCTATTCTGTTAATTAATGCAGATCACATTTCTCTCCCCTCCATGCAGGGGCTTCTTTTAACCAAGTACGCCGAAACCTTTTTAACATCAAGGCATCTCTTTTCTCTTTCCCTTTCCTCGTTTTCTTCCCCTTGCATTAGTGTTTGGAACAAAAACTGGAAAACGAGTTCTACACTGGCTTCTTCCGGTGGGATGAGGTGCATCAAAATGACGTCTCCGGCCTGCTGAAGAGATTTATTCGAGAGTTACCCACACCTCTTCTGACAGCAGAATACTTGCCTGCCTTTGCAGCTGTGCAGAGTAAGTGCTAGGCCAGGGGTCCGCAAAGTTGGCTCTTTTAAGACGGGTGGACTTCAACTCCCAGAATCCCCCAGCCGGATTCTGGGAGTTGAAGTCCACCCGTCTTAAAAGAGCCAACTTTGCGGACCCCTGTGCTAGGCCAAGTAGAGACGATTTTGCAACCTTCGGCGCTCATTTTTTTCTCGCCTTCCTTGGGGGGGAGGGGGTGTTTGGCATTAACGCTGTAGTGGATGTGTTGCTGGACATGTTCTGTAGCTGTCTGTGCCTATTTTCGTGCTCGGTCATAAGGATAAGTTTTATATTAGCTAGAAGTAGCTGCATCATCTGCGGTCTCCTAGATTTCTTGCTCCGCTTGGATTTTATTGTATACTTAAATAATCTTATTTGAAATAAAAATGGAAATGGAGGATGATATGTCTCAAAACAAAACAGTGGTGTTGAGCATCATGATTTCCAAGAATCGGACCCTCAGAGTCCCTTCTGAGCTTGCAGAAGGAAATAAAAAAACGATGTGTGCCTTTAGCCCACAGCTGTATTCAGAAGTGGTTCAGCTAACCTGCAGAAAGAAAGCTAGGATGATAAAGGTGATCCTGGAACGAGTGATAAAGAAAACGGTGGAGCCATAAGCATATGAGTGACTCATATATAAATGGGTAAGGTAAAGGTTCCCCTCGCACATATGTGCTAGTCGTTCCCAACTCTAGGGGGTGGTGCTCATCTCTGTTTCAAAGCTGAAGAGCCAGCGCTGTCCAAATTTGAATTTGAATTTATTTGATTTTTATCCCGCACCTATCTCCCCGAAGGGACTCAGGGCGGCGCACAGGAAATTAAAACAGATATCAACATATAAATAAATAAAACACCATAAATACTACAACAATAAAACTGAATTAACTTTAGACTGCCCTGTGCTAAAATGCACTAAAATCCCACTAATTAAAACGTTATGTTAATTTAAAACACAGTCTGATAGGATGGTCTCGGGGGCCTAGGCTAGGCCGGCTTGATGGAAAAAGTCTTCAGATGCTGGCGGAAAAAACGCAGGTCCGTGATGGTCCAAAGTTCGGGGGGAAGGTCGTTCCAGAGGGCTGGGCCCGCCACAGAGAAGGCCCTTCCCCTGGGGGTCGTCAACCGGCATTGCCCGGCTGACGGCACTCGGAGAAGACCCTCTCTGTGGGAGCGAATCGGTCGAAGGGATGTGTGAGGTAAGAGACGGTCTCACATATAACTATGTCTCTGTGGTCATGTCTCTGTGGTCATGTGGCTGGCATGACTAAATGCCAAAGGCGCACGAAATGTTACCTTTCCTATGGTCCCTATTTTTCTACTTGCATTTTTGCATGCTTTTGAACTGCTAGGTTGGCAGAAGGTGGCACAAGTAACGGGAGCTCACTCTGTTACACGGGGCTAGGGATTTGAACTGCTGAACTGCCGATCTTTCTGATCGACAAGCTCAGTTTTTTAGCCACTGAGCCACCGCATCCCTCATATAAATGGGTATTTTGTGTTTATCTACACCCACTGTGGTAAAGCCATTTTCTAAATATGCCTGTTCTGTTCCCCTGTTCTGAGAGACAAACAAAAACCCACATGTCTCTTTCTTTCTCCACTTGCTCTAAATGTTATGTTTGTTCTTACACTTAATTGCAGTTGTTCTCTCCACTGCAGATATCCCGGATTTGAAACGGAGGCTGCAGGCTCTCAATCTGCTCATACTGATTTTACCAGAACCTAACCGAAACACCCTGAAGGTAAGCAGGCAAATGCTACCCAGGGAGCTATGACTTGAATCATTTCCAGTGGCAATAAATCACTGAATACAAGCTATAGCTTGGTAATGCAGCACATTATTTTTTGGCATAAAATTCCCAATTTTCTACAGCTGTGTAGAATTTTTAGTTTGCAATGTTAGGCCTGTGCAAAACACTTTGAAACTACTTGAATAGGCTGATCGGGAATTCCCTGGACTTTGAGCATGTCTGGCTTTTTTCAGCCTTGGCAGCTTGCAGATAAGTGGGGTTCAATTCCCAGAATTCCCCAGCTGACCAGTTTATTGTTGAGATTCCTATAATAGCATTGAATGAAAGGGGTCTTTTGTAAAAGAAATGGGCAATGAATAGTACTTCAGATATTGTGGGAATGCCACTCCCATCATCCACACCCTTGCATACTGGCTGGCATGATGGGACTTGATAGGTTCAGTAATTGCAAGAGCCCATTGTTCATAATTTAAAAATTTCACAAATTTGCATGCAGGTGGTTGTTGCTATTTTGTACAATTGTATTTGTTTCATCACTTCTTATTCTTTATGATAGAACAGACATCATTTTTCCATAATGATGAGGACTTGTTACTATGCCCTATCAAATGTATATATATATATATATATATATATATATATATATATATATATATATATATATATATATATATATATATATATATATGTTTTCTGAGGTTTTCGCGGGTGTTTGTATGTAGGTCTTTGGTTGTTCGGGTTTTCTCCCGCGTAGAATTGGAAGTATCTTCACGACGTTTCGATGAAATCTCATTCATCATCTTCAGGCTGGTGCTTCGGGCTTGGTGCTTCCTGGAAGCACCAAGCCCGAAGCACCAGCCTGAAGATGATGAATGAGATTTCATCGAAACGTCGTGAAGATACTTCCAATTCTACGCGGGAGAAAACCCGAACAACCAAAGACCTACATATATATATAAACACACTACCAAAGCACTGTTTTGAAGCTATATATATATATATATAAAGTAAACAGGAATTTGTGGCCTTGCAGAGAAAAAAAAACTTAGCCTCTAGGAACATTTATTTCCAAAAATGGGCTTTTAACAATAAAATAAAATTCCTGAATAGCTTCAAAACAGTGCTTTGGTAGTGTGTTTATCTATCAGGAAATAGCATATGCTTTGAAATTCTAAAGGTACCAGTTATGTAGAAGTGTTAGGAATTTCTACTAACTCATATAAGTTAAATACTGCAATGCCCAAACATCGAAGTATTTTTGATGTACAAAGTAATTTATCATGCCTTTTTAGAAGGATCATAACACTGAACAACTTACTCGGCTCAGTTTGCAGATTTGGGCAGCAGATAGGTATCATCAGTAAGGTAAAGGTAAAGGTTCCCCTTGCACATATGTGCTAGTTGTTCCCAACTCTAGGGGGCGGTGCTCATCTCCATTTCAAAGCCAAAGAGCCAGCGCTGTCTGAAGACGTCTCCGTGGTCATATGGCTGGTATAACTAAATGCTGAAGGTGCACAGAATGCAGTTACCTTCCCACCAAAGTTGGTTCCTATTTTTCTACTTGCAGTTTTACATGCTTTCGAACTGCTAGGTTGACAGAAGCTGGGACAAGTAACAGGAGCTCACTCCGTTATGCAGCACTAGGGATTTGAACCATCGAACTGCCAACCTTTCTGATTGACAAGCTCAGCCTTAATATTCAGTCAAATGGTATGATATTAAATGATTCTCTTCTCTCCTCTCTCAGGCGCTGCTGGAATTCCTTAGACTGGTAGTTACCAAAGAAAGAAAAAACAAGATGAGCCTTTGGAACGTTTCCACAGTGATTGCCCCAAACCTCTTCATGCACAAGAGTTTGCCAAGCAAGATCCCAGAAGGAAAAGAGAAGCAGCTGGCAGAAGGAGCGGCCGATATTGTTCGAATGATGATCCATTATCAAGCTTTGCTCTGGACTGTAAGTCAGGGGAAATATTATTTCCCAAATCGATTTTAAATTATCATTAGTGAAATGTAATGCAATATTTTTCTGCAAAGAGAAAAGTGTTGTTTAAAAGGATCCTTTTAGCATTTAAAATGACCTCCTTTCACTTTCTATTTCATGCTGACAGTATTTACAAATTCCATCGTTTAAATTCAAAATCATTCTTCATGTATAAATAACTCTGATCAAGGAACTATTATTTTCAAGCAACCAGAAAATTTCCAATGTCAAATGGCTGTTACAATAATTGGACTTGTGAGGGTGATGGTGGATGTAATTATATCTATTTTTTTTAAAAAAAAGCAACCCTCACATTGGTTGTTTGTTTCTCCTATCTTTAGGAGATAATTCAGAATGATTTCATGGAAATTTGTGATGTGAATTTGATTTGATTTGATTTGATTTAGACTTATAAACCGCCCCCTCTCCCCGAAGGGACTCGGGGCGGTGTACAGGGAAAAAATTAAAAACCATATAAACAGACAATATATAACAAAGCTAAAAACGAATTAAATTACCTGTACTAGAATTTAAAAATATTAAAATAGGAACCCTCCTAAGCTAAAATTCCCTAAATCTAAAATCCATTTATGTCCTTGACAGAAGTTAAGAAGAATGAACTGTTATCTCTGAAAGTTTGCACACCTGTCATTTTTCATCTTTGTTTTAGGTTCCTTCTTTCTTGGTAACTCAAATAAGAAAACTGAATGAGAACAGCAGCTGGAAGTATCAGTTCTATGATAGGAGGATCAAGAATCTCTTAAGAAAGATTCATGCAGACAAGGAAAAGACAGAAAAGAGCAACGTTGAGGTGAGTGAGGTCTTCTCTGTTCAGCCATTTTGTATGGCCCTGCCCTCTGGAACGAGCTGCCCCCCGCTCTCAGGAACATCATGGACCTCCGCCTCTTCCGCCAACATCTAAAGACACACTTCTTTCGTTTAGCTGGCCTGGCCTAATTCCCCAAGACTATTTTACCGACTGATTTTAAATTAAATTAAATTAAAGTTTTAACAAATGGGTTTTTACACTGTTTTTAGCACAGGGTATAGCTTAATTTAATAAGATTTTATTGATCATTTATTATGTATTTATTCTTTTTGGTATATGTTTATATTGATGTTTTTAGTTTCTTGTGCACCGCCCCGAGTCCCTTTTTTGGGAGAGTGGCGCGGAATAGAAGTCCAATAAAATAAAATAAAATCCCTAGGACAGGGGTGCCAAACTAGATTTCATTGAGGGCTGCATCAGGATTGTGTTTGACCTGGGGGGTGGGGCTCACTGAGTGTAGCCAGGATGGGCATGGGCAGTTCGACATCACTTGTGTTAGGAGTGCCTGTTGGTGACCAAAGCGCTCTACCAGGGAAAATGGAGCACGGCCCTCCTAAGCTCCATTTTCACTGGCAGAGGATTGCAGGAAGACATCACAGTCGAAAAGGGAGTCTGGGAAGGCCGTGTATGGCCCTCCTGGGCTCCCGTTTTTGTTTGCAAGGGCTCCATGGTCCGATCCTTCACTGTTTTTAGGATGGCCCCACGGGCCAGATCTAAGCATCCCGTAGGCCAGATCTGGCCTGCAGGCCTTGAGTTTGACACCCTGCACTGGGACATCATAAATGGGACTAAAGCTATCTATCCACCCTAATAATTTTGGTAAATGAAAATGACAAGGAGAATCTACTCATATTGATATATGCATGGATTAGCATCCAGTTGTAAGCATAGATAATTTGGAAGATAGCACGGGAGCTGGAAAGGGTAGAATGAAGTGTATCTGTTCTAACTCAATGCATGTAGTCCTCAGTTTATGATCATTTGCTTAATAACAGTTTGAATTAATTATGGCCTCTAAAAGTTAATGACCTAAATTTGAATTTGCAACCAACCCATGCGATTGCAAATGAATTGCTAGGCAACCAGTTCACATTTATAACTAGCTGTGCTGCCCTGCGGTTAAGTGATGACAATTTGTGATGTTTGTTGCTGATTTCCCGCAAGAAAAATGTCATTGGTTATTATGGGTGTGCACTTAACAATGGTGTGTCTTGATTTACAACCACGGTGAAATGGTCATAAACTCAAGTCTGATCACATGGTGACTCAACGTATGACTGCAGTGATTGACAATGGAAATTCTAATCCTGTGGTCATAAGTCAAGGAGTATCTAGAGGCTGATTTAATAGTCCATTCAAAGCATATACAGAAATGGAATGATGGCCTGCAGAATTGCTTCTCCTAGATGTTACAATCATGCATAACTTGTCATCTGAAGTGACTTTTTAGTGGCTTTGGGCTGTACATTCAGTTTTGATGTGCAAAAGAACATCAAAATCCTGCAAAGTAGTTTCTTTCACGTGATTCTTGCATGATTAAAAAGAAATAGGACTGTGTTTTTTTGTGACAAAAAGTAAGGTATCTCTCTAATGTAAACACAAGGGGGCGATCATGTTTTATCAGTTGTAGGCACGCATATGCTCCTCTTACATGTGAAAGAAGTGGTTTTCAATCATTTCATTATAATAATAATAACTTTGCATTTATTAACCGCTCCCTCTCCCCACAGGGCAGTTATGGCAGTCTTACCCTTTGCTTCTTAGTGTCTGGAGGTCTACACAGAGCAGATATTTGGAGGCAAGAGTAACGCCATACCTTGATTAACTCAATATACCTCCACATTTCTTACAGACATTTAGATTGATTTTTAATTTGATTCTTTCTTCATATCTCTCTTTATTGCCTCCCTTTCTTTCAGCCTTGCAAAATAGTCAAAATTCAGGCTTCTTTGTTCTTAAAAGACTCACTGGAAGTTCATTTAACGCACGGAACAAAAGTAGCTGATGTTCTGAGACAGTTCCAGAAGAACGTTGGTCAGAATGGCTGGAATATTGTCAGCGCAGTCAACATAATCAAATGGTAATAACTTCCAATTTTCTCCCTTTTACCCTAAGCCTAGCAGAGCTATGGCTTGGTGTTACTTGTATATTAAACAGGTGGAATTTGAAAATGTGAGCTAAACACATTTTAAAGGAAACATATCTTGTGCCTGTGTTTTTATTAGCTACTAGAGAGGTCAGCTCAATCACAGTAGGCAAAGAATTTCAGTGAGTGCTTGATTGGTTGATTTTCCTTACTGTGGATAGCTCCTCAAGCCTAATGGAAAGTTTTAAGACTTTCCAAATTGATTTCTGGGAAATGTATATTAAGCTACTAAGTGTATCTGTACATTACAATACTTAATAATTAATTACAAGATTCAAAACTTCTTTATGAATAATGAAGTGGTGTACTCTACTACCATGAAAATTAGAACACTCCTACATAGGGACTGGTAACAGAAATTCCTCTTCGCCTTCTAATTGACAAAAAATCCTAACGTTAAAAGAATCCAAATTAACACAAGTGTGGTTCTGCAGAGCAATATCTGGTGTAATGAAACCATCTCTTGACTATGAGGCACAGCAGAGATGTAAGAAGATACTGATATTCAGTATCCATGGCAACCCGACTGATTCCACCTTGAAGGAAGAGATTCCAACAAATACATTAGATTGTCACTCTTTGAAAGACACTTTTCTGTTTTTAAAATTGCCTTCCCATGCAGATATAGTCAATCTGAAGGAATTTGGGTCTGTTCCTGAGAAGCTTCCTGAAGCCTCCGGAGAGCAAAAAACTGCCCAACGCGCAAACCTGAAGTTCAGGAACGGACTTTTGATTTGCACGTTTGGCTATATTTTGCCCTCTGGAGTCTGGAGGCTTCAGGGAAGCCTCCTGAAGCCTCCGGAGGACAAAAAATGGCCCAACAGGCAACCCGGTAGTCTGTTCCCGAACTTCCGGATTGTGCATTGGGCGGGTTTTTTTTACCTTCCCCAGGCTTCTAGAAAGCTTCTGGAGCCTGGGGAGGGCAAAATATGGATCTACTGGGCCACCGAAAGACAGAAAATGGGCCATTTCTGCCTCTGAAGGGCGTCCGGGAAGCGGGGGAGGCCGTTTTTGCCCTCTTCAGGCTCCAAGAAATTCATGTGCACATGTGTGGGGCAGCGGGGCAGGAGTCACATGCGCATGCACAGGGTAAGACATGTAGGTCATTAAATTATGGGTGTGGCCACGCGAGCATGCACGATAGTGCGCACATGCATACTTTTGGCACCCGAGGCGAAAAAGGTTGTAATTTGTTTAGTTATAATTTGTAATATTGATATTGGCTGGGATTCTTATAAAACCTTTTGGACCCCAACCTGAATAATGCTGTCAATTTTATTCTGGTGCTGCGTTATAAAGACCCTGCATTTCTTCAAATTATGCTAATCAAAAGCTAGCTAAAAATATAATTATTAGTAACAGTTTAGCAATCCTGACTCAAATATGTGGCTGACTTAGAAAATCTTCTAATATAATTTGTATTTGTTTGCAGGAGGTTCCCTATGCATAGGAAGTAGTTTCCTTGTCTTCTTTAGTAAATAAAATATATGCCTCTACAGCAGAAAAAGAAAGGATGTGCCACAATAGATTTAAGGCATTAGCACTTAATGCTCTATTAATGGCAAACCTTTTCCACCAGGAGCAGTGCAGTTTGCCTTTAAAACATTCAAGTATCTCTTGAGCTCACTGTTGAGCTAAGTTGAAATGTTGTCAATAGGTATTGATTTTTTTTAGCCTTTTTATTTTCTTGAGAAGGTTGCCTTTTGCTAAGAGTTAAGAGAAGGAAAGAATGTCTTCACTAGACTATTCTTCTCTTGAGCTGGTTTCTCTGGTGTGTGCCATATGGATGTGTTATACACAACTTTCATAATCTCCACCTACCATGGTCAAATTAATTAAATGGTCAAGTTAGTTAAATTGATACTATGCCTCGAGCTGTAGAATCTTAAGGCAAATGTTCCCCTCACACATATGTGCTAGTTGTTCCCGACTTTAGGGGTTTGTTAGGATATTCAGCTTTAAGAACTGTCTTAAATTCTGATTGGTTGTGAGTCTCAGCTCTATCATAAAGAAAACTCAGAATCACAGTCCGTTCACTTTTCGATTCCCCGTGCTGAGGAGCTGAAGCTGTGAAGAAGGAGGAGTATTTGTTTTGCATCACTGTAAGATAAATCTATGTTTGGTGAAGGACTGTTATTATTTGAGAAGTAAGAATCTCTGGTCGGAAGAAGCATTTTAGTTGCTACAAAGTAAAGACTATTTATTTTCTTACTATCACTGTTTTAGAGTTTGTTTGTGGTTACAGCAATGTATCTCTTTACTGTCCGGTGAATTACACTATTCCGCATTTATTTGCTAACACTGGCTAAGGGACCAGAGTTGTAACACTGGTTCTGAACCCAGAGTTGTTAACAGGGGCAGTGCTCATCTCCGTTTCAAAGCCAAAGAGCCAGCACTGTCCGAAGACATCTCCGTGGTCATATGGCCGGCATGACTAAATGCCGAAGGTGCACAGAATGCTGTTACCTTCCCACCAAGGTGGTCCCTATTTTTCTACTTGCATTGTTTACCTGCTTTCGAACTGCTAGGTTGGCAGAAGCTGAGACAACTAACTAACAGAAGCTGAGACAACTAACGGATTACACGGCACTAGGGATTTGAACTGCCGAACTGCCAACGTTTCTGATCAACAAGCTCAGTGTCTTAGCCACTGAGCTACCGCATCCCTGTAGTATCTTATGCAAAGATAAAATATAAAGACACTGTAGAATCTATAATCCTAGTCTTTCTTGCTGCTATTCCATCTCTGTGGTAATTGTGTGGCCTTTTCGAGGTCAGCTACCTGCTATTCACATATGACTGATTATGTGCCATCAAATAGGTGACCTGGTGACCACATAAACTTTCTCCACAATGTTCTGTCCCCAACTTGGCCCTTCATGTCTTCTAATAGTACATCCTTTGCTACTGTAATTGAGTTCATCTGTCTTGCTGCTATCTATCCTCTTCTCTTTTCTTCCACTTTCCCTCTTCTCCAGAGAGCTTGGACTAATATGTCCAATGTATGATAATTTGAGTCTCATCACTTGTGCCTCAAGAGAGAACTCTGAGTTCATTGGTTCAGTGATCCATTTCTTCATTCTGGAGGTGGGCAATGGGAGGGGGAGGACGACTGTCCATGATATTCTCAGCGTAAATACTCTTTCTACATTCACATGTACCGTGGATTAATTTTGCTCACATATAGGTTTATTATCAGTCTCTCTAACTGGAAAACTATATTTTATTATAAAAGTATTGTTGCTTTAAGAGAAAGATTTAACTGGGCTTTAATATATATATATATGTTAAATAGTTTTTAAACTTTGTTTAACCTTTTGAAAATCAGATTTCTCTAACTTTAGATCTAGATTAATAAAAAATAATTTGTTTGCTGAACACTGAAAATCATTGTTGTGTTTTTCTTTGTTTTGCAGTAATGGTTCAGTGGATTCGATGAACTTCCTACTATATGAAGTGGGTGGCAACATAAGTACGTGTGCTTGCACTAATTCTTGTTCAAGGGGAATATGGGCTACTAGTTTCAAGGGATAACTTTTGACAATGGAGAATAAACGCTGTTGAAGGAATAAATAGGCTGGGCAACAACTAAGAATTGACAGCTTTACCATTGCCCAGTAACAAAGCAGCATGGAAGTTGCTGAGAATTGTTCAGGTTGGGCATTTGGAGAAAATCCTTTAATTAAATGTGAGCCCGGTTCCTACAACCTGACAAAAGCATAATCCTGATTTAGCATTATGTGTGAAATATGAGGGATTCACATAAGATAGTGTTTGGTAAAAGTTGTTTCACATCTCATTTTGAAAGAGTGAAAAAAAAGGATCGCTGCAAGGTCCGAATCAAAATGCTTCCCAGAGACATTCTTGGTAAAATGTATGTTTCCAGCTACTACAAGTCCATTTATAGTGTTATGCTCAGCAAACTCTTTGGTTCAGTCATGAGTCTAATTCAACTCTATATTTTCTCTTTACAACTGGAAACATTTTCTTCATAGGGTCTTTCACCTTTCTAATCTTTACTTGTAGCCAGGTTGAAATCTACTTACCTTTGCTACCGGTTCGCAAATGTGAGTGCATATGCTTGCGCTTGCACGAGCCACCTCCGCACATGTGCAGAGCGTCAAACAAATATGGTGATGTGTGGGTGGGTGGAGCCTGCTATTGAGTGTGCCTGCAAAGGTAAGTAGAACAGCGAGGGGGAGGGAATTCGCTGTGCCACGTGATTTAGATTAGCTAGAAAGCAGGAAATCCTATTTTCTAGCTGATATAAATTGTGCTTCTCAGCTGATTGTTGGAAATACTGGAACCGGTAGTTTTTTTAACTACCAGTTCGGGCGAACTGGTCTGAACCGGTAGCATTTCATCCCTGCTTGTAGCCCAGGAATAATGTTTCATGAAAATTGTTTATGAAATCATTTGAAACTAATGTCTAAGCATAAAATAAGCTCTAGTGAAGGGTTTATAGCTCATTTTTAAAAGCTAAACCAACTGTTTTCCCATTCTCAACAGATGAACATTGCCTGGATCCAGATACATACCTTTTAGACCTGTACCATGTGAACCCTCAGGCAGAATGGATTATAAGGCAAACCCCGCCTTTTCCAAGAACACCTTAGGGAGACTGCTTAGTAAAAAAACCAAAAAGACAACGGAACCAAGAATTTGTATTGTTGTTTAAACAAAGGTGGAACGTTGGAACCAAGCACCACATGTTCATGAAGTTAACAGTTTAAATGGAGCAGTAGCTCTACATTTTGGAAATTAGCAATTCCTTTTGAATGGTCATTTGAGATGATAGCCAATAGAAGGTGACAAATGTTGTGTGATGGCTTATATCAAAGGAAAGCTGGTAGAAAAAAAGAAGGATGGAAAGCATTTGGAAAAACTCGTGCAGATAATCTGATTTTAAGATTTGTTCACATGGTAGCATATCTCAATATGTAATAGCTGGTTATCAATGTTGACTTTTATAAAGTGAAACTGAATATTTGAATTATGGCTTCTTGTACAACGGTGTAATTTTTTTAAAAAAATCCTGTTGGTTTATTTCTGGAGAGTTTAATTGATAGCCAGCTGCCTAGAATATAGGAGGAAAATTGATTATTATATTGGGAATTCTACCTTAAGAATACTTCTGTCCAAGGACAGGATGATCATACTATGCACAAGTAATAACTGTAAGTAAAGAATGTCTTCTATAACAGCTTTGAACGTTGCAGTTACACATAGATGTTGTGTTTGTATAAGTTCAGTTTTAGAATGACATGTTATTTTTTTCAAAAAGTATGTTCTAAGAACATCTTCCTACTAGGTTACAATAAACCATCTCAGTATTATTGTTTATATAATTTTTTCTCATATTCAAATTGGAATTCATATTGCTGTCTGTTTGTAATGTATTTTCTTCTGCAAAGATACCCTAATTGGAAATTTCTTAAACTTCTTTTTCCAAGACAGTCTATCTGAGCCATATAATAATTTAATATTGATGTTCTGTTTCTTTAATATACTTTTTAAAAAATTCACTTATGGATGTGTTTAGGAAAAACTTGTTGCATTTGTCTAGGTTGTCCTCGAGAAAGTCATGATACTTCACTTGGACATAAATGTCCATATGATGCCAACTTTTTCAAACCACATTCCAAAGCAAACCCATGTATTAGTAACAAAATTCTTTTGTATTTTGTAACTTTTGGAAAATTCACTTTGAAGATTTTATTTTTTAACGCATTGCCTTGTAGCTAGTTCATAAAGCCTTGGAATTTTATTGGTGATAGAATTGCAGAAGTGTGTGGAAATGATACTGTTAAAAGTGGCAGTTGTATGTAACTTCTCCCCCTTCTCAATGTTTAAACATCCTGAAACCTGGTACCTTTAGATGTGTTGGATCTCAGCTTCCCATAGACTGACTTGGGAATTGTATACACATGGAAGAAACAAAGCTTTTATGATTACTTCCATTTATCACTGCAATTTCCTCCTTCTAAATCAGAGGTGTCGAACTCAAAGACCACAGGCCTAATCTGGCCCATGGGATGCTTAAATCTGGCCCCCGGGGCCAACCTGGAAATATCAAAGGACTGGCCTGCGGTGCCTCTACCGACCAAAACGGGCCGCATGTGGCCTGTTTTTAGTCCCCCCAGTCTCCAGCAGCACTCTGCTGCCCAAAATAGGCTGCACGGAGGTCCCATTTTCAGCCTCCAGCAGCACTCTGCTGGCCAAAAAACCCTGCCGGCCCACGCAACAGAACTACAATGCTGATCCGGCCCTCAAAGAAATCCAATTTGACACCCCTGTTCTAGATAGTGATAGTTCCTGCCTTTTCCCAAGAACATTCTGATAGCATACATTGGACAGATCAGGTAAGCTTAAGCATACCAAAGCCTAATGAAAACTAATTGTCAACTAAGTCCCTTGAATATAGATACACATTATTTTGGATACATCAGATGAAATATATTCATGCCAATATAACAAATGATGCAGATTGTAGAGCATGCAGGTAGTGAAATGGGGGAAAAAAAGTTTTGATCCGTTATGAGAAACGGTGCGTGAGATACCAAAAGTGAATAGTAGTGGATAAAAGGTGTTTACTTTGATATTTATAAAAATCTCTATAACGATGACATACTTTTTAAAACAAATATTGCTGAAATAGATTCCTGATATAATAATGATGCTATGAGTTTTATAGAGGACACATCTGTGTTATGTAAGGGAAAACACCATCCTTAATTATGTCCTCAACTTGATTTTTAAAGAACATTTTGGTATGTTTTGTGACAGTAGTTAAAGCAGTGAAGCATAAACTCTACATGTTTTAATAATGGTTTTTATTAATATTTTAATGCTGTGTTTAAAACAGTTATTCAATAAATAACTAGACATATTTCCAAAATTTTTCATCCTGTTTCTTGCTGCATTTTATTTGTTTCTTTATATACTTCATCATAAAAAAATAAGCTGTACATTTATTTATCAAATTTATTTGCTGCCTATTTCCTGGTTCTGGGTGAGTTTACAATGATTTTGTCTATGCAACGTGCTCAGCTGAAACACATGAATAAAAAAAGCACACAACAGCTTAGCATAATGAGTGACTACAACCATGTCTACTATGATGTAGATTTCTTTTTAGCATAAACAAGTTAGCTTGACATGTTAGTTTTCCAGGATCTTTCTTGAAGTTTTGAATATAAAGAACTGCTTATTAATTTTATTTTTAAAATTTATATGCCATCCATCTCTCTGATAGGTGACTCTGGGTGGCTTACACAACTTAAAAAGATAAATAGAAAAGCACACAACCAGATAGAATATTTAACTCTATTGGATTCTAGATTCTGCTCAGTTTTTTGCTTTACTGCTATTCTATCTGTATGATTTGAGCACTTTAAACAATTGTTAACCTCATCTTTTCATTTCTTCTTATCTCTCTTTAAGATCTAGCAAGTTTACCTAAGGGAGCCAAGTCTCATCCGTGTACATCTGTATTAAGAAACTCTTTCATGCTTTATTTGTAATTCTTGGAGTAGACAAAAGTGGGTTTAATCTGTTTCTTTTGACCAGGTGGCTTATCCTCTGATTGCAAGACACTTTGTAGGAGAGATAGGCAGGGATTCATTTATAAATATATCATGCTGTGTCTGAAAAGGAACAAATACATTAAATTTCCCTTCAATTTAAGTTAGAAATTCTCTGTATTTTTCCAGAACAAAATTGTAAATATATTTCTTCTTTCAAAGAAAAAAATGAAAACAGTGGTGATTTCTTTCTGAGTTAGGTCCAAAACTCAGAAACAAGAATTCGTCGTAGTAATTGTCCAAAAGACATCATTATAAAGTATTAAGATCTTTAAGCAATGTCTTCACAAATTAGTTGCTTATTAGCGTGACCATTGAAGGAAAAGGACATTACAAAATTCTGTGATTTTGTCCCAGTCTTATTTTAATAAGGAGAAAATAGTGGTGAGCAGGGCAGGAAGGAAGCGTGGAATATAAGTAAAATTAGAATATTGAGATTACGATATTAAGATTCAAGAATATTGAGATTAAGATATTAAGATTCCAGAAAGAGTATGGACTATGGAGAAGAGCAACAAAGATGATTAGGGGACTAGAGACTAAACTGTACAATGAATGTTCCGGAAACTAGAAATGTCTAGTCTAATGAAGAGAAGTTGTGAGATGATAACAGTCTTTCAATTTTTGAAGGGCTGTCACAGGCAGAATTAACTATTCTCCAAAGCATCTGAGGGCAAGAAATAACATGGAAACTTAACAAAGAGAGAGCCAATCTAGAATTAAGGAGAAATTTTCTGATCAGTGAGAAAAAATAATCAGTGGAACATCTTGTCTCTAAAAACAGGGCTGTCAAACTCCCGGCCCATGGGCTGGATGCATCATGCACATGCCATGCCCACACCCGGTTAAGCGATGGGGGTGGGGAGGGGGGAAAGAATCCTTATATGTCACGTGATTCCACCATGCCGATGTGAGTTTGACAACCCTGCTTTAGAAGATGTGGATGCTCCATGGAGGTTTTTAAGAAGAGATTGGATAGCAATTTATCCAGAATGGGATGGGGTCTCTAGCTTGAGCAGGGGATTAGATTAGAAGACCTCTAAGTCTAATACTTCCAATTCTCTTATTCACTATTCTGTATTTCTATCTACACTATTTATGGTGCTTATTTATGGAGAATTTGTATTATCAGGAAAAAGCTATCCATGCTTATTTCTTGTAAGTTGTTTCAAACTGTTGCACACTTAAGAAACTGAGAACATTACATCTATGCAAGAAAATGACCAACTCAGAGAGCACCATGGATCCAACATTACATCTATGATTTAGTTTGAGAGCAGTTCTATTTTTTTACCCTGAAACTTCAGATTATAATTATTTAATCATCTTTGTTGGTTGCTGTTGTTTCTGAATAATTCCCTGTGGATTTACAATAATTTTGGAATAGCATGCAGTGCTTAAAGGGAGTATTTATAGTGTGTGTGAGTGTATGTTCACGGCATATTACATTTTTTTAAACTAAAATTGGTTGCTGGGAAGAAAGGAAATAGGCAACAAGGGCCAAAATAAATGAAAAAGATGAAGGGAGAATAGTGGAAAATGGGCTCCTTTCAGGTGCAGGCCTATGCAAATACTATAATTAACTTTAAGTGTGTATCCCCTGCTGCCTTCATTATAGCCTTTTATGTACAGATGAAAATTGAGGTGGCAGTTCTTATCTGATGACACTGGTAAGCTATCCTTTGGACACAAGAGTAAAATTGGGTATTATTTATAACAAACCAACAGAGCTGGTTGATGAGTTAGATTCCAGTTTACAAGAGACAATTAAGAATATTACATTGTTTTCTATCTTCTTTTTTTAAACCAAAAAGAGAGAAAAGCATGGGGCTTCCTTAATAGCCCTTGTGACTCTACTTCATGTCCTTAGAGCACATTTGTTGTGTGTTGCATTTATTATGATCCACTTGTTATTATCCATAATTATTTTGCTTGGGGGAGGTCTCTTACTCAACAGCGAAATTTGCAACTTGATGATGAACTCTCAGCTGCCTGTATTTAAGGTAAAATTACTGCAATTAAGGAAGTGATCAATCCCTGAATCTGTCTGACTGATTTTGGACAGAACAAAAGGACAAAATTAGAGCAGCTTTAGTATCATCAAGGCAGGGAAGAGGGCTGCAAATTTTAGGAGCAACAAAAGTAGCCTGCACCTGAAGCTTCTCTACAGCAATTAGAATGACAAAACTGTCCCTAACCCAAGCTGGGTTTATTCTTTCTACAACCAGGCAACATTGGACCTCGAAATGTAAAGAGTAGAATTAAAGAATAATCTATAAAAACAAATATATCACAAAATGGATGGAACATATCTGTAATATATACCCCAGTGTTGGTGGGTTCAACAGCCTTGCTAGATGCAGTTAAGAGTTCAAATTATGCATGTGTGTGTGTGGGGAGGGTAGTTTTTGATGCATACTAACATGAATAATTCTTTTTCAAAATGATTGGAGGTAAAGGAATCGCTTGATTAAATGGAAGATTCTATTGCAAAGAAATACATATTAAAAGGACATGTATAGTTGCTGATGTTTATCATTCCTAATAACATTTAATTTTGAATGATAATCACAAATCGTTTCAAAGTCCCACTGCATCAAAAGATGACTTGGAAAGACATACCAGCATATCAAGATAATGCAATTATCTATTTTTTCCCATTTTCATATGCAAGTTTTTAACAAGTTTTTGAATGTGCGTTAACTTTCATAGATAAAATGTGAAGATAGCAGTCATCCTATTTCATGCAGCTATTTAGAAAAACAAGTGTCAGGTGTGACTCCTTCAGTAACCAAGAAAGAAAACTCCCAACTCCATTGTTTGTGGAATTAAAAAGTACTTTTACTGGTTATGAAAAGATAGCAGCGAAAGTAAAGCAAGATCTGATTCAGAAAGGTGCGAACAAGTACATATCAAACGATTACCCCCTCCCTCTAACGACCCCACCCCAGTGTCCAATCTGCAACTCCCTAAGGTGTCATGTTGGCTGCATCTCCAGGCAGCAGCATCACATTGGTATGCAGGATGGTTGGCCTTGACCAGGTCCAAACATTGACCATCAGGATGTACAGAAGATGGTGACAAGAAAACTCCCTTTTCCATATCACCTCCTGTACCATTTATTCCCATCCCAAATACCATGCCCCCACCCTCCCCATTTCTATGGCAGCCAATAGCAAGTAAGTGAAGCAGAGGATGACAAGTTAAATGTAAGAAGAAAAGTCTGGCTATTTCAGTAAGCCCTTGAAGATTGATACACTATTGTCCTGTGTTCCTCTTTTGCTGTAATTATTGCCATGATTTCCCTAGATGTAATGGAAGTGAAAATTATTTTGTTTTGACACCATTTTTTTAATTTTTCAATTGTATTGTATTTCAACTATTCAACTGTACGCCACTTAGTCATATGTGATTGGAACATTTTGAATGCTTAAGGAAATAAATGAAATTGTGATATGGAGGGCCTTGGTTGCATATTCACACAATCATTTATATCTACAAACATTTCAGTTCTGTGAATCCATTCAGATTGGGTTCAACAAAGTATTGGAGGCTTACAAGGCAGTCATAAAGAAAAGTGATTTTAACAGCTCTTTCACTATGCCGAATACTTAGAAATCACTCTCACAATAAATAAATCTTCCAGGTTGACAGGAATGGGGTGCAGGCGAGTTTGGCATGTAAAAGATTCAAGGCTCAGTCCCTGGCATCCTCAGATTGGGCTTGAAAAGGAGTCTGCTTATGTCTATGACGGGTCAGCAACCTTAAACACTCAAAGAGCCATAAGGGTCCTAACTGGAAGGCCCCCCCCCCACGTTCAATTCAGGAGCCAACCGAGACTTTGTGGTGGAGGTTTCCCAACCATAGAGTCTCCTCCTAGCGCGGTATCCTTTTTCTTCTACCTATCCTAACCAAAAGCCCTATCAATTGTGGAGCTGACCGGAAAACCTACCCCTTGCTATAGACTTTCCTGCTGGTGCACCCTGCTCTCCCTCCCCTAACCAGACACTCCTCTCAAAATTGAGGTGCTAAATGGTGACAGGGAGCCGCAGCAGAGGGATGAAAGAGCTACATGTGGCTCCAGAGCTGCAGATTGCTGACCTCTGGTCTATGTACTGTGTCTGGTTACAATTCTCACCTTTCCCACCATATCTTCTCTTTTCCTCCCATTTACGGCCTCTTCTTGATAGCTTGTATATTTAATTATTTTTTAAATTGGCTTAATAAAAGTATTGCCTAAAATGGATTGTGAAATGTGTAAAGTAAATGTTCTTTCAAATAATGTTATAGCCTTTTTAAAGGATACACATATGCTGCTAAATTTGTTGAAAGACTCCAGATGTCATTCCTCCAGATTTTGCTTCTGTTGGTAGACTCAACAGATCTTTGTATTATATTTACTAGTTTTCAACATATCTTACTACTGTTAAAAATACAAATGTTGCCTACAATTACAGGTATCCTTCACGTAGGACGATAATTGGGACTAGAATTTCTGTTATTAAACAAGGCAGGTGAGTTGCACCTGATTTTGAGACCTTTTGCCATGTTAAGCAAATCACTGCAATTAAGTGAATCCTGTGGTTAAGAAAATCTGGCTTATCTTTGCAGATCAGTAGCCGGCTGAGGAGGTCTCAAATGGGGATAATTTGACCCTGAGAACCTCCACCCATCATAGATACAGATGCCGAAATGCATATTTTGATTATGTAACCATGGAGATGCTACAATGATTATAAGTATGAGGATCAGTCATAAGTCACTTTTTTAGTGCTCCTCTAACTTTAAATGGTCCTTAATGAATGGTTGTAAGTTATCTGTAGCTTTGCTTTGGTTAATGTTCTATAGAAGGCAGCTAAATGCTTGTAATTGGCATACATTGGATGAATTATACCATTTTTTTCCTGGTGTGTTGGCCATTTTATGATGTGCTTGTTTATAAATAACTTTTGAAGTATATCGGTGGAATATTTCTCTCCACTCTCATGCCATATGATTAAACACAGGAATGTTCTGAAAGTTTTATAACTCTGTTCACAATAGAATCCCTTACGCCACCAGACTCGAATGTTTGTGCTTGGACAACCTGCCTATGATCTGACCTAAGCATAGTACACAAAATTGTCTGCTACAACATCGTACTTGTCAATGACTACTTCAGCTTCAACTTCAATAATACATGGGCAAACAATAGATTAAAATCCACAATCTTATGAATTTTCTTGTTCAGATAAAGTTTCTCTTTCATATGAGAGTTTTCTTTTTTACCTCAGAATATTTCCCTCTTCCCAAAAGACCCACATGCACTATCTTCTGTCTTCCATTTTCAAATGTATCCATACTAAAACTGTAGTATTTTAGGGCCCCATTAAGGGAGGAGACATACTGTTTCCCTCTCTGCCTTTCGGCTCATCACCAGAGACCATCTAGACAGAGAACCATGTTTAGTTACGTTGTGTAATTTTTTTAGATATGTGTGTTAGTTTTTTAAACATGGTTCTCTGTCTAGATGGTCTCTGGTGATGAGCCGAAAGGCAGAAAGGGAAACAGTATGTCTCCTCCCTTAATGGGCCCCTTACAGGAAGTTGTGAAGACAATTATCTATACTAAATACTCCTGTCTTAGCTGATGAAATGGGTAGAACCAATTAGGCTGAATTGCTAGGCTTCTGCCTTGGATGCATTACAGCCCCGGTTCGAATCCCAGTGGGGTGTGGCCAACTGATGAGAGCTAATAAGCTCAAAATAGATCTATCTTGGTCTCTCAAATTTAAATAAAATTTATTGATCAGCACATAAAAAAATAACGTGTGTGTGTGTGTGTGTGTGTGTATGTGTGTGTATGTGTGTATATAACTGACCTATCACTGTTGGAAAATGTAACTCAAAATAAAAGAGTTCAAATGCCACTGATTTCAGAGATGTTATTAAAACAGTTTGGCAGTGAGGAAATTGCTTTTCATAAACATCCCGAGTAGCTTTTCTGACTTTTTATGACTACTGCAAAGAGAAACATACTTAAATATAAAAATTCACAAACTGCATCAATAATGAGACAGGAAAATTTATCATATCTGGATATAATATAATGAAAAAATAGAACAAAAGAAAAACCCTCGTTTGTCAGGCTGTTAGAATATGGCATACATTTTGACATGTTGAGCGATCTGATTTGGATTCTTATTTACTCAAAGTAGCAAGTGTGTATGTAATCTAGAATACAATAAAGTCAGGATCTAATCTGACTTGGTCACTGGAACCAGAACGTTTATTCTTCCAAGCTTTTGGACTCATGCTGGAGCCCATCTTCAGGGAATGGGGCAATCTAAGCCCCAGAGCTCACTGTAACAGCATTGCCAATGTTGTTAACTTAATTTTGCAAAGCTTCTTGTACTGCTAACTAGGGCATACAAAACCTTTGCCAGATCAATTCTCGAATACAACTCTTCTGCCTGGAATCCACACTGCATATCAGACATTAATACAATTGAGCGAGTCCAGTGGTACTTCATGAGAAGAGCACTCCACTCCTCTGCTCATAATAGAATCCCTTATCCACCAGACATGAAATTTTGGGCTTGGACAACCCGAAACTATGCCGCCTATGGTCTGATCTAAGCATAGAACACAAAAGTGTCTGTTACAATGTCCTACCTGTCAATGACTACTTCGTACCTCAATAATACTCAGGCAAACAATTGATACAAACTCAAGGTAAACCACTCCAAACTCGATTGTAGACTTCAGGAACAAAGTGGTCAATGCCTGGAATGCTCTACCTGACTCTGTTGTTGACTCTGTTGTTACATCCTCAAACTCCTACAGCTTCACCTTAAACTGTCTACAATGGATCTCACCCAATTCCTAAGAGGTCTATAAAGGGGGTGTGCATAAGCCCATCAGCATGCCTTCCATCCTTGTCCTTCTGTCCCCATTTATTTGTACTAATTTCCCTTCTTCATGTCCATGTTTATACTTAAACTTGCTATCTTGTACATGTTTGACAAACTAAATAAAGTAAAAATAAATAAAATAAATGTCTCTTCTTTCTGGAGCAAGAGAAGTTCCCTGAGGATTGGCTCTAGCACAAGTCTGAAAGCTTGGAAGAATAAACCTCTGGTCCCGGTGACCAACCCAGTTTGGATCCTGCAATTATCCTGAGACATGTATATTTACCTTCATTTACAATGAAGTCCATCTAAGGAACCTGACTTGCTAGTTTAGTGTTGAAATAGAATCAGTTGATATTCCTGGCAATACAGCAATTAGCTCATTGCCTGATTGCATCTGCATTTAGTCTTTCTAGTATCCTCTTTTCCCTAAACTAAGAATGGGCAATTGAAAATCCTCTAGAATGGGGCTTAATGGGAACAACCTGGATCACCTTGGCTTTATTGACTGCCAACTATATTAATAATAGTAAAAAATGTGTTAACTAATTCCAATCCAGCTACTCCATTCCTGCTGAAATATGATGTGAAGTTCATCATTTAGTCTTTAATTTCACTCAAAAATTAAACACACTCAACTGTGCTCAGGCAAGCTGCAGCTTAATGTGATACGTGAACCAGATTTTTAAGTCTTATTTCCATATTTAAAAGTTGGATGTAGAATTACCTTTTGCTGGATTGTCTGGTAATCACAAATAAATGTGATTTGTGCACATCATTTGTGCACATCATTTGTGCACAACTACTTAAAAGGCCACTTTCAACAATATTTAGCCAGACTTCTGTTTAAGGTAGAAATACAGCTAGAATGCCGGAGAGAAATTGCTTGTCTATAAAGAGGAAAGGAACCTGTCAATAAACATGCAAATATTGAGATTAAAAAAACAGTAACAAATATTCCAAAAGAGATCAGGAGATTCCTAACTGAAATTCAGAATGTGTCAATATCCATTAAAGAACTGGACTGGTGTAATAACAGAATTCTTGGCATGGTTGTTTTTTTTAATGTAAAGTCTACCAGTGAATCTAGGAATAAATTATTGTGTGGCAGCTAAATTGAAGAAAATTATGAGTATTTTTCTCCCCATCCCTTCCAGAAATCTAGACATGTAGACCAATTTGAGTTGCTAGGCAACTGAGCCTGCACATGGCTGATAACACTCAAGGCATTATTTGCCTGCCTGACTGCACTGAGTCAGAACAAAGGCCAGCTAACGAAGCTTTCAAATACAGTTGGTTCTTTCCGTTGATGGCTCACCACAGGTTTTCCCTGCATATTAGTGACAGTTACACATCCCCTACAAAGACAAAATGCCTCACAGGTTTGAAAAAGCAAAAATCCAATGAAAACTAGATGACAAAGTAGATCATGTATGCCCAGTGAAAATGTCTGACAGAAATTCAGTCATTCACTTTCCAACATGGAGGAATACTGGAAAAAGAGGTAAGAGGCAAATTAACATGTATGTCTATATGTACACACACACACACACACACACACACACACACACACACAGAGATCCCCTGCCACAAATCTGAATTTATTTAGAGGGATTTTTTGATCCAATACACCTTCGCTGCAAATACTGAAGCCAGAGAGTCCCCTGACATCAGAACATAATAGCAATAGAATAAACAAATTTTGTTAATGAAACTTTATGGAATAGATTTGATTCAGATTTAATTATTTATGCTATGTGATTATGTTTCTTGATAATTCATGTGATGGTATTTTTTAGTTTAGCATAAAATATGATTTGACCTATCAGGGTTTAGGTTTAGATGGATTAGGCTTATTCAGCAATTCCTGGTTAAAGAACATGGCATAGTATTATGTCTGAATAAGTATTATGTGTGAATGCAGATTTAATGTTTGGGGACTATAAATAACTGCTTACTTGTTTATTTAAGGACCATTCAACTTATCATCAACACTAGGTGGCATCCAAATTAAAAAATGATAACATAATACAATGCACTAAAATAGAATACTAAATAAGATCAACAACATCATTTTATGTGGGAGAGCTAATGTAAGCTATCAATATTCAAGACTTGTTTCATAGTGGGGACACACACACAAACACTGACCAAGTCTATGGCCTGAGGAAAAAGTTAGGTGATCAAAGCTTATTTGAAGGGAAGAAGAATTGGAGCAGAACAATGCTATTATAGCACACATTCTAAGACAAAAGGACCACCTCTTGCTTTCTATAAACTGTCATTGCTTGATAAATGACATCCAGAACATGCCAACCCTGCCAGATATTTTAGGGCAGGGCAAAACCATGGGAGAACAACAATTTTTAACAACAATTAGTTTTCATTGGCCTAGGCCCGTGATGGCATGCAGAGCCCTCTCTCTGGGCACATGCACCATTGCCATCTGCTTTTCTGGTTTTCAGTGCATGCATGCACACCAGCCAGCTGGTCTTCATGTGCACCAGAGTACTGGAAACCCAAACACCAGCTGGCCGGCACCCATGCACATACCGGAAACCCAAAGAGCAGGTGGCCGGCATGTACATGCGCACTGGCCACCTGGTCTTTGGGTTTCCGGCACTCCAGCATATGCCAAGACCAGCTGGTTAGCATGCATGTGCATGCTGTAAACCCAAAGACAAGGTGGCCGGTGCTCATGCACACACATTCTGATTTGCGCATCAAACAAGTGCTGAAAAGGTTTGCCATCACTGGCCTAGCCCCTAGGGCATCAAATTGTGGAAGCTGATTTAACTGATAGTTACAGCTCTGGAGGCAATACATTTCTATGAGCAAGATAAAATGATAGCCATTATGCCAAGATTTACATAACAGTAATATAACTTGTATCTTCTTTTGTCAACAAGTTAAATAGCATAGAAACAAAATTTTTGGCAATTATTTCAAAAATATGTCCTGGAAACGTGTCCTACTATTAAGTATGATTAAGCCTCCATGTAAACAATATAGAAAATACATGACATACAGAGATATCAAAATGAAATTGATAACAGAGATATCAAGATGAAATCTCTAAATCCCTTCTGCAAATCCAAGCAGTTAAGCCTTGTTCTGTATTGGGATCAGTTAGAGGAGGACAGAAGGAAAAGACTAAATATGTAATTGGATGAATCTAGATATGACATTTCATGGCTGCTTAGGTATTAATAGCTGACGTGTTGTATGACATCTACAGACTGGGTTTTCTTGCTTTATAATAGTGAAATCAGTTTATAATTGGGAATTCATAAAGTCTGGGTTCATATTAGATTTAGATTTAATGAGATCATCTGAGGTTTGCATACAATTGTCACAAGCCACTCTATTGGAGAGCTGAGATTAAGATTTCCATACTACTGCCTACCTCTTTGCAATTTCACAGAGGGACTGTCTTTCTTAAAAAAATCTTATCAAGAAAACTGCAAGAATTAATCTGGACACTCACTAGGAGTCAACATACACACAGAGATGCAAGTGCAGGCTGGATTGGCCTAAACTACATCTTCTCTACATCTATTATTTACTTATAATTTCAAATGGACATTCAAACTGCTGTCCTTAAAAAAATGTATTTAACAGTTGACGTATTAGCAAATTAAGTCCACATTTCATAAGTAATTTTGTTGTACGATATTGTACTGTAATGAAATGTCTTCAAGAAAACAAGCACCCAGAGAGCACTAAGGACTCCTCATTTCAACCTTGAACTACAAATATTCTCCATTATTGGTAACTTCATTAGTCTGTGACCATAATAAAGATTGGTTGAAATTTCATAGGTAACTTAAGAAACCAATCATTAAAAAAGGCACCCTTCCCATCTTTCCAATAAATAATAAGTGAACAGAAAACAGGAACTTTAAATGCTGCTAAAAAGTAAATAGAGGGAGGAAAAATTCTCCATTTGTGAAAGGAAGCTCCATAAATATGAGGATATGAATGAGGAGACCCTATGCCTCATGCTCATCAAACGACATGATCTGAAATGTGTGTCAATGATCAGGACTGTATCTGCAGGGCTTGTTTAAATGGCATTTTCTCTGCTATTGCGTTTTCATGAGTTAGCAGACCTAAAGCACAAACCCCAAAGCCAAGAAATACAATCAGATAGATGTGAATAGGAGCTGAAATATATTTATGCTGGGTTGGTTAGTTGATACCTTCAACTATTGGCATCAACTATTGGGTCAATAGTTGATCCAGAAGATCAGAAGATTAGATGTTTCAGGTCCCTTCTATGAAACAGTGTCATCTATTGAGGATACAGAAAGCATATTTTTCTCATTCTCCTTTGGAATAATATTCCCCTTGAATACTCATACAATTTCTACCAAAAACTCCTTGAAAATCTGGTTGTTCTCCCAGGTCATGGAGGAAAGAGGATACTGGCCCCTTGTTAACTGATTTTTGCTATGCTGTGTATGTCCCTCCCCCCCCCCCCCAGAAGTACTGTACATTGTTCTTTTTCTCTAATTTATAGTTCATATTTTTTAAATGCAGGCTGCCCAGAGTCATCAGAGGTCAGGCAATTTCTAACTAAATGACTAATAAATTTGAACTACGAATCCACTCACTTTCTTCTGTTCACCTATTGTTCTTATTCCTAAACTTTTATTAATCAGCAATAATGCTCAGTTTCAAAACACCTTTAAACACCTTAATAAACCAAGAAGCTTCCAAGAAAATCAAGTTGACTAAATCTTTTTACTTTTTAAAGAAAGAGTCTTCTAGATGTAATATGCCAGATTGTGAAGTATAAACTTAAATTTTATAATCCATCTGCTTTCAGGATTGACATGCATAGTTAATTTAAACTAAATCGCTGATGAGGTTTCCCCTAGGCTAGTAGTAATAAAATAAAATAAGAGAAATATGAGTATGATTGAATACAGGATATAGAAGACTACACTGATAAATGAATATGTTTCAAGGATACATATCATACTGGCTGACTTTGCCTCATATTTAAGTCATACATATAAAATCCAATCAATCATCAGGCCCAAGAAGAGATGGCAATTTTGAAGCAAAATTATCCTATATTTGAAGTCTGACCACAAGATATGTACAAATCAAGACATGCAAATAACCTGTTAAAAGCAGCAAAAAATGGAAATGAGTGGAACTGTAGCACTCAGAATAGTGCTTTTGAATGATATCCTAATATACTCTTAGAATGTATTATTTCAGGAGGAAAGTTGAATGCAAAAATAACTTACTTCTTGTATCCTTTCCTTAATTTGATCCTTTCTAAATGAGGGATGAACAATGATAGCCCTTTAGATGCTTTTGAATTTGAGTTCCAATGGGAGTGATATTGCTAAATAGTGGTAGGAATAATTGTCAAAATTGGGGAATTATTCATTGCCCACTCCTGTTTTAAATAAATAACATTACTTTCTATCCTCCTTTGCCAAACTGATCTCTGTTCTATTTTTATCTTTCTAGAAGACTGCATGGATTTTGTAAACAGTTCTAAAGCATTTATTGTTGATCAAAAATATCACATTTCCAAATCTGAACATTCCACTTAAGACCATAGTCTTAGGCAGGTATCAGTCTATATCAATATATTCATAAACTGGTGATCCCTGGGTTTTTCAAGAACTTAATTCCATGAACCATTGATCACTTTGGCACATGTTGAATTCCACAGTATACATACTAGTAGGTCATCAACAAATTCCCTTAACTGACAAGTTTCTTTTTAAAAGTTGACTCCCACGATTCTCTCATCTTTTTTATGTCTCTATTCAGTACCTCAAGAACTGAAATGAATAAGGGTGGAGATAGTGGGCATCTTGACCATTTGAATCTCACATATTTTTGTTAACTCTTAACAATTATTTGAGCTTTCTATGATACGTAAATTGATCTTAAAACATTTCATAATATTTCCAAATTTTGTAACTCCAGAACTTTAAACAATAAAATCCAATTTAAATTATCAAAGTCCATCTTTCTCACCATTAACATAGATATTTGTTTCTCAAGAAGCTTAATTTGGTGGCTAATAGATGTCTTCTCAGGGGATTTTTTAAAAACCTCTGTTTCCTTTTTATATCTCATCCAAAATCACTTGTATTTTCTCTTGCCTTTTCTATTTAATTCACTATTACATTGTATCATGTTACAAAAGCTTCCTTTGAATCCCAAACCATTCTTACTTCTGTTCCTTTATTAAGATTATTCTCAAAAAACATTCTATGTTCTTTTTGCAATTCTCCTCTACTGTTTCCTTCTACAATATCTCATTTGGTCTCCATCTTCATTTATAAGTTAAAGATACTGTGTTGTGGTCTCTGAAAGTCTTTGGTAATGTCTCCCCTTTATGAACATTACTAGCTAAAGTCCTGGAGATCTAAATCATGCCTATTCTTGAAAAACATCTATGTCTTTCAGAAAAATAAGTATATTATTTTGAGTCACCGCTTTTATATCTCCATTCATCAACATGCTTCAAATTGTCCATTAAGTCAAAGAAAACCTTCGGTACTTTGTCTTATGTCTTTTTGTGAAATATTTTATTTTTTCCTGCCAATTGAAGTATCTTTCTTAAATTGTAAATTAATTATCTCCAAAGGTGTTTATGAAAGTGAGGCATTTGCAAATCAATATTTCACAAAGGCTGCAAGCAAGTTTGAATAGGATGATCATTCCTTGGCTCCCAACTTGTTCAACCCATGATCAACTGCAATAAACTCAATTCCTGCAGAGTCCTCACAAGGACCAGCCCTCTAGAGCACAAGTGGGTGATCTCCCATTACTCTGCTTCAGGGAGAATGTCATTAGTTATGATTTGCCTCATGGCTGCTGATCTTCACCACAGTGCTCTCCCTGCTTGCACAAATGCTCACAGAGAATCTCACCTACCTGGAAGGCAGAATAGGTTTAATATAATATATGAAAGGCTAAAATGCATGTCTGAATTAGAGTCATGAAAATAGTTGTGCGTATGTATACAAATCCATAGATTGGGGGAGCACGCCACAGTCTAGTGAATGGCAATAATGGAAATCCAGAAATACTATATTTTGGGGAAATGTGGGCAAAATTCTGAATGACTGCAATCCAGAAGTGGTGAATCATTGCAAGTTATATCTAGTGAAAATACTAGATCAGTTATGTTGTGCTCTTTGGTAGAAGCATCTGAATTTTTTTTTCATGTAAGCATGGGGTTGCTGCCACAGTCATAGGTGTGAAAATGGCCATAAGTCACTTTTTCAGTGCTATTGTAATGTTGAACGATCACTAAGGGTTAACCATTTCCAATTTTTACTTTTGTCATAATTTCCATCAGCAAGAAGAACAGGTTAGGCAAAACCTAATAACGAATTTGCAGGATATGATTTTTCTGAATCCAACTAGCAGGTTGGATTTTTCAAAGTTAGACTGCGGAACACTTCAAACTAGCAATAATGCTGAAGACTACGCTTTCGTTTCTGTCTCAGTGTAAATAAGAACAAATTGAAATGGCCCAAAGACTTTTTGAGTTTAGAAATATTTACATAATTTTTAATATAATTTTTACAAAATATACTCTCCCCATCAATGGAAAAAAAATAACCCTTATTGATTGTACAATGACATTTTATCCTGGTTGCCATATTATTTGATTTACACCTTGAACTTACTAAAGCATAATGTATTTAGTTTGGTTTTGGCTTAATATGTTCTGTGAACATCATTTGTAAACCAGAGCTTGTTATTTAGCAAGTTGGGTGAAAGCATCTAGTTCTGATTAATTAGCATCTTCGAAGAAGAGGTTGTTGTCCACTGACTGGATGAGTAACTGAAAAAAACTGTTACCAAAGTTGAAAGCAAATAATATGAAAATGCAATTGGAACAGAATTTCTGCAGAAAAGTATTGGGAAAGAGTCTCAACTCCATTTGAGACTCTAGAACAGTGTTTTTCAACCTTTTTTGTGCAAAGGCACACTTTTTTCATGAAAAAAATCACGAGGCACACCACCACCATTAGAAAATGTTAAAAAAATTTAACTCTGTGCCTATATTGACTATATATGAAGTAATTCTCTTGAATAGGAATCAAATAAACACAAAGAAATTATTTGATAATTACTTTATTATGAAATAATAAAGTATTTTATAATTGTTCATATTTCTGTTTACTTACTCAGTGCGAAACCTGGGCCTGTTTGGCTGAACACAAAGCTGATATTCTGGCAGGAATTTTTCCCACGGCACACCAGACAATATCTCACAGCACACTAGTGTGCCACGGCACAGTGGTTGAAAAACGCTGCTCTAGAAGACAGACTCCTGTTACTACATTAACAAAGCTGCTTTTGCCAATCCGTGGTGGTCAAACTGTCCCTCTGGCCCATGCAGCCGAGTGGATACTGTACCAATGAACAATTCATATTGCTGTGCTAAAACAGGCTAATGATGGGAAGAACAGTAGACAATTTCAAATCTTGCTTTGTGAAGGAAAATAAAATGTCAACACATAGCTGCAAATGAATATAATCATGTTTCAAAGTCTGCTTCTGAAAGAGAACAAAGAAATCTGACAATTCCGTCATTCTGTTCTAATGTAGTCTAATGTTTTGGTTAAGAGCTCAGGTTTTTATTTTCATTTCCAGTCCTGAGCTTCCAATTTTATTTTCATTATTGGATCTGAGGTTCCATCTATTAATGGGCAGCACTATTTTTTTTAAAAAAAGATTTACACTGTCCAGGCAAGATCAATGCTGAAAAGAGCAAGGGAAAATTGTTTATTACAAGGAAAATTACAGCTTTGTGAATAATGGCAAAGGAGATGCAGCTGGGGGCTCAAATGGAACCTCCATTATGCTTGTGATTAGGGATAATATGTGAGGGAAAGGGAATTGCAGAAAAGCAGATTAGCTTTTATTAGGGACTAATAAACTCCAGATATTTTTCATGTATTTTCCACCACCTTAATTTTAGGAACAGTGTTACTGTATAAACAGGAAGCAGCTCACATTGTAAGACAGAAAGAACTTTGCTTTTTGAAGCATGGGGTTTTCTGTGATGCTAGTTTACTTGGTAAACTATGGTTAAAAATCCTGGCATGCTATTTTAGTGTGCAAATCAGACCCCCTTTTCAGCCAAGCTACATTATCGTTAAGAGGGTTGTCACACAGGTTAAAGCTATAATTTGAGCACAGTCTCAAAAAGGAAGAGTTTGAATGTAGAACTAATGATGGGTCAGGAAGATCTCTCTCTTTTCTGATTTAAATGTAGCTCTGTCCCCAGCTGCCTCTCCTATAAAAAAAAGAAGCAGCAGCAGCAGCAGCATTGGAAATCTTGCCTGTTTCACCTTCTCAGATGCCAAATGCCCTGCTTGGGGAATTGCTGCTATCAGCAGCCAACAGAGGCACTGATTCTGGCTTATCTTCTTGTGGCCCAGAAAGGTCACTGTTTGGTTGTTAATCAGCTCAGTATCTGGAGGCTTTTTGAGAAAGGTTAACAATGGTTTTGTACATGTCACAGGCTTGTTTTAGAAAGAGCCTAGCTATAACTCTACTAGATAGAGATGCTGCAAAATCTGCTTTAACTACTGTGTTTAAAAAAGGACTACTGCCAGCTTGCAAAGTTGTTCTCTAACTGCTTGAATTCATAGGGGAAGACATAAAGTGGCTCTTAAAAACTTCCACATTTTCTGATTCATTCCAGGATTACCTACATCTGATACCACTTCTCCTCTCTGATACATCCTTCTTCTGTGAGCCACCATCTGATTTACCTGACAGTATTAAATAATAAATAATGAAATGTGATGGCTCAGTGGCTAAGACACTGAGTTTGTCGATCAGAAAGGTTGGCAGTTAGGTGGTTTGAATCCCTAGTGCCGCATAACAGAGTGAGCTCCGGTTACTTGTCCCAGCTTCTGCCAACCTAGCAGTTCGAAAGCACATAAAAATGCAAGTAGAAAAATGGGGACCACATTTTGTGGGAAGGTAACAGTGTTCCGTGTGTCTTCAGTGTTTAGTCATACCGGCCACATGACCACGGAGACATCTACAGACCGCGCTGGCTCTTCGGCTTTGAAACAGAGATGAGCTCCGCCCCCTAGAGTCAGGAAGGACTAGCACATATGTGCAAGGGGAACCTTTATTTTTTTATTAAATAATCAAATGCATAGAACTTCAAAGAAAATAATGTTTAATCATATAAAAGGTGAAAAGTGAAGGTTTTCCTGTCTAGTCATGATCGAATCTAGGGCACAATGCTCATTTCCATTTCCTGGCTGAGGGAGTCAGAGTTGTCCAAAGACATTTTATGTAGACATGTGGCCAGCATGGTTGAATGCCATAATGATCAATGGCTAAAAGATTGTGAATGTTTCAGATGCAAACTATCTGAAAGTTGCAGTGATACTTATTTCTGCCTTATTCCATTCCTATTTACTCCATTTTTCCCCTTCATAAACTAAAATGAACTAAACATTTTATCATATTGGAATTTGGAAGATGTATTTTTTCTGCTTAGTCAATACCTTTGACTAAGGGGGCATGATGACTCGGTGGTTTAACCACTCAGCGCTTAAATACACTGAGCTTCTCAACTGTAAAGCTGACAACCCAGGTTTGAGACTCGAAGCACCATGAGATGGGGTGAGTTCCCATTACTCGCCCCAACTCCTGCCAATCTAGCAGTTCGAAAGATGCAAGTGTGAGTAGATAAATAAGTACCATTTCATTGGGAAAGAATCTGCATCCCATGCACTCAGCATATAGTCACGCTGGCCGCATGACCATCTTTGGATAATGCTGGCTCCTCGGCTAAGAAACAGAGTTCAGCATTGATCCCTAGAGTCAAACATGACTGGACGGGGAAAATCTTTACCTTTATACCTTTGACTGCTATAATTTCTGTGTAAGTAACACTGTACACATCACTGAAAGATATAAAGCTATTATGTCAAAGCAAGTTTGTGCTTTATTCCTTTCTTAATGGTTTTTGTTCTTATGTTTACCCTGGAATTAGTTCCAGCGAACACTATGCTTACATTGGGGATAAACCCATGATCATTTCCCAAGGTATTCCCAGCCAATTGATACCTAAAAATGGTGTTTATGATGATGGTTTTCTAAATTACTCATGCTATACATAGTTTTTTTGCTGTGCTGAATCTCAGTTCTTAACACACTGATTTTTATGTTTCTGGATTCTAATTGATTGAGTAACAAAAACTTGTATTTTTCATATTGGTGTACATAGATGTATCTGCAATTACTGCTATGTCGTTGGTAGACATTCTACATTGCTTAACACTGTATTTTAAAAAGAAATCAGTTTAGATTCACAGCCATGAACTGTAACACAACTCTTAATTCTTCAACTCTACTGTGTTGTTCTTAAGGTTTAATTCAGTTTCTGATTTTCCAGTCCAATGATATTGCTAATAGTTTCTGTAAATTTACTTAATATTCCCCTCCACTCCAACTTGTGATCTTGTAGATATTACTGACATATAACTCACATCCCAGATAAACTATTAATTTAATTAGTGAAGGGAATCAGGGACAATAAACAAATAGCAGGCTCTTAAGTGAACTCAGTGTTTCAGAGTAAGTATTTGCATAGTGAATCCCTCCAATACTCCCATCAGGCCTAACCTTCTGCTGGTTGAGAATTTGCAGCCAGTTGCTAGAGAAGAAACTGTATTCACAATGAAGTCTTGCTATTCCTTGACTCAGCAAGATACTGTAACTGCAAAACATACAGGAAGAAGGATATTAGAAAGGGAAGACTCTGTATCTACCATCACGTCACCTTTTCCATTCATCGAAATTTTAATTGTTCCCATTTCTTTGTAATTAACTCCGAATAAGCTAATAATCAAATTTGATATATTTTAGAACATGGCAATCTGTAAATCTTCTTTTACACCATCGTGTGCATTCTAATTCTGCTCATCCATACAAACATAGAATTGCTTCAAGGTTTGTCGCTACTTAGATGCCATGTATTTGGGAAAGAGTTGTAGCAGAAGGATGTTCAGCCTGTAGGGACAAACATTGGAGGAACTCCAAGTGACTTTGTGTATTGATTGGATGACCTTGTAGCGACCCTTTTCTCTTCTGTTTGAGAAAGAAAATATATGAAATGTTGAGCAGAGCAGTTATGGAAGCTGGCCTGTCCAGACTATGGTAGAAAAGGAATTGTACTGTTTCCTGATACATAGCAGATAGTAAACTTCAAATGTGACAGTTACTTTAATTAATTAAAGCATTTAATTATCCTCAAGATGCTTTAAAATGATGGTTAATATCTGACTGAAGAAATTTGAATTGATTAGTCTATTAATCTAAATAATCTGAAATTTAATATAGACCTATACCCATGATGGCGAACCTATGGCACATGTGCCAGAAGTGGCACCCAGAACCATCGTTCTGGGTATGTGAGCCATTTCCCGTTGTTCTTTTGGGTTGTGGCACGCCAGCCAGCTGGTCTTCATGTGCGTGGGAGTGACAGAAATAGGAATAGCAGCTGCCCAGTGTACATGTGCGGGCCATGTGGCTGCTTTCCTGGTTTCTAGCATGTGAATGTGCATTGATCACCTGGTCTTCCAGTTTCTGACATGCATACATGTTCAAAGACCACTGGAAGATCATCTTCCCAGCCCATGCATGTGCACTGACCGGTTGCTCTTCGAGTTTCCGGCGCGCGTATATGCACTGGCCAGCTGGTCTTCATGCGTGCATGTGTGCCAGGAACTGGAAGACCAGGTGGCCAGCGTGCATGCACACTCCTATTTCAGCACTCAGTTAGGGAAAAGGTTCACCAACACTGACCTATGCACTATTATGGGACTATTTTACCTAGTTAATCCAATTCCTGCAAGTAATTGTGCATTATATATTTTGAAGTTTTGGAATTGCTAAATGTCTGAGGGTTGTTTTCTGATATAAATTTTGTGGAAATTAAACAATATCTCTCTTGTATTGGGTCAATCCTAGTTGTGGCACAACTGGGGGAGTCTTATGATTGCCATTTAGATTCCTGGGGTCTGTCAATCTGTGTGCCTGCCTTAGTTGTTATATGTCTGTACTTCAGCCTGGTCTATTTAATACACTCCTGTCTGACTGACATATGCCAATGAAAAATAAAATAGGCATGGCCCTTATATTTGGAGAGGCCAACAAGCAGCATGCCAAGTAATATCTTGGGAGAACGTATGCTCTTAATTGAGGCTATTTACTATACTCCCCACTTTACTGCCTCCTTGCGCAGAATGGCAGCATGAGCTTTCAAAAAGCTGTTCTCTCTTCCACCCGGCACTGTAAAATTATTGTGTATAATTACCTTCCAGCTAAAATCCAGTTCCACCTCCTGCGTTTCAGCGTCTTTTTTGCACCGTGGAGTTAACAATCACCTCTCTCACCAGGGAGCATTTCAAATGACAGCAGGTCTGTTTAAAAATAAAATGAAAAATTTATGACTACAAAACACTTCTCTATTCATCAAATAGAATGTACAGTGATAAAGGGAAGGATAAAGAGGCCTGGGGGAATATCTGATACCCAGCAAACCGATTGGTGCATTTTAATTCAGCAAACAGAATTTGAACAACTGTTTGACTTCCTTTTGTTAAGTCTTGGACTGTGCACATTCAGCCATAATCTTGTAACGTCCGAACAAGCATAACTATGTTTTGCATTAACCAATTTCATTGTAATTTTAGTACAATGATAATAAAGATTATTATTATTGTTATATTCTTCTTGTATTCAGTAATAGGAATTAAAATCCAGAATTTAAGATTCAGTAATCATTATTTTTGTATCCATTACTTGGGTGGACCATTCAGGTCTGTATTTTCTTAGGTTGTTTTTCCTTCAAAGCATTTCGCTTCTCACCCAAGAAGCTTCTTCAGTTTGAACTGAACTTGAATTTGAAATATTTTCCAACTTGAACAGCATGTTCAACTTCCAGTTCCAACAGGACTTGAAACATTATCCAAGAAAAAAATGTCCATTCACCTTTTGTGTAAAGCACCTTGAGAAAAAGTGTCCAAATATTTATGATTTATATATAATATAAATATACATTATATTGCCAAAAGTATTTGCTCACCCATCCAAATAATCAGGTGTTCCAATCACTTCCATGGCCACAGGTGTATAAAATCAAGTACCTAGGCATGCAGACTATTGTTACAAACATTTGTGAAAGAATTGGTTACTCTCAGGAGCTCAGCTTGGAACTGTGATAGGATGCTACCTGTGCAACAAATCCAGTCATGAAATTTCCTCACTCCTAAATACTGTCAGCTGTATTATAAGAATGTGGAAGTGTTTGGGAACGGCAGCAACTCAGCCACGAAATGGTAGGCCACGTAAACTGACGGAGTGGGGTCAGCAGATGCTGAGGCACATAGTGCGAAGAGGTCACCAACGTTCTGCAGAGTCAATTGCTACAGAGCTCCAAACTTCATGTGGCCTTCAGATTAGCTCAAGAACAGTGCGCAGTGGACTGACATCATATTGAACCCTATGAATTAGGAATGGGATGTCACTTACTGTAAGTTCATATGCAAGTAAAGGCATTATCTTAAGACAAAAATAATATATTTACCTAAATGTTTTTAGCATCCTGAAGGTCAGCTTTCATAGATGTTTTCTATGATATATTTTCAAATACTTTTTTAAAAGCAGTTAAGTTAACAATGATTTTCATCCTCATGAAGGTGAATCTCAAATAGTGAATAGAATATTCCACTGAAAAAGAATTAAAACTGTATCTCTACCAACTGTATGTTTTATGTGGCTTCTGACATATATATATCTGATATATTTGAATATATGTAGAAAGCTATCTATGCATGATAAACCAGGATGGCAGGACAACATTTAATTAAAATATAATAATCACATGCACTATAAAGTGCTGAAGACTAGAGTCATTTTTTTTTCTAATTTCATGACTTCAAGATCTGTTGGGCATCCTATCCCAAACTCCTATGTAATATGAACATTGATTGTAAATTTGTACAGTAATCCAAATATACCTGGAGAGCATGTTGAAAAGGGCTCTCTTAAAGAGTAGAATGATCTGAAGTAAGAGAATTGTTTTGATTGCATTTTGGTCAGTAGGAAAACAAACAGCTGGAATATTTCTGGAAATCTAATTTAGAAATATGAATAGCAAGGAGTTGTAGCATACATTTATTTTGATAAATGAGATTTCCTGTCTCAATTAATCTTCCTTTTATGGGTCCAAAGTAAATCGTTCTTCAAAGCCATCATGATTTCATATGAACAAATTGCAATTCTTTATTGAATCATTTATATTGGTCATTTGTTTGAGTTTGCAATAAACCTCATCGTGTACCGAATGTCAAATAACTGTTTTATGTTATGAAACCTAAGGCCAGTAACAGCCATTTTCTTTGGTTTCATAACACTTCTGAAAGGGTGGTAACTCTTTTAGGACATAACAAATTGAAAATGCCATATACGCAAGTTTTTTTACCCAGTTCCAATTGCTCAATACATAGTATTCAGCTATTAAAATTGGATTAAATAATGCATTTCATTTATCTAGTGTGGAATGTATTAATATTATCCCTATATTTGAAAGTGATAGGTAAAAAAGAGAGGAGATTTCTAATGATATGCAATCAGATTATTTTGCTTAAGACTTTTATTTATTATCTTTTCCTTCTAATGTACTAGTAATTAAGATTTCTGATTGCGGCAACTTAAATGTTTGCCAGAAAATTCAGGTTCAAACTCTGCTAAAAAAAATGAAGCTCTTTTTGGGGATTGGGGGAATACTAGATTCCCCCTCCCCCCCTAAAAAGGACTGTCTGGTCTGGTCTCTTGGACAGATCTCATAGCTGTTTGAAAAAACAAAATTCTGAGCATCCCAGCATAAGACAATGTTTGTCTTGCAACTGGCTGTTCATTTGCCTTGCTAAAGAGAATGAGATGTAGATATGAACTGGGGATGGCAGTCTGGGATTTTTTTCATTGGTTCTTTTTTGCCGTGGTCCTTTTTTCGCGTTAATAAATAGTTAAAAGGCAATTAGAATGTTAATTTCTGGGGCTAATGTGCTACAGTGGAAGCCACATGGACTAATGTGGTGAGCCCATCAGTTTGAATTAACAGTGTAGGGTATCCAGGGAGTTCTCAGAGTGACTGAAAAAAGACAATATAAAAAAAACCCTCAATCAGTTTGTTATCAAGGTTGACACTGAAAATGATGCAATCATGGTGAAGTGTCCCTTAAGGACCATGGTGCTGAATAAAGATAAAGACTGTACTCAACCTTTTCTTTGATTCCATGAGAAGAAAAGTATATTAATAGCTAAAGAATACATTTCATTCCAGGATCTTCTATTTTTAGTTTTTAAAAGCTACTTTGTTTGTCTATATTACCTTTCAAGTTATATAAGCAAGTTTAGTAAACATTGACGACTCGGATGCCATTTTGTGATACAACTTTTGAGATGTAATTTTGGTTTCACTCTTCTACTGCATACAAATTTGCTTAAAGTACATAAAATGCTCCTTCCTATTCAGCATCCCATACAGTCAACCATGCCATCCTCCTCAATATGCTGTTTCATCCTCCGATCCATCAGTCAGTCAGTATTCCATGGCTATTAAGCATGCTTGGTTCTCACTAACCTCATGACAACCCCAGCTTTTCAATTTGGGGCTAGAGAATCTATAGGAATGAAAGGATATGCCCTAGATATATCAAAAGTAATTCATCTGTATCACAATAATGATTTAGCTCTATGTGACACTGATATGTGCAGAAATCACTTGAGGGGAACATTTACTTACCCATCTGGCACTACCCAACCCAGCTAATGACAATCAAACCAATACAGAGTAGCACTATAGTAAAAACTAAAAAGTATAGTATCTTTATGGGATTATATCCTGCTTAGCCTTCTAAAGTGGAAATTATAATTCTCCAGGGGCTTCTTAACAGGTGGAGAAGAAAGATTGCTGGCACCTTGTTGTTAAGCCATGTAGGGTTTAAAGGTAAAAAAACAACAGAAAGAGAATGCATGCTTAACTGCCTCAGACAGTCTAATCTCTAGAATTCATGTTACTAAATATTGGATAATTATATTCTTTCAACAAAATTCTACTTCAATTTGATATATTCTTTACAGGCATTGTGGTTAGCTCTGCAATTATTCTTCTAACATGTAACAGAATGCTTAAGAAATATTGATAGGAGTGGGCTATATGATTGCTTGATAGAAATAGACACAACTAGCCAACTAAATACATACACCTGCTACTTATTGTATTTTCCAGTTTCTTTAAAACAATATTCAGTAATTTGCATTGGATGATTATTTGAAAGGACTCTAATATCTAACACGTTTTCATGTAAATACTGAATGAAAAGTTATTTCAGTATTAGCAACCTTTCTGCAATTATGTATGTATCAGTGGTGGGTTTCTGCAGGCTCGCACCTACTCGCGAGAGCCGGTTGGTGAAATTTAGAGAACCGGTGAGAGGGGGTTCCACCAGCATACCTGGAAGTAAATCTGGCCCGCTGCTACCAGGGACCCAACAGGAAGGAAAGGAAAGGAGGGAAGGAAGGAAGGAAGGAAGGAAGGAAGGAAGGAAGGAAGGAAAGAAAGAAAGAAAGAAAGAAAGAAAGAAAGAAAGAAAGAAAGAAAGAAAGAAAGAATTTATCATCACAATTGAGTCCAAAATTTTGGTTGCTAAGCAAGAGCGTTGTTAAATGAGTTTCACATGACTGCCAAGCCACGCCCACAAAATAGGCCACACCTACAGAGTAGGTTCTAAAAATTTTGAAACCCACCACTGGTATGTATGTATATATGAATGATGCAAGATGGCAATATGTATATTGTTCTATGTATATTGTCTTACGTTCATTTAATAGATGAAACAAGCTTTTGAATAAGACTGTCTCTCACACACACACATTGTATATATCAGGCATTATAGAGAATTATCTCTTAAAAGCTTGTTTGGATGCAAGAAACTGGAAGTTGTACCAAATAAATACACGCATTTAAAAATGTTTAAAAAGAGGAAGGAGAAATATGCAAGGCTAAAGGAGTCCCGAGGCAACTGAAATAACTTTTTTTTTCAAAAGAAATATAAGTTTTTTAGTGATTTTTCATTTTCATTAATATTATTGAAACAGAGAATTTCAATGATGCAATGTTGGATCATTTCCCCCCAGATTCTATGTAGCTACAAGACTGAGTTATACTAATCTGATCACATCAGTATCAATATTCCATCTATAGGAGCTCTGACAGTTCCCTTTTTACTATTTTTTCCTGCTCATCATAAAATCTTTCATTTCTCTTATCTTGAAGCTTCTGTTGGCATTGTCAGTGAAGGAAGCAATAGATTAGAGGGAACTTTCAATGTGATAGATCTGTATGTAATATGACTAGGATTCATACTGGCCCCTTTGCAGCAACAGTAGTACTCTCTAGCAATTTGTATATCCAAACTATTAGTATTGGGCACACAAAAAATAATGTTATCATGATATTGTTATTTTCACTCTATCACTATAAGTTTCACTAAAGAACACAATATGCAAAATATTTGTTCTGTATCTTTACATATCAGAGCTGACAGTAATGACAGCAACTTTTAAAGGAATGTATCTTTAAAACATATAAAGATACACAGTAGCCTTCTTCTCTCAATCTTCTTAACTAGGTGTATGTGTGAGAGCATGTTGTTGAACATCACAACCAGTCATCACTGATGTTAGAGTCACTGATTGATTATGTTTCCTCAAGTCATTTTGAACTTCTTGTGGCTATATTGCTAGATTTTCTCCATGATGATCTATCCCTAACTAATCAAGGAGAGAAGCAACTTAGAATTAAGGAGAAATTTACTGATAGTTAGAACAATTAATCAATGGAACAACTTGCCTCCAGAAGTTGTGATTGCTCCAACATTGAAAGTTTTTAAGAAGATGTTGGATAACCATTTGTCTGAAGTGCTGTAGGGTTTCCTGCCTAGGCAGGGAGTTGGACTAGAAGACCTCCAAGGTTATTCTATTCTATACATTGTCTTTCTGGGCATTGTAACTGGTGATAAGTAAATAGTGTAATGCAGTGGTGGGATATGACCGGTACGCCCTGGTACGGGTGTACTGATACCTTCTGGGAGCACCAGGTACCATTCTGCTACGGTGCTCTGGGGGGCCCACTAACCCACCCGCCCTCCTTACTTGTATTTGAGCTGATTGGGGCTTCCGCGCAGGTGCAAGGAGTGTACAGTGCCTGCATGATGCTCCGCCAAGCAGCTGGAGCATTGCAGGTGGTAAATACGCATGCACATGCTGTGCATGTGAAATGAAATGAAATGAAAATGAAATGAAATGAAATGAAATTTATTATTTCTAGACCGCCCCCTCTCCCCATGGGGACTCGGGGCGGTGCACAGGTAGCATAAAAGCAATAAATAACAAACAACAATAAATATACCAACAAAATTTAAGAACCAATTAAATAAACCCTGTGCTAAAATCCCAATTAAACTAAAACCTATTCTATAAAATCCCAAGGCAAGGAGGCTATCCCAGGCCGGCCAGACGGAAAAAGTAAGTTTTTAATTTAAGACGGAAGGAGCGGAGGTCCGTAGTTGTCCTGATGTCGGGGGGAAGGTCGTTCCAGAGGGCCGGGCCCGCCACAGAGAGCGCCCTTCCCCTGGGTGTCGCCCGCTGACACAGTCTAGTGGACGGCACCCGGAGAAGCCCCTCTCTGTGGGAGCGAATCGGCCGTGAGGATGTATGAGGCAGGATCCGATCCTGCAGATAGCTAGGTCCCGAGCCATGGAGCGCTTTAAAGATGATGATTAGCACCTTGAAGCGCACCCGGAAGACGACAGGCAGCCAGTGCAGCTCGCGCAAGAGCGGTGTTACATGGGTAGACCTTGCGGTCCCCATAATTGCTCGCGCGGCTGCATTCTGGACTAGCTGAAGCCTCCGGGTGCACCTCAAGGGGAGCCCCATGTAGAGAGAGTTACAATAGTCCAGTCGGGATGTCACGAGAGCATGAGTGACTGTGCGAAGGGCGTCCCGATCCAATAGGGGGCGCAATTGGCGAACCAGGCGAACCTGGTAAAACGCCCTCCTGGCCACGGCTGTCACTTGATCTTCCATGGACAGCCGGGCATCCAGGAGGACACCCAAATTGCGCGCCCCATCCACAGGGGCAAGATGTTTGCCCCCTATGGCCAGCGATGGAGTAAGCTGGTTGAATCGGGCAGCCGGAAACCACAGCCACTCGGTCTTGGTCGGGTTGAGCCTGAGTCCGTTACTTCCCATCCAGATCCGTACAGCTTCCAGGCACTGGCACATCACCGCTACGGCATCGTTGGGGTGGTTTGGGGTAGAAATGTACAGCTGGATGTCGTCAGCGTACAGATGGTATTCTACCCCAAAACCACGGATGATCTCACCCAGCGGCTTCATGTATGTGTTGAACAGGAGGGGCGAGAGGACCGACCCCTGAGGCACCCAACATGTGAGGGGTCTCGCGGTCGACCTCTGCCCCCCTGTCAACACAAATTGCGATCGGCCAGAGAGGTAGGAGGAGAACCACCGTAAAACGGTGCCTCCCACCCCCAACCCCCCCAGCCGATGCAATAGGATACCATGCATGTGGTGGATGCCCAAACCCGTTGCACTGTACTGGTTCTACCGGGATAGGAACCCACCACTGGTGTAATGCAAAAATTGAAAGATGTGAGAGATAAAATAAAATGTGTTCGGATATTTATTTATTTTATTTATTTATTTTATTACATTTATATCCCGCCCTTCTCCACAGAGGACCCAGGGCGGCGCACAGGAGATTTAAAAAACATACAAAAATAGAACATAGATAAATAATTTAAAATATATATTAGATCCCAAACCTATGCTAAAACCAATTATTAATTAAAAAACCCAATTTAAAACTTTTCTAAAAGTCCCCATGGGAGGTTAGGCTAGGGTTGAGCTTGAGTTTGTTACCACCCATACAGATATGCCTTTTAAATTAAGCATTGTATTTTTCATTTATTTGATGAAATGAAGAAGAAAGGAAAAAAAGATTTAGAGGGTGTTCCTCAGGCTATCAACATAAAGGTAAAGGTTTCCCTGTCAGTTGAGTCTGGCTCTAGGGTGTGTGTGCTCATATTAGCTGAGAGAACCAGTCTTGTCCAAAGATATGACTATACACTAAGACACACAGAATGCTGTTACCTTCCCACTGAAGGGGTACCTATTTATCTACTTGCATTTGCATGCTTTTGAACTGCTAGGTGAGCAAGAATGGGAGTTCACTTCGTTACAAAGTGCTAGGGTCTTGAACTCAAATCATCTGTTGTCCAGATGATAAGCTCAGCAACTTCTAACCCATTGAACCATTGTGTCCTCTTCCTCAGGGTCTCGAAGGCCATTAAATTCGTAAACTTTCTAAGTATGATAACTGAATTAAGTAAAAACTATATTGTATTACTATCAAAACATTTGTATATTGTTCATTTCGGCATATGAAAGCAGTTTCTTTCATTCTTGCTTTATTTGTCACTAAGCAAATGAACAATGAATCTGGAAGCCCTTAATTTAAATCTCACCTTTGCCATGAATTGGCACAGAGTCAAATAGATGTTTGAATTCAGTTTGCTGTGAATTATTTCATATAATCCAGTGATGGATCTTGAAGACAGTAGAACAAATTTACTATCAGACTCTGTAAATGTCATTGTGCTACAAGTTTTTTTTAATTTTTAGACTGCACATTGAGAAGTTATTTACAGTTGGGAGGGTGGGAGGAATAGGGGGAAAAGTGGTATTTCATCAATAAGTGACATTTCTTTCATAGGTGATAACATTTTTCTCCCTTAGTTCAGCAGCAATGCAGAACTAAGTCACCATTCTAAATGTACTTTTAGGAAACAACTTAAAAATGAAAAAAAAAGTCTTACTAAGTGTAAAAAGACTTGAGACATACTGTAAAGTGAGTTCCCATTGTTTGATTACCATGCTAACATAAGGGTATATTATAATAGGTAGAGGCAGATGTAGGGTCTCCTGCTTGGGCTGGGGGTTGGACTAGATGACCTGCAAGGTCCCTCCCAACTCTCCTAATTGTTAAATATCTATCTATCAATGTTTCTGAAGATAAAGAAGACAATATTGTTCCTTCCTTTTTATTATGTGTTAGATGAGGTTATAGTAGACTGAGTGAAGGATATCTGGACTATACTAATATCAGACTCCTGATTTTGTGTGTGTGTGTGTTTCCAAGGATATTCCACTGTAAAAATGATAATCTATATTAAGCTAACTCATGAAATTGGTAATATGGAGTTAAATGTTTCCATTTTATGAGCTAGTTCATTAGCCTGGAGGGAAGTTTTTTTATGGCGGGAGAAACATTCAAATTGTGATTTCCCCAGATACAGAATGAATAAGTCAGATATTCACACAGCCTTGGTGTTTTGCATAACCCTGCCTTAACCAAACTGGCTCTCAAAGTATCCATAGCTGCACAATATATATATATATATTTGATGTACAGTACCAATAAACAGGAGTAATCATCATCTTGAAAAGTATTAAAATCTCTTATGTAACATTATATTAAGTGCCAAAATAATTGTACCGTAATGTAATCATTCAAATATGTTCTGCACTCTTTAAATGGCTTTGGAAAGAGGTTCCCCCGGACATCTGCCACCCTGTTCCCACTCTGATGGCATGAGAGATCACCTTAAAGACCTGCTCTTTAGGGTGTAGGGAGACCTTGGTGTAGAAGGATGGAACCCCTTGCTAGATAAGTTTGATATAATGTCTATGTGTTGATGTTAGTTCTCTGGATTTCCCACCTTGTTTATTATCTTCATTGTATTTTTTTCAAACTATTGTGAGCCCACCCAAGTCATATTGAACTTGGGAGGCACAGAAATAGAATTAAATAAATAATTGCTTCTAAATGTCACTTTTTAATGCAGTTTTTTTTTAAAAAACCTATACTAATTTAGGCCTAAAATTATATGATCTTAGGTACAGTTTACTTTTTTTAACAACCTTTTTAAAAATGTGATTGCATTTAATTAAATTGCTTTTGTAGTTGCATCCTATAATCTCCACTTCTGAATAAATATAAAAATCCCATGAGCAACCACGTCACACTGGAAAAGGCTAATTATTCAGATTCTGTTGTGACCTAATGTGTTTTTCAAACCCTGCCCCTAAATTTGTTGTATAATAGTCATTTTCTGCTTCACTAGCTAGTCAGATAGGCAGGAAATGGTGTTGGCTGAAGGTCAAAGAACATCAAAAGCTGCCTCTTGCTGTCCCCTAGTGAGGGAGGTTTATTGCCTTCATCTTAATGTAATGGCTGAATTTGTAAGACAGAAAATAATCCAGAAGGATTGGCTGAAGAATCAACACATCAAGAGATTTGGGCATTTAAATTATACTGACAGAAAATGTTAGAAAAGGATGAGAAAAAATACAATGATAAATATAACTGAAATATATAAGTAGGACTAATGTGCTTTGAAAAGATTTAGTGAAGATCACAATAAATCTTATAATAATGTCCAATATAATTTTTTGAGATATTATAAAGCTGAAAGTGATTGACCAAATAGGACCTAAAATGAGACTTAATTAATTCCCATTAAAGATTTTTCTACAGAGAATAATGCTGACTTGGGTGTTTAGCTTTAACACCATTGTTCCTGCTTGACTTTTCTAGGATTTAACCATGCCAATCCCTGAGATAAGTGTTTATTGATCAGAAATAATAAAACCTCAGAGAAAAATCTCCTTCCAGAACATTCAAGCCTATCAATGGTAATTATGCATATGAGTTGTACAGTATATTCATTGTCAGAATCTACTTGACTCCCATTTCAGATTCCTAGGGAATGGAAGATGTCTTGCTTTTCTGTGAGTTACTCCAGGATCTAGTTGACCACTTCAGAAATATAGAATTGGAACATTGGCCTGTTCCTACCAAGCCCTTATATTTTTTTTAACAAATTCACAGCAATGTTTAATTAATACTTAGTTAAATAAACTTTGAAGCAATTTGACTTTGGAATCAATTACCAGAAAACTCATGGACTACCTACGTACTGTATTTCTCCCTCTCTTTATCCACCTACCTACCTACCTACCTACCTACCTACCTACCTACCTACCTACCTACCGTATTTCTCCCTCTCTCTCTCTACCTACCTACCTACCTACCGTATTTCTCCCTCTCTCTCTCTACCTACCTACCTACCTGCCTACCGTATTTCTCCCTCAGAGTATTTTATGTCATAAAGGATGACATAATACGTGGCCCACTGCTCTCTCTGTATCCATCTACCTACCTTTTTTACAATTTTTTACATTTCCATTGCGTGTACCTGGCAAAGGTGTGACATCTACACAATCTATATATATCATTGGTGCCGTACTTCAAAGGAACGTTGTGTGAAAATTTGGAAGCGATCAGTGCAGTACTTTCGGAGATTAGCGGTTTTGAACAAACTCTTGTTACATTTTTATTTATATAGATTATATATATGTGTGGTGTCAATATTAACAATTAATTGTATTGTGCATACAAAGGAATAAATCTTCAGTTTGCAGTTGCATTTACCACATGGGCCCTCTTCATTTCCTCCCCACCCCCACTCCCCATCTCTTTCCATAGACAGCTGCTTTGCTAAACAGCCATCTGTCTGGGTGCTTTAATTTGGATTCCTGCACTGAGCAGGAGGTGTTGACCTAAACAGTCCCTGGAAACCCTATAATTCTATGACTTCTGAGTTCCGAACCTTGATTTGCACTGTCATATTTATTTTCCAATCTTGTACTTGTAAGATACAGCACTATTGCTGTGCAGCTGAAGGGAAAAGGAACCACACAAAAGGACTCGTTTGATGGTGTCTCTTATCTCAGAAATGAGGCTGACAGTACTGGCTCCTTCGGGGAGTTTCCAAAACAGGATAAACAGAAATTATGGCCTGAGTTGTGTGAACCAAAGAGATACGGTGAAGAAATAATTCCCCGTTGCTTTCATTCCCCCATGACTCGCAATCTACATTATCACAGTCCTTTTGCTTGTGTATATTTGGCAGTTAGTTACAATGAAAAGCATATATAATATCAGCATAAAATGTGTCATTGAGATCTAGAGGGAATATCACATGTCAATCATTTCTGGACAGAGAAGTTAGAGGGCAATAGCTGATGCTGTAAAGCTTTCTTCCTTAAAATATCATTTATATATTACTCCAAACAAGTAAAGCAAGAAAAAGGCAATGTAGCTTCAAGGTACACAAATATTTTGCAGGATACTTCAAGAATCGAGAGAATCCAAACATATGAATAAAATGTAATAAAAATATAGGTTTTGGTTAATTATTTGGAAAAAAATGATTATCTAAATCTTTTGTTAACAGTTGAGAAATGGTGCAAAAGAAAATAATAATAATCATTTGTTTGTGATATCAAGGAACATTTGAAACTGCCACATAAATGTACAATGGAAGAAACAATAAAGATTGCCTTTCTGACAGTGAATGATAGCTTTTGTTTATTAAAGGGTGTGTTGTAGCGTTCATCCTCTAATATCTCAAAATGTCACTTAGCGGAACTCTGATAATAGGGAGACATTTATTAACATTTATGAATCAATTATATTAAAGTGTTATTTTTCATTAATAAATCAGCCAAAATATGAAATTAGTTGTCTGGAAAACTAACAGTGAACATGAAATTGCCAACCTGCCATTGATGAAATAAAATGCAATCGCAGATATATATATTTTGATTTGGAAAATAATTTGCTTTTCAATTTTAGAAGGCAAAAATGGTGCTGGTTGAGATGAAATCCAAGACAGCTGGGAAAGACTTGGTTGCATTTACAGATTTACTGATTATCCCTCTTTCATTTTAAACAGAAATAATTATGTACATGATTAAATTTTTAGCAAGACTTTTTAAAAAAACTATACATTGATTCCATACCATACAGGAGCACGGAAACACTCAGGGACATTAATCAATGATGAACTTTGGAAAGTACCTCTGGATACCACTTCAAGCAAGTTATCACATTTATAAGCATATCCCTGTATAAATAGCAATGTTTCAACAGCATCGTGCAATTAGACAAAGAAGGAAATTGTCCAAAAATAACACGATTATCCTCTTCTTCTCTCCCCCTTGTGAGGTTATAGATTCAGATTTAAAAAAAGAAAGAAAATGTTGATCCTTGTTGAAATTTTGAAACAGACACAGGAGGAGCAAATATTTATTCTGCTATTGACCTTCTCTAGCAAACAGTGCTATTAGGTGGTTTGCAGCTTCGCACTTTAGGGAGGTGAGAAATCATTTAAAAAAAAGAAGGTGAGAAAGGGTTGAAGAGAGACAACAGATCGTGTTGAGAGACTATAATGAATTATGTGAATAGCTGCATTCCAAGAAGGCATTGCCACAATGAACATGACTAAATAACATCCATGAATTTTTAGAGTGACATCTGTCCAAACAAAAGCAACCTTTCCCCTTACTGGGATGCCAACATTTTTGTCGAGTCTGTTGAGCCAATGAAATAATCAGCACCTGTTTTGGGATATACAATATGGTAGGGTGGCTGCATGTATACTCAGCATCTAGGTTTGCACTTTTCAATCTTGTCACTAGGTCAAGGCTCTGCCATTAAATGGATTGGGAGGTCATCTCCCAAATGGGTTACTGTAATGTGCTGTATATGGTGGTGCCCTTGAAGAGCATCCAGGAACTACTGCAGGTGCAAAGTGCACTGGCATATGTGTTCTTCAATTGGCATACATTTATCTCTGCCCTGTAAGCTGCAGTGGTTGCCATTTTGCTTTAAGGTTCAATTCAAGGTGCTGATAATGACCTATGAAACCCTATATAGTATGGGACCAGGTTATTTGAGGGACTGCCTCTCCCTGGTTACATCTATCCATCCCATCAAGATTGGCAAGAGAGGCATGTTACATATCTTGTCTATCAAGGTATGTCATCTGATGACATCCAAGAGAAGAGCCTTTTCTGCCCTGGCACCTGTCTATAGGAACTTCAGTCTAATTCTAAGGTTTGACTGGCCCCAACCTTGTTGGCTATTCAGAAGACTCACAATACATGGTTTTGTCATTGTGCTTGGTGATCCAGTGATGGCATGGAACCTGGCTGTATTGTTAGTTATTATATTGACTGTATTTTCCTGAAGATCAAGTTTTAACTGTTTTAATTTGGTTTTTAATTATTTTCATTTTGGTTGCTTGTTTGTACCTATTATTGCTTGTTGTTTAGTGTGTGAGCTACCCACAGTCACATATGTGAGATGGACAGCTTAAATAAATAAATAAGTTAGTAAGTAAATTAGTAAAACACCAGATTTCTGATCAGTATATACCATAATAATCAATGTATGTGGTCCAAAGGGAATCCATCTCTCTCCAAGTTGATAACTGTTGTCATAGGCAACCATGTTTGTATAGGGACATGATAAAGAGCTGGGTTGGACAATCCAAACTGATGGATGGAGATGCAAAAATAGAGATCTCTGTTACATCCAGCCTGTCTGTATCCCTTCTGTGTTTACAGTCTGCTGGAGGGCATGTCTTCAAATGAGAAGTGGAGCCATAAAGCATCAAACAGTAGTAGTCCAAGTTCCCAGGACCCCTCATCCTCACCTACTGATATGTTTCTCAGAATTCAGTCTCTTTGTCCTAGGTCAAAGAGCTTAATGAACATTCTAAAGCAAAGGGCTGAAGTTGTTGATCTGAGTAGCTATGGAAATGCTCATCATAAAGTGGATTCTGCAGCTCCAGTGTAATGTGTTTCAACTATGCCCTGCGTGGAATTCAGTGTAGCTTATTTATTGCCGTCCCTTTCAGAATGATGAGAACAATTCTTCAAAACCCAGTTCTGATCTGCATGTACACTACTTTGTTGTTTCTTGGGACCTTGGTATTGCCTCGTCTTTTCTCTTGCTTCTCATCTGGATTTGTAACCATATTTGTTTGTTGACAAGGTTTCAAATAAAACATTTCCCTGTTTTACCACTCTAGCCTCTAGCCTCTAAAGAAATTTTTTTCCAAAGGCTGCTTATTTTCTATGCACCATACAACAATCTAAGCTTGCTTATATCTAACTGTGACAGATTTATAGCTGTCTGATTTAATATTGTAGTGAGCAGCTGAGCTGGCACAGAAAACTGTGGCCCTTAAATTTCAGTAAAGAGAGAGGAAAAGAGGGCCTTTTGAATTTGAGGATATTTGTGGGACTAACAAAGATGGGGCCTTCAATCTTTCAAATGCTCAAGACCCCAATTTAACCCCTGGAATGTTTTTTAAATGGGCATATTCTTTCTCACTTTCTACATGTGCCCTTCAATGTGTGCAAAGCCTAATCTGTCCCCCACACTCTCAAAAGCTGCACACCCTAAAATACATCAATTCCTTCAATGGAACAATGCAGGCCTAGTTTAGGGGCGTTCTGAGGTCAGAATCAAATATCATAAACAATATAATACTTTCCACATATAAATGCAATACCCTTGAAAGCTTAGGAAAAAATAGAAAATGCAAGTGTAACATCATTTTGCCCATTTTGCATTAATGTCATTATCATTGTAGTTCTCTTGCCAATGTTAAATGTGTGGTCAAGTGACTAAAAATTTCCCTACATAGCTTTGATAAAGATGCTTATATTCAGTAGTGGGGTGTATTTTAATTAATTCATATTGTAACCTTGGACATTCCTTCTCACTCTCAGCTTCAGGAAAACGGCAATGACAAACCACTTTCAAAAACTTTGTAGATATTTTTGTAGGGGCCAATTGCGCCCCTTACTGGACCGGGCTGCCCTTCGCACAGTCACTCAAGCTCTCGTGACGTCCCGACTCGACTACTGTAATGCTCTCTACATGGGGCTTCCCTTGAGGTGCACTCGAAAGCTACAGCTAGTCCAAAACGCAGCCGCGCGGGTGATTATGGGAGCCACTAGATGCTCCCACATAACACCGATCCTGCGCGAGCTGCATTGGCTTCCTGTGGTTTTTCGAGTGCGCTTCAAGGTTCTGACAACTATCTTTAAAGCGCTCCATGGCTCGGGGCCTAGTTATATGCGAGACCGCCTCCTGCCCCATACATCCCTTAGACCGATACGCTCCCACAGAGAGGGCCTTCTCAGGGTGCCGTCGGCCGGACAATGCCGACTGGCGACACCCAGGGGAAGAGCCTTCTCTGTGGCGGGCCCAGCCCTTTGGAATGACCTACCCCCTGAATTACGTACCATCACCGACCTCCGCCTCTTCCGCCAATGTCTTAAGACATATTTGTTTCAACAAGCCGGCCTAGCCTAACCTCCCATGGGGACTTTTAGGTAGTTTTAAATTGGGTTTTTAAATTTTGGTTTTAGCGCAGGATAGGTTATTTAATAGTTTTTTAAATTATATTTATTGTATTTTGTATGTTTTTAAATTTTCCTGTGCGCCGCCCTGGGTCCTTCGTGGAGAAGGGCGGGATATAAATTTGAATAAATAAAATAAAAAAATAAAAATAAATCTGCCGGGACTTGTTTAGCTAATTGCTAGGAGTAAAAACTGACTTGAAGGGAACAAACAAACAAACAACTGGGATGACTACAGTGAAGGCTCAACTTTGAATTTCCATGAAACAAATTTGTATAGACAAACCTTCTCACTTAAACATGATATGATTGGCATGCAAAAAACCTAGCCTCAATCCATAGTATCTCCTACTAAAGGAACAATTTTCCATTTTAAGATCTTGGGAAACTGCTAAAGGACAGACAAAAGTGAAGGGAATAGGTATCAGTTATCTTAGTTTTATCATCTGGGGAAATGGCCAGAAAAGTGAATGTTAAGACTAATTATGAATTTGAACATGGATTTCCAGTTCTATATTATAATTTTATTTGATTGCTACTCTGCCATAGGTAAATCAGGTCAGAAAATAGATAGTAAAGTTTTACAGGAACTCTATTGTTGTAGGGTATAAATAATATAATTTGGGAGCCTAAGAAGGCTTCTACTGCACAAGAACCCATATTTACAGGGCTACGTCGTCTTAGTTGTTTGCTAAGGCATTCATTTGGTCTGGGTCAAGGTTATCCTTATTCTACAAAGATGAATTGCCTGAGAAGATCATAACAATTATTGGCTCCAGAGGCTCAGGTTTAGGACCAGATTATTCACAAATTTCAGAGTTTTATCAGTGTCCTGACCCATTGCTTTTCTCATTCTATTCTTGTGTGGTCGAGCCTTGGACATCTTTGCAAGACAAGATTACAATAGTTATCTATTTCAACTTGTACAAATCAAGCTTAAATATGCATAGACCTGGTATCTGTTTGACAATTTGGGGATATCCATATGTGAAGTTTACAATATCTTTTTCATGGCTTTTCCAAGATCGTGAAATGCCAACATCACCGGGCAAATGATCATCTAGACATCCATCCAGCAGATGATCGTCTTCATAATGATGCCATTCATGGCTAATTTTCCAGAACTGAAAATGAATTGTAGCTGCTGCAGCTTCCACCTCTGCCGCATAGCAACGAGAACAGAAAGTCAATTAATTACCATCTTGGTGGAATTCAGAGGCCTTTTCATCTTCAGCTCAGTCGAGTGTGTAATGGAAAAGGGAGAGAAACAGACAGCATTGGGCCAATAGGGAATTGAATGACAAAGTGAAAGATGAGCACTGGGGGGAAAAACACAAGAGGGTGAACAATAGAAGGTGGGTGGACAGAAAATCTGATTGCATGAGTTCATTTTGTGCACTAGCTTAGCGGGAAGAAAGAGCTGCTGATCACAAAATTACATTACTATAGAATTATATCACAATAAACTTTGTTCTTTTTCAGTCTTACTATGGAATTTCAGGACATTCACTCTATGAGTTCTTTATAATGTGGCTCCAATGCAGACACAACTCCTCATCCTGTTCCTAAACATCTCAAACGTTTGCCTACTTGGTTTGAAGGAACTTCTTCCAAATCCAGCCCTTTGAAGACCTACTTTCACCTATGATCCCATATTGTATTTTTATATTAACATTCTTTTTCTTTTCTTTCTCTACCATTCTGTTACTCATTAAGTCCTGCCTCATACATCCTCACGGCCGATTCGCTCCCACAGAGAGGGGCTTCTCCGGGTGCCGTCCACTAGACTTTGTCAGCGGGCGACGCCCAGGGGAAGGGCTCTCTCTGTGGCGGGCCCAGCCCTCTGGAACGACCTTCCCCCCGACATTAGAACAACCACGGACCTCCGCTCCTTCCGTCTTAAACTAAAAACACATCTGTTCTGCTTGGCCGGCCTAGGGTAGTCTCCCGTCTATAGGACTGTTAATTTTAGTTAGAAATTTTAGTAGTTTTAACTGGGATTTTAGCGCAGGGATGTATTTAATTCGTTTTTATTGTATGTATGTTGTTTTTTATGTTTTTATTTGCCCTGTGCACCGCTCCGAGTCCCCCCAGGGAGATGGAGCGGTCAATAAATTCAAGATTTATTATTATATTATTATTATAAGTCCTACCATGAATTACTTTTTCAGTGTGCATTTATTTTTGTCTTAGTAAAAATTCAAACAAATCAATATATTAGTTTGGGATATAGGTCTGAATACTTTAGTTACATTAGCATAGTAAAGAACATTTATTTTTAAATATAAGCTAACCCTTTGTTTTATGTCAAATTGACAGATGCTTATGAAAATATCACTTGAATTTTTTTTAAATTCAAATACCATGTCTATTGAAGTATTTTTAAAAGGAAGGGAGAAATGTCATATCATTTGCTTAAGGTCACAATAATTATATAAGATGTTGACTCTTTAGAAACTCATTGATTCTTGAATCGATAGCTGAAGCAAACAATTAGTTCATCTGTAAGTAACATTTGAATTGGACAATAGGAATTTAACCTTGAACAAATTATTTGTCCCTATTCAAAAGCAATGTTGGGTATATCTCTTATGTCTTTGCTAATAGTATGATTACATGCCTTCAATAACTGAGTTTGCTTCAATATAGGATTGGAACCGAGGTATGAAGGAAAGGATCCAAAGGGAAAAAATATTGACATGTAATTTGCAAAAGATTATAATGCAACATATGATATTTCCAAAAGTAATAAAAATATGTCTGTTGGCAATAAAGAATGTAACAGTGCAGAAGTTACATCAAACTATTGTGTATATTTGTTTTACAAAGAAGTCCATGCTAATTTTATGAATTGGATGTTCCCATCTCATCAAAAGCTTTATTTATAAAGCTGCTGGTAAATTTGATAAATTCTTTATATGTTCATTATATGTAGTGGGTCATTGTTTAACTTTGTTCCAATATTTATTCAGAATGTGCTTTGTAGAAAAACCTACGTGTATATATCTTGAATTTAAGGAAGAGTACCATTATGTGTTAACCATGGTTTTGGATAGAAATAAACCATGTGCAAAAATAAGTTTAGTGTAGGTGAGGCAAAAAAATAATCTGAACAAACATTGTCAATGTGTTAGGCTAGACAATCTAACACAAAGAGTACACCTTATTCAGTTGTGTGAAGTATGACACTCTTTTTCCAACTTCTCTAACTTCTACCTTGACATGTGAGAAAGGGTGGTATTCCCCACCCACCCTTGCATTTCTAATAACCTCTGCAAAGTGAACACCTAATCTGATGTCACCTAATCTGATGTCACAAGAACACTTTTCATTTGGCTTGGGAATCAACCTTGGTTTGCATTACTTGAAAAATTGCCAAATGGGCTGGATTTGTACATTACATTTAGTAGTAAAACAAGGTAGGGAAAGCCAAATGTGGCCTCTGAATTCTTTATCAGGCAGTCTTAGGTAGCTTCTGTATTTTCATCTGCATAATTGCGTGTGTAGGCAATGGATATGTATGTTTTTCTACTTTCTCCTTCTGTTGTACAATACAATACAATAGCAGAGTTGGAAGGGACCTTGTAGGTCTTCTAGTCCAACCCCCTGCATGGGCAGGAATCTTATACCATTTCAGACAAATGGCTGTCTAACATCTTTTTAAAGACTTCCAGGGTTGGGGCATTCACAACTGCTGGAGGCAAGCTGTTCCAGAGGTTAATTGTTCTTACTGTTAGGAAATTTCTCCTTAGTTCTAAGTTGCTTCTCTCCTTGGTTAGTTTCCACCCATTGCTCCTTGTCCTGCCCCCAGGTGTCTTGGAGAAAAGTTTGACTCCCTCTTCTTTGTGGCACCCTCTGAGATATCGGAACACTGCTATCATGTCTCCCCTGGTCCTTCTCTTCATCAAACTAGACATACCCAGTTCCTGCAGCCGTTCTTCATATGTCTTAGTCTCCAGTCCTCTAATCATCTTGGTTGTGTTTGTATATTGTTTGCAGAGGGCAGCCTACATATCTGGCCGGGAGGAGAGATGTCATGAATGTTGATATTATTCTGAACAGCTTCCCAGCTGCCTCTGCCATAGCAATACTTTGAAGGAGTTTCGCTGGAAGCTCAGCCCTTGGTCTGATTCAGCCTAGTTTTCCTTTTGCTGGCTACATAGCAAATTTGGTTCCACTTTGTTCCATTTTCAGAATTAATTCATTCATGGACAGATATGAATGGACAGATAAGAGTTTCCAGTCCCCTTATGTAATTGCTTTCCAACATTCCATTTCCAGAGCCTCATTTCTCCTTCATGTGTTTTTTGTGCTGCATAAATGATGCTTCTTTCCTTGTGAAGGGGAAGCAATTCTGTGATTTTTCTCACTGAAATGTTTCACATTGTTCTGGGGATCCATTGGCATGTTAAGCTTCTGTGCATATTACTGGATGTACAGGAGGGGGCAATCACAGCTCCCCAAAGTGGAACAGCACATTATCTTCATTTCACTTTTGAGGACGCATGTTACTTCACAAAGCTACTGAACTTGGAAGTGTTGTAAAACCTAGAAAAGGCTATTTCAGCTTAGCATGCCATGTGAATAAATCTGATGCTGGAATTCACCTGTCCAGGTTAAACAAATTATGTGAACATAGCCATGGGATATGGAGAGAAAACAAGGAAGCATCTTAATATAACTAATAGTGAGTGGAGATATGTAATGCCTGCAACTACTTAAGCCAAAAGCATTTTTTTCTGGGATTTGAACTGTTGAGCAGACAAGTGAACCAAAGTAAAACTGAGACTGTTTTAATTACTTGCAAATTTGCACATGTTTTTATCCCTTTGGCTTGACATCTGAAGTATCACATGCCCCTAATATTCAAGCTTTCAATAGTTGGTGATTTAAGAGTTAATACTCATATTTTAAGCTGATTCCAAAGAGGTTCATTACAACCTAATGGGTACATATCAGAGTTTGTCCAGGCTTTGCCATAACAGAACATGTCAAAGGATGAACTCATTCATCCTTGAATGAGTGGCAGGTCCTTGTCCTGAGATCCAGAGTATCAGGGCTTTCTGGGAAATAAGTTTAAAACAGTCTTGATTGGAGAGACTGTTCCATAAAATGAGGAAGGAACCCAATGCATGTGGAGTGGTGGTAAAATGAGGAATTGAAGTAGGTTGACTGCAGAGAAACAAAAATATTCTCAGGAATCTCAGCAACAGTCCCAGGGCAATGCAAGGAACTGCAAGCTTTTGAACAGCAGCCCAGGAAGCAATGTTTGCCGAGGAAAATCCAAAAGACAGGGAGAAAAGTCCAACTAGTACCATCTGCAAAGGAGAAGTCCAAACAAGTCCACCAATGGTGGGATTCAAATTTTTTTTACTACCGGTTCTGTGGACATGGCTTGGTGGGCGTGGCAAAGCTTGGTGGGCATGGCTTGGTGGGCGTGGCAAGGAAAGGATATTGTAAAATCTCCATTTCCTCCCCACACCAGGGCAAGGATACTGCAAAATCCCCGTTCCCTCCCGATCAGTTGGCACTTGAGAGGCAGAGAATGACTACCAGTTTTCCAGAACTGGTCAGAACCTGTTGAATACCACATCTGAAGCCCACCGCATGCAATAGTCAACCAGAGTTCCACAAACCAGGTCCAAGAAGAGAGGATTGTGAGTTTGTGAGATTGTGAGGTGGGGCAGAGAAAAATGTCCAATACTGCAATACTTTAGAGGAGAATTGAAAGGGGTTTTCAAATATAAATTGGTACAGCATTTGGCTACAAGTGTTAAAAGCCTGGGGAAACAAGAAAGACTCAAAGAGTTAGGAAATAGTTGAGAGAGGAAAACATACAACTAAGGGAACAGGGATAGGAAAATACACATAAGACATAGAGATAGACCTGTATAGATTAAATAAGGTAAAAATGGTTGTAAACCAATAGACATTTAACTTTAAATAATATATATTTAAAGTTAATACTGCATCTATTCCTACTTATTTACTTACTACACACACACACACACAAAATGTAGTAAGTAAATAAGTAGGAATAGATGCAGTATTAACTTTCAATATAAGATTGGAATAATTACAAACACTTTAATTTTGTAAAACAAGACAATCCGTGGAGAAGTAAAAATAAAGGCATCAATTGGAAATAACTCTAACAAGGTACCATTGTTTGGAGATTTAGATAAGCCAAGAGCTCAGTTGTGCCTCCATGTGGTTCATTTGCCTCTTGATTAAACATCATTGTGACATTCAGGGAAATATTTAACATTTTGTAGTGGTGGCAGTAAGGAGACGGCAAGCCTTGCCAATATTCTCTGTGTACTAAATCTCAATGTAGTGGTAGGCTACTTAGCTATTAAGTACATGGTGAATTAAAATAGCTGGTTGCAGCAATGTACATAGATCAGAGCCATCAATTAAACTTTGTAGGTGTCAGAAAGATGAAAAACACTTCCCATGAAGTGTCTATAGTAATGTTGGAAAAAAGGAATTATTTAGGGCATGACTTAGACTCAAGAAGTTGGAAGGATCTGTGATTGGTCACATCATATGACACCTAGCAGCTTAGCCAAAAAGAAGGAATGGTTGAAAATGACTCTGAACTTGGATAATACCTGAAAGAAAAAGCAAGGTGAGATTTACCCATATTTATTTACTGAATAGCGACTGCAATGTTATCCTCACTTGCAGATCTCAATTGTAATTGTAACGGAATCCTAGTGGACAACCATTTAAATATGAGCCAGCAGTGTGCAGCAGCTGCCAAAAAAGCCAACACAGTTCTAGGCTGCATCAACAGAGGGATAGAATCTAGATCGCGTGAAGTGTTAATGCCACTGTATAGTGCCTTGGTAAGGCCACACTTGGAATACTGCATACAGTTTTGGTCGCCACGATGTAGAAAAGACGTGGAGACTCTGGAAAGAGTGCAAAGAAGAGCAACCAAGATGATTAGAGGACTGGAGACTAAGACATATGAAGAACGGCTGCAGGAGCTGGGTATGTCTAGTTTGATGAAGAGAAGGACCAGGGGAGACATGATAGCAGTGTTCCGATATCTCAGAGGGTGCCACAAAGAAGAGGGAGTCAAACTTTTCTCCAAGGCACCTGGGGGCAGGACAAGAAGCAATGGGTGGAAACTAACCAAGGAGAGAAGCAACTTAGAACTAAGGAGAAATTTCCTAACAGTAAGAACAATTAACCTCTGGAACAGCTTGCCTCCAGCAGTTGTGAATGCCCCAACCCTGGAAGTCTTTAAAAAGATGTTAGACAGCCATTTGTCTGAAATGGTATAAGATTCCTGCCCATGCAGGGGGTTGGACTAGAAGACCTACAAGGTCCCTTCCAACTCTGCTATTGTATTATTGTATTATTGTAATGTGGCCAGTAATCAGGTTTACCCAACCTAACAAGCTTTGTTGCACTAAGCTTATGTAGATGGAGGTTAGAAACCACTTTTCCATCAACTGTATAAGATACTGAAAAACAGTAAGGTTGTACAATGTATGATTTGGGATCAAAGTACCTATAGTAGATGTGGAAAATATTGTGAGGTGACTCTGGGAGACACTCCCTGTGGGCTAGTAACATATGGTTTTCAGAGTGCTAAGCATTTGCCTTTTGACCTAGTCACTGCAGCTACATAGAAAAACCCATCACTTTTCAAATTGCTTCTCTACACACAAAAATGTTTAGCCTGAAGGAACAATACAGTGGTGCATTATTTTGGGTGAGGTTTTATTGATGCTTTATACATAATATTCTGTAGCTGTTGCTTAGTAAACTTTGACAATCAGAATTTTGCATCTTTCCCATCTCAATACACTATATTTATACTTTTTAAAAAAAACATTTATTCCCTGTTATTTCATATAAAAATATTTAAAGCAACTTATTTTAAGGTTATGCATTAGTCAACCAGCAATATCAAAATAAGAGTATTTCACAAAAAGGAAATACTACTCAACAAAATATGAGCCTACTGAAAGCTTTTAAAAGTTTTGTCAATTTTGGAGAAAATATATTCCATAGGAGCAAATTCATTGGTGCTCTAAATGCTAACTCTCAGCAGCTTGCATTATAATTGCAGTTTATAAAAATGAATTATGCTTTTCCTGAAGACATTTTAAAAAAAATTATTCATCAGGTTTATGGATTTTTGTTCATTGATCGAACAACCTCAAGGCAGGCGGTTAGTGTGCTGTATAGGAAAGAAAGATAATAAATGTAAATAATAAAGTTAATAATTTAAATAATAGGGATATGTGGCATTGATATGGAAAAGCAGAATCCACCGCTGCAATGTCAAGAGATTGGACTTCTGACTCCAAAAGGCGATGAAGATTAAGAATAGCCTTCAAATTAGAAAAAGTATTGCTGAATGACAGTCGCAACAAACTTATATAGCCTGACAATGGGTGAAGGATGATGGAAGCTATAGTTCTTCAATAATTGAGAGAACAATACCTCCCATGGAGTGTTATAAGTATTTATCTTAGTTGATCTTAGTCAAGAAATCTAGGTCCTACGGAGACTTCTTAAAGAACTGCCCATTTAGATAGTAAAGGTAAAGTTTCCCCCTGTTCAGTCGTGTCTGACTCTAGGGATCATCTCAATTTCTTAGCCAAGTCCACCAGCATTGTCCAAAGTTCTTTCTGTGGTCTTGTGGCCAACATGATTATATGCCAAGGCACACAGAATGCTGTTTCTTCCCTACCAAAGTACCACCTATTTATCTACTTGCATTTGCATGCTTTCCAACTGCTAGGTTGGTAGGAGCTGGGGCCAAGTAATGGGATCTCAGCACTCAGGTCTCAAATCTGAGCTATCAGCTTTCCAGCTTTTCTCTTTAACCACTGAGCCATCACACTCCCTCCATTTAAATAGCAAAAACAAAACTTATTTTTTCCAACAGGCCGGCCTGGCCTAACTCACATCACCTAGCCATAGTCTGCAGTTAAATTGTTTTAAATTGGTTTTTAGGGATATTGTCTTAACATATTTAAATTTTTTAGCACAGGGATATTAATTTAATCTGGTTTTATATTTTGTATATTGTTATGTTTATATATGTTTTTAAATTGCCTGTGCACTGCCCCGAGTCCCTTTTGGGAAAGGGTGCGGTATATAAATTTAATAAACCATAAAACCATAAACCAGCATGGCTCAATAAAATAATATACATTAATATGTTATTACATATACATGTGTTTTTCTTTCTTCTTCTCTGAACTGTATTTTCTTGGCAGATATAGATACAGGTACTTCAAAAGCAATGGGCAGGATGAGCTTCAGGGTGTTTTCAGGTTATTGTAACAAAAGTCAAGATGGCAACTGTAAGGGTGTGCCTATTTTTAATGTGCATCTTATTTATTTTATTTAAAAGCCTTACATGGCCACACATCTTAAGAGTCACAACTCTGGATGGTTCATAACAATGAAATAGAATCAAATAAACAAAACATAATGTAGAACATAAAATAATGCAAACTAAAAACAAAAACTAACCCCTATTTTTATGTGCATTGCATCATCACCACCATCTTCTTTTTTTTTACCACTCAATGGACACACCTGGCGAGTCCAAATGACTGCTAAATTTATATCTCAGATACCTGCTCTCTGGAATACCTTTCCCACACAGATTTTATTCATTCATTTTATTCATTTATTAAATTTATATGCTGCCCATTTTACAGTTTGAGGCAACTCTGGGTGGCTTACAATGTTACTGTATGTGTACAGTAAATCTAAAAAAAATATAAATAAAAAACAGATCAAATGATAGAAGGTTAAGAGTAATCTAAAACAGGGATCTCCAACCTTTGCAACTTTAAGTCAGAAGGACTTCAGCTCCCAGAATTCTCCAGCCAGCAAAGCTGGCTGGAGAAGTCTGGAAGCTGAAGTCCTTCAGACTTAAAGTTGCAAAGGTTGGAGACCCCTGATCTAAAAGTCATGGGGTAGAAGTGGAGCAGTGGTGAATGTTCACGGTTCCTGCACCAAATACCTCTAGTGCTACTCTTCAGGGTCCCATATCAGTTGGCATAGCAAGATTTTAAGTCTTGGCCAAATACTGAAGATGAAACTCAAATACTTTGGTCACCAAATGAGAAGGACAGAGTCACTGGAGAAGAGCAGGGAAAGATTGAGGGCAGAAGAAGAAGGAGGACCACAGAGAATGAGGTGGCTGGATGGTGACACCAAAGCAGTAGGCATGAGCTTAAATTGACTCCAGAGGATGGTAGAGGACAGGAAGGCCTGGAAGAACGTTGTCCATGGGGTCGCAATGGGTCAGACATGACTTTGCAATTAACAACAAGTCTTGCCTGAAAATCAGAAGAGATTCATAGGACACCCATCCTGATGGTGTTCCAAAATTTTTCAAATTCCTGCTTTTTCTTCCACTCCTTGGGGGCAGAGTGGATGTGAGCACCTGCTCTTTTTTTTTTTTTTTTTTTTGCTTGAGCTGTATGGTTTTCTTTTTCCCCTTCAGGCAGTAAATGCCTATTTTTCTTTTTAAATTGTGAGCTACTCAGAATCATGTGCAGCAATTCTAGTTGTGCATTTGTGTATATAGTGGAAGTTCTATATATAATTGAACTGTTGTTATTAGAGTGAAGAAAATAACAGGATCATTGATTCCTTCCCATTTGTGAAATGTTTGTCGGTGGTTATGAGAACTACAAATTCAAGATAAATTAAAAGCTAGTATCTAATTTTCCCTTCCCATAAGCAAATACATTTTGCCTGAAAACGCATAAAAGAAAACAATGGCTCATTCATTTGCCAGGACTAATGACAACATCAAGCATTTTCTTGGTTCATCATCTTCCTTGCTTCCCTCCCCCAGCCCATCCTGTGCCAAGGAGGTTTTATTTTGTGGAGTTATTAATTCCCGATCTGCAGAGCACAGTCTGCTTTGAGGAGATAAGAGCAAAGCCATTAACCCCTTGGAGGTCTTTGTAAGACAGTTTATCACTCTGTCCTTTGAAATGGGATTGGCTTGCTGGGAAGATTTGGGTGGGATTTATATTTTAAACTAGAAAACAGTGGGTCATATGATTTTTCTTTTCCTTCAAGAATACTGACATAGACTTCATTTATGAAATATAACTAACCATTAAGTGCTGCATAATAGAACAGGAAAAGTTGTATCTTCTTTTTTATTCCCTCCACTCCCTGGCTTGTTTTAGATCTCCCTAAATGCCCCTAGATATTTAAGTCTCCAGAGGGTTCTTGGTTCCCACACATCAAGGCACAAGCATTAGGGAATCCAAAGGGTTTGCCAATGGATTTTTGTTTGCCTCACACTAGTTCCATTCTGAAATTGTTTTCTAATCAGAAGCACACTCAAGAGACCCAATAACCTTTGAGCAATATTGGCATGCAACATTTTCAGAATAATTATTAGTTAGCAGGAGAATGAGTGATGTGGCCTGCTTATTTACTCTACCCTTTTCTAAAAAGCTCATCTGTTCTCCAGCTTGCTAAGGGGATGATATACCAATGGCAAACCAAGCAACTGCTGGCAAATAAAACATTTCCCCATCCCTCCCTCCCTCCCTCCCTCCCATTACATTCTCCATAGGAAATTTGGTGAAAGTAATAACATATGAGTTATGTTAGTAGTAAAAATGTAGGAAAGTTTGGAAATACCACGTGAAAGGTTCGAACACTTTTGATTCAAAATACACTTCCATCTATACCAATTGTTATTGAGTACAATAAGTGCTTGTACTCCACCTTTCAAGGAAGTCATCCCAGACTCCTCTCCCTTTCATCTCATTGTATCTAAATCCCACATCAGCCAAGCCATTTCACGCATCCGGAGGAAGTGGAGTGCAGCTCTTGGAAAAGGTGAACTTCAAAAGGGACGGCCAGACTCTTCCGAACATGAACGGCAAATGAAAGACAGCACAGCTGTGTCAGCTTAGAGTCCTCTGGACTTGTTCGACTCCAGGTTCCGTAATGACCAGGCGCTGGTGATGGAAGCTGCCATGCAACCATCTGGGAGATGCCAAATCATGAAAGGCAGCTCTTATAGTTCCAGCCATGTTTCTCTCCGCCCTTTCTTGCCCCCGGGTTTCTCAGACTCCATTCCCTCTTCAGGGGTCCCTTCGCCTAGCCCTCCCCTTCGTCTCCCCCCCCCCGCCTCCGCCGACCCCCGGAAAGACTTCTAGCTTACCCGAGAGTTCAGTGCCTCTGGGTGGTGGGATGCCTCCCGAGTGAATCGCCCGAAGCTGCGGCGGAAGAGCTTGCCTGGCTGCTGCTGGAAAGGGGGCTGGACGACTCACGCACCCGACAAGAGAGGGTGGGCCGTGGGGGAGGGTGGGTGGGTGGATGCGCGGGATGCTGAGCTTCCTCTTTTGCAACCTAGCTTGTGGCGAACGAGCGCAGTTGGCGCAATCTAAGCAGGGCAGGAGGCAGCTTCAGCGTTTAGAGTGGGAAGGAAGGAAGGAAGGAAGGAACGGAGGGAGGGAAAGAAGGAAGAAGATTCTCTTTTTGCTCCGACGAACGTCTACCTTTTTTTTCCGGAAATCATGGCCATCACCCTCGCTTCTGTTCCCGACCAGCTCAGTCGCGTGCTATAACTTGCTCTGCTTTGCGGGGGAAACTTGCAGCGTTTGCGATCGGTCTCTCTTTGCGGCGGTCGGGGAGGTCTGCCTTGGCAACGGAGAGAGGAGAAAGGCGTTCCAGCGGTTGGCGGTGAGTTACGCAGCCCCTGGCTACAGCTGCCTCTCCTTGAAGGGGGATCCCGACCAGGGTATCCCGAGAAGAAAGTATCCGAAGAATTCAAGAAGTTTGCTCCCCGGTAGCTGCCTGTAGGCTTCCCTACAGAAGCCGAGAGAGGGAGGCGCTCGGCCCGTCGTTACAAATCGCCGCTACTTTTGCCTTTTGTTTCCGCAGGTCTCCAAAACGCAGGTTCGTCTCGTCCTGGGCGAAGTTGGAGTCAAAGGGAACAAGTTAGATACTCCTTCCTTTCCTAACCTAGTGCCCCTCCCATTTCCTCCCTTCCCCAGGTAAAGGTAAAGGTTTCCCTCGCACATATGTGCTAATCGTTCCTGACTCTAGGAGGCGGTGCTCATCTCCGTTTCAAAGCCGAAGAGCCAGCGCTGTCCGAAGGCGTCTCCGTGGCTAGCCCAGAAGCTGTTACTTTCCCACCAAAGTGGTCCCTATTTTTCTGCTTGCATTGTTTACCTGCTTTCGAACTGCCAGGTTGGCAGAAGCTGGGACAAGTAACGGGAGCTCACTCCGTTATGCTGCGCTAGGGATTCGAACCCCCCCCCCCTCCTCCATGCGTATCCTCCCTTCCTGGGGTAGTTAGTCTAAAAAGGCTAAAAGCTTCCGAGAGTTCTGGTGACTTGATAGACCTTCCGCGGATCTTTCTTAGCTATCAATAGGACGGGATTTGCCACCGTAGTCTTCTTCTAGCCTGGTCCCCCCCCCCCCCCCCCCCCCCATTCCATTCCTGGGATTTCTTGGTCGCGTCTAGATTTTAACCAGATCGCATTAGGTTTAATTTTTCGTCTTTTTCTTTTCTTTTATCCCAATCCAGGGCGGAGTTCCTTAATTCGCAGCCAGCCCCGTCACAACCTGCTGACTGCGAATTATGGGAAGTTTGTAAAGCGGTCCAACCAACGGGGGAAGCGGCTGATGGGGGGAAAAAACGGTTGAAAAACTGGCCCCCTCCTTCTAAACCCCCTTTGCTTTCTCAGGTCCAGCTTTCCGTCGCCGAAGGAGCCTCTGAAAAAAGCAGCGCCCGCGAACTCTTGTGAGGCTTTAATTGAGCTTTCGTAACTGTTCGGTCCGTGCCGCTGCTGAGGCTGAGGCTGAGGCTGAGGCTGGGGGTGGACTTTTATTTCGTGTCGTTATCGGTTTGCGACTGTTTTGCCGTGCAAGAAACAAAGAGAAACCAGTGAGAAACCAGAGAAACGGCGCGTTCGGCAACTAAAAACAACGGGGGTGGCGATTCCCTCCTGGGCCAAGGCGACGAAGTATTTTGCCGTCGCTCTTTTCGGAGAGAGACTTCCCAGTCCATTGCAAGCAACCTTGCCTATTTCACGACCACCCTGCACCCAAAGCTTTAACTTCTCTCCCGAGCCCAAACAAAGGAAATGCGGCGTTTTAACCCCTTCTAATCCCAAAGGTGCTTTTTTCAGGATGAGACTGGACTTTTTTCTTTCTTTCTTTGAAGACGTTTCTCTCGATCCCCTGCAAGGAATATAAATCTTTTCATCCCCAGTCAGAGCTAAAGAAGCTTCTTGGATGAGAAGCGAAATGTCTTCCCAGAAAAAAAAACCCCCAAAGTCTATTTGCCTCCTGAAAGAAAAAAAAAGCACCTTCGGGACAACCACGGCCTGGGTGACTGAGAATCTCTACAGGCTTTCAGTTACGCGATTTGGGACGAACCCCATTCGAATCGATTTCTTTTAAACTTTTAAATGTACCTTGTTGGGAAGAGGAGAGAAAGATACCTTTGCCGGATAAATTAATCTGAATCAAGTTTAGATGGGAGTCGTACGGAATGCTATTTAACAGTCGAAACACGTAGGGAAAGTCAATTATTTCAATTGGAAGCCAAATTGGTCCCACTCTCCAAATAGCGTCTAAAAGCTGCCCCCCCTCCCCTCGGTGCCATTTCAGAGACGCAAAAACCGAGGGGAAAAAAAAAGATTGATAATGCCTGTGAATTAATGGAGGCACTTAATGGCTGCGTTTATACATCGGGCTTAACGTGGCTGGTGCATTAACTGATCTTCAGGATTTGCACAATACATTGAACTAAAAACGTTACCTAACCAAAGGGCTTGCATTTGCGCGCGCGCACACACAAAAGCTAACGCGGGTAAAAACTAAGCCGCTAGTCCGTTGTGCGAAAGCCCCTGCTAAACTTGAAACCGGCCATGTCCGGGACGTTATACAAACACAATTGTCTGCATTGCGATTCAGCGTTTGGAAGGCAACCAAAATAGGCCGGTTGCCTCAGATTTAGGATGAAAAGTTTCGGAAACTTTAAGCCAGCGGTCGCGTCCCGAGCCTTTCCTTTAACGCCAAGTAAACAACAATTCAGAGGGGGGAAAAACTCGCGTCGTTTCAGTTTAAATCCTTAAGCCATGAACTCGGTAGGTTAGGACAAAGAGTAGAAAGCCCATATTTCCTCAGTGGCGCTTCTGCTTCTAGAGCGGACAGTTCCAGAAAATGTGGGAGTCAAATAACAAAACGACTGAAATAAGAATTTTTGGGAAAACGGCCAACCTAAGAGAGGAGCGGGTAGAATAAAATTGCCACGAGCTGCTCGTTCGTTTCTGAACTAGAAAAGGTTGCCGCAGCAAAGAAAGGAAGAGGGGAGGGATGAACGCGAGTGAGGGGATCGCATTGGGAGAAGGTTTGGGAGCACCGACGTCATCTAACAAAGAATACCTAATGAAGATAATGGGGCTTTCCCCATTTAGAATTCACGGGGATTTCAGGCGCGGTGGGCGGCGGGGAGAAATTGCCTTTGACCTTTCCAAGTCAAACCAATTGTCTGGGGGCTGGAAGTGAGATGCTATTTATTCCGAATCTTTCATTCACATCGTTTTGCAAAACAAGAACAGATTTTACCTATGCAATATAATAAATCACGTATGTTTTCCTCATGTGGGGGTCACTGTGGTTATAATCGCATGTAAAACTTGTGGTGAACATGCCTACTGCGTTTTGGTTTTAATAGGAAATATACCTAAACTTTATTTTATTTGGTGTGGGACCACAGAGAAGGGAGGAAAGAAAGAAAGAAAGGAAGGAAGGAAGGAAGGAAGGAAGGAAGGAAGGAAGGAAGGAAGGAAGCTATTCTTTTTTTGGTTACAGAGTTTTTGTTTTGTTTTTAAACAATCTAAGGACGGACTATTCAGCTCTATATGCCCATCAGTAGGATTTTCTCATTAGAAGTGTGTATTAAAATTAAAATTTGCCTGAAAAAGGTTCCGTTGTGTATTTCTTTAAAAAAATTATTTAAAATTTAAAAGTAGGGCTGTTGATAACTAAAAGACCAAATAAATTAATACTTATCAATGGAGCTTTCTAATGAAAAAGATGTCAGAACCCACTTTAGTTTTGTTTTGACCTATGTTAAGAATTTGCCAGACTATGTTTTCCTTATGTTCAGTGCAACGGGGGGCGCGTGCATGCGTGAGGATACTGCACTGTCATTTCACAATGGGAATTAAAATTTGGATGCGGTTTGACTGTTCCTTTGGTTCACATGCCTGCTGGCTATTTCTAAATATGGAACGGAAGGGGGAAAAAAAACCTCCCGCCTGTGCTTTTCTTCCCCGACCTATTTGTGCAACGATATGTGATAATTCCTTCTTCAAAGCAAAGCTGGAGATCGCTTTAGCTAAACTGCGGTTGCATCCCTTTCCCCCTCTTTCTAATTAAACGGAAGCTGAGAAGGCTTTTTTTTAATGGAAAAAATAGCTACATTACTTGTAAATTCCAGCCCAGTGTAACCGCGGCTATATAAAATCTTTATGTAACCCAACAAACACTTAAAAACACACATACAAAGATTTATTTTTATCCCACCTTTATTACTTTATAAATAACTCAAGACGGAGAGCACATCTAATAGTCCTTTCTCTCCCCCTCCCCCCACAACAACCCTGTATGGTGGGTTGGAGAGAGAGACAGAGAGGAAGAGGGAGGGAAGGAAAGGGGGGTGGGAGGGGGAGGGAGGGAGAGGGAGAGAGACCCAAAATCACCCAGCTGGCCGGTATGGTTAATGCAGAAATAGAATTAACACTCTTCCGGTTTCTAGCCTGGTGTAACCTTGGGCTCTTTCTGAAACCAGGAACCTGTTTCTGAATAATGGCAACTATTTTGAATCTTACTACTTAAAAAAAAAATCTCAGCCCAGATGATGCGGGCTTCAATGCCATAATTTTTTAATGGGTCTTTTCAGGCTATAATAAATGTCTGCCGAGAGCTTTACTCAAAACAATTGAATAAAGTGAAACATTTGATTTAGTTTCTATGGCACTTTATATATCAGCTTTCTTCAAAGGATTCAGAGACGTTTATTAATGCCTATGTTGAGCAATCCCTTGAGTTCGCAGGACCAGGACACAACTATTTATCAATCGAATAAAGGGGGGGGGGGGGAAGTAGCGGTTAAAGTGAAGAAGAACGAAATCTCCAACCTCCAGTCCATCTTCCACTCTTGCCCATTGCAACTTTTATTCGTATTAACTCCACCACTGGTTAAGGCTCACTGGTGCCCTAAGCCCCGGCAAATCTTGGTGCTTCCTTCCTTTGTACATATTGTACAAATCTTCCTTGGTTTTTCTTTCTTTCTCAATTTTGTGGAGGGGCCTGGTGCCCTAAGCACGTGCTTAGTCTGCTTGATGGTCAATAGACCGCTCGCGACGATATATAGATTGGGAGAAATGTGATGAACCATGGATTTTTCTTCTTTTTTCTTTTGTCTTTCTTTTGTTCCAAACGCGCAGTCAAAAATCTTCCCTCCGAAAACGAATCCGATTTCGAAAAAACCCGTTTCAGTATTTGGAGAAAACGGTCATCAGAATGGAGGAGGGCGCGGTCCTATTTTAAGAAGATTTAATGTCCCCTTAATAAAAGAGGGAGAGGGACCAGCAACCAATCAAATGAGCCACGATTTGGGCTGAAAGGAGCCGAAGGTGCTTTCAATTTCGCAACACCTGCCTGCTTCTCCCCCCCCCCCCTTCCATCTCATCTCCGCCCACGCAACCGCAACCACCCTATTGCTTGCTGCAGTATTTTATCGAGCCAGGCGCTTGTCTTAAAGCTTGGCTAAAATTAAAAGAGTCACGCTTCCGTCTAAAAATATGACGCTATTAAACTGCAGCTAGTAAAGAGATTTGATAACGCCGCGCACATACATTCTAAAGACGAGCGAGCGAGAGAATCGGTGAGCGGTTGGCGGGGCATCGCAGGAATCCGCTTGGCCGTGTAAACAGAATTCGAAGCAAAACCGTCGTCGCACAGGAGCCTATTCCCCGTTGTAGTCTTAAAACGGGACAAATCTGATGTACGGTAGCCCCTCTTTGCTGGTAGCCAAAAACCAGAGGTCTGGAAACAAATTTTGAGGCGAGGCTAATGCATTTCATTAAAGCTTGTAATAAAACGGATTACTGCAGTCTGAAATGGTGCTTCCAGGCTCCTTCCGATGTGGGGCTATCCTAAACTTACTTAGCCCTCACCCTACCGTCTCTGCCAATAGATACTTAGAATACCGCCATTTTTTCCAGGCCTGTCTTGCTGGCCTCATCCCCCCCACTTTCCTCTCCCTCCTGGGCAGGCTAATACTATTTAGGTTCCCCCCCAGGGACACAATTCTTAGGTGAATTGAACCGAATGAACACAGAGGGCGGCGGGCGAGGAAAGGGTCATTTCCCAGCCTCTTCGAGGAGACCGTTGGTTGGTGAGGGGGCGACTGCGGATGGCACAGGGGAGCCCTCCCCGCAGATTTTGATATCAAAGCTGGGCTTGGCTCCGTTCTGCAACCGGCGCCTGGGAAGGAAGAGGTGCGTGAAGAAGATGCCAACCGGTGCCCCCCCCCTCCTTTTCCTTCTGCAGTTTGTCTCAGGCGTGGGTGTTGCTGTTGGGGAGGGGAGAAGGAGGTTTTGGTGGGGACCTCCCCCAGAAATGCAGCAAACCTTTCCTCGGGCGCCCTTCCTCTCATCCCATCCCACCCCACCCCCACCCCATTCTCCCCCTCCCCTTTCCTTCTGCTAGTTGGACGCGTGGGGACAGAGACGTGCCGCGCGCAAGCAGAAGGCTTGCGTGGCAATCTGGTGACCGCCGCTCGTCCCCCCTCTCGCTTTTCCCCCCTCCCCTCCCCTCCAGGTTCCTCTGCATTGCATTGGCACCGCCGAGGAGGCTGGAGAGACAGCCCGCTCGCCTCTCGGCTCCGAAGGGCGGGGAGAAGCCGGGGAGAAGGTGGAAAGACGTCGGGGCAGAGGAGCTAAGCTGCCGGTGGCGAGGTGGGCATCCCAGCCGCTTTTCCAGCCCCTCAACACCTGTCGCGCCCTCCGAAGAGCCTATGCCCCAGGCAAACGGCGAGAGCTGCCCCTGCAGGTGCCGAGGTCATGGTCCAAGTCACTCTGCAGAGGCGAAGGTCCAGTTCCAGGCGAGAGTGGAGATAGCGCCCTTCTAAGAAGGCTCGCCCTCGACCGCCGGAGCAACAGCAGCAGCAGCAGCGGGACTGGCGTGCCAAGCGGGACTGGCACCGCAGTAGCTCCGTCGGCTTCGGCCCCTTTCCACCTTTCTGCCCGTTACCCGCTTCCCGAGCGTTCGGTCGCTGCCCGCACCCGCACTCCCGCACAAGCCAGGCAGCCCGGGCGAGCATCATGGCGACGCTAATTCGCAGCAAGATCTCCAACGTGGCCACCTCGGTTTCCAACAAGTCCCAGGCGAAGGTCAGCGGCATCTTTGCCCGCATGGGCTTCCAGGCAGCGACCGACGAAGAAGCGGTGGGGTTTGTTCACTGCGACGACTTGGACTACGAGCACCGGCAGGGGCTGCAGATGGACATCCTGAAATCCGAGGGCAGCGATGAAGGAGGAGGGGCGCCCTTGGAAGGAGATACCCACTACCAGAGGGACGGCACGGGACCCCTGCCTCCCTCCGCTTCCAAGGACGACGGCATATGCTCCGAGCTCTCCACTCAAGGAAAGCCCAGGATCACCGCCTGGGAAGCCGGCTGGAACGTCACCAATGCCATCCAGGTAACCTTCAGAGATCTATTTCTCTTTTCCGTTGGGTGAAATCGTGGCTTGAATGGAGACTTTCCTTGACCTTAGTTTCCAAGTGGAGTTGTCAGGGGATCCAGATTGTTTGAGGGACTTGTAGGGGTTCACTCATCTTGAGTAGGGTCCTTGATGCCCACCACCTTGGATCATAGCATGTTAGAAGCAGAAGGTGTCCCCAGAGGGACATCTTTATCTCATCCACTGCCTAACTATGTAAATGGCTCTCCACCCATTTTCAAGTCACTGCACGTTCCAGAAAGGCAAAATCACTTTCTAATTCACATTAAGAACACGAATCAACACGTTCTAGGTGTTGTTGCACTTCCTCCCTCCCCCATCTTTGTCTCCTCCCCCAAATCCTGCGGCCTTATCTCTATTGTGGCAATTTCGATCTGTGTTAAGGATGATGGATGGCATTTAAAAAAAAATGCCGTTGCATTGTGCATTCTAAATTTGCATTATCTAATCCTTTCCAGTTTCATCTGCATCTATGCCTGAATTTGTTTTAATATGCTCAAAGCAGCATATGGTCCAAATAGAACAAGCCATTCTCCCTTAGATGTTTTATTTGATTTTTGCTTTTGGAAAATTGGGAAAGAATGAAATGACCCCTTTATCCGTTGCATTGATTTGCATTCCTTTTATTGTAGATGCAGAACATAGGGTCTTAATCTACAAAACCTGATTGTATAATCACAGTTATTCGCATTGTCTACACACAGCAATAAGATGCATCATAACAAAATTGCACTTTAGAAAAGATTTGCTCCTTTTCACTTTCAATCCAACATTGTTCGGATTTGAAAGAAAATAGCATTAATCAGGAAATGAACTTTTAGGAAAATGAGTAGTATCTCTATAGACGGAAATCCATTTTAATTCAGTAGTGAAGATCCGAAAGCAAATTTCCATATTATTTCTGTTGTTCCCTCCACCCAACTATTGTCCACTGATTAATATCTAACTTAAACAAGCAAACAAACACAACAATCAATTTATTTTTCACCAGTTAGCCTTTTTAGTGGCATTTCCAACTGTCTTAAATTATAATCTTCTAATTTTCTGCAAAAACAACTTTTGTATAAGTGCAAAGGGTATAGTTTGAAATACTGTCCCTATTTGTTTGGAAATAAGCTGTAGTGAACTCAGTGAGAACTACTTCTTAGTAGACATGTATATAGTTACTTTACAAAACAATTTAGTCTATGTATTCAGTTCTAATCCTTTTAGTGAATTATTTTTAGATGATAAAAATGGCTTCTATCCCAGTGAATAGTAGTGGCATGTACAATTTGATTTAATAGCAATCTGATGATCACACTGCATTTTTGCATCTGAATCAGTCTCATTACAACCAAAATAAGTCAGAGTAATTTTAGTGAGTTTACTATTATTGTTTTGGGTGATTGGTATCTAGACAAAGACACAAGGAAGTGTGGTTGACTTCTATAGTGTACTATTTTTTTTACAAAGCTATTGAGTAGATGCCTTCACATCTCAAGCATTTGTAGGATGATCTGGGACCAAACTCTTTGTTACATTGCTTTTTAAAAAAGTGTTTTAATTTTTGCATTCTCAGTTTTAAAAAGTACTGGTTTTATTATGATGATTTTATTTATTTATTTTTAAATTGCCATGGATTCCCTCAGGAAAGTAAAATGTAAAGTGTTTTGTAGTTTTAAAATGAGGTATGTATTCATTTTAAACTTTAAATTCTTAAAAAAAGAAAAGAAAAACCAATTCTTTCAATGAGAGAAGTCTGCCCCTGTTACCTTGTTTCTTAGCTGTAGGAGAATTTATGGAAGCCATATTTTTTAAGAACCTGTCTGCAGAAAAATGAAATTTCTCCTTCCCCCTATTTTTAAACGTTTTAATTTTGGAATTAAGCATGGATGTTTTTTTTTTTTTAAGCAAGTTGTTACAATCTCCATTTGTATATTTTCTGGAAGAGTAACTGCTCCCTTGCAAATAAATATCTGAGCAATACAATATCCATTTTCTGTCTTTCTAGGGGATGTTTGTTCTTGGCCTGCCCTATGCTATCCTTCATGGTGGATACCTAGGACTCTTTTTAATCATTTTTGCAGCAGTAGTTTGCTGCTACACTGGGAAAATCCTCATTGCCTGTCTCTATGAAGAGAACGAAGATGGAGAGATAGTCAGGGTGAGAGACTCCTACGTGGATGTTGCAAATGCTTGCTGCTCCCCTAGGTTTCCCAGTCTCGGGGGCAGGATTGTAAACGTGGCCCAGATCATAGAACTGGTCATGACCTGCATCCTGTATGTAGTGGTCAGTGGTAACCTGATGTACAACAGCTTCCCAAATTTGCCTGTGTCCCAGAAATCGTGGTCCATCATTGCGACAGCAGCGCTCCTGCCTTGTGCTTTCTTGAAGAACCTCAAAGCTGTTTCCAAATTCAGTTTACTCTGCACCTTGGCTCATTTTGTGATAAACGTTTTAGTGATTGCCTACTGCCTCTCCAGAGCCCGAGACTGGGCGTGGGATAAAGTCAAGTTTTACATCGATGTGAAGAAGTTCCCCATCTCAATTGGCATCATTGTCTTCAGCTACACCTCCCAGATCTTCCTGCCTTCCTTGGAAGGGAACATGCAGAATCCCAAGGAGTTCCATTGCATGATGAACTGGACTCACATAGCCGCTTGCATCCTGAAAGGTCTCTTTGCCTTGGTAGCCTACCTGACTTGGGCTGACGATACAAAAGAAGTCATTACAGACAACTTGCCCTCCACCATTAGAGCCGTCGTTAACCTTTTCTTGGTAGCCAAGGCTTTGCTCTCCTATCCTTTGCCTTTCTTTGCAGCGGTGGAGGTCCTGGAGCGATCCCTCTTCCAAGAAGGAACCAGGGCTTGCTTTCCAAATTGCTATGGGGGTGACGGGAGGCTGAAATCCTGGGGACTCATCCTTAGGTGTGCTCTTGTGGTGTTCACCTTGCTGATGGCCATTTATGTCCCACATTTTGCCCTCCTGATGGGCCTAACAGGAAGCCTCACAGGGGCAGGCCTCTGTTTCCTCCTTCCCAGCCTTTTCCACCTGAAGCTATTATGGAGGAAACTCTTGTGGCATCATGTCTTCTTTGATGTGGCCATTTTTGTAATAGGCGGTATATGCAGTGTGTCAGGCTTCATTCACTCTTTAGAAGGCCTCATTGAAGCTTTTAGAACCAATTCAGAAGACTAAACGGTGGACTAGGTTGGTTGCACTGGAGGGAGGAGAACAAACAAACAACAACCCACACACAGAGAACATTTACATAGCCAAAAGAGTATGCATCCCCATAAAAGCGAAATGTTATTTTAGTGAAGTTACACTCGACAAACATAAGTGAGTTTCCAGATCAGAGGCTTACCCAACAGACTTTTTAAATAAATGAAGAAACCCTATATATTTTGTATTATTTAGATATTATCAGAGAAAAAAGTATTTGGAATATTTCCCTGTCTTCTTCACTTCATAATCTACATACATACATTAAATCTTTCTAAAGAGAGTAAAATCCTCTGTTCGGAACTAGGGAGAGATTCCATGGTAATATTTTTGCAGGTTTTATGCAACTCAGTATTGTTTAAAAAATAATCTAAATGTCCATCCAGTTGCTTGAGATCATTATGCTGGATCATTGGAGTACATGTACGGCTTGATGCTAAATTTGTATGAGGAGCAAATTGAGATGGCTCTGACGACCATCCCTGAGCCTAGCAAACTGTAACGTTTACAGCTGTATATTAAAACAATCTGTAAGAACTGCTTTAACACTTCCATATCAGCTCATATCCAGTACCAGCATGTCCCATTTTGAGTAAAGATCTGTAGCTGACCTGCAGCTGAGATCACAGACTTAGTGTCAGTTATTGAGGATTGAGTTACTTTTATTCCTATTCTTAAAAAAAAAGAGAGAATAAAATTGTTGGATTTGACAGCTATTATGGACAAGAATAAATCATATACAAGAAAACATTTCTGTGCAACTACCAGGTTTGTGGAGCTGTTTCAAATGTATGTGTGATGTAATTGTGGTAAATACAATGACAAATGTATATCAGAAAATTTATCTTTAACATAGAATGTGATTCATCAATATATCAAACAATAAAGAGAAACCATAAGAATTATGGCTTGTATGGTTTGTTCTAGGAATGCCTTTATAGTATCCTCAAAGCATCTCATCTCCTATAGTTATTTATGTGAAACTAAGCTCCATTGCAACTTAGCATGTCTTTCTTCTTTGTAGGTACTTCTTTTTCCATTGCAGGGTAAGTCAGCAGATATTTTTGCGGGTACAAGGTGGATTAAGAAACATCTTGTGGTGTATGTAGTAAATAAAGCATGTGTTGAATTCAAGTGATGTATTAATTTTACCAGCTTTGAATGGGTGATTTCTTTGATTCACAATAGTTCTGCAGTGTGCATATTTATCTAGAATGAAGGATCTAAGATTTCAGGGGAATTTTGTCTCTGACTAAGCATTGGGTTATGAACTGATTCTCCAATCTATGAAGCACATTTGGTATTCAGCCAAAACAGTGCAGTGTTCTATGAGAATTGTGATGGAAGTTATTTGCCAATAGTATTGTGAAGTTTTTGTCTTCTGGTTATTTATTTATTGCATAGAACTCTTCAAAATACTGTATATTTGAAATGTAACATTTATTTTTTTGAAATCATTTAGCATGGGCCACACTACCATCCATCCACCCATCCACCCAGTTACTTATGTTCTTTATCTCTTTCATTTCAGTTTTTTACTTGATTATATTTCTGAGTATTCAGTTTCTCGATTCATGATTCAGTTTCTCAATTCATAATGTATTCTTATTCTTATTTCAATCTGTGAAATATTTGTAATGTTTCCACAATGTTTCATGAAACAAAATGAGTATTTCAAGCATTTTAGTTTTGAGTATTTCAGCTTTACAGAATGGAAGCTGAAACTGAGAGGGAAGGGAACAGGAATAGCAACAGGAATCCTTGGTTGTACCTGAGGTAAGAATTAAACTATTATCTGGTAGTCCTGTTTCTGGACTTTATCTTTTCAGAGTACAGAAGAGGCAACCCAAGTAGGATTATCTCCTTTATGAAGACATTTTTTTCTATGATAACCTTTCATGAAATGTTGAAAACTGAAGAAATTTGTCTATCTGCTAACAACTTAAGACTAACACCCCCCCCTTTAAAAAAAAAAGAAAATATGCAAGAAGGATTCCTCTTGCTTGCATAATCTTCTAAGTACCATGCCAATTGAAAACTGCAAACTTCCTCAAACATAACTGCCCACCTTGGGCAGCTTCTAAGAAAGATCTGCTGATTCCCTGCCAGAACGTCAGAGGGCAGTGGCCCAGGTGGCCAGGCTTCCTTGTGGTAGCTTTCCCCTGATGAAATATGTTGAGCCCAGAAGTGAGCCTAGTCCTCCAAAAAGCAATGAAAACTGTACTTTTGAAGGGGAAATTGATTTCTGAGCATTTTCTTTGGGAGTCTGTTAGGTCTATCTTCTATGTTATGGATTTTAGTGCATTTCAGGTTGAGGTCCTGGTATTGATAGCACAATTTATTGCTCCTTATGGCTTGTGCACCACCCTGAGTCTTATGAAAGGGCAATATAAAAATTAGGTAGTACAGCTCTTAAATCATACATCTTTGCAATGGGGTTTGAATAATGCAGTACTAAAATGACATGGGATGACATGGGAAATGACATGTTCTTGAGATGTTTTCTGATGTTTGAACTTTAGTTCCAGTTTAATTCTTTTTATGACAATATTTTCATGGAAATGTTTTATTTATTTATTTATTTAAACTGTGTTACAACCTTTTTTGATCCATTTAAGTAGTGAAAGACACAAACATATTTTTTCTGAAGAAGATACTATTTAAATTAACTGGATATGTTTGGAGTTATAGGCATCATAATATTGGCCAGCTCTCATCTTTGAATAAAAGAATTGTTCAGTTCTACTACTGTACGTTGATTTTGAGCCCTTGGATATTGTTCCTGACTTCCTTGAAGGATACAGTAGATGAGATAAAAAAGAAATACATACACTTTAATAAAATATGAATAATTGAATTTCAGAGTAGGGCTGATATGCAGTCCTAATCACTGCAATGGAAAAGATATTATGTTTACAAAAGAAAGACAACCTGTTCTCAAAATTAGCCTATTAAAATTATAATCATAATTCTGATTTAGGGCATCTTTTACAAGCATATTAAATTAAATAACTAAAAAGCCATCAAATTATTCAAAGCGCAGAATGTACAAAAAAGCAGAAGAAATAGTAGATCTTATATGTTGCTGTAAGAAGGTCACACAAACTGATTGTAAATGACATAACAGTCACCACAATAATTCACTGGAACATCTGTAAACATTATCATGTGCCAGTAATGATAAATTGTTGGGAACATAGAGCTGAAAAAGTAGTAAAAATGAGCAAATTAAAGTATTGTGAGATTTCCAAATACAAACTGAAAAAACTGTGACTCATAATAAATCAGATTTAACTCTGCTTAGAAAGAAGAAAGTGTGGATAACTGATGTGGCAATACCAGAGGATAGTAAACTAGAAGACAAAGAATTTATCACAGAGTATCAAGATCTGAAAAATCAAAATTGAAGGATTGTGGCATAAACTGGTCATGGTGATTCCAATCGTTACTGAACACAGGGTACAATACCAAATAATATTTGTGCATAAAAAAAATCCCATGTCAATTACAAAAGGCCATGCTGCTTTGATCTACACATATACTACACCAATACATTACAGCATCCTAGATAGTTGGGAAGAACTTGAGGGTCAACAACAGCTAAAGAACTGACACCTGTGATTTCATATTTTTGTGTATATATGAATACTTTTTAACATTAACTTAATTTCTAAATTGTGTGGTACCTTTAATATTATTTAATAACAACATCTACCTATCTAGGTCCTTGGGAAAGACTTGGTATGGATACAAATATCAAATCCAGTCTAAATATTTGGCTGACTGTGCAACTAACCATACTGTAACAATTTATTTATTTAAGAGTTCTTTCTACCTTTCTCTTTTCCTGGTTCTTTCTTTATCCTATCAGGAATTTAAAATAGTGCCCCCTAGTGGCCACTTGAAATTACTTTCTCCAAAACTCATATTCGAGAGAATCTAATCTTTTTGCAATCCTGTTGACCTGAGGGAGTATCGCTGAAATAAAAATCCCTTTTAGAAAATATTCTACAAAACGTTTTATTAAACACGTGTATAGTAATAGATGAGGCTTTTTTTCTTCTTCAAAAAAGGTTTACTTTTTTTGCGTTAAAACAGTCCATTTGAAAGGGAACAAGAAACACACATTTAAAATGTGAAATGTCACAGTTCTATTCTGGTTCCCTAGATCCAGCTTTGCTGGCTGGAGAATTCTGGGAGCTGAAGTCCTTCAGACTTAAATTTGCAAAGGTTGGAGACCCCTGACCTAGATGAAAGCCCAATGGAAACCAGCGAGAGTAGCTTCTGAGTAGGCGGATATAGATAAGTTCTTTCAGAAATAAAGTGTGCACCTTTGAGAAGACAGTTTTTCATGCAAAGTATGCATGCCACCTTGTTTATAGGATTGCAGTCTATATCCCAACGCCGTTCGATCACCAGATCTTCACTTTCTCGCAGGGATAACCCTCACCACGGCCATGACGTGCTCGGCGTCACGTCATTCGTACGACGTCATGCAACTGGATTGTGAAACCCCTGAGGCTTGTGCGTAACCTAAACGTATCTGCTGTGCAAGCCGACGCCCGAAGCGTTGAGAGTAGAACAATTTGTCGTATCTTGCAGTATGGGAGTTTTTCTCCGTAAGAAGGTCGACCGTTTGCAAAATAAAATAAAATAAAGTAAATGTCTGATGATACAGTTTAAAGGCAAAAATACGGATAGAGACCTTTAAAAAAAAAACCCAGTCTAAAAGGCTGCTTTAATCAGCTTCCCAACTTGACTTCCCCAAGAAGCACTGAGAAGCTGCACTCACAATTTCCCAGTTTTCCTGGCGTTTAGCATCCCAATCGTTCTGATAGAAGCCAATTTGGGACAAGCGGAAGGATTTTGACCTTCAAGAAGTTCCCGAGAAACGTTGGAACCCGTTTGTTTTGCAAGGAGCAATTGAGGGAAGAGCCGCGCCAGAAGACAAGGTACTGATCGCCCTTCTACTTTTGATTCCCAACTCTGTTTCAAGCAATGCAGGGCGCCGTTGTTGGGTACAGTCTTCTTTGTTGAAAGAAGCTGTTTAACGGGCCTCTTAGACCGACATCCTACAGTTTCGAGGAAGCCGAATGGTGTAAAATTGTCCGAGTTTTGAAACAAGGTTCTCCCCTTTATTTCCCACAGGGATGGGGAGCTGGTCGTTGGTAGAAAGCTGTAAAACTCACCCAAATAAGCCAATATCAAGGTGGTGAAAAGGGATACTTCTGATGGAATCCTATCTCCTCTTTTCTTTTGCATTTATGCAAGACAGGCACCTTCCCTTGAGGTTGTTTTTTGTTGTTGTTGTTGCAAACACAGAATAACTTTGGACAAGTTATTCCGCTGCACAGAGAGGGAAATGGGGGAGGGAGAGAGGGAAATGGGGGAGGGAGAGAGGGGGGGGGAGAGGGAAGGACGGAAGGGGGGAGAGAGAGAGAACCACAGGGTTGCCAAAGGTGGCAGAACAGGTAGCTATGAGGGGTATAAAATCAGAGAGAAGCACTGAAGAGCAGCCTTTGCACGTTTCCCCCCCTCCCCCTGAAGTGGTTGACAAGACAAGACTGCCTTGTTTAAGCCAAAGGTATACTAACAAACAGAACCAGTTTGCAAAAAACCTAAGAAAGTTGCTAATCAAACATCTGTCACTGTTATATGAGCAGAGTGAGAGTTGGAAGTTGTGACACCCCCACTCCCCTGGTGAGGAAATGGCTCTAGAGGCATCAGTTCCTTAAGCAGACTTGCTCAATTTTAGCAATTTTAAGGAGTGTGGATGTCAATTCCCAGAAATCCTCAATCAGTTAGTGCAGGGATCTCCAACCTTTGCAACTTTAAGTCTGAAGGACTTCAGCTCCCAGCAAAGCTGGCTGGAGAACTCTGGGAGCTGAAGTCCTTCAGACTTAAAGTTGCAAAGGTTGGAGACCCCTGAGTTAGTGTCAGGGTTCCAAGTAACATCCCCAATTGAGTAAGACTCAGAGGCCAGTAGTTTCTTAAAAGTTCCATTTTATTAGAGATGTCATATTGACACATCTGGGAAAACCTGAATCTGAAAGCACCCGGGGTTTTCCCCACCCAAAGCAAAGTCAAAGTCCCTCCCCCTGCACCCACACATCCATCACATGGTCCAATCAGTCCACCATCCCAACTGGAGTTGTTTCCCAGTCATGCCTCTCCAGGTGCAGGTTGAAAATCCTTGACTCCCAGAGAAAGGAATACTATTTTGGTTATCTACAGTATCTCTACCCACTCAATGCAACCCCCCCTCCCAGTTTCCCATAGCAGGCCTCTGCACTAAATGTGGGAGCCCTGGAGATCCAAAGAGAAAGATGGCCTCCAGGGCTGACAGTTAGCTTCTTGCTAGGGAATTCTGGGAGTTGAGGTCTACAATCTTAAAAGTGCTAAAAATTGAGAAAGTTTGCTTTAAAGCCTTCTTCAAAATCTTTAGGGTTTATTTGGAAACTATTTTCTCTTTTCCAAGCTATGCTCTAGTCTAGTCAGAAGATACCAGCCTTAAGACAAATTTCCAGGTATTCTTGTTATCTGCTCAGCCACTGCATGGACCTCTAAGGTATTTTCTATGGCTTCTAACTCCACCTCCCCATTATGATTTATGATCCTCTTAAAAACTGCTACCCTTAGTCACCATGGTTGGAATTTATGGGAAATGAAATCCTGCCTATATGGTCCCATAAGATGACAGTTTGTAATAGATGGGACTTAATGCATGCCAACGTCATAATATTTTATTGGATGGGCACAGTTGGGCTTTACATGGTCCCTCAAATATCCAAAACCTATGTCAAATATCATAGATATAATCATCCCACAGAAGCAAACTAATAACTAGTGCAGTTCATGCAGCAGAGGTTATTGCTGGCCTACTTATCATACTGAGGCAGGCCCATCTATCACACTGCTGTATTCTGGGCCAGCTGTAGCTTCTGAATTATTTCCAAGGAGAACCCTATGTCGATAACATAAGTTATCCAAGGCATGAGGGGCTGCAAGTAGGGACTCCCAACTCAGGAAAGGGCTAAACTGTAATACAAGATGAACCTGTGAAAGGGTTTTTTCCAGGCCACAACTGCCAATTGCTCCTTGGGCAGGAGCTGTGATTTGTCTAGGGAAATGCTACCTTTCTGAGAACTAAATTTGAACAATCTCAGATTCATTTGCAATCACTTTTTTCTCTAGTTTGGACTGCATCTCTTCTTTTGTAATGCTGCTGAATTAAATTAAGCCAAAAATGCAGTTTGCTCCTTTCAGAGTTTCCTCTTCTGTCGAAATCAGATGTTGTACATCTATAGACATAGTTCTGGGTATGGTAGAGTTCAAATCCCATCATACCTAGGTAAAAGGTTTCTGTCCAGGAGTGGTATTCATTTACCTTCCCAACCACTTTGCAAATGTGAGTGTGCGTGTGCATCCATGCATTCGCTGAGCCTTCCATGCATGCGATTTTGGCTAAAAAAGGGCCTAAATAGGATGCCATAGATCTGGGATGGGTGGGTGGGACCACCTGTGATTTCCGCTGCTGGTTTGGGCGAACTGGTCCAAACTGGTAGAATACCACAACTATTTGCATCACTAGTCCAGCATTAAGATTCATTTTCTGAAAGCTGAAGGTATAATTCAATATTATACTTTTCTCATTCTCATCTCAGATATTCAAGCTCAGATATTTTCAAGCTATATTCAAGCTTAGATTTGAAAAGATAGAGGGACATGTTGACATGTCCAAAAAACTATATCACCTCTGGTTCCAAACAACTCAGTTCCTATGCAAGAATGCCGCAAGAGGAATCAACATAGGGCAGGTATGAAGGAGAGTCCATTTAACTAGTTATGTAAGCAATTATTACTATCTAATCAGTATGTCAAAAAAGTGAAATTAGATGCAGTACTCTTTTTCCTACAAGACCAGCAAAAATCAGAGAAACCTGTTTTCCAATCGCTATTGGATTTTCAGTGAAATGTTAACTTCAGTGAAATACTATCCGGTTATATAAACAAATTTTATCAGAATAAACACGCCTTAACACCGATGGAACAGCCAAGACTGTACAGTTGGCTCTTACTGTTTTAATTTAGCTTCCAGTTTCATTTCAGTGTACAAAATTAAGTATGAGGTTCCTACACTACCAAAACAATTTAAAAAAAAACTTTATTATGACCAAAACCTTAAAAAACAACTACAAAATGACTAGTATTGAATATAGGAGGAATGTAACATTCAGGGTGATTCATTCCCTACATTCTTGAAAGTAGATAATATAATTGGCAATGTCACAAGTGATTTGAAAAGTCTTGTTGGTTAATAATAAGGTTGCCTGATACATCTTCTAAATGCCTTCAAGAAGGAAACATTAAATTATGGTGCAAAATGGAAAAAAAACCTCTACAATGTGTAATCATTTTTATTTCTTCCATACCATAATGACACAATTAACAGGTTATACTGTAGATGTTTTGTGGAACTTGTCTTGAAACAGCCCAAAGAGAAAGGTGTATTAGTATTTAGTATACCATAGATCAGAGTGTAAAGATAAGATATTATTACTCTTCCATCAAACATTGTTGAGGTCCTGCAGAATATCTGACCTAGATCCAGTTATAACTTTGAGTTGAGGAGGCCTTATTTGATCAATTCTTTGGTCTGATTCCTATTTAATGCACATATATTATCAAGGAATAGACCCCACAATACTGTTTTCTGAATAAAGATTTGATTCCATAATCAATTTCCCCATGTTTTCATCTAACACCAGCAATTTAAAAATGTTCTTTTTATCCCATGGAGTAGATATTAGAGCAAAGGAAGGAGAGAAAAGTCACACTGGTTGTAAATCTGTTATACATCTTTTGAAAACTTCCGACTTATTCTTTTAAAAAAAACCTCTGTATATTCAAACCTACCAGCATTTGCCCAATACCATTAATGACCCAAGAAATCAACAATCTCCTGTACTCCCACAGAAACATCATGCCATGCTGAAAAATCATCATCTGGATCACTGTAGAACCATCTGGAATGCTGGAACCATCTAATATATTTTTATTGTTGGATAATGTGGACTTGAGTACTTGGCCTTGTCCAAGAATTAATCCTTTGAACGCCATGTTGGCTTTGTCAATCTTTTTCCATTACACCATATATACACATCTTATTCATTTTCCAACACTCACAATTGCAGACTTTCCTACTTTGCTGCTCTCCTGATGGCTTGAATTACAATCCTTATTATCTGTACCCAGCATATTACTGCTAATTATGGGATCTGTAGTCCAATATAAAGGAAGACACTAAGATTGGAGACTAAGACATATGAAGAACGGCTGCAGGAGCTGGGTATGTCTAGTTTGATGAAGAGAAGGACCAGGGGAGACATGATAGCAGTGTTCCGATATCTCAGAGGGTGCCACAAAGAAGAGGGAGTCAAACTTTTCTCCAAGGCACCTGGGGGCAGGACAAGGAGCAATGGGTGGAAACTAACCAAGGAGAGAAGCAACTTAGAACTAAGGAGAAATTTCCTAACAGTAAGAACAATTAACCTCTGGAACAGCTTGCCTCCAGCAGTTGTGAATGCCCCAACCCTGGAAGTCTTTAAAAAGATGTTAGACAGCCATTTGTCTGAAATGGTATAACGTTCCTGCCCATGCAGGGGGTTGGACTAGAAGACCTACAAGGTCCCTTCCAACTCTGCTATTGTATTGTATTGTATTGTATTGTATTGATTAAGAAAGAGCTCTCTGGAATCCCAAGGACACTCTAGGAGTGGCAGCCTAGAGCATATCCAAGTAGTATCTATGAGACAAGTGTCAAGCTTGCCATGTCACCTTGATGTCACATGATGTATTACAAAGTTTTTTGCCTTTATGGAGCTGGGGTGGACATGGCCTGCACGTGATGCATCCGGCCCATGGGCCGCCAGTTTGGCATCCCTGATTTATGGAGATTCTCAGTCATCCAGGTCATGCTTGTCCCAAAGGTGCTTTTTTTCAAGAGGCAACTAGACTTTCTGGTTTTTCTTTGAAGATGTTTTGCTTTTCATCCAAGAAACTTCCTCAGCTCTGAAGCTTCAGGAGCTGAAGAAGCTTCTTGGATGAGAAGCGAAATGTCTTCAAAGAAAAACCAGAAAGTCCAGTTGCCTCTTGAAAAAAAAACACCTTTGGGCCATCCAAATAATATGTGCTTTTACTTATTGCATTTATTTACTACAACAATCTGACTGGATTCTCAGAGTGGACATCCATAAAACATAACATGCAAAATATTGCAATCAAAATTAAATCATAGCACCATGATTTATCATCACATAAGATACCCAATAGAATGCAGATGAGAGTCCCCCTTGATCCCCAATTACTTTGCACTACAAATTAAATTTTTACCAATTTCCAAAGAATAGGAGTTGTAAATATAACACATATAGTTCAAGCCTCTGCTCCCTTCAGCTCATGATGATGTTGGAAAAATAGTCACCTGATCGAAATTTGATTGCTTGACAACTGACTTTTACTTATGATAGTTGCACTATCCCATAGTCATGGGTAACTTTCCCAGCTGGCTTCTGACAAGCAAAGTCAAGGGAGACACCAGGCTCACTTAACAACTGCACATTCACTTAACAACTGTGGTGATTCTAAGAACTGTGGCGAAAAGGTCGTAAAATGGGAGACAACTCACTTAACAACTGTCTTGCTTAGCTATGGAAATTTGGAACTCCATTGTTGTTGTAAATTGAGGAGTAATCTGCAATAGGCGAAATGATTTGCTGCAAGGATGAGTCACATTCTTTCATAATCTCTCCCAGCTTCATCAGAGCTCTAAATGTAACAAATAGTGAAAAATGTGAGACAGCCAGCTTTCCTTCCAGTCTTGCAGACTTGACTTTAGTTCCACAGGAAACAAAATTTCCTCCTGTGGCAGAGGTTAATGGAAAGCAGCGGGGCAGAATTCTGTGTAAATTGGTATTCATTCCAGAATTATTCCCCCTTCCCAATATATCTGGCCATCAAGATTTGGTAATCACATTAAAAAATAAACATTATCAATCAGAAAGGTTGAAAAGCTCAGTTACTTCTTATACTTTTTGAAAATTAAATGTTTCCTCAAAAATAAGACTGGGTCTTATATTAATTTTCTCTACAAAAGACAAATTAATGCTCATTTTCTGGTCAAGTCTTATTTTGGAGGAAATATAGTACTAAATGGGTCCGTCTGGCTGATGATCTTACCTGGGGCTTATTTTTGGGGTAGGGCTTATATTATGAGCATCCTGAAAAATAATTCTAGAGCCTATTTTCCAGTTGGGTCTTATTTTTGGGGAAACATGGTAGTTGCCCAAGGCTTAATACATTATTGTGTTTATTTTAGAAGTCAGAATATTTTAGCATCATTTTCTAGAGTTATAGTTCTGTCTATATAACTTTCCCCTCTATTGTTAAACTGAGACTCCCAAGAACTAATACTTTAAAGACAGACTTGAAAAGGCTATTGTACCCCTGTTTTCTTTATGAATTTAGAAGAATTTGAGTATGGAATAGCTCAAATTCTTTCTGGCTAGGTTTTTGCTAGTCCTGTAGATTACTCTGACAAAGCTTCATTCTGCTGGGATAAGTGGTGGGTTTCAATTTTGTTTACTACTGGTTTGCTCGTGCACACATGCATGCTTGCGTGCAATGCTTCTGCGCATGCCCAGATGCTTCTGCGCATGCCCAGACGCTTCTGCACATATCCAGATGCTTCTGCACATGCCCAGACGCTTTTGCGCATGTCCAGACGCTTCTGCGCATGCCCAGACGCTTCTGCACATATCCAGATGCTTCTGCGCATGCCCAGACGCTTTTGCGCATGCCCAGATGCTTCTGCGCATGCCCAGACGCTTCTGCACATATCCAGATGCTTCTGCGCATGCCCAGACACTTTTGTGCATGCCCAGACGCTTCTGCGCATGCCCAGATGCTTCTGCACATATCCAGATGCTTCTGCGCATGCCCAGACGCTTTTGTGCATGCCCAGACGCTTTTGTGCATGCCCAGACGCTTCTGCACATATCCAGATGCTTTTGTGCATGCCCAGATGCTTTTGTGCATCCCCAGACGCTTCTGCGCATGTGCAGAAGCATCCGGGTGGGTGGGCGGAGCTTCCCATCGCCACCACTGCAGGTTCGCCCAATCCGTGCTAAACCGGGAGCAGCCCACCACTAGTTGGGATCATGTTTGGTCTGAAATCCATTGAGATTTTGAGATTTTATTAGATTTATACCCCACACCTTCTCCAAAAAGGACCCAGGGTGGATTTCTTAGAAGCGTTGATTAATGGTTGTGTGTAAACCAAATTATCTAAAGTACTTTTAAACTATTCACACTATTCTTGATATTTTATGATCTTAAAATATATCTACATGGGCCATTCAGTAGCCAAGAAAACCTCTTAATTAGTTTTTCTGCATCATATTAAATACAACACATAAAAATAGTAACAGAAGTTTTAACATTTTATTTTCTGCAGTGCCATCTTATGGACATAGAAAAGAGTGCAATGTTTTTACTCAAATGGTTATCCAACATCTTCTTAACAACTTCCAGTGTTGGAGCATTCACAACTTCTGGAGGCCTGTAATCTTAGTACAATGATCTTATACAACAGATCTTGTAACCTTAGTACAGTGTTTGTCACACTTTTTGCTGTGTAGATCAGCAAATAAAAGATCAGAATATATGAAGATATACTGCATTTGTGTATGCCTTCCCATCTGTTATTTTAAATGTCTTTTTAAATTAAATTAAACTTTCTACTCCAACATATAATCCCATATTAAGTATTTATTTATGATTTGGTGCAAGCAGAGACAATCAGTAGCTTTGATTTGGCCAGCTGAGTATTGATGAATGTGTGGAGGCAGGAGACTGACACAAGAAACAAATTCTAGCCAATAAATATAGGGTGGTTGCAGAAGACTCCTTGATGAACTTCAATGGACCACCAATGAGCCATGAATTCTGGATTACCATTCTAGTATTTTTTCTTCTGGAATTAGAACTCTTCAGCATAATTCTAAAATTAGAAATAAGACATCCTATATTCAATAGAGTGAACCTCTAGCTATGTGTCTGTGCAGTTGCTACAATCATAGAATGAAGGTATTCATTCTATCTGAAAGTGGCTTAAACATGTATCCTGTCATAAGGCCTATGAAGCGTTGTAACTACCCCTCTCTCTTTAATCTACCTAGCTTCATTATATATTACTCTGATAACCTGGCATTGCCCGGGTATTTATTTATAGGTAGAAAATATCTGGACCAAACATAATTTCTAATGTTGAATTTTTCCTCTTACCAGAGGGAATCCCCTTGTGGAGTACTGTGAAGCTGTTACCATGGCAACTCCACTGCACTGTACAGTAGAAGCCATTTTAAGGCACAACAGGCTGTATCTTAATAGAACACACACCTGCCCGAGGGATTTTAGGGGTGTCTTATCCCCCCACCACCATATTTTTTTTCCAGAAAGTAAGCCATCTATTTACCAAGTTTAGTTGAAATTGCTTGCCAGAGTTATGCTGGAAAACACACACACACACACACACACACACACACACACACACACACACACACACTTATTTCCCCTCCAAAATTGTGATGGATGTTGGAAAATCTGAACAATTAATTCTATATATTCATATTATTCAAGTCTAAAGGAGAGAGAGAGAGAGTTTCAAATGAGTTTCTATAGGCAGGAAAGACCTCTGATACATATAAACAATTTTGAGACTTTTTAAAAAACAAAAACACCTTCCTTTAAAAAAAAAAAGCTGAATAAACAAATGTCTATTTTCTTTATTGCCAACTCATTAACTTGTACTTATTTTTGTCAGAAAGTAGGTTACCTTGCATCCTCTAGAGTAGGGGATAGAATATTATGGGATACAGTACTTTATATAGAAATGCATAATTCATGATTGAGCAATGCTTAATTTCATTATTGTTGCTTCACACTCCCCCCTCTATTGAAATAGTTACCTTTTTATTAAATATTGTAAATACAGGTAGTCTTTGACTTACAACAGTTCATTTAGTGACCATTCAAAGTTACAATGGTACTGAAAAAAAGTGACGTATGACCATTTTTCTCATTTACAATCTTTGTAGCATCCCCATGATCATGTAATCAAGATTCAGATGCTTGGCAATTGGTTCATACTTATGACCGTTGCCGTGTCCCAAAGTCTTTTGCAACCTGTTGACAAGCAAAATCAATGGGAAAGCCAGATTCACTTAACAACCATGTTACTAAATTATCCATTGTAATGGTTCACTTAACAACTGTGGTAAGAAATGTCATAAAATGAGGCAAAACTCACTTAACAATGTCTCACTTAGCAGATTTTGGACTCAATTGTCATAAATCAAGGCCTACCTGTACCGAACATTGTAGTTCTTACTGATGTGCATTGATAGTTGTAATCTTTTGATTATTATTCTAATGTTTTGTGTGATTTTCTACAATACTTAAGGCATCAAGCTAGAAATCAGGGGACTGTGAGTTCTAGTCCTACCTTAAGCACAAAGCCAGCTGGGGTCCTTGGGCCAGTCACTTCCTCTCGTTCCTAGGAAGGAGGCAATGACGAACCATTTCTGAAAAACCTTGCCAAGAAAACTGCAAGGACTTGTTCAGGCAGAGTCAAAGAATCAGACATGATTGAACAACAACAACAACAACAACAACAACAACAACAACAACATTTGGCTTACCTATATTTCTTTCTTGTTTGTCTCTCTAACTATGGTGATAGAATTGCTATTGTTTTATACGGTTATTTTAAATGTTTGTAAAATGCAGTTATCTATTTTTTGGCATTTTTCTCAAACTTATTCAAGAAAGAAGACTTGTGAAATAACATGACTATCAGCTAGAAGATGTTAACAACAACAACAACCACAACAAAATAATAGTAATGGTAAGTAAGGGTCATAGTGATTAGACAGCAATCAGAGCACAGGTTTACTTCTATATCCTAAACATATACTTTAATTTATCCCAATGGGTTTATCAGCAGAATGTACAAGTGATCAATAAAATATAAGTACAGCATAATAGTTTCAACAAGGTGGAGAAGTATTGTCCTAGAAATATAGAGTTTGAATTATATGTCAGCAATAATACATTTGTTACTCATTATCTTTTTAAAATATCAAACTCTTGATCTGGAAGCACGGCCGGTGAAGGATAATGATTAGAACATTCATGGTTTATAGTCTGAATATAAATTTAGATCAGAGCTTGTTCCTATTCACATGATTACCCATGACCTGTGCAGCGGGTGAAGAAATGCCTATTTCTAAATGAACAGACACGGGGTCTTTGCATGGAAATGAAGAAAACCTGCTTCAGGCTTCAGATTTATTCATAGATGAGCATCCATAGAATCAGCTAGAGGATGGGTCAGCCAATTTAGCTTGAACCCTGAAGCACATAATTTTCGGTGATTATTGAGAACTGTAAAAAGGGAATTTCCTGGAGGCTCTTTGGGTATTAGGGATCAAGTCATAATCAGAAAAAGTTTTGGAAGAGTTACAGGACTAAAAATAGATCAATGCTGCAGACCCAAAGACAATGCTTTAATAAAAGACCATGGCAGTCTTCATTAAAATATAAAAGGTACCTACAGTACCCTCCTCACCCTGCCCAAATAGGATTTGTCTAGCATGATACTCAGCGTTACCTAATGGTATTCATCACTAGGACTTATGCAGTGGTGGGATCCTACCGGTTTAACAACCAGTTTGGTGATCGCATGCTGTGCGCGCATGCACAATTTTGAGAAACAGTACCTTCCGCATTACTGCTGGGGAGGAAAACAGCCAAGGCATGGCAATCTGCCCTGCCATGCAACTTGGCTGAGAAGATATAGGTGAGTGCTTTCCAGGAAGTTCACCCATAATCTGAGTGAACTGGTTCGATCCCAGCTGATGGTCGGAGCTACTGGTTCATCTGAAACGGTTCGAACTGGTAGAATCCCACCCCTAGATTTAAGGAAGCAAATAGAATAATGATTACAACCATGTTGGGACAAGCAGGTAATCCCACTTTAGGATGGTCAGCAGGGAATGTTGGCAAAAGCAACATTTCCTGGCAGCAATTCCAGGCTTTTGGAATGACCTCTCACTTAAGGTTAGAAATGCTTCTACTTTGGCCACCATTTTCCAGAATACGTTGAAGGCTGAGCTAACCCTCTTGCATTGATATTGTATGTTTTACAATCTTTTTCATGTCTGTGTTTTTGCTTTATTGTAATTGTAGACTACTGAGAATCAATTGGATTATAGCAAGGTAAAAAAAATTAACTAACAAATAAGTTTTGATGGGTTGTTTCTAGATATTTTTTTAGAAAAATAGATTAAAAAAAGAAAGACTATGAAGTAAGCAAATTCATTAAAAAGGAAGCATTTCATTATTTTCCTTTATGGGATGGATGCCTTATATTCACACAAATGACACCATATTTATAAAGTGGAGACAAACGTTTAGATATTTTTCTCAAATTCTTCTTAGCATTTGTTGTTGAATACTTACAATGTTTCCTCTACTTGAAAAATAGGCATTTTATTTGCATTTAGAATTTTGGTTTTATAGGAATACCTCTGACTATTCTGAACTGTTGGATCATTAGTTCATTTTTGCTAAATATAGTTCTTTTTTTAATTATTGGCAGACATTTCCCCAAATCTGCCTTCTGTTTTTTTGACACCTTGCCAACCTTTATAGAAATCAAAAGTTCAAATTGGCTTTTTGTGCGCAAGAATATTTCCCTAACACAATTTTCATCCAAAGAACTACCTGGAACATTAGACCACAGGGGAAAAAAAAAGTAAAACACAAACACAATGTCAGAATGACTTGGATTTAAATGGCTTAGAATGGCTGCAATTGTTGTAAATGGTGATGGAAAACCCCCTCTTCATTTCCAGACAAGAAACAGAATATTTTCCATTTTAATTAGGTTGGAACAGAATGGGAAAAATGAATGTGCTGAGCCAAGACATGAAATCATAAACAAGGTTACAAGAAATTCTGGGTAATTTATAACATGGCATGTATGGTGGTCTAGTTAGTATCTACCAGTTGGTAAATAATATTGAGTTAAAACCAAATAATCATTGTTAAAAGGTTATTTGAATAATGTCTTTAATAAAGCACTCAGTTACTATATTATGTAACATTTTATGTTAGTTTGTTATCCCATGGCCTAAGCAAGGGAAAAATGAAGTCCTACAAGGATAATGAGATAAATATTTATAATCAACATATTTTACTTATTTGCAAATGTGAAACTTTTGAATGCCAGTAGAGGGTGCTCTAAGCCAGAATCAAGGACAGCATCTGAGAAAAAACATACAAATCATCATACACAATCACAGAGAGTCAGTCTTCCGTTTTAACCATATACAATCTATGTTCTGTCCTGCCTCTTGTTAAGAGGTGCATTTATAAGTGAGATGTATTTTGATTTTCACAGTACAATTATAAAACCCTTCCCTTTCAAGTTCAATGGAACACATCCCAAGGTAAGTGGAGATTGAACTGCAAGCTTTACTTTGGAAAAAAAAGCGAGTGTGCTAGAAATAATTGCAATGGAGAAATAAAGCTACATCAAGGCAGAAGCAGAAGCCTCTTTGTTAAATGCAGCCAATATCAGTACCATGGACAACACCAATCCACTTTCCTGGCTTCTTCTACTGAAAAAACATGAAAAATTAAAACCAGTGAAAACTTCATGTGCACAATTTGTTCACTAACATGGTCATCTCTGTCCTTTTGAATATGTTGCCAATATTTGCTATTAAAACACTTTGATCTGATCTGACTATCTCTAATTTCTGACAGGTTGGCAATGCAGGAAAAAAGGACCAGCAGTGAGAGAATGGAGGGTCTGTTAGGAATGTGAGTGGAAAATAGGTAGAATACTATCATTTTTCTAATTGACAAACAATAATCAACAAGCAGAATTTTGTGGTCTTGCACTGAAACTTCTATCCACAATTGATAAAATTAATGAGAAAGCTTCCTGCTAATTTGAGGCAAAAATCACTTGAAAACTACAGCCCCAAAAATAAAATAACCCCATTTACTTTGGTTTAATTAAGAAAATTTACTTTCAAATAGTTTTAAAAGCAAATTTTAAGTTGCTCTTCACAAGAGCCCAATTAAAAAAAAACACCAAAATTTTGGCTCTGATTGAGAATGGATTTACTGCTGGCCAACATGTGCATGGCAGAGTGGAGAGTTGCATTAAAACAGTGGACAAGGACACCCATATAAAGCTTGCAGCTCCAATTTTATTTTCTGAAAAAGCATGTAATTCCATTCACGTATACCCCTTACACACATCAAATTCACCCCATGTCTTCCTTTCATCTCCCCCTTATTCTCATTCACATCTTGCATCTCATTTTTACATTCATATTTTCCCATGCAAACATTTCATTCACCTGGGGAAAGTCACCTGCATTCAATTAGGCCTAGAAAAGCATCTATTAGTCTGCCAACAAGGCAGCCATTTGAAATCCTATTTGAAGGAGAAAGTGAATATTTAAGCTGATGGTGATCATAAAGACTATATTTGCATAAGACACTGAATGACACATTAACTAAGTGCATTTTAATAAAGGTGTTAGCAAATCTACCTGAGTGATTATTTTATTGTTCCATACTCCAGAAGTACCCCAATTGGATTTATTTAAAAAAAAGGTTAACTATAGATCAACACATCATATCCGCACATGTTCCTAAACATGATGAGAAAACCTGAAATCTGATGGAACTTTGCAAGCTTCCCTCCCCTTCCCTGCTTTGTACTTGAGTCACAATAATTCATATATATGTAAAGGGCAGAGTTTGTATCACAATGTCAGCTAAAGAAAGGGAGTAAGGGAAGAGGATTATGAGCAATGGTACATGCAGAAAACAACAACGATGTCAAAATGACGTGCATGATGATATCATGATACAAATGCCACCATTTTCTGTTTGTGATGTCTGAGGCAAGTAAACCATGGCATTTGTGTGATTAAGTTGGCACACATGTTATCATTTAACCTTTATACTAATTAGTCAAATGGGGAGTTGTGAGGGTTGCATTTGACACATAGGCTAAGAAAAAAAAAAGTCATAAACAAGCATCCTTAGAGGATCCTGGCTAAGTAATAGTCTCTTTGAAACAAATCAGAGTCTGCAACAATGATTTCCTTAATAGTAATTATATTGTGGCAATGTAACTCAGCATAGCCACACATTACATTATATCTGATCTTTCTTCATGAAGTTCAGAAGTCGCATTGCATCTTCACAATAACCTTGTAAGTAAAATAATATTATAAAGTTAGCTTGAACCTGAAGAATCTTGAACCTGAAGAATGACAGGACTGAATCTATAATGTGTAAATTAGTATCCAAAATGTATAAATTAGTAGTAAATTAGTATTGGAGTACTTGCTTGAACAACAAGTAACAAGATCATGCCATGTTGATGCATGTTGAGTACTTGGCAACCAGTTTGCACTTATAACAGGTTGCCAAGAACTCATGGTTTCCCATGAATATCTATTTGCAATATTCTTTGCCAGCTTCTCCAGAAAGTCAATAGGGAAGCCAGCAAGGAAGGTTGCAATCTGCTGCCACCTATCGAGAAGACTCCCTTTTGCCTCTGGGGGCTGGCTAAAAGAACTGCCTGATGAGTGGAGCTCAGACCCTCTGCCAGGGTGCAGAAATGGAGCTTTTAGCCTTCAGAACAATGGTTCTACCTAGGGAGACTGGAAAGCTAGGGAATACCTCTGTTCTGAAGGTTTCTAGCCTTCACAGTGATCATATTTGCTAGCTTTCTGGCCTTCCTAAACTGATTGTTCTCAGGACAGTTTGGAAAGCCCCTTCTCTGAATCATGCAAGATGGAGAAGGAGCCTTTCAGTGAGTTGCACCTGCCTGCCTGCCTGCAGGATGGTGCAAGACAGCCTCGGTAAGAAGGCCACACTTTGCATTGGGTGGGTGTGCCCACAGCTACAGAAAAAGGCAAAGGTAAGTGGCCTCCTGGGTATGGTGGGTCAAGGAGACGGCCTTCTTTCCAGTGATCTGCTTAATGACCCTTTTGATCACTAGTGACTGCAGCTGGGGAAGCTGGGATTGCAGTCACTGAGCAAAGTAGTCACATGGGAGTCTCCTTCCCCTGCCATGCCACGCCCACAGAACCGGTAGTAAAAAAATTTAATCCCACCACTGATTTCCTGTTATAACAGCACTGAAAAAAGTGACTTATGATCACTTTTCACAATTATGACCCTTGCAGTACTCCCATGGTCATGTGATCAAAATGACTATGTTTGGCAACTGACTCACATTTATGACGGTTACAGGATCCGGGGTTCATGTGATCACCTTTTGTGACTTTCTGATAAATAAAGTCAATGGGAAAGCCAGATTCACTTAGCAAAACCCGTTACTAACTTAACAACTGCAGTGAACCACGTAAAAAGTTGTGGAAAGAAAGGTTGTAAAAATGAGGAAAAACTCACTTAACAAACATCTCATAGCAACAGAAACTTTGGGATTAATTGTAGTCATAAAATCGAGGACTGCCTGTAGTTATTTATTCAGTCTAGTCCAAATAAAACTTTATCTTTCTCTCTCCCTGTGTGGGAGTGTAAATTAAATAATGTAAAATAAAAGAGAACTTAGGGGAAAAAAACAGAAAGGAAACCCCCATAATACAGGTGGATGTTTCTATTTTTTGTAATATAAGAATAACTAATATTGGTATAGATAACTACAGTTCAGTCTTGAAACATCAAATTAATCCTAGACCACATGGAATTATAATGTCTGATCTTGCCTTTCCACAAGTAAAAAAACCAGATCAAAGGCTGGAAGTTGTCAAATTTCATTGAACCAACTTTCAGAATCTGATCTGCATATATCCTTTCATGAATGTCTCATCACTTTTCTTTCAACGTTGCAGGCAAAGTAAGCAGACATATTCCAATTTTGGAGGATGTAATTTAACAATGTAGTGACATCTTTAACCCATAGCTTTCTCCAAAGTATCTGACCCACATTAAAAAGTAACAAAAAGGGAACTATGCTTAACTGCAACATATCTACTACAGTGATTTTCCATTTATTATGAACTCTCCCAAAAGTAAGGAACTTTTTATTGTCGTTCACTGGGATGTCCAACAAACATAAATAAGGTTTTTTTGTTGTTGTAGAATTAATCTGGCTGTCAGGGTTCCAAATAACATCCAAAAGTACATCAGAGTCCAAGGCAAAGTATTGCTCAAAGTTCCAATTTATTAAGAGAGCACAACCCTAATGTGAAATTTCCTGGTTTTCCCCACCTAGTTGAAAGTTCAAGATCTTGCCCCCACACCTACAAGTCCATCACATGGTCCAATCTTCCATTGCTATGCTGGCAGCTTCCATCCATCTATTTCCGGTCAGGTGCATAGGTGCAAAGACAAAGGATGACCTTGGCTTTCTAGAAATAATTTTGTATCTCCCACAATAGAAAATGCAGAGTAGAATAATAGAAAGTGTGGCAGGCCAAAGATCCAAAAGAAAAGATGGCTTCAGGCCTGCCACTGGCTTTCAAATTGTAAGGTGTATTTAGTGCTCTAACTAGTCAACTACTATGTACAGAATCACAGAATTTCAGGGCTGGAAAGGACTTACGACAGTGATGGCGAACCTATGGCACACGTGCCACAGGTGGCACACGGAGCCATTTGGCAGGGCACACGAGGCATTGCCCTGCCAGCTTATTCAGCCATTTTTAAAGCCATTTTTCACCCTCCCCAGGCTTTATATGAGCCTGGGGAGGGCAAAAACAGCCCCCTGCTCTCCCAGAGGCCCTCCAGAGGCTTGTTTAGTCCCCCCTGAAGCCTCTGGGGACATATGAAGAACGGCTGCAGGAGCTGGGTATGTCTAGTTTGATGAAGAGAAGGACCAGGGGAGACATGATAGCAGTGTTCCGATATCTCAGAGGGTGCCACAAAGAAGAGGGAGTCAAACTATTCTCCAAGGCACCTGGGGGCAGGACAAGAAGCAATGGGTGGAAACTAATCAAGGAGAGAAGCAACTTAGAACTAAGGAGAAATTTCCTGACAGTTAGAACAATTAACCTCTGGAACAGTTTGCCTCCAGAAGTTGTGAATGCCCCAACCCTGGAAGTCTTTAAAAAGATGTTAGATAGCCATTTGTCTGAAATGGTATAAGGTTCCTGCCCACGCAGGGGGTTGGACTAGAAGACCTACAAGGTCCCTTCCAACTCTGCTATTGTATTGTATTGTATTGTATTATTGTATTAAACATGATGCTATGAGCAAACCGGAAGTGACTTCTGGTTTGCTCATAAGACCTTTTTTAATTGCCCGGAGCCTTCAGGGAAGCCTCCTGAAGCCTCCGGAGGACTAAAAAAGGCCCTACGAACAAACAGGAAGTCACTTCCGGTTTGTGTGTAGCATCATGTTTAGTCCTCCAGAGGCTTCAGGGAAGCTCCTGAAGCCTCTGGAGGGCCTCCGCGGAGGACGAGGGGGCTATTTTTGCCCTCCCCAGGCTCCTATAAAGCCTCTGGCGCCTGGGGAGGGCAAAAAAAGCATGTAGAAATGGGGGGGGGGAAAGCATCTGTCATGTGTGCCTGCGCACTGGGGGGGCATGCATTGCATTATGGGTGTGGCATGCCAGTTCATGATCCCCCTGTACTCCCCCCTTATGGTACACGTGCCTAAAAAGTTTCGCCATCGCTGACCTAGGAGGTCTTCTAGTTCAATCTCCTGCCCATGGCAGAGACCTCATTCCATCCTTGTTCAATCTTTAAAAAAACCTCCAAAATCCTCCAGCAATGTAGTATCCGCTACTTTATGAGGCAATCTGTTTCGTTGATTAATTACTCTTACAGTCAGGAAATTTCTCCATAGTTCTAGTTTGGATCTCTATTTATTGAGTTGCCATGCATTGCTTTCTTGTTCCACTCTCAGATACTTTGGGGAACAAGTCTACTCCCTCGCCTTTGTGGCAGGACCCACAAGTACTGGAAGACAGTTATTATGTCACCCCAATCCTTCTCTTTGTTAGGCTAGATATACCTAGTTCTCTTAGCTGCCCGGCACGTGGTTTGCCCTTCAGGGCTTTTATTTTTATTGCTCTTCTCTGCACTCTTTCCAGGGTCCCAGCAAAGACTAGTGATCCAACATCAAGGGCTGTAATTGTAATCAAAACAGAAAGAAACAACAAACAAAGAAGACTTACTCCTGCTGTGTTATGACTTTACAACCATAAATATGGCTTTTTAAAAATTTATTTGGTAAAGAAAGCAGTTTCTTGGCTTCTGTTTTCCATGTAAAGCTGCTAATAAATGTAGGAATAAATCTTCACAACCCAGCTGGGTGTTGGCACTGCAGATGGTGAGAGCTATTGCCAGTGTTACAATTGCAAGATGAATGGTAATTAGGCATTTAAAGCAACAAAAAAAGTTCACAAAACAGGGAATACTTGTATCATTCATCACACTCTTGTGATCTCATTCCATACGATAATGAATAATAAGAGCAATAAATGCCCAATGTGTAGAAAAATAGATTTTACTGAATAATTAGAGTTTTGGTATCATGAGAAGTTCAAACTTGGGATGGGAAGGAAGAGATATGTGGCTATTTATTAACTGTATCATGTATCAAACAACAGGCATGTGATATTTTATATCCCCTATAGGTAAATAGTGGCTTCTATGGGGTCATATTAATTGAAAGCAAAATGAAGGGAAAATTAACTCCTTGAATGTACAGTTTTGAATTGAAATTAGAAGCCTCATTACTACCATGTGTTTAAATTGGAAATCTCCCATTCTTTTGCACTGTATCTAGCATGGTTATAGTCACACTTGACAACTGCTAAAAGAGGTTATGCCAGTGATGGCTAACCTTTTTGTCGTGTGGCAAAAGCGTGCAAGTGCGCGCGCGCACACACACACACAATGCAATGCAATGCATGACCCCCCATGTTCCCCTGCACCATGCATGCAAGTGAACCCCTGCATGCACTCCACCCACTCCCCCTATGTATGCGCACCCCCCCACATGTGCATGCCCCTGCGGACACTCCAGTGTCTCCCACATGTGCCCTGAAAACCAGCTGGTCGGGAGCATGTGCATGCATGGTGGAGCTGAGCTGGGGTGAAGGTTTGCGTGCCTGCAGAGAGAGGGCTCTGTGTGACATAGATTCGCCATCATGGGGTTATGCCATCAAATCATGGTTGAGCAAAATTTGCCCTGTGATAAAAGGTAACGTAAGACAATGTCCAAATATTGTAGCTTTGAATATTCCAAACTTTAAGGGCTATCTCAGAAAAGGTTATCATGATCCAGAATATCAAGTGTTCCCAATAAAGTTTCACCAATTTATCACAGAGAGAAGGAACTGCAATTGCCCAAAAGTATTGATTTGTTCAATTTGTATCTTAGTTTTCCGCAGGAACAGTGGTACACAGATCATTCCTCTTGTTCCTACCACCACAAAAGCTCCATGAACAGGTTAGCTAATAGGTACAAAGCTCTACAATCAGATATCATTGACCCAGCTTGCTAAAATTGTTGAGAGTTCTTGTTCAGCAGTATCTGGAAGGTCATAGATACCATATCCTTGATATATCTCAGCATTCAAAGGAGATCTTGGAATTTCTTATGAGCTATCATACTTTTTGTGACATTTAGAGCTTCTTATGACATTTAGAATAAGGGCATGCAGTGGCTCAGTGGCTAAGATGCTGAACTTGTTGATCGGAAAGGTCGGCTGTTTGGTGGTTCAAATCCCTAGTGCCAGTGAGCTCCCATTACTTGTCCCAGCTTCTGCCAACCTAGCAGTTCGAAAGCACGTAGAAAGCAAATAGCAAAATAGGGATCACCTTTGGTGGAAAGGTAAAAGCGTTCTGTGCACCTTCAGCATTAGGCATGCTGGCACATGACCACCGAGACATTTTCGGACAGCGCTAGCCCTTCGGCTTTGAAACAGAGATGAGCACCGCCCCCTAGAGTTGGGAATGAGTAGCACATATATGCGAGGGGAACCTTTATCTTTATGACATTTAGAACATTACAACTAATATCTCATATTGTCCAAAACTGAAGTTATAAACTGAATTTCTTTGAATATAGGTCCCTCCGGTCCATATTCTTATTTTAGACAATGACACTCTAAACAAACCTCAAAAGGTGGGCATAGTAATCCTATTTTCCAGTAGGCTTCTAAGTGTCCAGATATTCTTGTGATAAGTAAACAAATGTGTTTGGTTAAAAAAAACATTGAAAATCATACAGTAGATGTTCTGGTGTCCTTGGGTTGTGACCCAGCTTGCTAAAGTAATACAATGCTATCCTGACAGAGAGCTATTTCCCTACCTAGCTAAACCACTGAGTAGCTTCTTCTTGACATAGTACATAGTGCATCTTATTATACAGTATCCCAATACAGGTAGTTCTTGATTAACAACCAGACACTTAGTAACTATTCAAAGTTATGAAGAAGCCATCAAGACTACTTACAACTCAGTTTCAGAGTTCTGCATATCATCTCATAGTCACATGATCACATTTTGGGAATCAGCTCATCTTTTCAGTTGATCACAGCATTCCAAGGTCATGTAACCATGATTTTTTGGCTGGTTTCCAGCCTTTTCAGACAATTTAAAGCAAAAAAGGTTCACAGGAATATATTGATTTGCTTATCACTCATAGAGGTGAAGGTCCCCCTCACATATACATGCTAGTTTTTCCCAATTCTAGGGGGTGGTGCTCATCTCGGTTTCAAAGCCAAAGAGTCAGTGCTGTCAGAAGATGTCTCTGTGGTCATGTGGCCGGCATGACTATTTACTTAATGATTACTGTGTTCATTTAATGACCGTGGCACTCCCTTAATGACTGCTACAAAGAAAGTCATAACATTGGGTTAACTATGTGCCTAGTCTTACAGATGCCATGCTTTTGAGGAAAAATCCTTGCTCCATTTCAGTCATATTTTTAAGCCTTTGAGGTCTACCTTTAGTTGTTCAACCACCAATACACTTGGGTCACATAAAAGAGATAGAAGTAATCTTTATCTGCACACCAATGAAATTGTACAATAGCCTTCCAGAATTTAACAATCTCCAGAAAGTTCATCCAAGTTCCTCTACCTCAGCTGGCAATTTCATTGAGTTTATCTATGGGCAACTCTTAATCCATGCTCCCTGAACGTGATTGTTCTCTTCCCTGTTTCTTCCCATTAGTGGAGGAGATGAAAGATTTTAGTCTCTAGCCTGACCATTGTGGTTAAAAATCACCGATTCCCCCATTGCTAATTTGGCTCTAGAAACAGTAATTACCTCTGCATCGAGTCTTCTGATAATTACCACAGCAAACTTGATGAATGTTACTGGCGAGCTTTTATCCCACCCAACAGTTTTCCTTGGAATAAAAATTTCTTTCCTTTGCAGCAACTGTATCTATGTGTGTATGTGTGTGTGTATGCCTATCTGTGTGGTTGAATAGAAGCTGTGTTATAGCTTCATCCATCAGCTTCACCTACTTGTGAACTCCCACAAAGAGTCTTCTATTTATACGGTAGCATGGCGTGAAATTCAGCAGTAAGAAGATTACATTATGAGCTTAGCTATTCTTTCCTAATTAACCATACTTTAAAAAAAGACACCTCTGGAGAAACAGGATAAAGACCGAGCATACCATTATATATTTCAAGCCAGGGGTCTCCAATCTTTGCAACTTTAAGTCTGAAGGACTTCAGCAAAGCTGGCTGGAGAAGTCTGGGAGCTGAAGTCCTTCAGACTTAAAGTTGCAAAGGTTGGAGACCCCTGTTTCAAGCAATCTGGCCAGTTGGGAGGAAGACTTCTTCAAAGGAACTCTAAAGCTCTTCCTTCTAATTATTATCTAATTCAAAATGAGAAACATTAAGTCTTTTTCCCTTTTAGTGCTATTCGCCTATTCTATGTTGTGATATTTTTTTTAAAGATATAGTTCTCTCTTCTCAGATACACCAGATGGCAGCATCTAACTATTCTCCCTAATCCCAGGAAGCTAAGCAGGTTGGACCTGGTTATTAATCAAGGACTTTTGTTGTTGTTTATCTTTCCCAAACTTATGATTAGATTCAAGGACCAGATCTGGATCCTTTGCATATTATAAATCACATGCTCTTTCACTCAACTACAGGCCTTTCTTTAAGATACTCACCGCAGGGCAAGATCTTATTAAGTTCTTCCAAGGGATTATGGATCGATTTTTCTAAATGATAATATGTCAACTACTGCAAAAAAAGAAATAAAAATGTGCACATCATGAAGGTTGAAATAATATACCTTTCTGTGGTTACAATCACTTTTGAGACCCCTCACAAGATGGCGATGTTGCATTAGATTATCCGTTTCTTTGTCGCAGCAGACAGAAAATAAGAACTAATAGTCTATTGAACTACTTTTTCTGTTTGATTCAAAAAAGGCGAGTGAATCTAAGGCTCTGATGAGCTCTCTAATTGCAGGAATGTGTGCACTAATAATTTAATAAGTAGTCACCTGCAAAGTGCCTCCCTTTCATGCAGTGAATCCCAACATGGCTGCAATCTAAACTAGACAGTGTCTCCTATTGAACGGAAGGTCTGACTAGACAGGGCCAATCCCTGGGGAAACCCCACCTTGAACTGTCTCAAGTGTTAATCCATCGTGGTTCCAAGAACCTTCCAGAGAGCTGGTTGATGTTGATGATATTCCCTCTTATCCGTTGCCTCCCTTTCTTGTTCTTTTATTCCAGTCTTGTCAAAGTATGCAATTGTTATCTCAGAGGAGAATGGGCTTGCTGATTATGAGCTCAAAAGAGCTGTCAACTCTTGTTTGGTTCAAGATAGATTGTAAATAGCCAGGTACATGGACAGAACCCTTTAACTATCTCAATGAATCTGGGCACTATAATAGCGCAGCCAAAGTTTGAGTTTAAAATTATTTTGCTGTGGCTGTGCAGAGGAGGCAGTGCTGCCAAGGAGAAGGAAATCTGTTAGAACAGTGATGGCTAACCTTTTTGTTGTTGGGTGCCAAAAATGAGAGTGCGCACATGCGTGTGCCGGCACCCATAATGCAAAAGGCCCTCCCACATGCGCACGCGTGCACCCTCCCCATGCACGCCCCACTGCTCACCTCCAAGCTGAGCTTGGAATTTCCTCTGGGGGGCTGGGGGAGGCTGTTTTTGCCCTTCCCAGGCTCTAGGAAAGCCTTCGGAGCCTGGAGAAGGCGAAAAATGAGCCCAATGGGCCTACCGGAAGTTCAGATATGAACTTCCGGTAGGCCCATTGGGCCCATTTTCTCTCTCCCCACACTCCAGAGGCTTTCCTGGAGCCTGGGGAGGGTCAAAACGGCTTTCCCTAGCCCCCCAGAAGGCCCTAAAGTCAGCTGGCTGGCATGCACATGCGCACTGGAGCTGATGGCTTGCATGCTGGCAGATATGGCTCCGTGTGCCATAGGTTTGCCATCACGGTGTTAGAATATCCTGAAGTAATAGGAATAGAATAGAAACTAGGGCTGGACAGGATCTTGGAAGTGTTCTAGACAAACCTCCTGCCTAAGACAGGAGTTCTTATACTATCCTGAACAAATGAATATCCAATCTTTTCAATCTTGGATTCAGCAAGAAATTTTCAACAGCTCTGATGATGTCATAAAATAAATCCGATATTATGTAGCTAAAATCACTAGTTCCTAGACTGAGATTTTTCTCTCCACTCTTTTTTGTATACAAGGAAAAAAAACCACCATTGTTTCCATAAAGGACTCTTTTTATGTCGGGATGTATGTCTCCCTCTTCACTATAGCAAGTAAGGCATTATATTGGCAGCTTCCTCTGCAGAAGGAAAATATCCTGTCTCTCCTGCAACCCAAGCCAAAATAGTCATGAAGTAGTCTGGAGAGCCTAGAGTTCCCCATAGAAGTTGGGCAGATCCTAACATCATTACCAGAATAATTGATACACATCACAGCCCATATCTTTGTTATTTCATCAGGAGAAAAAGGAGAACGGCTATTTTTAAATGAGAGCAACTAAGCTGCCTCTGAGGGGAGTAGGGAGTGGAACAAAGGCAGTGCCATGAGGATGTGCTCTTTAACAAAAGTTAAAGGCATCTCCGGGCTTCAGTGAGAGGCTGAACATGAGCCCAGAGTCAGCACCTCTGCTAAGCCATTTTTCCTGTAAGTAAGATATGATTACATTTTGTAGAATGACTTGTCTAGTGTATAATTAATTTCCCCCCCGAATGTGAACTTTATGAAAAGTCTTAAATTAATATTTGGCCTTAATCAGTACTGATGAGATTACAGATATATTTTTTAATGCTACCATATTTTAAAATACTTTTTGAAACCTTTGGAACACTGGAAGTGTTGTGCTAAGTAGTCTAATGTAGAACTGTCCAAGAAAAAGGAGATGGAAAAAAATTCTAGAAGGAGTCTCAGCCTGTTATCTGCGAGAGAAGGAAGCTAGGGAAGGCATTTGGAAAAAGCAGCTGTAGCTGGGCAGGAAGGCTTCCCACTTTCCCAAGGCTCAACTCATGCTTTTTCTCAAAGAGTCATTACAAGTTTACAGTCATAGAAACTGTAGAGGAGATGGGCCCTTTACAATTTACTCATGAATATCCATGCTGGCATTCCAGCTGTCTGACTAATCGAATCACAAAGTGAGGAACATGGCAACAACCCCAGGCATCCTCACTTCACCCAGGCCTTTAGTCTACAAAAGTGTGGGTATGTAGGAGAAAATGTTAAGAACATAGAACGTAGAACATCTTTAAGAAAGGATTAGACGAGTTCATGGAGAACAAGGGTATCAATGGCTATCATTATGGATGCCTAAGGACACCCTCCGGGTTGGAGAGATAGGTAGGATATTTCTCAATGCCTTTTGCAGGGAATCATAAGCAGGTTGAAGACATCTGCTTGGGAATACCCTGAAGCAAATGGTGAGCCACTGTGTGAGACAGAATGCTGGACTGGATGGGCTGTGGCCTGTTCCAGCAAGGCTATTCTTATGTTCTTATGTTCTTATGTAGAATAACAGAGTTCAAAATGATCTTGAGGATCTTCTAGTGAAAACCCTTGCTTGAGTAGGAGACCATGTACCATTTCAGTTAAATGATTGTCCAGTCTCTTTTTGAAAGCCTCCAGTGAAGGAGAACCCACAACTCCTGAAAGTAAGTTGTTCCATTGGTTGATTGGTTGACTGAATGACATCAACCAGATGACTTGGGGATTTGCAACCTATTACAGACAAAAATCAGTCAATTGCCATGATCACAACTATGCCAGTTAAAAACTATGCCAGGCTGGCTGCATGAAATAAATAAGTCTTCAAGGCCCGACGGAAAAGGCGCAGGTCCGTGGTTGTCCATAGGTCAGGGAGTAGGTCATTCCAGAGGAAAGGAGCTGCCACAGAGAAGTCTCTCCCCCTAGGGATCGCCAGCCGACATTGCCTGGCTGACGGCACCCCGAGGAGGCCCTCTCTGTGGGAGCGAACTGGACGGTGGGAGGTATTTGGTAGCAGGAGGCGGTCTTGCCAGGTCCCTTGCCATGGAGCGCTTTAAAGATGGTTACTAATACCTTGAAGCACACCCGGAAAGCAACAGGCAGCCAGTGCAGCTCGCGCAGGAGAGGTGTCATGTGGGAGCATCTAGACACTCCCAGAATCCCCCGCGCGGCCGCATTCTGAACTAACTGGAGCCTCTGGGTGCACCTCAAGGGAAGCCCCATGTAGAGAGCATTGCAGTAGTCCAGACGGAAGATGACGAGGGCTTGAGTGACCGTGCGTAAAATGTCACGATCCAGAAAGGGGTGCAACTGGCGTATCAGGCGAACCTGATAAAAAGCCCCACTGGCCACGGCTGTCATATAGTCTTCTAGAGACAGCCGAGAGTCCAGGAGGACCCCCAAGTTGCGAGCCCTCTCTGTAGGGGCCAATGACTCGCCCCCAATAGCCAGAGATGGTACCAACTGGCTATATCGTGACACCGGAAGCCACAGCCACTAGGTCTTGGATGGGTTGAGTTGGAGCCTGTTTCTCCCCATCCAGACTCGCACGGCCTCCAGACACCGGGACATCACTTCCACGGCATCGTTGGAATGGTCTGGGGTAGAGATGTACAGCTGAGTATCATCAGCGTACTGATGGAACTCTACCCCGAAACCACGGATGATCTCGCCCAACGGCTTCATGAAGATGTTGAACAGGAGAGGCGAGAGGACTGACCCCTGTGGCACCCCACAAGAGAGGCACCTCAACGTCGACCTCTGCCTTCCTGCCAACACAAATTGCGACCGGTTGGAGAGGTAGAACCACCGTAGAACGGTGCCCCCCACTCCCTCCAGCCGGTGCAACATGATACCATGGTTGATGGTATCGAAAGCCGCTGAGAGATCTAACAGGACCAGGATAGAGGAACAACCCCTATCCCGAGCCCTCCAGAGATCATCCATCAATACGACCAATGCCGTTTCTGTGCTGTACCTAGGCCGGAAGCTGGACTGGCGCGAGTCCAGATAGACAGTTTCTTCCAGGTAATGTTATTATCTCTGATAACCCTTAATGGAGTTTTGCTGATGAGGACTGAAACAGGTTTTTAAGGATTTGTTTATAGATAAGCTATGGGATATAACAACATCTATGGTACAATTTTTATAGGGAACAATAAGAAGCTTCTATCCAAATTTTATCAATTTCTATTAGAGTGTTGGATTGGAGAGGAAGTGATTATGGACTCAAAGATTGCCTGGGGGAGAAATTTGGGACACTCGATTGAGCTCGAGAAATGGGAAGAAATTTGGAAAAAAACCTTTAAAATTAACAGTGTCGGTCTCATACAAGGAAAACACATACAAAATGCTATATAGGTGGCAGCTCCCGCTGGCTAGATTATTGAAGATGTTCCCAGAGGCCTCCCCGATTTGCTGGAAATGTAAGGTAGCTCTGAGAACTTATTTCCATACTTGGTGGACTTGCCCTCGAGCAGGAATAAATTGGACTAGAATTCAAAACTGGGTTTTTGAAATTACAGGATATAGGATTAAGCTGATTCTGAAAACGTTCTTGTTAGGCATGAAGCCAGATAATTTAAATAAAACTAATTGGTACTTAATTCTCCACATCATCATTGCAGCTAGAATCCCGTTTGCCCAAAAATGGAAAGCAAAACATATGCCCAGAAGGTTTTGTGCAAATGGATGCCAGAGAATTTAGCTTTTTTTTTTAGTTAACTTTATTGTCATTGAACCTCATACAATGTAGAGTAAGAGATGGGTGACATTATGTTACACTTCATGCCAGGGATGAAATCCAGCAAGTTCTGACAGGTTCTAGAGAACTGGTAGCGGAAATTTTGAGTAGTTCAGAGAACCAATAGTGGAAATTTTGAGTAGTTTGGAGAACTGGCAAATGCCATCTCTGGCTGGCCCCAGAGTGGGGTGGGAATGGAGATTTTGCAGTATCCTTCCCCTGCTGTGCTCACCAAGCCACACCCACCAAGCCACACCATGCCTACCAAGCCACACCATGCCTACCAAGCCATATCATGCCTACCAAGCCACACCATGCCTACCAAGCCACGCCCACAGAACCGGTAGTAAAAAAATTGAATTTCACCACTGCTTTATGCTCCTCTGACCCATGATTCATGAAAACTGATAGCTCAGTTTTGAACCACTTTGAATTGTGCAAATCAGGAAAACTGTAGTGTAAATTTTGGAATATGTGTATGCCAAGCTTTGATTACAAAACAAAGAAAGCCAACCGTATGCAGTTACTTTCGCATCTGCCAGCCCTCATTTACCAAAATTGGTCTCCTCTGCCCTTCTAAGGGCTTGATCACAGGTCTGAAGGGAACTGTATGCCAAGTAACCTAATAGTGGGGCACCTTAATTTACATGGACATGAACTAAACTGTTCAAGTTGCCTCCTGGACAGCTTGAAAATGGGACAACCAGGTTTATTTCTTGACATGCCTTTCCCATTCCCATTTAAATTACAAAAAACCATCCATTTTTCTCTTGACAAGGAGTAAGAGTTGAGAAAGAAAAATTGTGAGATCTTTCCACACTCCTCCAGCTTATATTTCTGCTTGAAATTGCTTTAATTAATCACTTTCCTGACAACCTGACTTACTTTTGCAGTTGGAGATGGTTTGGATGAAGATTGATTATATCACTGTGTGCTAGTCTGAATTATTTTTCTAAAAGCAAATAACACATTTTCATTGACTCAAGTACTGATGAGATCTGACCCCTTTTAGCTTTCTTGGACCATCCAAGATTGTCTAGGTCTTTTCAGTAATAAAAAGATGACAAATTAGTTTGATATCTATATTTTCTATGGTGTAATTTTCTATTTCTTACCTCAATGCATGTGCATTTATAAACAGATTCCAAGATTTCCAAAGATCAGTCTTTCTCAACATGGTCTGGTGTAATTTGATTAATCTACATTTAGATGAACCATGACTAAAATCAAGTCAAACTATTATTTAATATTTTCCAATTGATTAAATCATGTATCCCCCCCTGATTTTTCATATGATAGAAAGGACAATAACATCAGATCTGGCCAACAGTCAGATTGATACATTTGTTATGTATTTTCTTGAGCTGCTTTGACAAATGATTATTAGTTCTTTTCTTAGGTTAGCAAAGTGGGATTCACTACTGCTGACATCCATTTTGAAAGGAGTAACTTTTCTCTATTTAGCAAGCTTTACTTTTTCTCCATTCTAAAACTCCTGACAATGACTGTCACCTTCACGCTGATATAAAATAAAGCAATTGAAAAATCATTTCAAGTGCTATGCAAGGACAAATGTTTCTTTAGAAAAAAATATAGTTTAACATTAAAGACTTTCTTATTTTGAATGGACAACATCTGCAAGCCTTTCAAGACACAAAACACAACTATTTTGAAAAAAAAAATCTTTCCCTGTATCAACAATTATGGCCAAATTCATAGTATTTCAGAAAACGTTCAGGTATCCCTGCTAACTTCCAGTTTGCAGTATCTAGAACTATTTAATTGTCTGGATAATTTATCCATTTTTACTTAAATGTTACTATTAAAAATACCACAGCCAGATATGTGACATACTTGATAATATGGCCTCTCTAAAACAGAGAGCCCCACTGGATTAAAGCATAGGAAGTAAGGAAGGCTGGAGGGCAGGGAGGGAAGGAATCTAGTTTGATGAGTTTGAGACAGTCATTCTGTCTCAGCTGTAGGAAGAAAGCAATGGCAAATGAGCTGACCTGGAGGCATGAAAGAAAGTATAAGAAAAAAAAAAAGAAAGGAAAAGGAAGGAAGAGAGCCAGTTTGGTCTAATGGTTAAGACAGGGGTCCCCAACCCCCGGTCCGTGGACCGGTGCCGGTCCATGGCTTGATGGGAACCGGGCCGCAGTGAGCGGCGCAACTCTCTCACACACACACCCCACGCACATGCTCCACCTGTTCCCCCTTTCCCCGCTCCACCTCTACGCTGGCCGCAACTCTTAGAAAGGGTTGGAGAGGAGGAGCAGGGAGCAGCCCCCTTGGCCCCCAGGGGCGGGAGAGCACAGGTGCGGCTGCTCACGCCGTTGGGGGCCGAGAGGGGCGAGTGAGCCGACTCCCCCCCCGCGCGCATGCGCCACCTGTTCCCCCTTTTCCCCCCCGGCTCCCCCTCTACGCCATCCAAGCCATGCCCACCTGTCCGCGGAATTATCTTTAAAATGAAACTGGTCCTTGGTGCCAAAAAGGTTGGGGACCCCCGGGTTAAGACACCAAGCTAGAAACCAGGGATTCTAGTCTCATCTTAACCATTAAAGGCTGCTAGGTGACTTTGGACCAGTCACTCTCTCTCAGTCCAACTCATCTCACAGTGTTCTGACCTAGGCTTCCTGATACAGTAAAGAGCACATGCTTAGTCACAAAAAGCCTCTTTTTATTTCAAAGGCTGTGAATTATGTTCATTCACAGCCTGTAATAAGTCACAAATAGTTGTAAAGAGTCTGTCAGTAGGCTGCCAAGTCTTTTGGGATAAGGCTGGTAAACACCCACCTTTATCTTCCTTGAAACACTGCCAAACACCTAATTGGCAATTAGCTTGGCAAGACCACTTGGAACAAAGAATCAAAATGGAGCTTCAGAATGTAAACCGACCAGCATGAACAAAGTTGCTTCCTGCAAAGGCTCTCATGCATTTGCTCCTCCTTTATGTCCTATTAGAGGGGCCAATCACCTCCAAGCCGTATTCCTGAGTCTTCCCTTCTGTCTTAACTGTCCTTGCCTTCTGACAGCTCTGCACATGCACGCACTGGGAACACTGTTCCTCTGCCTCACTGATGTCTGACTCTGGAGGCTCAGGATACAGCACATAACTTCCAGGTGGCCTTGGACCCCTCTCTGCCTCTGATGCAGAGTCATCACCTGAGCCTTTCCCAGACTCCAGGACTGGCCCATGTTTCTCCCCAACCTCCTTGCTGCCAGCTCCACAAACCACAGCACACAGGTTTGTGTTGTGGGGAAGACAGGAGGAAGAAGGAGTGTTAGATATGTTCATCACCTTGAGTTATTTATAAAAAATAATAAATGGGTGGGATGAAATAAAATTATGAACAAAAGTAGGAAATAGGACATGGTGTCAGAGATAGAAAAAACAAGTAATCAGAATAAAGTGATATTACAAAAGGAACAAACGGCTGGACAGAGCCAAATTTGAATCTACCTCCATTTATTTTTCCCTCTTCTCCTGAAATCAGTGAGGCTGTAAATAGAGAAGACTTTTACAGAAAATAAATTATCCATCTCTGGGATAGGTTTACATTTCTAGTTAGGGACCAGCCTTAAATTATTCCCTTTTGATAAATAAAAGCAAATTTCCACTGAGTCTCTTTAAAGATCTGTTAGCTCAACATTTTGATTCTGATTAGCTGCCTTTTGAAAACTTACAAGGAGGTAGGGGTTGATGACTATCAGGCTCTATTACAGAATCTAAATTAAAACGCTAGTATAAGTCTTAAATTATGGCTCTTTCATTTTATTGATATTCTGCTTATTCTGTAACTCTCTCTTGCTAGAATCTGGAGTCTTCCTTTTAGGAACCTGTTCATCCAAATGAATTTTATTTGCATTTTGAGTAAAAAAAGGTTGTAAAATTATTAGTCCATGCCGTTTTTGTAGCTGTGGAATAGTGAAATCCTGTAGAACCTTTTAATTCTGCAAAACTATTATTTGATATTAAACTTTGACGGCTAGAAAAATCAATTCACTTGGATAGTGGTTAGGTTTTAGGCCATCTTTATTATGGCTTGTAGAGTGGGCATCTACAAACAACAATGCCAACTGCTTTTCATTATGTGCTTCGTTGTATTCCAGTGTATCTAATATTACTCTCATATTATTTCTTATCTGCCTTTTGGGTAGGTAGCCATTTTGGTTAGGGTGTATAAACTCTAAAAAATCTTTTCAGTCTTTCTGCTACTATTTTTTTTTTTTTTATTGAAAAAGTTTTATTCACACAAATTTTCCCCCTTTTTACCCCCCCCCGACATGTAATATAAATCACATACATATACTATACCCCCCCCTCACCCCATCTTAAAATAAGTTTCTCATTCAGATATTATACCCCCTCGCCTCCCAGCAGACACAATATAAGTTTCTCTTAGTATATTAATATCCCATTAACACCATCTTCTAAGTTAATTAAAGATATAAAAAACATAATATAAATTTCTCTTTAAGAAAAAAAAAAAAGGCATATCCCATTATTCCCCTCTCTAGATTAATCATACATATATATTACCCCGCCCTCCACCCTAGCCCTCCCCCACCTCCCATTCAAACCCACCCCCCTGACTTCCGCTATACACCACTCTAATAATTCCAAGCATCCCAAATATTATTTACTCTATTCACCTATCAATCAAAGCATTCTTACCTAAAAGCTACATAATACTTCCTAATCTGATATTTATTCTGTATATAATCAATCCATTAGAAACCGGTCTTTCTGCTACTATTGAGGTGAATATTTTTAGTTGGCATTCAGTAGGGATATGGATCTGTAGTTCTTAATTTGTGTTAAATCTGAATCCTCTTTTGGTATTAAAATTATGTTAGCTTCCACCGATGATGGTGGTATCTTCGCTTCAGATAAACCTGCATTGTATATTTCTAATAATGATTGGCCCAGAGTAACTTGTAGCTCTTTATATATTTCTGCTGCTAGACCATCTGGGCCAGGTGTTTTGTTATTTTTTTTATTGCCTCTGCTACTTCTGTCATTGTTACCCTCACATTCAGCATAGATTTCATTGCTTCTGGAACCTTAAGTAAGGTAGCTTCTTAAATTATGACTCTCTCATTTTATTGATATTCTGTTTATTCTGTAACTCTCTCTCTTTTACTGTCTCGAGCCTGGAGTCTTCTTTTCAGGAACCTGTTCATCCAAATGGATTTTATTTGCATTTTGAGTAAAATGCATTATTAGTCCATGCAGCTTTTGTAGCCGTGGAATAGTATATAACATTATTAGTCCATGCAGCTTTTGTAGCCGTGGAATAGTAAACTCATGTAAAACCTTTTAATTCTACAAAACTGTGATTTGATATTAAACTTCGATGGATGGAAAAATCAATTCACTTGGATAGCGGTCAAATTTTATGCCATCTTTATTATGGCTTGCCATGTTGAATAGAGTGATTTCCTCTGGAAAATATATCTAGCATCTTTGCTCTATTTTTTAAGGGTCAAATTCAGTGGTGGGATTTAACTAGTGTAACAACCAGTTCAGAGGTGGGTTGCTCCTGGTTCAACTGGGTTCAGCCAAACTGGTAGTGGAATTCAGGCATTGGTCACAGAACTGGCAGTGACCCAGGCCTGCCATGCCCCTGAATTGGTTCCCTCACCACCGCTGGGCTGCCGCCATTTTGGTTTGTAGTGACTGCATGTGTGCAGGTTTCAGGTTTTTTAAAAACAAATAATGTGTCACACATCTGAAGAACTTAAGAATTATGTATAGCTTGAAAATGAAGTAGCAAGTACCAAAAGTATAACACTAAAAGTAGCTCTTGCTTCATTGAGTCATCGCTTGGGGCGTCCTTCACAGAAGTGGTATTCAGCAGGTTTTGGAGAATTGGTAGTGGAAATTTTGAGTAGTTCAGAAAACCAGTAAATACCACCTCTGACTGGCCCCACCCCATCTATTCTCTGCCTCACGAGACCCAGCTAATTGGGAGGAAATGGGGATTTTACAGTAACCTTCCCCTGGAGTGGGGAGGGAATGGAGATTTTACAGTATCCTTCCTCTGCCATGCCCACCAAGCCATGCCTACATAACTGATAGTTAAAGTTTTTGAATCCCATCACTGCTCCTCCATATCACTTCCATTTGATCATTCCTTATATTTTGCCATTGCTGGGGCTGTGTACTAATATAGCTGTATGAACAACTCTGCATTAGCAAAAGTTAGGGAAAGAAAGCTTTAGAAATTCACACAAATGCCATCATAAATGGTTAAATATAAGGTTGATCTATTTATATAATTTTGATGTCTTGGTTTCATATATTTTTATTTTTATTTTTTTCAACCAAAACCTTAAAGTGGCTTACATGGGGATTGCTTGGGGAAAAAATCCTGTAAATTAAACTTGGCTGAGAGACAGGGATTGGCCTGAAGTTACCAATTCCACAGCTGAGAATAAACTTGAACCTGGTTCTGCCCAACCTAGTTAAAGAATATCATGCTATACTGGCTCCAAAAGAGCCATGGTGATGCAGTGGTTAGAATGTAGTATTGCAGGTTAATTCTATTGACTGCCAGCAGTTTGATTCTCACCAGCTCAAGGTTGACTCAGCCTTCCATCTTTCCGAGGTCAATAAAATGATGACCCAGATTGTTGGGGACAATATGCTGACTCAGTAAACCGCTTAGAGAGAGCTGTAAAGCACTGTGATATAAGTCAAAGTGCTATTGCTATTGCTAAAACCAGCAATCTTAACCATTTGCCAAACTCTTATGGCCAATGCCATAGTGAGGACTAGCATTACCAACATAAGAGAACATATGTAGCTCAGAGTTGAACTGTGGATTCCTTGGTGGTCTGTGAACTTGGTTGTTTTCATGGACACATTTTTTACCCAAGTGCTGGCATAATTTACCACATGTACCAGTAGTGCTCATTGTAGCTGCAGCTGCTGTTTTTATACAATGGAACCAACACTACTATACCCTCTGTCTATTCATTTCTCTCCTGCAGCCCCATCAGAAAAGCTCGCCTACAATAAAATCTGGTGGTTGCTCAGCCTGAAACTCCATTTCTGATCGAGTGCCACAAGAGCTTTCATATATGTGAGATAGTATAAGACTGGTGACTATAGGTTCAGTATGGATTCAAAATAATATAAGGAACTAAGTTACATAGGAGGTAATCTATGCATCTGAAGATTTGTTTCAGACCTTCAGCAATATGTGAAAGAGGACAAAGATGAGGCTAGAGGATGGAAACATAAAGTAGAAATGGCACCAGAAATTATAGCTTTGTCTTCTCCTTCCTACAATTCTGAAGCAAGCTTTGGTTAAATGCAAATTACATACATATGTACAGTTCAGTGATGGATTATAGACACATTAAATAAAAGGGTCAGAACCGCAGCACCTGCTGTTAGAATATGTGACTCAAAAAGCAGAGGTAGCTCATGCTGGGAATTAGATAAAATATCTTGTAATCTGATTCCTTGCCAAGTGGAACTCCTGAACAGTATGGAAAGGGTTAAATTCTAACAAGAATTCTTCGGAAGAAAAGTTTAGGCTGTATTTTATTACAATTACATACTTTTAGGAAGCGAATCCAAACTGCTAACCATTCTGAGATTCAAACATCACTGCTAGCAGAAAATTACTTTCCACTTCAAAGACGTATTAGTAATGATGGGTTTGTGTTCAAAGTCATTTTTGGTTCAAGTTAACATATAACTCTTAAAATGTCTGAGCATTGCTGCAGGTATATGAGGTCCTTTGATCACTCTGGGAACATTAAATTCTGTGTTCATTTCAAAAATTTCTTCCCTCTTTTTTCCTCTATGACCATTTTCTGCATTTTCCCAAGAAAGGGGAAAAGATTCTTGATCGATGCTGAAATTGTCACAAAATGGAGTAATAAACAATAGGTCTGCTGGTCTTAGAGTGAACAGTTGGACAAGTTTGTCTCCTTTTTTTCCTCTTCATAACCGCAATTTATCCCTCTGGAAATGAAACACACATACTTCTTGTGAGGACTAAAGGGGTTGAGCAATCTGGAACAATTCTTTTGCAGAAGGAAGCTGTTCAATATTGTAGAGCCATAGCTTTAGTAGGTTATTTGGAACTTCACATGAAAGTTTATTGAAGTTTTACCCAATCTATTCATTTTCACACAGACGTTGTTTAGCAGATTTTCATGTTTAGAGATCATTCATGACTGAAAGTAAAATCAAGAGAACATCCAAAGGTAACCTATTACATTTCATGTATAATGACCTACAAAGATGAGAAGTGATTGTAAAAGTTGCAGTTGGAGTATAATTCAATGAGATTCAAGTCAAATTTGTATTTTTAGGAAAGGAAATGGTTTATAATATGGAGAAACTTTGGAAAAAAGTATCAAATAACTTAAACTCCAATTGAATTTTTGATATAAGTAAGAAAAACATTGAAAATATATATTTACTCAAGCTTAAAACATCTTGGCTTTTCTTGAAGGCTGGCACTGCATTTGTTATCTTTTCTGCTGTGTGAAATGTATCTGACATAGGTATATATTTTTAGAAGGGATACTTAATCCTCAGGAGGTATGATCCTGTGGAGGTTTACATCAGCAATCCTGTGGCAAACAAACGTCACTTCACCAACTGAGCATCTTCTGCTAATTCTGGGATCTCTATAATATGCTCCTTCTAAAACTGTTGCTCTTGGCATTTTAACACTAATATCTTCACACTTACTTGCATAATGGTAAGAAATATCAATGCTTTTAAAAACACATCTCGAAAAATTCGAATGCTCAAACCTTCAAAAAGCAGCAGGTCTTTGAAAAAGTGGAAGAAACCACAGCTTGTTAGGAAAATAAAAATCACAGTTTGGAAACATAGCTATGAAGGCACTATTCAGAAAAAGAAAGTAGTTGATAGCTGATGTTGGGATAAACATAGGTAAAGGTAAAATTTCCCCTCGCACATACATACTAGCTGTTCCTGATTCTAGAGGGCAGTGCTCATCTCCATTTCAAAGCTGAAGACCCAGCGCTGTCTGAAGAGGTCTCTGTGGTCATGTGGACGGCATGACTAAATGCTGAAGGTGCACGGAACGCTGTTACCTTCCCACCAAAGGTGGTTCCTATTTTTCTACTTGCATTTTTACATACATTCGAACTGCTAAATTGGCAGAAGCTGGAACAAGTAATAGGAGCTCACTCTGTGACACGGCACTAGGGATTTGAACTGCCAAACTGCCGACCTTTCTGATTGACAAGCTCAGGGTCTTAGCCACTGAGCCACTGTGTCCACCAGGGATAAACATAGTGGAATCATATTAAAGAAGTGGTTTTTACACTCCTATAAACTATTTATTCATAGGCTCTACCTACTTTGCTTGTGACATATTTTAAATGTGCTTCTTGACCCATTTCTGAGTGAGACAAATGTGTTTTGCAAATATATTCATTTAAAAAACACATCAGTATTGGCTGCAGTTTCTTGCTGATAGTATATTTTAAGTTTTTTTCCCCTTTTTCTGAACAGATTCCAGATGAAACCATGACTTAAATCACTTTTATGACATAACAGTTTTAAATACAGTCCTCCCATAGTTTTCCTTTCCCTCCCTCTCCCGCTATTATGTCCTCCCGCTATTATGTCCTCCCTCCCTGTCAGGCTTTAATGTCTCATGTAGTACTACAGATTGAAAGCCTGAGAAACCTTGTCAGTCAACAGGAGAGCTGATTTGCCACCAGCTTATCAAGTACTTAGGAGGCAAGGGCTTGGCAGCACAAAGAAACAAGGCCAATGACTTAATAGCCAATTATCAACCCTCCAACCGATTACTAAAAAGCCACACAGAACCAGGAACCATAAAAATACCACACAGAGAATAGCCCAAAGCAGACACACTGCTAGAGAAAAATACCCTGAAGGTGGGCTCCAGCCTGAGTCTGAAAGTTGGAAGACTAAACTTCTGGTCCCAGTGATCGACCCAGAAACATTATTCTGGGACACATATATTCACCTTCATTTCATATAGTACTACATGTTTCATTGTAAACCTAGATTTTTTCTTTCTGCAATGGGAAAAATACCTTTGAAATAATGTAAACGTAAGAATATATATTATGAGAAAAGGTTACTTTGAATTCAAAATAAGCTCAGATATTCATAATTTTATGGATGTTATGGTATCATTTGAATCTGAAGACCAGATAGAACAGGGGTGTCAAACTTGCAGCCCGCGGGTCAGATGCGTCAGGCACTGGCCACGCCCACCCCGATTTAGCAAAGGGGAAAAAGTCACGATACATCACATGACAATGATGTGACATCGCAAGTTTGACACCGGTGAGATAGACTATTGATCTGGAAGATGACAGACAATCAGACAGCTAAGGGAAACATGAAGCTGATCAGATTCAGTTTCTTTCAGTTTCTGAGTGACCTAGATCTAGGCCACAAGAGGCAGAGGTTCCCAGTTCATCTGGAGAGAGATGACACTGGTATCTCCCTTTGGGAGATACTACATTGGGGCTCTGTAAGAATAATCTCTGGGTTCTTTTGTTGGGAACATTTTCTTGTTTCAGGCCTGCAATCGTCCTCTAAACGCCCTTTTGTTCTTCAACCTGCATTTTGGAGGAATTCATTGAATCTCAGAATTTTGGATTGCTTGGATTACTTTCAAGTCTCTACTTGTGAAGCACTCCGCTGGCAGTGGACAAACTATTCAAGTGAAAGGTAGATAAAGGTAGATAAACTCCCCAAGTCTGAATCACTCTTCATCTAAACCCTTGCATTAGTACACAGCAGTAAAGGCTCATGGGCTTGTCATTACCTTGCTTTGAGTTTTCCCTGACTTCCATAATACTACAAAGTAAAAAGAAAAGGAACCTCAGTAAGGTGGCTAAAAGCAGATGGAACTGAGCAGAAGGGCATTCTGACTTGTGAGGAACTGGTATGAATATTCTTGTAACCAAATAGAATAGAATAACAGAGTTGGAAGGGACATTGGAGGTCTTCTAGTCCAACTCTTTGCTTAGGCAGGAAACCTTATACCACTTCAGACAAATGGTTATCCAACATCATCTTAAAAACTTCCAGTATTGGGGCATTCACAACTTCTGGAGGCAAGTTGTTCCACTGATTAATTGTTCTAACCGCCAGGAAATTTCTCCTGAGTTCTAAGTGGCTTCTCTCCTTAATTAGTTTCCCCCCATTACTTCTTGTCCTGCCCTCGGGTGCTTTGGAGAATAGCCTGACTCCCTCTGAGATATTGGAGCAACCCCTGAGATATTGGAGCACTGCTATTATGTCTCCCCTGGTCCTTCTCTTCAGTAGACTAGCTATGCCCAGTTCCTGTAACCATTCTTCAAATGTTTTAGCCTTCAGTCCCCTAATTATCTTTGTTGCTCTTCTCTGCACTCTTTCTAGAGTCCCAAAATCTTTTTTACATTGTGGCAACCAAAATTGAATGCAGTATTCCAAGTGTGGCCTTACCTAACCAGAATATAGCATTTGGAGGATAGACATTCAAAATAAATAGAAGGAAAACAACAACTGAATGGAATTGAACCTCTGTCTCAGATATTTAAAAAGTGAATGTTCATAAACTCAGAAGTGTGGCAGAGTTTCTTGGTAGGAATAGCTAATGGGAAAAGGAAAGCGAGTATTTTGGAAATTCCTAAATGAGAAGATTCTAAAAACACAATTGCAAATAAGTAAATAAATAAAAGAGACCAGAAGAAACCAATGCAATTGTTTAAAAAGAAAACAAAACATTAGACAAGATGTTAATAAAAGTTGAAGACAGGTCACCAAGAAAGAATATATCACCAATATGCCAATGATACCCAGTTATACATCTTGAGCCTAGACTGACCAGGCAAATGCTGTCAAACTCTTGTTTAGTTATCTCAAGATGGCGGCGCGCTTAGGCGCAGCGGCTTTGAGCTTCTGGTGTCACAGCAGACTCTTCCATCAAAAACTCGCTCTGAACCTACTGTGAATTATAGAGAAACAAACATATCAACTAGTTGTGACACATCAGTTAAAGAAAAAAAAGGATTACTCGGATTTATTAGGACAAGTAAGAAAAACAAGTTTCAGGCAGAGAAATCCTCAAGAAGAAGCCTAGATCTGGGTAATGGAGAATTTTTAAAACCCATGTTGTATCGTAAACAAAGCCTTGATGAAACAATGACCGCAGATTCTTCATGAAGTTTATGTTCTGTAACGGTGGCACCATCATTATCTCTTGGGAATATACAAGGGGCAACTGCAAGAATGGAAATGAAGAAGCGGAGAGCACCACCCCTACCAGTAATTCCATCCTTTTCTGTTGGGAAAGCTGAGAGAGAAGAACAAAAATGCCAAGTGCGATTCCTCAAAGTTCATCGCAACAAGAAATAAAAAAGAAAAAGAGACGTACTCCTCTTCCACCAACTCCTAAAATGCCAAACAGATTTGAATTTTACACACATAATAACTGGTGTACTGATAGTGGGGTTGCTTATACACACTGTCCTGCAGACGTGGGGTTCTCAACTGTCATTTGTTGGCCATTTTGTTTGCCTGGAGAGATTCCTGTTATGACTGTCACTGCTGTCTGTATTCTACCTGATGCAAATGTTGGCACAGCGCTCAAACCAATCTCATTGTAATCTTATTACAATGACAATAAAGATTATTATTATTATTATTATTATTATTATTATTATTATTATTATTATTATTATTATTATTATTATTATTATTATTATTATTATTATTATTATTATTATTATTATTATTATTATTATTATTATTATTATTATTATTTGGAAAACCAGCTTAAACCCATCCCTGGTGAGAATGAATGCTGTTAGTTTTTGTCCAGGACTGGTTCATTTTTAATTGTGAATGGGAGTGCACTTTCTTCTTCAAGATTGGTGTGTAATTTGGGAGATATCTTCGACTGACAGCTACTGTTTGAGAATCAGGTGGCAGCAGTGGCTAAGAAGATACTTCCATGGATCTGACTTGTATTCCAAAGACACCACTTACATGGAATGAGAATCTTAAGACCAACAACAACAGTTTATTTTGATTGGGATTTCCCCCCATTATTTTCTTTTGAAAGCTATCCCTGCAAATGGTAATGAGGTAAAAGTTGATAAGAAAAGAGAGACATAGTTGCCTTCTGACTCTGCATTTTCTCAAAGTATATGCATCTCAGAGGGGTATATCTGTCCATCCAGCCCTACTTCCTTTTTCTTTCCGCTCTGGTTAGCACTCAAAGCAACTACCAAATATTTCAAACAAAAACAGTATATAACAAGTTTAAAATACAAATTAGCAGGAAAATAAATATTGCCCACCCCCTAACTTTAAAAGCCCAGTTGAATGAAATGATTGAAACTAGCATCTTATGTTTCCAAAGGAATGTGTTGATGGCCTGGCATATACACTTTATTTCAAACATTTTGGAGAATGAATGAAGGATCAGATGATTAAAACAAGGCAAAAATTTACCCATTTATGGTACTCAAATGTGCAGCAGAACTTAAAGGTTAAAATACTAATGGTTTAATTCATTAAAATGACTACTATTGTAACTTTATTTATTCACCTTGACAAACTCACTATAGCAGTATTTCTCAACATTGGCCACTTGAAGATGTGTGGAACCTCAACTGAAGAGGTTAACACATCTTCAGGAAGACAAAGTAGAAAAACACTACTGTACAATATTACAGTATAAGCAGGTCAAACTACTATATTCAACCAAACAATGGTTTAAAAAACTGGTTGGCATTAAATTCGAACATAGGCACTGATGTGCTTTGTAGATATGCAGCTGTCAAATCACACAAATGAGGTGCTTTGTGTCATGGAGGTTGCACAATTCATCTTGTTGAGGTACTTCACAACACTCTGATGGCTGTCTGTAACATTTTCACCAACTGGAAGAAACGTCTTTTTATGCAGAGCCGTAATAAACATTCATTTAATTCATAGATTAGGTTAGGAACTCTTGAAGGGCTAATGTGTTTGTTTTTGTAAAATGATGTCAGGTGAGAATATTAGAACTGACCCCACCACTTACTTCATCTTCCTTGCTGATTGTTTATTAGCAGCAATTAATTCCTGAGTTGTTTTTGATATCACCACTGCAGATAAATGTTTCATCTAAAAAAAGACCAGCTCTGAAATTTAGATAAAGCCATTGGCCTATTTTGGTAGCATTTCAATATTTGGGTGTATATGATCTGAAAGGAATGGGTGTTTAAGGAAATACTAATCAGAGAGTGATTATTTTGTCAACTTAGCTAATGGCCTAGTTACATACCACTTGTTTGGAAATTGTGAAATGAAGGTTTGAAAGGAAAGCTTTAAGAAATTCTGCCAGTTCTTTGGAATCTGTAATCCTGAGCTGTGAAGGGATCTGGTTTTATAAGACAAGAAACAAATCCTCATCAGAGCCAAGTGTTTGTTGTATGCAAGTGTGAGGGAGAACAAGATAAGTAAATCATAAATGTTGCATGGGACTGGAAAGTTAATGTTATAGCTGCAAAAAATAGGGGCAGTGATTTTTTTTATTTACAATCAACATGTTTTGTATGTGATAATGTAATAAATTTACACTCAAATACTTTGGAATTTATTCATATAGAACTAACCTGATAAATGCAGAATGTATTAAAATGACTAAGCATTCCTGAGGGGTTTAATGCTATTTTTAGAGTCTTTTAATAGTTCTAAAACAAAGGTAACATGAATTATAATATGAGTAGTGCTTGTAACTATAATATTTTATCTCATTAGGATTCGTGTAGTAATGCCATATTGAGTTGTTTACATATGTGGCTCATCTCTATATAGAAAGTGGTTCCTCATTCCCAATGGAACATTTACCAATATTAATGCTTTCAAAATATCTGGACACTATAAAAATATAAATTTTAATTAACCAAGACTATGTAGAGCTGGTTTGGTGTAATAGATAAGGTATCGGGCTAGAAACTGGGAGAGTGTGAGTTCTAGTCCTGCCTTTGGCATGAAGCCGCCAGATGCCCTGGGCCAATCACCTCTAAGAAGGAGGCAGTGGCAAAAAAACAACAACATAAGACTAAATCGTTTTCTTCAAGAAGAAAAGTAATTGCTTCCAACACATTGCTTTTTACGCTTGTAGACATACATAACTCAACATAACTTTCTATGCATTTTTAATAGAAATGGAAAAGTAGAACCAGGATGAATATCTTCCAAGGTATAAAGTTTGTCATAAACATAAAAAGCTTCCTATAAAATTACTACCTTGTAATGTACTATCAATATTCGTGCCTCTGAAAGGTCAAGGAGAAAGGCTTTGATATAAGGTATATTACTACGTTGTGATTGTGGAGTACAAAATACTTCATCAAACCAAATCTTGTGTCTATCCCCTCCAACTGCATCTTTATGACTGGGGGGATACAAAGTTTCCATTTATAGTTTAGGACACATTATTAAACTCAGAAAATCTTTAATAAAACATTTATTTATAACATGTTTTATATGGCCACCCAACTCACACACCGTGAGTGGTATACAAAAATTATCAATAATAAACATAAATCACAAAGAAAAACAACCCATGGCATTAAAAACCAACCAAAATAATAAAATGGTAATCAGAAGCAATGTACACTATAACTCATCTGATTGGGACACATAATAACATAGAAAAGGGGTCACCAACCGTTTTTGTTTCACAGATTGGTGGCGGTGGCTTTGGCTAGTTTTTTGGAGTGGGGTATAATTTTACACCTGCAAACTAAATCCCAAGCATGTGCAAATGAAGCTTCATGAACTGGCCCGCTAGTTCAGTGGCCTGATTTCCAATGGGCCACAGATAGATAGCGGGCTGTGACCCCACAGTTTGGGGACCCCTGACATAGAGCATTATGACCCCAGTTGCCGAACAATAATAATATTGCCTTCTTTAAAGGAAGGGAAAGATAAGAAAGACTGTTGGTTTCTGTTCATAATATAAGATGCATTTGGATGATGTGATAACAGCTATGAATTGTGCATGTGTTTTTTCCCCAAGTATTGTTTGAAAATACATAGCCTGTATTTAAACAATAGCCTGAATATTTCTACAATTCAGAGCGTTAATTTATTGCCTCTTAGAGTTGGAAGGTTTTCTAGTCCAACTCTTACCCAGGGCAGGAATCCTCATATCATCCCAGACAAACTGTTGCTTGACTTGTATTTGCAGGAAATGTGATATCCTAAAGGTGAAAAGAAAAATAACAATACTAAAAATCAACAGGGATAAGCTTTTGTGTAACATAGCCCACTGCACCAGATGTTTGGTGTATAGCACAGCATACATCCCATGTGGTTGACTGTGACTAATGAAACATTTTGCAAAAATAAATTACAATTTAGAGCTAAATTTCAATGATTCTTACTTCAAGTGAAGAATGCTATTGGCAAATTGCATGGCACTTATGTTGGAAGCAACAAGGCACTTCCAGGTTGAAAGGATTAGCTGGTGGCATCACCATTGTCTGGGGAACACCCAGTTGGGTATTTCATCTTCCCATCAGGAGTTGGAACAAAGGAAAGGAGCTCACCTTGCCCCATGGCCGCACTCAGGTCTCGATCGTGGGCTTGCTAGCCTTTACCAAGCAGAGGTGGGAGTCACATAATGTAACGACTGGTTTTCCCAGAACCCAAAATGTGAGTGTGCAGCATCAAACACATGGTGATTATATAGGACAGGATAGCACCAGGGCAGGTGGATGGGCCCAGCCAATGGTTAGAACTACTGGTTCACCTAAACCAGTCCGAACTGACAGCAACCCACCTCTGTCACTCAGTGTTTTAACCATGCAAGCCGCCATGTTCCTTAATTGATAAATTAAAGACATACTTTTCTCAGGTTAAAGTTCAGGCATTTCTGGATATTGCTCTGGCTGTAGTTTGCTTAGATTTCATTTAATAAAGGGGACCATTACTTACCTTGTGATCAAAAGGACCAACGTGGGATAGAGGTCCCACTTCCAGATGGATGTGTAGTTGGTTAAAAGTACATTACTCAATGGATCTATGTTTATACAGTGGTGGGTTTCTACCAGTTGAGACCGCTTCATCCGAACCAGTAGTGGTTTGTTGGCCTGGGTTGCTGGAACCGTCAGTGACCCAGGCTTGCCACATCCCTGAACCAGGTCTCTGGGTGGCGACTTGGGTGTCGCCATCTTGTATTTGCTTCTGCGCACACACGGAGCAATTTTTATTGCGCTGGCCATGCACGCAGAGCATGCATCAAGTGCACACATGGCCACAAGCAAATCAGTAGTAGTGACTGCCGGAACCATCCCCTGAGGCAGAGCTACGAAATGGTATTCATAGCTCAGATGTTGTCCTGAGACCAATGCTCTTTAACCTTTTTATGAATGACTTAGATAAGGGGATAGAAGGAATGGTCCTTACATTTATAGGTGACACAAAGTGATGGGGGAATTGCTAACACCTGAGAAAACAAATATTCAAAAAGATCTTGATTATTGGTCCCTATCCAACAATTGTTAACAATAACAATTTTTATTGGTTGATTAATAAATGATTACTAAAATTTTGTTGCTTCTCAGTTACCAAGGACAGCCTGTATATATGTTTGTTATCTTTGCACACTCAATGGAATTTGAGCTTTTGGAACTTTTATTCCAGCAAGCAACAGGGAAAAAAAGCCCACTTTTAACTCTAGTGTCTTTTATTCAGTCAATGGGAAATATACAACAGCTGTGGCCTCAAATGGCAACAATAAAAAGAGGATAAAAGATAAGCATGGAGGAATGAGTATTGGGGATAGCTTTAAAATGTTGCTATTTTCTCCCCAATTCAGTATTTAAAAACTGTAGTTATTCTGACATATTCCAACAATACATTTTGCTTTTGCTTCGATATCCATGTATTTTAGCAATAATAAAGAGAACATCAAGAATTCATTTGTGTGCCATTCTTCATTATAAAGCACAGCAGTATATCTAATATGATTATCTAATGACTAGCTTTCTGCCTTTTTCTTACTCTGCTTAGCATATGGCACATCATCAAAATTGCTTTGGGTCTTCTGCCTAAAAATACTACTAAAATATAACCCACATTAAAAGCTGAATATTAGCATCTTTTCAAAAATGAACAGTACTTTGTTTAGTATATAGTTCATATTCTGAGCTAAAAATAGATAAATCCATAAGGTGAAAAATGGGACTATGATTGTGCTGTGAAGTATGATAAATGGACAATAAATTTTAATTATTATTATCAGAATCATAAATTCATAAAGTTAGAAGGAGCCAGTTAGGCATCTGAGTCCAACACTCTGTTCAGTTCAATAATACAAATTAAAGGATTTCTGACAGATGGCTACCTAGTCTCTGCTTGAAATCATCCAATAACTGTATGAACACGTCCAACATATCCACCACTGCTCTAAGTAATTGATTCTCCTGTCAAATTGATCATATTTGTTTTTAATTGAAATTTATAAGGTTGTCCAACTCTTAGTAGCCGAACAGTATGCAAAAACAGAAGAAGATATGACTAGAAGTAAGGGAAAATAAATATGCTGCAGGTGCTGTAGATCAGGGGTGTCAAACTTGCATTGTCATGCCGTCATTATGTGACCTATTGCAACTTTTCCTTCGCTAAATCAGACATGGGCATGGCCAGTGCGTGATACATCTGGCCTGCAAACTGCAAGTTTGACACTCCTGCTGTAGGAGAATGCAAGGAACAGGAAAAGGAGGAGAAAGCTCCTATAGATGTTGCCATCTCATAGCAGGATACTTTATATCAAGTTGCCTTGTTGATCAATATACTTGGCTATACTGATCATTAGCAGTTCTCAAGCAATTCAGAGACAGGTTTTTAGAATATAAACCTTGTGTCTTAGCTCTATACCCTTCCTTACACCTAGCTTCATGTTAAATCTTTCTCAGTGTTGTAGATTATCTGTGGTTGGCATCTACCACACATTAGCAAATTTCACCTAACATTTATCTGATGTTTGACATCCCTGCTGTAGATTAATGTATGGGACTCAGAGCACATTGATTCTGTGAGCACTTTCAGGATGGGCAGAAAAATGTGGTTGCTTATATAGCCCTATGCCATGAGGCAGGGTGAAATCACACTTACCTTTGCTACCGGTTTGGTAGCAATGTGAGCACACGCACATGTGCAGAGCGTCAAAAATGGACGTGATGACGTCCGGGTGGGTGGGCGGAGCCTGCTACATAGCACCTGCCAAGGTAAGTGAAAAGTAAGGGGTGGGGAACTGCTTGCCACATGATTTAGATTAGCTAGAAAAGAGGAAATCCTGCTTTCCAGTTAATATAAATTGTGTGTCACAACTGATTGTCGGAAAAACTGGTTCACCTGAACCGGTTTCATTTTTTTTTACTACTGGTTCAGACGAACCAGTAGCGTTTTTACTACTGTTCAGGTGAACCAGTCTGAACCAGTAGCATTTCACCCCTGTCATGAGGGACTTTATACAATAGATGATAACCAGCACCTTGAATTACACCAGTACCTCACTAGTACCCAATGTAGCTTTCGTAGCAAGTGTTTACATGAGCACACCAAGGCACACCCTGCTTTGGCTACCCTATTCAGTACCAACTATAGCTTTTGAGTGGTATTCAAGGGCAGCTCATGTATAGAGTGTGCAATGCACTTTGGGAAGATTTTTCTAACAAATTGGTCAGAATTTGCCACAAGCCAATGTGGTATAATGATTACACTGTTAAACTTGGACTGGAAAAGCCCATGTTTTACTCCATGGAAACTCACTGAGTGACTATGGGTTGATCACTGTCTCTTGACCCAACCTCACTCAGGTAATATTCTTGTGGATACATAGAAGGAAGAAATACAGTATATTTAATAATTTAATACAAATTTTATGTCATTAAGGCTTCCCTGTATCAAGTCATAAAACCGTTGAAGAATAAAGGATCCAGAACTGAACTTTATGATTTTTCCCCACAATTAAACAACCATAAATATTATTTTCATTGGAAAGGAGAATAGTATTTACGTATTTTTATCGTTTATGCAAATAGTACAAATATTTGATCTATTGCACAATCTTTCTAGTTTTCAAATGTTTGGATCAACCTCTTTTTATACAATTCTCTGGTAACCAGTAGTTTCATGCCAATGTAGAATTGATTAGCTGAAGTGCAATAACCAGTATGATATAATTAGTGAAATGTCTGTCATGATAAATGAGGTGTATGGGTGGAGTGTTATTTGGATATGAAAGAGTCAGGGTCATATTGTATATTTTGGTTATCAATGTCATTAAGCTATTTAATTTAATCAGAAGACCATTACCTTCATCTTGTCTTGCAAGAGTCATACCAGCTAATTGAGATGAGATACTATTTCAACTAGTCTGATTTCCCAGCTTAGGAAGAACTATATATTGAGCATATATTGAATATTACTTAAAATATTAATACCCTGTTTTTTTTCTCCTTCTTTGCCTATGAACCTCTGGACCCTTTGACTACAATTAATCCATGAAAAGGTCCACCAGTTCCCCTTCCGGTCCATTGTTTTACCTACAGGATCTCTTCACTGCCCCTCTTATTTTCTTTCTTTTTTGACCTTGCCTCTCCACTACTCCAGTCCCGATCTAACTATTCAACACACTTTTTTTCTTCTTCAATGTTCTTCTACTGAACCTCTGTTTCCCAAAGCCAAGCCAAGGTCCCCAAATTGGTTGGGTTCTTCTTCTTGGCCTTTCCCTTTGGCATATTTTCATTGCGTTGTTCTGCCATAATATGCAACTTTTTTTCTGAAATACTTGTGGGTGCCACTTTTGGGGTCATCTTTTGCTTTGGGATGCCAGATAAATGGCCCAGATATAAGTTCATGTTTTCATATTGCTCCTTCTATTTAATTACTGCATAACAAAAGTTTGTATATAACTTTCAGGCAGAGATATGTACCCTTCTCAGATTAGTTGATGCAGTGGAGTGTTATGGGTTTTTTTTTAGCTTCTTTTAATTTTTAATTCATTATTATATATGAACAACTGTTTAGTGTTTAAAAAATGAAAACATTTAAAAATGAAAACTGATATGAAATGAATTATAGAGCACTATATATCATTCAATATAGACCCATGGTGGTGTAGTGGTTAAAACGCTGCATTGCAAGATAACTCACTGCTCACTCTAGGAGTTTGATTCTGAGCGGCTCAAGGTTGACTCAACCTTCCATCCTTCCGAGGTTGGTAAATGAGGACCCAGATTGTTGGGGGCAATATACTGATTCTGTAAACCACTTAGAGAGGACTGTAAAGCACTGTGAAGTGGTATATAAGTCTAAGTGCTATTACTATTGCTATTCTGCTGGCCTATGGCAAGTGGTTGCCTGTCCATCTAGTTCCTCCTGACTGAATTTTTTTAACCTCTTTCCTAAGTATAACCTCTTTTACAAGTATATCGTAAACAGATTTTATGAGATCCTATCTTAAAGTTTCTGTCAGGCTTGGACCTTTATGTTCTTATTTGATTTTTATGTATTTAAATATTGAAACTTCTCCCATAAATTCATCTCAAATTACAATCTTTTGGGGGAGGCACTTCTTGATACTATTACCTTTGAGTTTGGGTGAGGTAGTTTGCACAGTTCCACTCAGGGACATCATAGACATCTAATATTTCATTGATCCATTCTTAGCTCAATAACTAGGCTCACAAAAAAGATAGGACATGAAAAAGGAAGGAAAGATGTAATTATTGTAGAACAACCTGCCAGTTTGGGGTTCATAGTTTATGAGCTATGGTGGAGCAGTGGTTAGAGTGCAGTGCTGCAGGCTACTTCTGCTGACTGCAATTTGGCAGTTCAAAGTTAATAAAAGGAAATTCACACAATAGAATAGGCGTTACATGCTGTTTGTTGATAGTTAGCACGTTGCACGTAGTTAGCACGTTGCAAGAAGGTGGGAACTTTTCTCCAAGGTGTTAGGTGTCAGAGGGCATGACTAGTGACTTTTCATGCTAGCTTCCATGTTTGTGTCCAACCGGCCAAAACCAGTCTACACTAACAGAAATGCTGAGCACGTGATGCAGCGTCATAATGCAACATCTCCTCCAGGCTCAAGGTTGATTTAGCCTTCCAGCCTTCTGAGGTGGGTAAAATGAGGACCCAAATTATTGGGGGCAATATGCTGACTCTGTAAATCACTTAGAGAGAGCTGTAAAGTAGTATATAAGTCTAAATGCTATTGCTATTATGCATTATCCTTTTTTATTACTTTCCCATTTCTCCAAAACATTTTTAGCTTTGAAGCTGGAAAGAGTAGTTGGGCAGGGGTTGTGGTTATCTTATAAAACCAACAAGAAAAATAGAAGAATCCTGAAACTTCTGGGAGATAAGGCAGCTATTTCTAAGCACGTAGCTCATTACTGTAAACAATTATGACACATTTGTAGTTATGTAGCCTTCAACCCAAGCTTAACATTCCTCGATCAATGCCTTGTTGCTAGCTATGAATTAAAAATTATATCAAGGATAATGTTCATTCAGTGTGAAATCTCACTCCAAAATAGATCCTTGGGTGATACATTTGTGATGAGCTGTTTTAAAGAGGGAACGGTATGTCTCAAAGATTTTTCAAGCAGTGGGGAGGCAGAAATACTTCGAGATAATACCCTGCTAAATCAATAGCCAGACATCACAACCTTAATCTCATATAACAATTTTGCTATGCAAGCAGAACACTCTTGGATAAAGATTTTATAACTGGCAAACATTTGGAGAGATGTGGGGGGGAAAATCTCACTGAAAGGTGTTATAACTGAGCTGAGCTGATATGAGAGGAATGGGAAATTTTTGTAAGTAATCAATATAAAATCTGAATTCCTACAAACATTTTTGTTTAGCTTTTCGGGCCCTTTCTCATTATTATTATTATTATTATTTATTGGACTTCTAGACCGCCCCCTCTCCCCGAAGGGACTCGGGGCGGTGTACAGGTACAAATTAAAACCATAACAATCAATAATACATATAACTAAAATCAAATTAAATAAACCCCTGTACAAATTTATAAAAATTAAAAACTTAACCTTAAAACCAAATCGCAAAATTTAAAAATACAAACTGAGGTGGGAAAGCTGGAAATTAGGCCAGGCCGGCTAGATGAAACAAGTGGGTTTTGAGTTTCTGGCGGAAGGAGCGGAGGTCCGTGGTCGTTCTAATGTCAGGGGGAAGGTCATTCCAGAGGGTCGGGCCCGCCACAGAGAAGGTCCTTCCCCTGGGCGTCGCCCGCTGGCACAGCCTGGTGGACGGCACCCGGAGAAGTCCCTCTCTGTGTGAGCGAATCGGCCGAAGGGATGTATGGGGCAGGATACGATCCCGCAAATAACTAGGTCCTGTGCCATGGAGCGCTTTGAAGATGATAATCAACACCTTGAAACGCACCCGAAAAGCCACAGGCAGGCAGTGCAGCCCGCGCAGGAGAGGTGTTACGTGGGAGTATCTAGAGACTCCCGAAACTGCCCGCGCGGCCGCATTCTGAACCAACTGCAGCCTTCGGGTGCATCTCAAGGGGAGCTCCATTAACTTACTGATTTCTTTCATATACGCTTTAGGTTGCATGCATCTGTATTTCTGGTGTATTTTATAATTTTAAACTAAGAAGAATCACCTGTATTGGGATTAGCTAATTTAAAGTAATAAAATTCTGAAACTGATATATAGTATGAAACACACACACACTTCACACTTTAAAAATCATTTGGAATGTTGCCTAAAATTCTAATTCGAGGCTATTATGATTATGAAAGTCATTTATCTCATTCCCATTTTCTCAATAAAATGAACTCCTTACATGAAGTTTGATGTATTGTAGGAAGTTAGCATCCACCCCTCTCCTAGAAAAATGAAATATTAAAAAGGCAGAATATTTCCCTGGATAAGAAAAGGAGAAATATGTTTTTAAAGACAAAGGAGCTTCCTCCAGTTCCCTGCCTCCCCTTCAGCTCCACAGGGATGGGTTAAGACATGGCCCTCAGGACATGATAGGATTATCCCACTATCCATCTCACCGCATGGCACTTGGGAAGATTACATCATCCAGAAAGGCTCAACCAATCCTGGGATACAGGACAGCCTACAGAGTTGCCCCTGCATGGCCCCATGGGAGTCTGACAACCAATGAGAATACAAGCTCAGGTTCAAAAGCCCAGAGAGGGCGTTATACCAGGGCACTCTCAGCCCCCCCCCCCCAGGACTTCAGACCATGTGATCCTGTTCAACCATCACCTTCTTTCCAAGCAACCCCCATGAATCCAGTGTACTTTTTCCCCACTTGGAACTGAACGCAAATGGACATTTCTTCCAACAATATGCAGAAAGGTTCACTATTAAACTTTTATTAGATGCTGACTGTGGGGGCTAAATCACCTCCCCCTGGTGGATTGGTTTCCCCCTTTGAAGCTGCAGTTGCAATTCATTAATGCAACTTGCCACTGAGACTTGATGGAATGTAATATCCCCCCAGTTTGATGATATTTTGTTTGTTCATTGTTGAAATGTTTATTTTTAAACATTACATTTGAGTTTGGAATTATGTCAATCTTTTCCATTTTGTTACATTTTGTTGCAGAATTATTCATTCTAACCCTTCCAGCTGTTTGGTCAGAATTGTCCTCGGTGTGTTGTACTAAGATAAAAGTGATCCTTGACTTGAAAACAGCTAATCTACCTGCCTAGCATATCTCATCATAGAGAATGTTCAGAGGAAATATTTATGGAACTTCTAATTTTTGAGATGATTAGGGGAAAAACTGAAAAGGAACTTTTAAGACAGTAAATGATATAGCTAGCTGTGGTCACATGGTACCTGTGTATCTTATGGCTATGGAGATTTTTCTTTGTTTGAAAGTAGAAAAAGCAATGCCTGTCTTACTCATTTATCTTTCTCTACTAATTCTAATAAAGGGATCACATTTTTGAACAGGGTTATGGCAACTATCCACATGATTGCTGCTATACTATACTCACTGAATCTTCTAGCCATGTTGACATCTTAATCATAGACTCTTGCTTGAATTCAGCCCACTGAGAGGACATTCCCACTGTGCCAATTCCAAAATAATATTTTCAATGGAACTTATTAGTATGGAGAGAGGTTGGCCAAGCTGGCAATAATCTTATAAAGCAGACAACTGAATGAACCACTCTAAAATGTCGACTCACTTGGAAGAGTAGAACTTGTAGATAAGAGAGGCATTCAAGGTGAGCTGGACTTAGATCACTTGTGGGCATGGAGGAACTCATTACTTATGATGCATTTGACTCCTCCCTCAGGCTCATCCTTGTCACCTCCTACAACCGTCCTGTAATTGACATTTACTTTCCTGCTGACTTCCCACAAATAAAGTCAGCGGGAAAGCTGGTAGGGAAGGTGGCAAGTCACTCCTGTCAATTCTTCTTCCTGCCATTTTTTCCATAGCACATGTCTGTCCCCAGAAAATGCCTCCCCTGCATGCCTGCTGACACGTATGCCTTCTCATTGGCTGCAGCAGAGCAGTCTCCTCCACAGCAAACTCCCTGCCCACTTGTGCCATGAGAGCTACCTGTGTGTCCTCCTGCACTCCCCAGTCACTACCCATCAATTGTCTGAACTTATGCTGCACTAAGGCAGCCATCTGCTTGCCCTCCAGCATTCCATAGCACTCTCTGCCCAGCTGTTCTCATACCTCAATAGTACCCTCTCCGCTGGCTGCATTCATTTGCTTAGTGATGGAAATTTCGATCCCAATTACTATTGTTAAGCAAGACTACCTGTAAGGAAGTAAATCTTGAACTAATATCACCTGGAAAATAATAATCACAATCACTGGGGGCTTTTCAGGCATGACTGAAACATGGTCCAAATGTCATGAACTAGATATTTTGGACATATAATGCAAAGACAGATATCCTTTGAGAAGTCCATAATGTAGGGCAAAGTGGAATAAAAGGAGAGAAAAGGAAAGAGAGAGAAAAGGAAAGGAAAAGAAAAGAAAATGACTACCAGCAGCAAGGTGGAAGTACTCAGTTACAGTGGAGATAAATAAATCTGAGGAGCCAGATTGGGGATGGATAGTCCTGGGGAAGGCCTATCAATATGATCACTAAGAGTTGACATCACTTGGATGGCGCACAATCAAATGACATGCTAGATAGCACTATTAGCATATGCTACTTATCCAGAGGTGGCATTCAGCTGGTTCTGACTGGTTCTGGCGAACGGGTAGCAGAAAGTTTGAGTAGTTCGGAGAACCAGCAAATAACACCTCTGACTGGCCCCGCCACCATCTATTTGCTGATCAGCTGGGTCTTTTTTTGTTGCCCTATACAGGACAACGGAGCTGGAAAGCAAGTTAGTGGGGTGGGGAGGGAATGTGGATTTTGCACTATCCTTCCCCCAGGAGTGGAGAGGGCATGGGAATTTTGTAGTATCCTTCCACCAGGAGAGGGAAGGGAATGTGGATTTTGTAGTATCCTTCCCCTGTCACAGCCACCAAGCCATGCCCACCAAGCAACATCAAGCAACACCACGCTCACCAAGCCACACCCACAGAACTGGTAGCAAAAAAATTTGAATCCTACCATACTACTTATCACATTTTGCACCAAAAAGCTTTCCAGACACTCTTAGCTCCAAGCAAACCACATTGTACCAACCATACTTGCCACTTGGCATGTCTTCAAATCAAGAAGCAGAAAGGAGAACATTTACAATATGTTAAAATCCTCACTTTTCCCTAAGCTACCTAGTATACCTTTGATTAGATTTTCAACTTTTGCTACTTACAGCTGTTAGCAGAGGATCTCATTGCCTGGCCTCTCATTTGCAATCATTCATACAAAGACCTATTCATTTTATATTACTTTAAAATTAATCAAAACATGAAACCTGCACTGGGTTTTTGTTTACCTATTCCTTTGAATGGGACAATTATTTTTCTAATAACTGATATTGTTAAGCTTTCCATGAGTAGAGCATGATAAGGAGATGATGGTGTGATTATCGTGCATTCGTTGCTTTTCCTGATAATTCTTTCCTCGGAACAAATAAAAAGAGAAATGATTACTTTAAAAAAATCAACTGAGTTTCAGCTGAATTGAGCGATTTTGGCTCATCAAACAGCAAAGTATACCATCTTTCATAGTTATATTTTAAGGATAGAATTGGGATACATTTTTGAATCAAAATGAAAACACATGAACCACGTATGAGGGAAACCCAAACAATTCTGCCTCCTGTCATTACTTAAAAATGGCAGTTTTGGGAACAAAGCCTTTTGAAATGCACAAAGGAGTAGAACTAGGCAAATAAAGGAAGCAATTTCTCCACTTCATACCTAGCAGTCAATTATAGAAAAAGCTAAATAAATAACAGTAGTATAAAGTTATCTTTGTCTTTATTGAAAGAATCTGAAGTTCTTTTAAGTCAGTATCAACAGCTGATGTTCTGGCTGTAGGATCCTGTCACAAAAACATGGCATATTTTAGGCTGTCAACCTATCCATCCAGGGAAGTAAGGTCATTTGAAGCCCTTCCTTCAGAGAAGCAAACAAAGAATTGCACTGTAATTCTGCAAAATTATGGTATGTTCGTAGTGAGGCAAGGTCAATCTGTTTGCTAGGCTGGCCAACACAAAGCTTTGTTGAGAACAAAGCTGGCATAAATAGAGTTTCTGGAATGCTGCTCTCACATATCTTCCTGAAGCATTACTTTGAAAAAATTATGAACCAGTGAGATCCAGTTAGATAAACAGTGAGAAAAGTACAAAGCAAAATCCCACCCCAAAGACCAAGCATTTACCAGACCTAGTTCTTCTCAAACGTAGTGTGCATGATATGTTATAAACATGAAGGATCTTCCTTTAAAAAAATTAAAATAAAGGAATTAGGAGCCTTCTGCTTTACATTAAGATCCTGATGCTCTATCTGTCTACGAGGAAGATACCAGCTTTTCTATGCTGGCTATTATTCTTTTGCCAGTTGTCTTCCTTTGACATATTTTTCTTCAAAAAAGTGAGGATTTTACGCAGCAATGGCATACAATGGATTTGAGCTGCATCTTTGCAACATCCCCACATTTATCACTGAATGGTGATTAAATTAAATCAAAATAGAGCTGGAAGGGACCTTGGAGGTCAGCTAGTCCAACCCACTGCTCAAGCAGAAGAACCTATACCATTTCAGATAGGCTATCCAGTCTTTTCTTAAAAAACTCCAGTGATAAAGCACCCACAACATCTGATGGCAAGCTATTTCCCTGGTTAATTGTCCCCACTGTTATGAAGTTTCTCCTTAATTCCAGGTTGATTAGTTCCCAGGCATTGTTTCTGGTCTTGCATTCTGGTAATTTGAAAAATAAGTTGACAGTCCCTTAAACTCTGGCATACAGCAATCATGTCACTCCAGTCCTTCTTTTCTCTAGACTGGCCAGAGCCAATTCTTGCAACTATTCTTCATATATTTTTGTCTCAGGGCCCTTAATCATCTTAGTTACTCTTCTTTGCATTTTGTCCAGAGTTTCAGCATCTTTTTTGTAAGGTGGTGACCAAAATTGGATGCAATATTCCAAGTATGGCCTTACTATGGCTTTATAAAGCAGTACCAATACTTCATGTTATTTGATTCTATGCTTCTGTTTATACAGACAAGGATTGCATTAGCCTTTTTTTGATCTCTGCTGCACCATTCTGGCCCATGTTTAAGTGATTGTCCACTAGGACTCCAAGATCCCTTTCAAAGTTACTGTTTTTTGAGCCAGGTTTTGCCTAATCTGTACTACCTTGCTTTTCTCCACATTAAATTTCATGTAGTTGGATAAGGCCTTTTGTTCAAGTCTGTTAAGATATTTTTGGATCCTGAGCTTGTGTTCTGGAGTGTTGGCTATTCCTGCCATTTTAGTGTCATGTGCAAATTTGATGAGTTCCCCTTCTATTCTCTCATCTAAGTCATTTACTGGGCCTAAGACTGAATCTTGTGGTGCCTCACTGCTTACTTTCTTCCATGATACAAAAGGAGAATTAACATTCCAAAATGTTTTAACTTGGCCTGGGTTCATAAGGAGAGAAGAAATAAAATTATGATAAGAAAAAAATGCTGTAAGGATTTTGCCAGTGTGAGCAGTTCTAGAGCTGAAGAGAAGAGTGAAAAGCGAAAATTCAGCAATGACTGGTAGTGTTAGAGTTAGCTCCTTCCAACTATTTGTCCACCACTAGATGGTGCTGTCATTTTGTGTTTCTCTTTATATGTTGCTGTAGCACTAAGAGAGATAAACAGTTCTGAATGTTTATAACATTGAAATTGATATATATGCCAGTGGTTCATAATTTGCAAGAGTAGCAATTTTGGAGAGGTATCAGTGAGTGTGTGGCTTTAGGCTACATAACCAGAAATGTGGTTTTATCATAAAGTTCTAGTGTTATTGTTTGAAATTCTTTATAAACACACGAAAGGGGGGAAAGCCTGAGATTTTTGCTTAAGCATTCTGTTACCTGCTAAACATTATTTTCTCATTTTTGTAGATGCTGACTCTTGAGGAGAACTCCCTTACAACTTCCTCTCAAAATTAATACTTAGGTTTGCCATCAATGCCTCCAAAACGTTTCCTCAGTTGCACACACATTCCAGTCATAATATGCTGCATATTTCTTAATGTGATCTATATGGCTCTTTTTCTTGAAGAATGTTTTGAATTGGTTGTACAGATTTGCAATATCTGTACATATGGATTTTTTTCATATTTTACACAACTTTGTGATTGAATATTATCAAAGAGCCTAATGACACAATTTGACTGGAGGAATCCAGAGTTTCGGCAATGATTGTATAATATAATAAAGGAGAATATTTGTAGCTCAGGGTTGACATGAGGGGCCCTTGGTGTTCTCTGATCTTGCTTCTGTTCTTGAAGATATTTCATTACACAAACTAAGTAATATCATTGGTGCGTAGCAAAAGCACTGTAAGAAAACAAGCACGATTTCATAATCTTTTTCAGACAATAGAAATCAATAAATTTTTAATGTAGATTTTCATAAAAATCTTTAAGCTGGACATGAATCTGGGTGGAGAGAACTTCATTACAGTAAATGCAAGCAAAATCTGTAAGATTTATATAGGGTAGGGCCAGTTCTTATAGTACTCTCACAGCTGGTCTTAGATAATCCTTTAATTGAATTAATTGCTTTATGGGGATAATAGCTTTCAAGTTAACACATTACAAGCTGATGACAAGCACCAAATTTTGGTGTTATTTATCCACCAGACTCTACTTACAGGTCAATAGAAGCTGTGATAATATTAGTGGCAAAGGTCTGAAAGAGAACAAAATACTTTCTCAAAAGCTGTGAATTCAGTTATGTTAGCTAGAGACATTTTCTTGCTGATTTCCAATTGGGATTCTTGATATTTGGACTAGAATAGCTCTGTTCGAGTAACACCCTCTAATTTATTTATTTATTTGATTTTCTGTAGCTCTAATTTTCTACTGTAGAAAATGTAGTCAAAATTTTAACTTTCTACAGTTTTCTTCCCAGAGAAAAATCTGTTAAGAAAAAAATGGCTACTAATTTTTTTACAAGTTTTTCCTAAGAGAATTCATCCCCCCCCCCCCACTAACTGAGGAATGTCTTCTGGATTTTCCACAAGTTTACAAGTTCGTTGATATAAGGTTCCTGCCCACGCAGGGGGTTGGACTAGAAGACCTACAAGGTCCCTTCCAACTCTGCTATTGTATTGTATTGTATATTTGCAAAGAACTGTAACAGTTACTGAGAAAAGGACCTTTGCAGTGTTGATTCTCTTCCACACAAAAAGTTGCTATTATTGCTTCTACACATTCAATCAATTATTTATCAGATGACTTGGTTTGTGTAGGTGGGAGTGGAATGGACAGGTTTCCTGGACACTCTATAAACCAGGGATGTCCAAACTTGGGAACTTTAAGACTTGTGGACTTCAACTCCCAGAATTCCCCAGCCAGCATAGGGGGAATTCTGGGAGTTGAAGTCCACAAGTCTTAAAGTTCCCAAGTTTGGACATCCCTGCTATAAACAGAACAATCAAAAGTCAGGTTGGGCCCAAAAGTTATTAGGCTTAAAAACTGTGGCAAGAAAGGTCGCAAAATAGGGCAAAACTGACTTTACAAATGTCTCACTCAGCCACAGCAATTTTGGACTCAATTGTGGTCGTAGGTTGAGGGCTACCTTTTTGGACTCAATTGTGGTCGTAGGTTGACCTTTTTGGACTCAATTTTGGACTCAATTGTGGTCGTAGGTTGAGGGCTACCTTTTTGGACTCAATTGTGGTCGTAGGTTGACCTTTTTGGACTCAATTTTGGACTCAATTGTGGTCGTAGGTTGAGGGCTACCTTTTAGAAGAAAGAACTCATAATGCCCAAGGAGAAAAATCACTAGGCGATCACATAATATAGTTGGTTCTGTACCTTGCCAATTTTTATATGTGAGGGCAAATTATGGAATATCTTTCTAAAACTTCTGGACCCCTTTTCTAAAGTTTAAACCATCTCTTTAGGCTGCAGGCCTTTAAGTTACAGGACAGGGCCATCTGGCCATTATCTTGTTCTAAAGAACAAAGTAATGTATAAAGTATCCTTATTTGGGGATTTCTTTCTAGTCCTTTAATCTCCTGCTTAAAAGAGCCCTTTCTCTACTAGTACTTCACAACTAATGCTCAAATGACCCAGGTTTGAATGGCCTTCATTAAATCATGGTTTGGAACCAAATCCTGTAGGTGCTGTAATGATACTATGAAAACCTTTGTAGATTAAAAGTACATTATACCAAGAGTGTCATATCTAAGCAACCCCTGTGCCTTTGTAATGTGCCCAGCTCCCTAGGCATTTCAAAAATATATAAAAATGAAACTTCTGCACTTCTCCTTGCACTAATTGAATTTCAGCCCATAACATTTACCGACATTAAGAGACAGACAATATAATTACTTTCTTTTTTCTACTCTCAGTTATTTCTCACTCTCTATTTTAAAACTCATTGTATTGTGTCTTTTTATAGACGTTCGAATAAATCTTTTGTTAACTTATGAAATATTATTCCAAGTATACAAAAGAGCACAGGAATAAAAGCCTTTAAGAGATACTCGATGAAGTTTTCTGCATTTCTCTTTATGGTTCAATTAAAAATAATGTGGACTTCTCGAAGTTTGCTGGCATTTCTCCCTTCAAAGAGAATTGACTTTGCTATCTGGTGCTGACAAATATTTTTAATAGGAGATGAAGCCTAAGCTCATCTGTCTTTCTTTTGGCCTTTTATACACTGACTTGTAATGCAAAATTCAGCAATGCTCAACTACACCCCCCCCCCGAAGTATGAATATATACAGGATAAATAGATAATCCTTGCTTAGTGAACACAATTGGGACCAGAAACCGATTGCTAAAACCCTGTGACTGTGAATCCTAACCCTCACTTCCCATTTGGTTATTATCAGTGGTTGGATTCCACATCTTTTCCTACCGGTTCTATGAGAGGGTGCTTTGCATACACCCTCATGCTTTGTGTGTGCGTGCAGCACTCAAAGGTGTCAGTGCTGGCGAGTTGAGCTGTTTTTTAGCTCAGCTGAGTGTGGCAATCCGCTCTGCCGTGTGAATCAGCTGAGCTAATAAACAAGGGAATATAGGACAGGGAATGATGGGGGCAGGGGGGCGGGGTCAACCAGAGGTCGTATTTGTCAGTTCTCTGAACTACTCAAACTTTCCGCTACTGGTTCGTCTGAACTGATCTGAACCTGCTGAATACTACTTGTGGTCATCATGCAAATCATTTAAGCAACATTACAACACTGCGACTTGTGATTTTACTTCTGTGTTTTCCATCAATTATTGGAAGCTGGTTGCAAAGCATTCAAATGGGGATCATGTGACCACAGGGCACTGTGATAGGTTGTAAAGTTGTGCCAGTTGAAAAGTGCTTTAATGGTGATCATATGACTGCAGGGTACTGCAATGGTCCCAAATGAGAAGATTGGTCACATAACCTTTTTAAAATGGTGTTATAAATTCAAATATCATTAAATATTGATGGCATGTGGCAGTGGTGGGATACAACTGGTACATCCCGGTACGGGCATACCCATGCCTGCTGGGACCACTAGGTACAATACAATACAATACAATAGCAGAGTTGGAAGGGACCTTGTAGGTCTTCTAGTCCAACCCCCTGCGTGGGCAGGAACCTTATACCATTTCAGACAAATGGCTTCTGGAGGCAAGCTGTGTACCTTGCCTCCAGAGGTACCATTCCAGTATAGTGCTCCAGAGGGCCCACCCACTTGCCCGCCCTCCTTACCTATATTTGAGTCAATTGGGGCTTCTGCACATGCGCATGGAGCATACAGCACCTCCATGATTCTCTGTCGAGCAGCTGGATCATTGCGGTAGGTAAGTACACATGCATGCGCTGGGCGCGTGCTGGGCGCGTGCATGTGGTGGACACCAGGCCCCATTGCACCATACCAGTTGCGACGGGAGCCGGAACTCACCACTGGTATGTGGCTATGCTCTTGGAAAATTGGGCCCAGAGATGCTCCATAGGGAATGGTCAGAAAAAAGACAGCATAGTTCACAGCTGGATAGTGGGAGGGGCAGGAGGCTCATAAGAGACTCAATAAGTATTAAAGGAGTTAAAGAAGATATATATCAATCTACATCATTTCATTACTCTTTGGGTCTGCACCATGGTTCCATGTGCCTGAGACTTTTGCCATCTTTTTATACTTTTCTTAATGGATATGAAATCTAAACAAAACCTGGAGATGACTTGGTAATATATCTCGTCACTAATTTGATCACAACTTCAAAGTTATTTTAAGGAAAATAAGTACCTTGCAGTGGCCTGATGATACCTAGTCCATAAGTTGGGAACCAGATAACTGACCTTCTGTAAAAGTATACTTTTATCAAAAACATTGTACAAGGCAGCCATTCACTATCATCACTGCAAATGTTAGATTTGAGAACATGTTCTCAAATCATTTTAATTGCTATAAGTAGGAATATAACTACAAGGTTCATAAGCAAGAGTGATTTGCAATACAATGATGCAATCCACAAAGCTTGTTAAGTAATTCTAAGGGCTCATATGGAGGACTTCACAATACAAAATTGCTAAATTATGTACAAGTTGCTAAGTTACCCTTTTTGAATAGGTATAATCATAGGTGTGGAAAGAAAAAACAGTGGCCCATGTCACTCTCTCCTCATCAATGTTCTGCAATGCTATTTCATATAAATCTATTTTCTTTTATATACTAGGTTCAATCTATTGATTGTTTACATCCCTGGTGCACAATTTGAGACTCCAAGGCTGCATGTGGTCCCTGGATCCCATGGAGCACCCTTTAAACATCTCCAAAATTTATAATTTTCATCTTATAGAAGGAGGAAATTATGCAGGGTATGAGGATTAGTCATATCAATAGCACTATTTTAAATTAATTTCAGTCTACTTGTAAATACAATTAAATTCAGATAATTGTCCTACCTCAATCTATACTTTGGTTTGTGGTCTAGCTTAGAAATCAAAGGCCAAAGGATGTTATCAGTATAAAAACACTGCACTGCTCTGCACCACATGAAGATATTAATTTAAACTGGCTGAAGAATTTTGGGAGTTAAATTGTCCGCATGTTTCAACCTTGCCAAGTTCAGGAAGCTCCGTTCCATGCTCTTTCAGTAGTCAATATACTCATGATATATCTTGAACAATCACGGTAGCTTGGAAATGCACATTCAAAATATCTAGATGTATTTATTTGCATTTGATTCTTGATGCTACCACACTGTGATCTTTGGGTCCTTTTTTTTAAAGGCAAAGTCAAAGAAAAGTTTTTGGCACGAAGTGAGAATGCATTTCAGTATGTATGATGAATATTTGCTGCCAACAGAGGCTTGTTAACATCGTCAGACTGAAACATCACCGTGCCAATTCAGTGGCAAAATAAAATTAAGACACTTTATTAGACTGTGCAGAGCATACAAAAATGTTGATGTGAAAATGAGGCTACTTGGCATTCCTTCTACAATATTAAAATAGATAGCTGGTGAAGGGTAACATTCGAAACACACATGGATTGGATTTTTCTTTGCCAAGCATTACAATCAGTCATGCAATTTGTGAGTCTATAAGCTGTCATGATGCAACGTAATTTTACAAATCTGTTAAATCTTTCTACATTTTACATAACTATTTTCTATTGCATTGTCTCAGTCCTTCTCCCTATTCTAGCATACCTATTCTAGTTGTATAACAACCAGTCCCCACTGCCAATGGACTGGATCATCTTCTTAGATTACTTCCTAAACTAATAAAATGTCAATGACCTTCCCCTTCAGCTTGCTCTTTTTGTCACCTATACCTACTATTTTTATGTAGTTTATTGTTACGTATTTTTTTCAAAGTACTAGACCACCGTAGATCTTTGTCATCTTAGATCTGGTTCTATAATCCTACTGCCCATATCTCTATGTTTCTAATGGTTAGCTGGCAGCTGTATCTATCATATTAATTCAGAGACTTGATGTCCATTGCCTTTCTTAGCTTCTGCAACTTTTACAGGATTGTTTTGCTAGGAGCCGTGATGGTACAGAGGTTAAAATGCAGCACTGCAGGCTACCTCTGCTGACTGCTGGCTGCCAGCAGTTCATCAGTTCGAGCCTCATCAGCTCAAGGTTGACTCAGCGTCCTATCCTTCTGAGGTTGATAAAATAAGGACCCAGATTGTTGAGGGGTAATAAGCTGACTGTGTAAAACCACTTACAGAGGGGTGTAAGGCACTGTGAAGCGGTATATAGTTCTAAGTACTATTGCTATATACAGATGCTCCAAAGACGCTCACCAACTAAGGAAAGGCTCTACTAGCTATTGACTGACTTTCTATATTCTGTCTCTCAGGCAAAAAAATCAATCATTCATTCATTCATTCATTCATTCATTCATTCATTCATTCATTCATTCATTCATTCATTCAGGTAGGTACTCCAGACTAACTCTGTTTGAGTCAGAATGTAACAAACAGGAAAAAATTACAAGCTTTGTAATGTTCTTACTTACCTCCAATTCTCATCATTTTTATTCTTTCCAATCCAACTGTTTAATCTACCACAAACATCTAGCACAATCAGCAACATTCAGGGTCTTACAATTCAACTGTTAGGTTGTAATATACTTAGATTTAACCCACATTCCAAGAAACCACCAGCAGCCAAAAACACTCATGTTGTATTCCTAATGAGGATCAACTCACTGCTTCATGCCATCTGAATTAGATTAATTTTACCCAGAGTAGGAATAAATAAATTTTCCTGCTCTTTTTGTTTATTCTAAAATGGGATTATTCTATCCTGCATTCCACTCTTCTTGAATTACTGTAGAGTGTAGTGCTGTGATATCATTTGAATGCAATAAGAGGCTTAGTCTAGATACACTTTCTTCCTTATATGCCCATCAATTTAAAATATTTTTTGAGGAAAAAACCCACATTTACAAGAAAAATATGGATAAAGTGAAAAAGGATTTGCTATGCTACTTCTGACTGTAAAATAAGGGTGATTCACCCATGAAGGAATGCAAAACAGTTGTTGAGGCTTGAAGCTGAAAGAATGAAGAGCTTGTCTGCTTGGTTGATACCCAAACTTCTTTCTCTTTCAACTTACTAAATAGGAAAACAAAGGAATAAACAAACTGGTATCCATGTATCCCTTACCGTTAAAATCTCTCCTTCCCCCCTCCTCCCTCCCTCCCTCTCCTTCTCTCTCTCTCCCTCCCTCCCTCCCTCCCTCTCTCCCCAGGATGTAGGATCTGAACTGATAGCAGAATCCATGAATTTTGGTGGCTTCCAGTGATTTTAACCTACTCTGAAGAAGAAGGAAAGATCCAGCTTCATACCTAAACTGGAACACTGGCTGTAGCACTGAAGGGAGCATGGAGGTGGATAAAGTCTTCCCCTTAGAAAAGAAAGTCTAGGAACTCAACTAAAAAAATGTTGGAGGAAGTAATCCTTGAACAGTGTTGCAAGTCCTTCAAAGTTAATTCAGGTTTTGGTTCAGGAAAACCAGTCTGACTTAGAACAATAGGTGAAATCTAGCACTGCTTGGAAGACAAAGAGTCTTGCAGGCAGGTTTCTGAACCCGGTATTTTTCCTAGAGCCAGGAATGGAACTCCTACAAAGGAAGCCCAAGAAAGCCGCATTATGTGGCAGTTCCAGAAAAGGGTAAAGTTAAAAGAACCCCAAAGGGGAGTAGCAAGGAAAGAAAGAAAAGAACATTGTAATTTTGGTTAGCCAGGATACTTGACTATCTCCAAGGCCTCTATGTTAGCTCTTCATCAAAATTCCCAAAGGAAAAAGGGAATGATACCCACAGAAGCCAGTGAAGGGAACACAAAAGCTTTTTGGGTATTGACAGTGAAAGAATATTAAGTCACATGCAGCAAAAAAGAACTTGTAATATGAATTCAGAGCTCATCAGTAGTGTTCAGAGAAGTTCCAGTGACTGAATGCTGGGTTCTGATCTCAGGGAAAAAGCAGAAAATGACTTTGGGTATTGTAGAAGAATGGCCTTTTAAGTAATTATTGGAACTAACTGCCAATTTGTGAGCAAATGATTCCTGGCAATCCTATACTACAAGACAAGCAGGGAGAGGAACTAACTTAGTTAACCAGTAGGAAATAAGGCAGCTTAAAAATGGTGAAACAAAAGAGGAGGGAGGAACATACACAAACAAATAGAGGTAAGAGGTAAAGCTTCCCCTCGCATATATGTGCCAGTCTTTCCCAACTCTAGGGGGCAGTGTTCACTCCGTTTCAAAGCCGAAGAGCCAGTGCTGTTCAAAGACATCTCTGTGGTCTTGTGGCCGGCAAAACTAAACACCAAAGGAGCACGGAATGCTGTTACCTTCCCACCAAAGTTGTTCCTTTTTTTCCTTCTTGCATTTTTACATTCTTTTGAACTGCTAGGTTGGCAGAAACTGGGACAAATAATGGGAGCTCACTCCATTACGTGGCACTAGGGATTTGAACCGCTGAACTGCCGACCTTTCTGATCGACAAGTTCAGCATCTCAGCCACTGAGCCACCACGTCCCCCACCCAAACAAATACAGAAGTGAAAATCTGCTTTGACATCCAGGGTCTACAGTAGGTGCGTTTCTTTGTTTTCTCTCTGTGTGTTTGACAAACAATTGTATCCTTGCTAATTCTTCTCATTTGTGTGCAAACAGTTGGCTCTTTTTTCCTATAGTGTTGAATAGTGTTCTTCCCTTAGTAACAACTTTTTTTTTTGAAAGATACAAGATTGGATGCATACTACCATCAAACTTTTGCATTAACACTGCTTTCAACATCATATCAGAGGCATCAATCTGTAAAATGGAAGGTTAAAGTACAGTCTCAAGATTGAGAGAAATCATTATGCTTTTATATTCTGTGTTGGCCAGATTCCACCAATTTTACATTTCTGTTCCAAAGCCAAGGACACTGGAAAACTGGAACATTTCCAGAGGAGAACAAGTAAAATGATAAGGGGCAGGGAAGGTAAAACTTAGAGTGTTTCATCTGGAAAGGAGACAATTACAGGGGGACTTGATAAATGCTACCTTTAAGTATCGGAAGGGATGTCTTGTAGAAGACAGGACAGAATTGTTTATAGTTGTTTCAGACAGAAAAGTAATTAGTGGGTTTAGAAGATAAGCAAAGAGATTTTGGTTGAGAAGTTGGAGAGGAAAAATCCTAACCGTAAGAGTTATTCAGTAATGAAGAGTTTGTTTTGAGAGGTGGTTGTCTTTCCTTTGCCAAATGTATTTACGTAGAAGTTGGATGACCATCTGTTGGAGGGGATGTTGTTCCAGGGTTGGGGGTAATGACAGAGAAGGTCTCTTCCTGATTCTGCCAGTCAGAGTTCTTTAATTAATGGGATCTGCAACATATGTTGCTGCCTGCTGGGTGGGACAGGTTGATAACTGAGATGAGATGGTTTCTTAAGAAAACTGGTCCAAAGGACTGATAACCAGCAGTCCAGTCCAGAATTGGCCCTGGAAGGAGTTCACGTAGCAGAGAAGTTACTTGTGCAACTCTAGTGATACCAAAAACTGCTCATGCCATTACATTCTGCACTAGATGATGCTTCTGGAAACTCTTCAACTCTTTCATGTGCAGTGCATCATAGTAATCCATACAGGGGATGAGCACATCATGAGTGATCGGAAGAGAACTTCTCAATCCAGGAGAGGGTATAACTGATGCAGTACACAAAGTTGAGCAAAGCCCCTTCTAGTTAGAAGCAGGAATTGTTTTTTTTTTTTCCTAGTGTGATTTTTTTTTTTTTATTGAAAAAGTTTTATTGGTTTTACATTTTTTAACAGGATAGGGTAATGGTTACAAAGAAATTTTGAGAGCATTCACGTCAGAGTCGTCGGACCTTCCGAGACCTCAAAATACACATTAAAAAAGTTAACATAGAAAACATTTTCCATACCACTACAAGATGGAAGCAAGTACATTTACCTAAATTTTCCCTTCCATGCTGTCAGACATTCACAAAAAGTCCGGATAGAAATATTATACAAAATTGTTCAAGAAAAATCAAGGCAAAGTTATTTTTTTGATCTAAGTCTTTTGGCTATTGTATCTTCTTTCTCTCCTCCCTGGCCCCCCGCGGGCGGGGCCGTGACCCCCTCCGTCCCCCCTGGATCTTCCCCCAGGGCAGAGGAATGTTTTTTAAGAAAGGCTTCCGCCTCAGCAACTGTTTTAATCCTCACTCTTCCTCCTTCCCAGAACACCAGCATCCCTTCAGGTGTCATCCACTTGAACCAAATCCCGTGATCAAACAAGGTTTTAGACAAGAAGGAAAATTTCCTTCTTGAATCTCTAATTTTTCTAGGGATCTGCTTCAAGATAGTGACCATTTCTCGTTGATAAATTAAAGGTTTCTCTCTCTGCGCTTTCAGGACTTCCTCTCTGGTTGACCTTCTAACAAATTTCACATGTATCTCTCTAGGCACTTCATTCATCTTGGCATATGCAGAATTAATTCTATAGGCTAGGTCAATATCCCCCCTGATCTCATCTTTGGGTTTTTGTAAATAGTCTGCTAAAATTGTACTCATAAGATCAGGTAGGCATTCACCAGATTCCTCAAGAACATTCTGAAATCTCAAAAAATATGTCATTCTTTCCATATCTATCCTAGACACATGCCCATTTATTTCCCCCACCTCATTAGAAACATTTTTAATCTCTCCCTTAGCCCCCTCCAGCCCCCCCTCCAATTCCTCGGTCTTCTGTGTATTCTCCAACACTTGCTTCCGGGTATCCAATAGTTCCTTTTTAAAAGTACTATTTTCAGCCCTCCGGGCCTTTATTTCTGATATCAAAGTTTGCATAGAGGTTTCAAGAGAAGCCATCCTTTGTTCCAAATTTACAAGTGCTGCTTCTTGTGCCATGGTTAAAAGTTAGAGTCACTGCCACCAAGATGGCGTTTTCCGGGTGGGGCTGGTGGAGCAGATCAGGAGCTCAGTTCAATTCAGGGCTGTGAAGTTGCAAACAATTCAGAAACCAAAAGAGACACAATTTCCCAAATCAGCAAATAGTAATAACGAAGGTATTCCAGAGAAGAAGTCACAAATCCATCAAAAGAAATTTTTTTTTCAAAAATCCAGAGAGAGTCCTGCTTTCAAAGAGACGCTGGAAATTTTCCTTAGTTGAAATAGTTAGGCAGGGACAAAGAGAAGCCACTTCCACCGCCCATCTAGCCAGAGGGAGAGAGTAGCAAAAAAAAAGAATTTTTTAAGCTCAGCCAGACCTAGAAACAATGTTGCAGAAAGTCACAATCCACTTTCCCTTGTTAAAGACCGTCCGGAGTGAAAGTTTCCGCTTTCTCTTTGCAGAGAAGCCATCTTAGCGTGCCGCTTAAATCCGAGGGGTTTTTTTTAAAATTAAACACCCCCCTCCCAGTCCGTTCAGCCTGGCTGGCAGCAAGGAAAAAAAGGTGTTCTTTTAAACTCACTCCCTCTCGCAGCTGAAGCCTCGGCGATCCGCCCGACCTCTCCGTTCAGCCCTCTCCATTAAAGCGAATGGCACCGACAGCCGTTGGAGAAGGAAAAAACCCCCGCTGGCATGTTCCTCTCCTCCTAGGTCGCAGAGAGGAGCGCCCTCCCCACCGCCGTGACGAGGGCCGCTCCCTCTGAGCCGACCCTACGGGAAACCTCCGGTAACCGGAGAGTTTCGCCCCCCTGGGGGGGCAGAAAAGGCAACAAAGCGGCGAGCGAGCCCTAGGCTCGCCCGTCTCCGCTGGAGCCGGATACCGGAAGTCAGAAGCAGGAATTGTTAATCTAGGAAGATCTCTAGATTATCAGGATGACCTCTAGATTACCAAGTCTAGCTGAGATAGTGCATCCCCATGCAAGACCAAAGATGGTAATCCAGAGGATACAGAGGACCCTCCAAAATACAGCCACTCCATCTTACTTCAGTTTGTTGAAGTCTGTTTTATATATTAGTTCGAATAGTTACTGTTAGTCTCTGCCTTAAAGTACATTCATTTGAAACGTTTTGTTAGGAGTTCAGATTAAAGTAAGGATTAAGGATGAAGCCAGCAAGTAAGGCTAAAAAAAAAAAGGAGAAGACTGTCAGATAAATGAAAAAGATTTATATCCTGCCTTTATTATTTTTTTTATAAACAATTTAAGGTGGTAAACATTCCTCCTTCCTCCTCTGATTTTTCCCATAATAACAGACCTGTGAGGTGGGTTGGGCTGACAGAAAGTAACTGGCCCAAAGTCACCCAACCACCTTCATGTCTAAGTCTCCCTCTTCCTAGCCTGGTGCCTTAACCACTAGACCAAACTGCCTGTAAAACCAAAGCTCTGATAAATCAACTTTAGAACATCAGAATCACAGGACTAATGACGTACCAGATGAGGAACATCTTATTCTGAATGTTATATTTGGAATCATATAGGTTACAAAATGCTCAATGGGAGAAAGGATGATACATATATCTGGCTTCCATTCTGCATTGTAGGCAAAACTTTCAGAAAATAATTTTGTTCCTACCTCATTCTAACTGAAAAGTTTTCCTCTTGTATATTTTGGACTGTCACTGGTAATAATACAAGAACCTTACTAATAAAACAGCATTTTTGGGGTACCTTTCAGTATGAACATAACATAATGTATGCAGGAAGATCAGGTGGAAATTTAACATCTATTTTTGCAATGGAAACTTGTTTGCTTAGTCTGAGGTAATTCTTACAGTGAGATAGCACATGGCTATATTTCCCCTTTCCTCTCTTCAAAACTTGTTAGCAGATACAGTATGTTTAATATGCAGTATATAGTCAAAAACTGACTTCACTAACAAGAATGAGATGCCACCAATGTTTGGGTGGAATTGGCAATGATCCACAGATAGCAGCTGTTATGAGAATGATTCAGTCTGTCTGGCGATGATTATGAATTTGAGTAGGAAGATGCGACTATGACTGAGTCTTCTTTATCATTGCATAATTCTTTACCATTGTGTCTTGGGATTTAGGAATAACTTAGGTGATGATGATGGTGAATGGGCTGTGCTGAATGAGTGGCAGTGAATGGGCCAAATGAACTGCTGCAAACAGGATGCAGAAAATGGGCTACGGCAAATGGGCCACAGTGGTGGTGAACAGGCTGCAGTGAATGGGCCACAGCCTAAGGACTGCGGTAGCAAATGGATAGTGGCCAATGGGATGTGGCTGAGAATGGGTAGTGGTGAAAAGGCCAGATGAATACTAGATGGATGCTGGGAGACAGATTTTTTTTCTTGTTTTCCTCCCCAAAAAAGCTAGGTACGTCTTATAGTCCAGAGCGTTGAATATTCTGAAAAATATGATATATGGAATATGACTAGAGTCTTCCAATCATTACTGGTTCCCATCTGAGTGGTAAATCTTTTACTCTATAAATATTAAAAGATCATGCTGTGTTCATGCTAAACTTTTCCATTCATACCTTTTCCTTATTTTAGAGATATCCCAAGTGGTTGCCTGATGATTTTGAAGATAAGATAGTTTAGGCCTTCCAGCCCTATTCTAAACAGCCTCTGCTTTACAAATGATTGACCTACTATCTTTACATCAACCTGACCTTCAAACTATGCTGGCATATGAGCTTTTGGAATCTACACAGTCTTGTTAAGTGAAGTTGTTTCCACAATACCTTCCTGTTAAATGTGCAACCGTAATTACATTTGATACACTTGAAAGGTATTTCATTACTGAATAGGTTCTTGTAGGGGACTTTGTTTCTATGTATGACTCACAATATTTCAAACTGCTCTGTTCATTGCTTTGGTTCATGAAGTGATATGTGAGAAAGACCTTTAAAGATGGGACCAAAAAATGCCGCATAGGGAATGATCAGATAAGTGAAGGTATTGCCTGCAGCTGCATAATGGATACAGAAAAAGTCTCAGAAGGACCCTCCCAACTTTCTCAGACTGCAAAGGAGATGGCAGGAGTTCTGTACTTTCATATTTGCAACATTCTGTTAATGTAGTTATATGATAAAACTGAATTAGCTCATCTGGTCATGTTTCCTGTCTGGTCTACCTGGGAAGCCTAACATCAATTTTGTAAGTCTAAAAGTATAAAACTCTTGCTATCCCCTATACAGCATGAGAAGTTAGGGAAGGTTTCTTCTTAGTCTGTTTCTCTACTCATTATACAGTGGTGGACCATGACTTCTCTTATCTGATTGTTTCCTAGGCCAGGGGTCTCCAGTCTTGGCAACTTTAAGCCTGGCAGACTTTAACTCCCAGAATTCCCCAGCCAGCAAAGCTGGCAGAGGAATTCTGGGAGTTGACGTCCTTCAGGCTTAAAGTTGTCAAGGTTTGCGACCCTTGCCCTAGGCAGCATTTCTTTGCTCCGTTTCTAACATACTATTATGTTACATGTACTTATGTTATAAGGCAAAGTGTTTACAAAACTTTGGATATGAAAAATGGAAGGAGCATGCTAAGTATCTCATTTCTTGGCATTAGCATTTTTTCAATCCTAGCATAGCCATATTGCAATTTAAAGCCTCAGTTTACAAATAACTAATTTTCATGATCAGGAAGTTTCAGGTAATAGAGGTACTAAATCAAATTTGTAACTGTAATGAGAGGAAGATACATTATGAGAACATGATCATTACAGCACCATGCACCCAACATGTTCCCACTTGCATCATATTTAAAATTTGGCATAAGATCAACTTAATGAAAAGCAACATGAACAAAGACAGTAAGAAGCTGTTTAATCCTACTTAAGCAAAAGTCATTTATCTTCTAGGATGTGATGGTGTTACAAAATAGTTCTTCAAGAATTGATGGAACTGTAAAGATAAGTCACTGGGGAGGTCTTTTTGATCTTTTTCATTCAAATTGTTGGACTTTGCATCTTCACATACAGAATTTCTCTGGAATAGAAATGAGTATGTTAGTTAGACCAGCCTATTTCGTTACAATTGCTTCTCATTGCTTAGACGTTTACCCAATGAAAGTGACAGTCGGCATTTTTTTAAATTTCAAGGGAAAAAAGGAAGCAGACAGCCAAAATTCTATTTTAATTTAATCTACTGCCTGTACATACATTAAATGAATACTCATTATCATTCTTTATATCCCCCCCAAAGCGAGTTCTTGCAATTTAGTGCATGAATCAATAGAAGGAAAAAAGCACTTATTGTATTTATGGGCAGAAAACTCATAGGCTTTCATAATAGTTCAAAGTGCCCCTGTTTCTATGCTAATGTTATTTTTTTGGGAAAAAAATTCACAGAATATTTGGCAAAAAATATTTTAGAGATGTTTTATATTTTTGAGAATTTCTCCCCAACTATTAACATATTTCAATCTCACAAAAGAAAATGAAGTGAAAGATCTGAAGAAGAATTGATTTCTGATTTGCGCTATAAACTATTTAAAAATATATTATCCAGGTCAGGTTTGCAAGAATCCACAAGGAATGGATCTATCCCTATTATATGCTTGAAAGTGCATCTCATTTATCTTCTGTTAATTTGGAGTAATACTCTTAAAGATAAAGGTAAAGGTTTCCCTCGCACATATATGCTAGTCATTCCTGACTTTAGGGGGTGGTACTCATCTCTGTTTCAAAGCCGAAGAACCAGTGCTGTCCGAAGACATCTCTGTGGTCATGTGGCTGGCATGACCAAATGTTGAAGGCACATAGAATGCTGTTACCTTCCCACCAAAGTGGTCCCTATTTTTCTACTTGCCTTTTTACATGCTTTCATCCTGCTAGGTTGGCAGAAGCTGGGACAAGTAACAGGAGTTCACTCTATTATGCGGCACCAGGGATTCGAACCACTGAGCTGCCGACCTTTCTGATCAACAAGCTCAGGGTGTTAGCCACTGAGCCTCTAATATCCTTACTGAATTGCAAATGAGAGATTTCTTTTTGGGATTAATGATTAAGAATTGTTAGACAAAATACACAACGTTGATATCGCAGTCTGAAGCAGAGGTGGGTTGCTCCCAGTTCGGCCTGGTTCAGGCAAACCGGTAGTGGAATTCAGTCCTGGGTCACAGAACTGGCAGCAACTCAGGCCTGCCACACCCCCAAACCGGTTCCCTTGTTGCTGCTGGGCTGCTGCCATTTTGTTTTTTAGTGACTGCGCATGCGCAGTTCACTGTAAATTGTTCTTTGCATGCGCAGAGAATAATTTACATTGAATAGCGCATGCATGTGGAGCAGGGGTGGGTTTCTGCAGGTTCGCACCTACTCGCGAGAACCGGTTGGTGAAATTTAGAGAACCGGTGAGAGGGGGTTCCACCGGCGTACCTGGAAGTAAATCTGGCCCACTGCTGCCAGTGACCCAACGGGAAGGAAAGGAAAGGAAGGAAAAAAGGAAGGAAGAAAGGAAAGAAGAAAGAAAGAAAGAATTTATCATCACAATTGAGTCCAAAATTTTGGTTGCTAAGCAAGAGCGTTGTTAAATGAGTTTCACCACATTTTAAAAGACGGCCACTCCCACATGTCACATGACTGCCAAGCCACGCCCACAAAATAGGCCACACCCACAGAGTAGGTTCTAAAAAATTTGAAACCCACCCCTGATGTGGGGGGTTGCAAACTGGTAGTAAAACCAGCAGCAACCCAACCACTGGGCTGAAGGATGATGAAATGCAAGGTAGAAAAAAAGAGGGGGAGAGAAGTAGGGTTAAAGTACCAATACAAAAACAAACAAACCCAACAGCCTAGGAGAGAGACGTCCTAGGCCCCCAAGGCATAGGGCAAAATTTTCATCAGATAATTCCACCAGTCGTTCTATGATGTTCACAAATGTACCCGGATGCCCAACTTTTCATGCATGATTTTTTTTCCTATGTATCAATCATATCACCATGAAACCATCTGTCTCTAACTGTGGAAAGTCTTATCCTTGTGCTTTAACATAAATATTTAGCAAAAACCTGCCCTTTTCAGAGCTACAGAGCCCCTAGATCATTGATATTATTCTGCTCAAATAAGAAAGAGAGAATGACAGAATTCTTGTCTGATCATGAAAGTTGATATGTTTTAGTTGGCTAATTTATAAAGGGCATTTCATATGAGATGATAGTTGTGAATTACAAAGCATCATCTGGGAATGGGAACAAAACAACAATATCAGATTCCTGCTCCTGGCAAGATAAGTATTTTTTTTAAAAAACCATATTCTGCAACTTCTTTAAGATTTATCATGAAGCAGTGCCTATAAATTGTGCCCAAGCTGGAACATTGCTTTTCTTACGATAAAAAACAAGCATTATATATCTTACATTCATTTTACATCTGTGATTTAAAAAAGCAAATGTATTACCATTTACGTTTTTCTTTTTACAAGAACCCTCGTTCTTATGGTTCAGCTTTCATATTCTTTGCCAAGTTATCAATAATAAATTGCACATAATACATGGGCTATGTTATTTGTTCAGTGTAACTGGTGAACACATTGTATTGCAATTGAATTAAACCAGTGGCTTGCTTGAAGAAAGAATATGGAACTGAAAGAGAGAAGTGCAGAAAAATTGATACAAACACGCAATACTAATTATACACATTTTTTGCTATGAGTTTTTCCAAGTGGGCTGATTTGGGGTTTCCAAGGCAGGTTATCTGTGGTGGAAAGTTGTTCTCTGCAGAAAAAATACTAAGATCATTACCCTGATAAAGTTATATATTCTGTGATAAGTATTGGATTTCAGTTTATAGACAACTTTATAACCTCGTAACTTTAAGTGATGTATTAGAATGCATAATTTTAAGAAATATTGCTCAGCTACTGTGTATACAGAGGATGCAACACTACATTTTACTAGCACTGATATTACCTAGGGCCAAATGTAAAGCTCATAATAACTATGAGTAAACATGAATAAAACCCATATGGTTGATGCTCATAGATTTTTTTTAAAGACACAAATATTATCCTCACCCCTGTTTAACCCAACATGTTTTGTTTTTTCACAAATAGACTTGAAAACCTGAAGGTATTGGAATTGGTTGAGAATCCTGCTGTATTGCTATAACCACTGCCATCTGTAAGATGTAGGATTGCCCTGAAACTGAGGATTCCTCAGTTTTAAGAAATTTCCTCCGTGTCAACTTGCATCCTTGAAGAGGAACATTGTTTTTTTCAATTTAAACTGAACTCGATGGGGGCTGCCTCTTTAGTGTGTTAGAAACTTCTAATATACTTTTATTTCTTCTGTAATTTCCACTCTGATTTTCCTAATGGTTTTGAAGACTCCTGATAGGACATCAGAGACCACTGGTGATTCCTGGACCATGCTTTAAAAACTTCTGTCCTCTTTTATCCTCTAGTGTTCCCAATAGCTGTGTAACAGAGAGGAGGCATGGCAACACACATACTTTATGAAATCTGCATTCCACACATACTTTATGAAATCTGCATTCTTTTATGTCTTATATCGTGGACTGTTTCAAGCCAGCTGATTTAGGGTGACCAAGTCTTTTCAGAAAGAGCTGTCAATAAAAATCAAAATACAATTATAAAAATGCTTGTAACAATTCAGATTAATAAAGTAAAGACATGATATGTAATTGTAGTGATTAATGTGCTAGGCTTAGAGCATGGAAATTAAGTTTAAAATCTGATAGAACTATAGGGATAGTTTGTGCCCACATTCTATTACATTAAGCCATTTTACCCCACTGCCTTATTATTGGGAGGATAAAGGCAGAGGTACTTATGAACCTCGCACTGGCTCTCAAGAGATAAATGGAACATAAATGCAAAAATTGATACAGAAATATGATGCAGCAATTTTTATGTTTAAAGCACAGTACACAAAGCAGTTGCATTGCATTTATGGGAATGTTGATTGATTTTGTTCGTTATGAATAGGGAGTCTTATGGTATTTACTATAGGTGGTCTATTGTTTATTATTTCTGTTAAATGTCACTTTATGCTAGTCCGACTAGATTTGGGAGAAGATAGATAATTAGAAACTAATCAAATTATATCCAGCTATTAATCTCTCTCTATATTTAAGCTTTAAGAAAAAGAAAGTCACATCACTTCAGCGAAAAACTCAAATTTCTTAGTAGGTTTTCAGATTCAAATTAAAATTCCAACAAGAGAAGAAAAAGTTAAACAAAGGAATGGATTTTTGGAAAAGAGAATTATTTTTTCAGATAAGAAATAATAACAATAAAAAATATTTGTCTGTCCATTTAGGGAGAGAAAGACTGAAAGTTTAGAAGCAGAAGAAATTCATCAGTGAGCCTTCTACCATCCTTACTTCTTGGTGACATAAGCATGGTCTCTTATTATTTGGCTGTATTTTACTCCAGAATGTCTGAATTAATTTCTAAATGCCATTCATCACTATCTTTTAAAACTTCTCATTGGCAATTGATTATGCCTGAAGGGTTATCAGTTAAAACTATTGCTATATTGATGGATTGTTAAGCCATAAATTCATTAATTTCTTTGATCCTCTTCTCTTCAACTTGTTTTCTTGTATCAATATTTTCTTATAAATAACTAAAGCTTAAATTTGCTTTCATTGGGGGAATAAAAGTCCCCAATGTTGGACTGCAGATTTCACTGGAACCTCAGAAACCTTTTTAAATTAGAAATTGAAAAAAGGAATGCTATAATTAAAAGCATATGACAATTATCACCCAGCTATTGTCATTGAGATGTAGCCAACTAATGTCAACTTTCAAAGCTAGTGAAGTCAAATCAAGTGACAGGTATTTCTATAGTCTATTAAAATAAAATTTGTTTTTGTGGGGTAGGCTACTTTATAAGAATTGAACAAGAAATTATACAATTCAGAATGTATAGTTCTTACTAAAAGGCAAGAACACATTAAAAATATTGAACAATTGCAATGTAAATTCTTCTTACAATTGTTTTTATGTATGGTTTTATACTTTTTTTATATTGAAAAAGTTTTATTGGTTTTACATTTTTCCATAGGATGGGGTAAGGGATACAAAGAAATTTTGAGAGCGTTCACGTCAAAGTCGTCGGCCCTTCCGGGACTTCAAAATACATTGATAACAATAAAAAACATTTTCCGTAACACTACAAAGTTAAAGCAAGTACATATACCTAAGTTCTCTTCTATGCTGTCAGTCATTTACAAAAATCCAAATACAGATATTATGCAATATTATTCAGAAAAATCAAGGCAAAGTTATTTTTTAGATCTAAGTCTCTTGGCAATTGTGTCTTCAACCTCTTCCTCCAGGCCCCCAGCGGGCGGGGCCGTGGCCCCCCCTGCCCCCCCTGAATCTTCCCCCAGGACAGAGGAGTGTTTTTTGAAAAAGGCTTCCGCCTCGGCAACTGTTTTAATCCTCACTCTTCCTCCTTCCCAGAACACCAGCATCCCTTCGGGTGTCACCCACTTGAACCAAATCCCGTGATCAAACAATGTTTTAGACAAGAAGGAAAATTTCCTTCTTGCATCTCTAATCTTTCTTGGGATCTGCTTCAAGATAGCAACCTCTTTTTGTTGGTAAATTAACGGACTTCCTCTCTGCACTTTCAGGATTTCCTCTCTGGTTGACCTTCTAACAAATTTCACATGTATCTCTCTAGGTACTTCATTTATCCTGGCATATGCTGAGTTTATTCTGTAGGCTAGGTCAATGTCCCCCCTGATCTCATTCTTAGGTTTATGTAAATAGTCTGCTATAATTGTGCTCATGAGATCAGGGAGGTATTCACCAGGTTCCTCAAAAACATTCTGAAATCTCAAAAAATATGTCATTCTTTCCATATCCATCCTAGACACATGCCCGTTTATTTCCACAACCTCATTAGTAACATTTTTAATCTCTCCCTTAGCCCCCACCAGCCCCCCTTCCAATTCTTCATTCTTCTGTGTGTTTTCCAGCACTTGTTTCCGTGTGTCCAATAACTCCTTCTTAAAGTTAATATTTTCTGCCCTCTGGGCCTTAATTTCTTGTACCAAAGTTTGTATAACAGATTCAAGAGAAGCCATCCTTTGTTCTAAGCTTGCCAGTGCTGTTTCTTGTGCCATGATTAGCTGTTAAAATCAATGCCACTAAAATGGCGTTTTCTGGGTGAGGCTGATGGGGCAGATCAGGAGCCAAAAGTTCCGTTCAGGGTTGTAAAGTTGCAAAGTTCAAGAACCAAGAGAGAAACAATTTTCCAACTCAATAAGTATAATAGCGAAGGTACTCCAGAAAAGAAATCACAAATCCAAAAAAAAAAATTCTTCATTAATAACCAGAGGAAGTCCAAATTGCAAAGAGACGCTGGGAATTTTCCATAAGTGAAATAGTCAGTCAGGAACAAAGAGAAGCCATCTTCCACCCCCAAGCTCAAAGCCCGAAGGAGAGAGTGGTAGAATAAGTTGTTTCAGCCAGACCTAGAGACATTGTTGCAAGCAAACCGCAGATCACTTTCCCTTGCTGCAAACAGTCAGGATTAAAGATTTCCGCTTCCTCGCCGCGAGAAGCCATTTTCAAGTGCCGCTTGAGTCCGAGGTTTTTTTTTTACAAACAAACACCCCCCTCCCAGTCCTTTCAGCCCGGCTGACAGCAGAAAAAAAAAGTTTTAAATCACTCACTCTCCCCCTCGCAGCTGAAGCCCCGAGAAGCCTTCCGACTCATTAGATCAGCTCTCTTCATGATCGCGAATGGCGCCGTCTGCCTTTGGCGAAGGGAAAACCCCCCGCAGCATGTTCTCCTTCACCTAAGCCGAGGACAAGGGTCGCTTCCCCCACCGCCGTGGGGGGGAGCGTCCCAGGCGAGCCGGCTTTATGGGAGACCCCCAAAAAAGGGGCGTCTCGCCCCCGTGGGGGGGCAGAAAAAGCAACAAAACAGCGAGCGAGCGCTAGGCTCGCCCGTCGCCGCTGGAGCCGGAACCGGAAGATCGTTTTATACTTTTAAACTGGGGAAAAAGGCAACTACATCCCATCTTGATCCACCCCACCCGTATGACCTTGTCTGGTTCTTGACTTTGAAGCAGCATCTCACTTATAGTCTGTCTTTTAGATTTATTGTCCATTAAACCTTTATATAAATTTATTCCCGTATTAGTTTTTATTCTTACAGCATTGTGTACCTTAATCATATACAGAGAATAGAATTGTATGAAATTGTAGAGTATCCTGTGATCAGTGGGGTGTTAGAGCTGACTTGCACTAGTTCACAAGACTCCATTGTTAAATTTTCTGGAATTCTTGTGAGGCAGTTGGCAGTACAAGAGAGCCTCCATGGGCAGCACACCAAACAGTTGTTCCAGTACACCAAGTTTGGAATACTACCCATGATGTGTTCTTGCCTTTTAGGTAAGAATCATACATTTTGAACTATATAATTTTTTTGTTTAGCTCTTTAGAGAGTGATGTAGTGCAGCAGTGGCAATGGAACTGGCAGAGCTGATTCTGAAGTATTTCATAGCACATCATGACGTCTAGTTGACCCATGTTTTTAAATTAACACTAGGAAGAGCGGCTGCTTAGACAAGTTACTCTTCCTTTTTCCTGTTGCAAATTGTAAGATAAAAAACTTCCTGGTCTACCCCAGATAGAATGGAATGGAATGGAATGGAATAGAACAGAACAGAACAGAACAGAAAAGAACAGAACAGAATAGAATAGAGTTGGAAGGGACCTTGTAGGTCTTCTAGTCCAATCCCTTGCCTAGGCAGGAAATCCCATACCATTTCAGACAAATGATTACCCAACATCTTCTTAGAAACTTCCATTGTTGGAGCAATCACAACTTCTGATAGCAAGTTGTTCCACTAATTAATTGTTCTATCTGTCCCGAAATTTCCCCTCAGTTTTAAGTTGCTAAGTTAGTTGCTAAGTTATCTAAGTTAGATAATTAGTTCCCACTTTTGTCATTCATGGTGTACCTACATTGAAAGTTGTGAAGGATTCTTCTCCCTGTTTACTTAGGCACTGGGATAAGTATTGGCAGTTTGGTTGAAAGTGGATGAAGGGAAGGGTTTGCATGGCTTGCTTTAGAGAATGCACAGGTCATCTCTTCACTGCAGGATTCTTTAAAACAATAGTTGGTTCAAACATTAGTCCAATTAATTGTTTTCTTCTCCAGAGCCAGCTAATGAATTCACTTTGATTTCCAGGAGTAGTAATTGTTTTTTTTTTATTTCATAGGATCCATAAAGCCATGTATTGGTTCAGGCCAAACATCACTAGCCCTGGCCTCTGTCCCATATCTTTTCCTACACTAATAAAATTGACCAAATTAATCTTTAAAGAGGCACTTAACTTTTGGAAAAAGCACTTCTCTTTGAAGAGTCTTCAAAGTGCAGCATAGCTCTCTTGCTAAGAAACAACCTTCCTCCGAAGACTCATTTCTAAGGTCAGTCTTAATGGTTTGAATATACCTTGGACAAAGCCTCTTCTGATCAGTTACAGGAAGTGCCTGGACGGTTTTCTGTCTGTACACAATGCCTCTTCTGGCTATTGGAATCTCCATTAGGGCTTTGAGTTAAATGTGATTCCTCACTGAGGAGAAAATATGTTGTTTCTTTACCTTAAACAGGGAGAATCAAATTACTTTTGTGGCCTGAAGTGCCTCACTGAGGTAAAGCCAAGATGACTTGCACAGCCCCAGAGACTAACACTTGGAAGCAAAGTTTTGAAAGTACTGAGATAATTGGATTCATGGTCTGCTTGATAGAAGCCAGATTCTTATTCCTCCATAGGTTCTTCTAAAAAAAAAAAATCAAATGAAATGGGTTCAATGCTTTCCATAGTTAGCTTGTTTCATACCGAAACCAATCTTGCTTTAGTTTTGAGCTGTGTGTTAATCTAGACTTAATCACTCTGGTTTGTAAGATAGATAATTATATGTATCATGACTGGACATTGTAAATTAATAAGACAGAAATGTTTCTGGAAAAAAACCACAAGCAAATTAGTTTGGTAAGATCCCCTTAGGAAGAACTATTGCAATGCAATAAACCAAGCCCACCTGTCATAAGTATATAAAAAGGTAAAAAGGTTCCCCTCGTACATATGTGCTAGTCGTTCCCGACTCTAGGGGGTGGTGCTCATCTCCGTTTCAAAGCTAAAGACCCGGCATTGTCCAAAGACGTCTCCATGGTGGCCAGCATGATTAAATGCCGAAAGTGCATGGAACGCTGTTACCATCCCACCAAAGCTGATTCCTATTTTTCTGCTGCTTTTTTTCTTCGAACTGCTAGGTTGGCAGAAACTGGGACAAATAAGTACAATACAATACAATACAATACAATACAATAGCAGAGTTGGAAGGGACCTTGTAGGTCTTCTAGTCCAACCCCCTGCGTGGGCAGGAATAATATAGGAATAAGTAATATATATATAGTATGGTAGATATGTTTTTAAGGATACTAGCATATAAAAGTGAAAAGATCTTTAAGAAAAATGTTTAATATTTACTTTACAAATCTTTTTTTGCTTTACTTCAAAAATACGATTCAACCTTTTTTATTTATTACCATTGCATCTGTGCTTTTGCTAGGTAATTAAAGGTAGTAAAGATAGTTCCACTTTCTGTTCACTCTTGCAAAATCATTAAATGCAAGATCTTTCTTACCTGCAATTATTGCAAGTACACTTACTTCAATAATCTAGCAATAGATGGAGGGCTTCTTGCATCGTTTGATTGCTTCATTTCTCAGACCTTGGAAAAATGAGCTACATAGACCAATCAATGTCCCCCCCCCCTCTTCATCACACCACTGGTGCCGAGAATCAGGACTTGCAAGGAAGGAAGATGCAAGGGGAAACACCAAGTCAGAAGTCCGCTATCCCTCTTTTTTCAATATGAAGAGAAACTAGAGTATATAACCCTGTTTTATAATCGTTTCACCAATTCAAGGGTTCATTCGATTGGATTTCATAACCTTGGTGCTTCCTCCATTTCTTGACATTGTACGATCTGAATGGAAACTTTGTCCTGTTCCAAATGTCTGCATCATAAACCACCACTTAGTAGATAGAGAATTTCCTGCTTCGGCAGTCTTTATTATGTTCTCTCATTGTGGTGTCTTGTTCTGGGTTTTTTAAATTGCTTAAAATCCCTCATTGCTCGTTAGCATTGTGAGGAATAGCTTTTATATGCCCACATATTAAACAAATAAAAGACATTTGGGGGATTTAAAATCACCTCCAGCTGCTTGAAATTTACAGTTTAAACTTTCTTTTTTCTTCTTTTTCTTCTAAGGCAACGTTTATTTATTTATTTGTTTGTTTGTTTGAATTCATGTACCTACTATAGTGGGAAATGAGGTTATTAAAATATGCTGGCTAAATGAGACCAGCAGAAAGTTTATTAGCCATGTCCTGCTCACAATGTGAAGCACTTTGGATGCTTTTTGAAATGTCTTAGAAGGAGCTTGCTTCCAGATCGTCTCTAGGCCAAAGTTTATGAGGCAAAGAACATTTTCTTTTGGTACACCATGGGGAATTTAAGGCTTTATTTTGATTTAGAACAATCTCCTTTAAAGGAGACTAATTGTTAAAGAATCCGAGGCTAGGGCATTGGATTTGTTAGCTGCAAGTTTTCTAAATCATATATTACCATGTGTATGTACTGTAAAAAATATATGCATGGATTTATTGTTTTGCTGAATTGATTTTGATATCGTTTTCCTTGTCAAATGACATTTTTGTGCTGAGCTGTGTTATGCTACAAATTCTGTTCATCCTTGAAAGCCATTGATTTGGAGAAAGTTGTACCACTACATTAATATGATGCCATCATTGGCAACACAAATAGGTATCATAACATAAATTCTGTCACAAAATTATGGTATATCAAGGAGCAGGTTGTTTCTGCCACAATATTGCTTTGCCTTTAGTTGTTCCAATAAGAAGTATATCAAATTGGATTTCTGCCCTCCCACAAAGTGGGCCTATTGGTCCTTCCCCAGGACAAATAAACAGCCAATTTGGTGTAGTAGTTAAAGTGCTACGCTAAAAACCAAGAGACCATGAGTTCTAGTCCTGCCTTAGGCATGAAGCCAATTGGGTGACATTGGGCCAGTCATTATGTCTCAGTCCTAGGAAAAAGGCAATGGCAATCTACTTCTGAAATCTTGCCAAGAAAAATGCAGAAACTACTCCAGGCAGTTTCCAAGAATCAACACTGACTCAAAGGTGCTGCATACTCATGCACACATATGCACAATACATACAGTATATATATTATATCATAAGACCAAGTTATCTTACATTATTAGAGTAATTGTTTTTTAATCTCCCAATACTCCTGGATAGAATCATTCGGTTGCCTACATTATTTCCTAGGAATTGTGTTTTTTTGGCAGAAGTATTTTATATTAAGGTTTGTTGAGCTCCATTTTAATACAGATAAATACAGTATAGTTTATATTATTTGAAATAGACATGGCTATTAATTATTACTAATGGTTATAATTCCATTCTATATTTTCTTAACAATTTTAGTATTAAAAATGTGGTTTGGTTTAAGAACAGAGCTATAGAAATGATACTGTATCCTGGCCTGGATAATTCAGATATATTGTACATTTTAATTAGTTAAAAAATCCAGTGTTTTTTCACTTTCCAGAACTCCTAGAATTCTGAGACAAGTCAATCCCTGTGTCATTCTGTTAACATTCTTTGGTCCTTGTCTTGACTCTGCGATGATTTCAAAGTAGGGTTTGTTACTCAACCCACTCACTGCTATCTTCTAAGTGGATATTAGCTGCACCGAATTGTTCATTTCCACTTTGCACTTTTTTTCTCTCACATTTCAATACAAATACCTTGGAAACTTCTCAGGTGACTTATTTTCTCTCCAGTTACTCCTCCTTTATCAACTTGTTTCTCTTTTCTTCATCCCAAAGGGATCATTCGCTTTAAAAAATAGATATATTGGTTCATTCTTTCTCCCCTGCCTATCTATATGTTGATTTTCTGCACTGTTTCCTTCTTCTCTTAGAGATTCAATAAAAATGAGTCTATCTGAATCATCCATTCATTTAGACTTTTGTAAACTTGTGGATTCTGTTAGAAAGATCTTCAAAGAGTTTGAGATTGGATTCTTACATCCAGTACTCCCCCCTCTCAAACACACACCTTTCCCCTTTGAGACAACACATTATAAATTAGTTTGTGCATAGTAATAGAGCTACTGATTTAGTCTCAAACATTTTTTGCAGTAAGCAGAAATATTTGACAGAAAATGACAAAGAGATTGCAGCAGGTATACATGTTGGGTAACCATTAAATGTAGTGCCTTCTGCCTGCTCCTACTTCCTGATCTAGATTTCCTGACTTTTTGGAAACACTATTTAATATCTACATGAAACTGCTGGCTGAGATGATCAGATGGTTTGCAATGAGCTATCATTAATATGCAGATTATACTCAGTTATATATATATCTCCATCCCAGGCCTGTTGAGTAATGCCATGGATGTCCTGTCCCAGTGTCTGAAGGGTGTAGAGGCTTGGGTGGGGCACAATGAGCTCTGACTCAATCCAAGCAAGATGGAGTGGCTTTAGATATTTAGTCTTCCTGGTAATAGTATTCTTCCATCTTTTATTTTATTTTATTTTATTTATTTAAATTTATATCCCGCCCTTTTCCACAAAGGACCCAGGACGGCGCACAGGAAATTTAAAAACATACAAAATACAATAAATATAATTTAAAAGACTATTAAATAAACCTATCCTGCGCTAAAACCAAAATTTAAAAACCCAATTTAAAAACTACCTAAAAGTCCCCATGGGAGTTTTGGCCTTGGATGGAGTAGTACTTCTCTAGATAAGGGCAAATTTAGGGGTCCTTTTGGACTTGTGGCTCTTCCTTGAAGAGCAGATGGCAGCTGTAGCTACAAGGAGCTTTGTATTCCTTCAAGTTATGCATTAGTTACACCCATTCCTTGAATTAGGAGCTTTGCTCACAGTTACTCATGCTCTTGTTACTGTAAGAAAGGGAATGGCAAAATCTCAAAGTACAGTTAAAAGAAGGATCAGACTAGAATCTCTACATAGTCACAAATGAATTAAGTCCACTCCACACTTGAATTCCATTGGCCCTTATCTATTGGTCGTTGAAGAGCATTTGGAAATTGGTGCAAAATGTGGCTGCACTCGTAGTTAATGGTGCCATTTATATGGCTCATGTAACATCACTAGTCCAGGAACTGAACTGGTTGTTGATGTGTTTCTGTGTACAATGTTGGTTATTACCTTTAAAGTCCTACATAAATTGGGACCAGGTTTACCTAAGGATTATTTCATTCTACTTGTTTCAATCTGTCCAATTTGGTCTTGTAGACTGGGGATGCTGCAAGACCCATAGGCTCCCATTATTATGTATATAGAAAGAGAGCCAGTTTCGTCTAGTTCATGGGGAGGGGATCAAACTTGTGATGTCATGTTGTTGTCATGTAATATCATGTCTTCCCTCCCTTCACTAAACTGGGGGTGGGCACAGCCAGCATATTAGTTCGGAACACCAGTAAATACTATCTTTGACTGGCCTTGCCCCATCTATTCTCTGACTCCTGAGTCCCAGCTGATCAGAAGGAACTTGGGATTTTGCAGTAATCTTCCACTGGAGTGAGGAGGGAATGGAGATGTTACAGTATCCTTCTCCTGCCATGCCCACCAAGCCAAGCCCACAGAACTGGTAGTAAACTTTTTTGAATCCCACCACTGCGTCTGGCCCGTGGGCCATGATTTTGACAACCCTTGTCTAGTTGCTTAGGTCATGCACCAGGCTGGAAGCCAGGAGATTGAGTTCTAGTCCTGTTTTAGGCATGAAAGCCAAGTGGGGGACTTCCGGTCAATCACTTTTTCAGTTGAACCCACCTCACAGAGTGCTATTGTGGAGAAAATAAGGAGAGGTATTATGTATTTTCACAGCCTTATCTATAAAAAATAATACAGGAGAAGAAAAAGGAATAAAATTAAAAATACTGTCCGATAGGAATTGTAAAGTGTTATTGTAACAATTATTATATACAAAGCTAGTTTGCTGTACTTTGAGCAGTGGTGGGTTTCTATATTTTTTACTACTAGTTTGCTTGTGCTCACTTTTGCACTTGCATGTGCAAGTGCAGAAGTGTCCAGGTGGGTGGGCAGAGCCTCCCGCCGCTGCCACTACCAGTTTGCCCGATCCAGGCTGAACCGGGAGCAACCCACCTCTGACTTTGAGGGAATGTAAGGGCTAGTGATATTTAATTTACAAATAGCAGAAAGGAAAAGAATGAAAATTTAACTTTTATAATTTGTTTTATTCTATTATAAATGATTTCCCCCAAAATACTGAACTTTACAAATTACCCATAATTAAAAAAAATATAATCCAACCTGGTCATGACATAAACTGTTCAGTTTAGCAATAAAATATCACATTTGCAGTAAAACATGCCAACTTTTTCTGCTTATAAGATTTAGTGTGATTTTAGTTTTGTCTTCAGCTGAAATCTCTTTGCACATCAATTATTTTACTAAATTCTGCATCTCCTTAATTATACAATCTTTTTAAATGTGTTTGTTCCTAAATCATATTTCAACTTATAAATAAGACCTAGCAAATGGACTGCTCCTGCTTTTTGATATGAAAACAAACATCCACTTTGCTAAAACCCCAAACCACAACAGAAGAAAACACATATGCTGTTAACCATTCAGAGTTCATTAAAACATAGGAATCCAAGAAAATAAAAAAATAGTAGTCACACATATGATCAGTGAGCATATTAACCTTACTTCCCACCAATGAGATCTGCAATGACATTTTCTTATCCCATGTAGGAAACAAATGCTCATGAACACTATGGAAAATTAAAAAAAAATTGTTGGAAATTTTCAGGATGAGTGATTGGTGCAGTATGTACACCAAGAAAAGATGCCACCCTAGGAAAAAAAAGAACCTAATCTATAATAGCTTTTGTTTTTGCACTTGTCTTATAGGAAAAAAAGTCTTAGAAAAATTTAGTCAGCACACACACACACAATTATTGTTATTGCCATCATCATCATCCATCATCATCATTATATTAAACTGTCTGATATGGGAATGTAGAATGGGAACAGAATTTTGTAGAGATAATCCCAATGCAATAATGAGCATCTAAGAATTCAGTGAAATATATGTAGTAGAAGAATAGCTGAAGTCATCCTTCTTGAATTTAATTTCATTTTAACATATTGCTACATTTCTGAGCTATTATCTCCATTGTGCTTGGAGAATAAATTACATGGAAGCCTTTATTTTTGACCTTTGACATCAATACATGGCATGGATTGATTCCAAATCTTTGGCATGGCTATTAAATTATAGCAGTGAACAAACCTTTTTAAAAATGAAAAATAGTTTTGGAGCTTTGACCTTTTACATTTCAATTCACAGAGCACCTTGCACGACTGGAAAACGTTGATCAAAATCTAGTTACTTTAATTTGCTACAACTGTCCTTTTTAAACTTAACAAAGAAGAATACATTGTATATTCTTGACTACAAGTGCTTGGGATCTCCCTACTAAATTTTGCCTGAAAATGAAAACGAACATGTATGACAAATATATTCTTCTTGCTAGAGATAAACATATCTAAGTATTTCATGATATTATGCAAGTTCATGCTGTTCCTTTTTCATATCAGTTTGTGACATTTATAAACTCCATATGCATTTGATACACATTTCTATGATTATAGAGATTCATATTTATATCTGCATACTTTTCCCTAATATACTCATTTATGTAAGTACTGTATTTTGATCTTCATCACAAAATCAGAGGAAATTGAAAAATAAAAAGAATTTGCAAATGAAATCAAGTTGTATTTATTTGTGAACCAAATTTTTTCTTCATTCCTATTTATTATGTGTACGATGATGGCATGTGCCACTTAAATAAAATTCATAAAGATATTAAGATGATATTAAGACAATGAATAGTAAATGTTTTTCTGATAGACACAGTGCTGCTAAAAAAAAGATTTCAACTCATAAAAGTGCAGCTATAGCCCAACACATACATACCATGGTTTAAATTCATTGAGTCTAAATAAATACCTTTGATGATTATACAGTAATTATGGATTGTCATGAATATGCTGCTATTATAGTAACTTTTATGATAGCCAAATATGTAGTTTTTTTGTAGCTCAAGATGTTCAAATGACCGGTTTTGCAATCCTTTTATTCATGGGGTATATTGATTCATGAAACCATTCCATCCAATTTTCACAATAACCTCTTCACTAAAAACTATGCATGCAAATTTGCTTTATATTTTATGTTAATACTGTACTTGAGAATATGGGTACAATATTTGGATAAATTTGAAAATAGAAACTCTGTTCTATTTATCATATTCATCCAGGAACTATGAATCTGTCAGTTTATTTTAAAATAATGATGAAATTCTTCTGCATCAGAGCTGAAATTCTAATCAGACATAACAGGAAGTAAGCCCAGCTGAATTCAGTCAGTTTTATTTTTTTGTAAATATATTTCAGCATGTATATTTAATGAAAGTAGTTTCACGGAATCATAGAATGTAAAAATTAGAAGGGATCTTGGGGATCATCTTGTACAACTCCTTGCCCATTTCAGGAATCTATTACTAGACTATGTCCATATATGGTTACCTATTTTTCTTTTAATTATTTCTAAAGAAATAACTATTCCACCTTCTGTTCTATTGCTGAACAGCTCTTACCATTATGACATTCTTCTTCATGTCAATCAAAATCTGCTGCATCTTAATTTAACCCATTGTGCTTGCTTCCCCCTCCCTCAAACAACACTGCAGAAATTCACCTCATCTTCTGCTTGGCCGTCTTCTTTTCGTCCATCTTAAACATAGACAGCACTGCTAATTGTTTCTTGTACGGTGTTTTTTTTCTTTCCACCTGCTTACCAGCTGCTCTGGATATGCTTTAATTGCCCAGTAATTAAGAGCAAGTCTAGAAGGGAAGAGACTTTGAGTTCCAGTTCTAGTTCCTTAGACATGAAAGCTGGCTGGATGACCGTGAGCCAGTCACACACTCTCCGCCCAACCTACCTCACAGGATATTTGTGGGGAAAATAGGAGGGAGGCTTTTGTTTGCCATCTTGAATTACTTGTGAAAATAAAAAAGGGGGAAAGTAAGTAAGTATGGTAAGTAGGTATGGTAGGGTAGGTAGATAGGTGGATGGATGACAGACGGACAGAAGGATAGATGAGGAGTTCTTGGTGTTCTCCAAGCTTGCTTGTTTCCTTACAGACATTTCATTACCCATTTTCTGTAACATAATCAGTACTAGTCACTAACACTGATGATGTTATCTAGTTTGGGTAATGAAACGACTGCAAGAAAACAAGCAAGATCAGATAGCACCAAGGACCCTTATGTCAATCCTGAGCTACAAATATTCTCCTTTATTAGATGATAGATAGATATCCTTCTTAAAATGCAGTGTCCAGAATAGAACACAATGTCCCAGTATGGTTTGATCAAACAGAAGAAAGAAGAACAAATGATGTCTCTTCACCTTGACATATATGTTTATGGATGCAGCCTACAATTGCATTTGTCTTTTTCAGCTGGATCACCCTGTTGGCTTTTGTTCAACTGTCCACCAAGATGCTAAGATGCATGGTTCAGTGGTGGGTTCCATTTTTTTACTACTGGTTCGCTTGTGCATGTGCGATGCTTCTGCGTATGGGCAGAAGTGTCCAGGTGGGTGGGCGGAGCCTCCTGCCGCCACTACTACCAGTTCGCCTGATCTGGGCCGAACCGGGAGCAACCCACCTCAGGCATGGTTGCTGCCCAGTATGTTGTCACACATTCTATATTTATGCTTTTGATTTTTCTTGCCAAATACTGGACTTTGCTTTTGGCCTGTTGAAATTCATCTTGCTAATTTCTGCCCATTGTTCCAGCTCATCAAGATTTGTAGAGAATATGGATGATAACCTTGAAGGACAGAGGAAAGATCCATTAATGATCAAATAAATGAAGCTTGAGCGTACAGCAAGAAGAAGAAGAGATTTATGAAAATGTCTCAGACAGTCTCTTCTGCCCAATTCACATGGATATAAATGAGGGAAGAGGAAAAGCTCATTCAGATTTGCAAGATTCTGTTACTATAGTTGTTTTAATAAAAGTAACTTTAGACTTTCGTGGTGTCTGTTACTTAATCTGCTCTGCTTTAAGGATTGTACTTGACAAGATTATCCTGAATTTACCCCTTATAGACTTTTTGCATGAAGTAGAAAAATGCACTTTTTATTTATTATTAAAAATGGAGAAATATAAAAAGTTAGATTATGTAGACATAAGAGTAAGAGATAACTTTCTAGCTTCAGTTATAACTTTCTATAGTTATTTGCTGCAAAGGAAATCAGACACTTATATTTCTCTTTTTCTTTTTTTCCTGCACTTTTGTCTTTTTCTCTCTTTGTTTTCTTTATTCAGCATTAGTGTTTGTTAGTTTTTGTCTTCTTTTTAAAACTTTTAATAAATGTATAAAAAAAGAGAAACTGTCCCGAATGTAATATTGATATCTATTTTTTGATGTCTGTATATTTTTCTATGTTGCAGTAACTATCAAGAATAATTTGATTGTGGTGGGATATAAATGTAATAAATAAATATATAGAATAACATAATAAACAGCACTAAAATATTGGACATGGATATTATTTCATATGGAGTTTATCATTTATTGCTTATCTAGATGGTTTGTGAATATATGAACATTTTTTGTTGATGATAATAAGGCAATCGAGGTGGCACAGTGGTTAGAGTGCAGTACTGCAGGCCACTTCAGCTGCTAGCTGCAGTTCTGCAGTTCAAATCTCACCAGGCTCAAAGCCTTCCATCCTTCTGAGCCTTCCATCCTTCTGCAGTGGGTAAAATGAGGATCCAGATTGTTGGGGGTAATGTTCTGACTCTGTAAACAGCTTAGAGAGGACTGTAAAACAGTATGAAGCAGTATAAAAGTCTAAGTGCTATTGCTATTGCTATTATATCTATGTGGTTTAATAAGGTGCTTGCAGAAATTTCTGTATTTGGAAATGTTGTCCAGGATTTGAGAAACAAAGATAGTTTGATGTAGTGCTTAAGGTATTAGTACTTAAGGGATTAGGCTAGAAACCAGGGGACCATGGGTTCCCTATCATACCTTAGACTCAAAGCCAGCTGGGCGACCTTAGGCCAGTCACTATCTCTCAGCCATAGGAAAGAGGCAATGGCAAACCATTTCTGAAAAATCTTGCCAAGAAAACTGCAGCAATGTATCCAGTCTGTAAAAATAAGATGTGATTGAAAGGTGAATAATTGGAAATAAGTAAGTTGATAGCGTACCTCCTGAGCCTGAGGTGCACTGAAAGTTAAGCATTAATTTCTTTTACTCAGTTTGCCATCAGAAAAACAGAATTTGTGTTAGGTGATGGAGAGTTGGATCTTTCTCCTAGCAAAGAGACACCCATAAACTGCAATTTAGAGATTAATTTTATGGAGGAGATTTAATGTATTCTAATGAACATATAACTTCACGAACATATGAGGTTTGAATAAGAAGATATAGCTGTAGACCCTGCCCTGCCCATAATTTTTTTGTATAGTCCTGCTCTCTTCTCAAACTTTTCTGGAAGCTTGCATGTATACTGTATATAAATGCAAGTATAATATTTCACGTATCTCAGATCCTACTTTATTTGTGATTGCATGAAGCTTTCTTGTTTTCTAGTGAATGCACGTTATGTCTTCAGATGTCTTTGCTCAGTGCAAGGTACCTGAAAAAAGGAAGCAATGAAGCATAAGGATGTAAAATGTGGGACCAACATGCATTGCTTTATAAATTCATACAATTTAATCTTTATATGTTCACAAAAAATAACGTGTAGAGTTGAACTATGGAATCGTGTAAACAGGAATATCTAACTTCCTTCGCATTTCTCCTGCAAAAAAAATCTTAGAAACTCCTATTGCCTTTCAATGTGAAAATAAAATCTCAATCATGCTGAACTCCTCTATCTAGAATAAGTCCATTAAAAAGCAACATAGAAACTGTTCTCATTTCAAAGCAAGCCAATTTTCCCCTCTCTTTATTCAACTCATAAGAAGCTAAAATGCAGCGATCAGTTTCAATACATTTTGAATCCTACAAGACCACAAGATAATATCTACAAACTCAACTGCCGGGTTGACTAAGATATATTTCCTGAAGAAAATAAATAAAGTAAAAACCACTTTTAGCAGCTTGTGCTAACCAGTCCAAAATTTATTTTACAAATCAAGACCTTATAATCCTATATGACTTCTAAAATAGAGTTGCCAGAAAATATACATTTATTTATATATTTATACTGAAACTCTTACAAAACCCAAGTTTAATTCTAAATTATACAGCACAGTAAATCTCTGAATTTTGATTAATTTGTGTTGTGATCATCTCTCTTGTGCAGAGGGAACACAGATCACTTCTCATCTCTAAAATATAACCTGGGCTTGTTTTTAGGTACAATAACTCTATTAGAAACAAAAGGAGACATCTAATGACTGGAGCATACCCTTGGGGCCAGAAGTGGTTAGCATTGTTTTAAAATTGCCCTGCTGTTCTCTTCATCAGAAATAATGGGGGTGTTGTTCTAAAAATGTCTTAATTGGATAAACGCATTCACTGAGATTTCACTTCTGGGTTGTAAGTAATGAATCTATTACATACTTGTTAAAGCTCATTTGTTAAATAATTGCCATTTAGTATTTAATATGCAGTATGTAGCCAATAAAATCCCAATGAAATCTTTTATTTCCTCAGTCAGAACATGTCACACTCTCCAGATGATTCATAGAGGAAATGAAGTTATCATCAAAAAGAATCCCAAGCATGACTTTTCTTGTAGCAGTTAAGGAGAGAACAGTACCATTCTGCTAATACCATTAAATGTACTTGTATAATTAGACAGCATAATCTGTACTATTCTGACGTTCCTTGTATTTTACTTACACCACCAACCCTTTGCCTCAAGAATTGCTTTGCCAGTGAAACACTCATAAATCATCCACGTAGAATAACAGAGTTGGAAGGGAACTTGGAGGTCTTCTAGTCCAACTGCCAGTTTAGGAAGGAACTCCCATACTACCTAGGAGAAATGGTTGTCCAATCTCTTCTTAAAACTTCCAGTGTTGGAGCATTCACAACTTCTCGAGGCAAGTTGTTCTACTGATTAATTGTTCTAATTGTCAGGAAATCTCTTCTCAGTTCTAGGTTGCTTCCCTCCTTGATTGGTTTCCATCCATTGCTTCTTGTCCTGCCCTCTGGTGCTTTGGAGAATATCTTGACTCCCTCTTCTTTGTGGCAGCCCCTGAGATATTGGAACACTGCTTTCATGTCACCCTTAGTGCTACTTTTCATTAAACTGGACATACCCAATTCCAGCAACTGTTATTTATATGTTTTAGCCTCCAGTCCCCTAATCATCTTTGTTGCTCTTCTCTGCACTCTTTCTAAAGTCTCCACATCTTTTTCTTTACATTTTAAAATATGATAAAAACTGGATGCATTATTCCAATTGTGGCCTTACCAAGGCATTATAAAGTGGTATTAAAACTTCATATGATCTTGATTCTATCCCCCTGTTTATGCAGCCTAGAACTGTGTTGGCTTTTTTGGCAGCTGCAGCACACTGTTGGCTCATATTTACTGTAAATGATTGTCCACTAGGACAGGGGTCTTCAACCTTTGCAACTTTAAGTCTGAAGGACTTCAGCTTCCAGACTTAAGTCTGGGAGCTGAAGTCCGTCAGACTTAAAGTTGCAAAGGTTGGAGACCCCTGCACTAGGACTCCAAGATCCTCTTCACAAGTACTACTATTGAGTGAGGTGCCACATATACTGTACCTCTGCATGTTAGGATCTATGTCTAGGACTTCGAACAATGTTTGGAATAGGAGCTTTTCTGCTCCTTCAACATTTAGAGATCCTTTCATATGCTTAATATAAAAAGTGAAATAATGCTTTGGGCATATTAGTAAAAGTGACTCCTAAACTGAACTCTAACCCTCATCTCAGGTTCATTAATATGTTTAGAAATTAATTCACTTCACATATTGAAATTAGTAGCAGGAATATACTTCTCACAAAGTAGAAAAAGAAGGAATTGATATACTCAGCAAAGGTAGACAGCCTGGTGCTCTCCAGATCTGTGTGACTACAGGACTTAATATGCTTTACCAGAAACTTAATTGGAGTTAAAGTGACATTGTAGAATTAACTTTATGGTTGAGAGAAGAAATGAAATGAACTTTTTTTTATCACAACATTAATTATAGCTGAACACCATTACTTTAAGTCTAACATTGTTTGTTTGTTTGTTTGTTTGTTGTTATATAGCTACTCAGAGTTTGGTACAAGATGGGTAGCTATATAAATGTTTTAAACAAATAAATAAACAAAAAACAAATTAGTGCAAAATAGCTGGGTAACGAGACAGAACAAACAATTTCTTGGAGAATGGGTCCACTGGAATAGTTAATCATTCTATAGATCAGTATATGTTCAGTTTACTTGATTTGTATCATTGTTCAATAGCCATTTACCTTCTTTTTTGAATGATTCCTAATAATGATATTCAGGGACTTTCAGAGGGAGGAATGGATCATATTAGTTTAATAATAAAAAAATCAGAATTTACAAACAGTAAAGACAGCTGGATGTGGCTAAACAGCTGCATAATAATTATACTGAAGAAAAAAGAACCCTAATGGAAAAAGATTTAGAAAAAGGTTTGTTTATGAATAAGAGATTGAAGTGTCTAGAAGAATGTGCTGTAGTGCCAACAGGTGGGAACACTCCCTCCCTCCCTATTTCTCTCTTTTGTATTTCTGAATAATTAATCAACATTTACAATGACTTCAGTGAAGCTCTCAAAAGTATTTTACAGAATCTAATTAATAGCTCTCAGAACTCTGCTTGGAAGCCCACTTTATTTAATCTATTGGGTTGACTGAAGTAGGCTTTAAGTAAACTCTTAAAAAAAAAGAAGACAACCAAAGCAGTGGGATTTCAAAGTCTTAAGGAAAGGAAGTGGAATATTCAAAATATGTGAACTGACCCAGGCCAAGTATGTTGGAAGAGCAAAACCAAAATAGCCAAATGACTAATTTACCAGCAGACGTTATACAAGGTATCCTTAATGATTCTAATTTCTAAAATTCCAGCTGGCTACATTATTCATTCCCAATTTACTGATTTTATAAAATTTTACAATCTGCCTGCAAATATACTTCGTTTGCATCTTGTTTTTTTCCTTTGCTTTAATCTTAATCTCAGTGGATCAGCAGGTTCCAATTACTTCAGTTCTATTAAGGCCCTCCAGGAATGCTTGAAAAGGAAGGGATGCCCGACTTGTTATGTTGGTGACATAAGTTATATGTTATTTAATTCACATGTTTTGTTTTGTAATAACCTTCCTTTGGTCTATGACAATATAATTGGGGGAAGAAATATTTCAGCATTGCTATATGAGGTTGAGTCTTATTCCTAAAATATGGAATTTGCCATCTTGTGAAGAGTTTTGCATTATTTGGCTTGGAATATAACAAAGAAGATAATCGTATTCAACTGGATATAAAGTCATTCTTCTGATTTTTAAGGAATGGATCCAGGAAATTATGCTCTATGACTCTGTAAGGTGAGAGTGTCAGGCTCAAGGTTACCCAGCTGGCTTTCATGGCTAAAATGGGACTTGAACTCATGGTCTCCTGCTTGCTAGCCTGGTGCCTTAACCACTAGGGCCTAGACCATCATCGTTGCCATCATCATCATCTCCTTTAATGACCCCTTAATCCCTTGCAGGGTGGAGTCTGGGCAACTGAACGAAGTTGAGTGTTTAATGTCCTGATGCCCTTCCTGTCACCAATGCGGAGTTATATTCAGCAGATATATTCTCACTATTTCTTTAAAAAAAACAGACAGATTCTTTATGCACATGAAAGCTCAGTGGAGTGTAATGAATATTTATAAATTTAGAACTTAAAAAAGATAATAAAAGTTATTTTTATTTTGAATATGATTTATTCAGTAGAATATATGCTTCCTATTTAGAAAAGTCAACTCTAGCTTGTTGATCATACTATTCAAGATATCCATAGGTGTTATTACTCAGTTTCACTCTTGCTAACAAGAATACGGTAGGCAAGAGGAAAAGAAAGAGGGATAAATCTCAAGGGAAAAGAGTATATTAAAATTCAAAACGGAGCTGGAAGGAAACGTACCATAAAAATTATACTTAAAAGAAGCTGAAAAAAAGAAAGAGGTAAAGGGGGGGGGGGGAAGCAAGCTGCTCTTAAACAAAATCATTGCTCTTTCCTTCTAACATTTGACAGATTAATGTAACATATGATTCCTAATTATTTCATACCTCCAGTGGGGTTTATATTAAAGAAAAAAAGCATGTCAGGTTAAGGTCTAACAACACGCCTTCTCAGATAATTCACACAGTGGCCAATATGTTTCCCGGTAGAAACTTATTCTGAAGATGGTAGTCTTTTGTTTCTCTTTGTTTCAATCTAGGGAGTAGGTTAAGTCCATACAAAGAAAAAGTTATTATAGAACAGAAAAAAGTTTGCTTACTAAAAAAAAGAATATTCCAAATAAAATAAGGAAACAATGCACAATACAACAATTATTAGCAACTATGCTATGGAGATGCGTCTCCATGACAACTAGGATTCAGTCTTAGAATGGAATGAATGAGCTGGAAGGGACCTTGGAGGATTTCTAATCTAGCCCCCTGCTCAAGCTGGAGAACCTATACCATTTTAAATAAGTGACTGTCTAGACTCTTCTTAAAAACATCCATTGATAGAGCATCTTAGAGCAGATGGTATTGCAGCAATAATAGAGAAAATGCAGGAAAAATACCTACAGTGGTATGGGCATGTCATACGAACAGCACTCTATATTGTCACCTGCACTGCTTACCACTTTAACACCAATGGCAAATATTTGCATGGAAGACCAAAGCAAAGATGGCAGGACACAACTGACATCCACATAAAGATCAACAAGTTGGACCTGATGCTGCTTTGGATCACATGAAATGACATTGGTTTATCTGAAAAGCAGACTCTTCCCTTTGGGGAAAATACAAGGAAGAAGAAAATAATGATTAACAAGCTTTGATGTCCCAAACCAATGTATACATGCTAAACTTTAAATTTCAGTATAATATAATCCAATACTAGTTTATGTGTCATTTTACCTACATTAAAGAGAACTGCTGAGCGGAATCGGAAAAGGGGTAAGGAAGATAGAGCATTCTGTCTATGGTCACGTCTTTCTGGTATTGAATTGATAATTTTCATGTGTGACCTCATAGAGTGTATGTGCTACCATAGGACTATTGTCTGGTATGTCTGCATTCATGACATAACTGTGAAAAACATTTGGGAAACTGCCTGTCAGACCTGGAAGCCATCTTTTATATTGGGCCTTCAGGCCTGCCACAATTTCTTCTGTGGGAAAATGGGAGGGGGGATTATATGAAGTATGGGTGATATATAGACAAAATAACATTCCTTTCTCAGAGAGTCAAGAACATTTTGCCCTGCAGCTGTGATGATGTGACTAGGAGGTACTTCAGTTTTGGACAGTGCCTGATTGGATCATGTGATGGACATGTGAGTGCTGGGCAGGGATTTGAACTTTCATTTGGGTGGGAAAAACATGGCAACTTTCAGATTTGGGATTTCCCAGATGTGCCAATATGACATCTCTAATAAAAAGGAACTTTGAGGAAACTCAAGCCTCGGAGTCTTCTTTGGTTGAGGGTATTACTTGGAACCCTGACACTGCCCCAAATCCTTTTCATCTGTTGAACTCTTGACTTTAGCCAAGCGGGTGCCCCCAGGACTTCTGTCTGAGTTTGCTATGTACTGTGCCTAAATTAGGATTTTGCTACAAAACTTTTGTTATTAGAAACCTGTATGGGAGTTGTGAATAATTAGTAAAGTTAGCATGCTCCCATCTTTCGATTTTTGGAAAGGTAGAATATCTGGCTGGCTGGCTGGCTGATGCAACACCAAAATAGTGAAGGTTTTACATATATGGAAGATATTTGTCTGGTATAGTATAGGCAATTGTAGGTTGTGATAAAAAGTCTTAAACCAGGTGAAAAGTTTTCTAAAAAGAAATGGAGGTTTTACGTGCTAATGTAATTATATTGGCCACTAATATATTTAGAGGGATGAACATTCTGAAGATTATTTTTGATGAATCAAAACCAAATAAAATGTAGAACCAGATTGTACAGAACAGTAATGATGGGACAATGATTGGAACTCCCATTAGACTAATTTGTCATATTAAATTCATTGCTAACAGGATGTAGTTTGGATTCAATTCAGTGTGATTCAGGCTCACAAACCAGCACCCTTTCCCTGGATAAATCTGAGGAAAAAATAACTGTAAGAGTACTTTTCCCTCCAGTTCAGATCAAAAGCTCATACATATTTTGCATTTCAGAATGAAACCATTATGGCTTGCCCTTTAGAAATAATATCCACAGGCAAATGAATCTCAAAGTGCTCAGTTGAAATCAATTTCAATGCATCTTTTTAAATACTCTTCCCCAATATAAATTGGATTTGAACTTGTTAATTTTTTAAAGCCATTTTGCTCTACTGTATTACCTCAAGCTTGAAATACCCATTTCTTTATCTCTCTCTCTTCAAAAACCCTTACTAAAACTAAGGTGTTGCTATCGTGTGAATATACCAGTATGTATTTCTAAGCAATGAAAAGCCATATATTTATTCGACCGAAAATCTTATGCATTAATGGTTGAATATCTGGAAAGATATTTATTTGGCTGAAGTTATTCTTCACATTATTAACCATGCATGTTTATACTGATTTAACCAGCAGCATATCTATTTGCTATCATTATGCATAACAGAAACACTTTTCTATAATTGCTTGGCATTAAAGCATCTCATCCTGGTCATGGGTTTGAACAAAACCATGCCTTCTGAAGATGGCAGGGATATCTTTATATGTGCAGTATTTACAAAATAGAAAAGACACCTTTCTATTTACAAAATAGAAAAGACACCTCTTACTTTATTAATGCACTGGATATTATCCACATTAATTGGATACTACCGTGCACTGCAATGTTTGCACATTGGACTAAACCTAAATCCAAACTCCAACATGAGTAGGGAACAGAATTACATTTATTCTGGGTAGAATATATGTTTCCTCTGTTCCAGTTTTCCACAAAGCTCCTATCTCCACCTTCGGCTTTGAGACCTCAGTGTGCGGCAAGTATCAGTGGTTAGTAGATCTATCATAAAAGCAGGGAAAAAAAGATAACTATTTTGTAAAACAACTAATTTGGGAGGGCCCCAGATTGGACAATTTTCCGTTACTCAAATAACGGTATCTTAGGAGAGGTGGTGAGACCTTGGGACAGAGAATTTTGGGTGCATCATTTGCTCCATGTCATAACTTTCCACTTTCTGAAGAGAATAAATGATAACTCTCTAAGGAAGTGGCAAGATTTTTCTCAACCACCTCCTTTTATTGTAACTCATATACCTGAAATTCGCTATTAATACACCTTACGATAAAAACCATTTTCATTGCATTGTTCGTGACATTCTATCTTGAATTAGGTATTTAAAGAGAGTAACCGAAAAACCTTTGTGCAATTTTGATGATATTTAGAATTCAAACATCTCCCCTATCTACTAATCTACTTATGAAAAATAAAAAAGCTCTTAAAATCAATTGTGAAGGAATGCAATTCAAAAATCTTTTGAGTAAATACACATGCTGTTATAATCCTTTTTGCAAATGTTGTCGTGTACCAATAATCTTTTTTTAAAAAAAATTCGATGTCGTGTTGTGGCACTAAGAGACCACAGAGTAAGGATTGGGGGTTTTTTTTGGGGGGGGGGGAAGAATATTGAAAAAAGAGTTTTAGTCTCATGACTCTCATCTGTTTGGGGAATAAGCTAAACAAACAATCATAAATAAATTTCTTGCAAGATTTTTTATCTCAGTCATAAAATAGTTTCCATAGAGGATAAAATGTTTCTTTCTTTGTATGAATCCTATCCCTTTTAACATACATCACACGTATCACATGCATGTACATAAAAAGGGTGTAACTTCAGTCCAACTGCACCCATGCTGTAACATACTTTACTTTCTGGAGGAGCCCCTCTGGAGACTTAACAGGAGTTGAAGTGCACAACATGTGAATAGCACTTATATACCGCTTTACAGTGCTTTGCAGCCCTCTCTAACCAGTTTACAGAGTCAGCATATTGCCTCCAATAATTTGGGTCCTCATTTTACCCACCTCAGAAGGATGGAAGGCTGAATCAACCTTGAGCCTGGTGAGATTTGAACTGCCAAATTGCAGTCAGCCGGCAGTCAGCAAAAGTAGCCTGCAGTACTGCACGCTAACCATTGCGCCACCATATAGTATAAGATAAAGGAAAACTTCTGTAGTTTTTTGTCCAAATCACTAACAATAATTGGTGGGTGCTTTTATTTTTATTTTTTGGTAAAGTTGTTCTATTGGGTCGGGCAACAACTTGAAACTACAGGATTGGATTCATATTGCTATTGCTATATTGTTGGGCTAATCACAATGGCTGAAAATTAATTCCAAACAGCCTCCTCAAATGAGAATAATTAATCTCCCTGACCCCCATCCTTGTATGGCACTGAGCCTCAAGCTATTTTGCCTGACCATCTCACTCTGGATCCAGTACCATTAAAAGGTTAACAACCCCACCCACCCCTGGCCTTCTGAAATATGTACTCTAACTTCATTTTGAACTAAAATAAATTCCATGGGGAAAAATAGAACAGAAGAGAGTGTCTTTAAATTAAAACATCAGTATGTTATGCCATTATGGAAAAATTATTATTTAAAAAAAAAAAAAACAAGCCAGGAATATACACAATCATTTCTGGTAGTATCTCTGATGACCTCAAGGTTCAGATATAGACAATGAGCATAGCACAAATAATCAGCTCTGCAGCCATGGCTGACCTTATCAAATGCCAATATAAAAATAGTATTGCATCTTGTTTCAATTATGCACTATACTAGAATGTACAAGAATGCTCCTGCTTCCTCTTGTTATTTATAAATTTCTATTTCATTGCAAGCTGTAATGCACTCCAGGCTGAACATTTCTAAGGAATGATTGTAATTCACTGATGGTTAATCACTTGGCCTTTGGCCTTGTGGCTTATAATTCCATTTGACATGTCCTATAATTACTACTTGGAGAGTTTTATTACTTAATTATCCTATCAGCGACTGCAATTTAACATGCCATCAATCTCCTCCAACCACCTCTTTCAGCCCACAAACAAATCCTTACTCTCAGTTAAGGCTTCTTCACAACTGTATGCATCAAAATGCACCATAAAGCTTTGTTTTGATTTGAAAATTTCCCTTAAGAAGTAATTTTATTTTAATTCTTTTCCCCTTATTTCTGTTGCAGTTCTTCAATTTATTTCTAAAACAGAGTTACAAGTACTTCAAAGTTATATGAAATAGCTGCCTCTCCTTCTCCTTTTAAATGTGCCCAATGAAAACAAATTAGACAAGATGTTGGCTTGTTTGAACACCTACTTGATACTTCATGGACTGCTTACAGAAGATGAACTCAATAGCTAGTCCTGGAGAACCAATAAACATTTGTAGGCATGATGTCAAAATGGGAATAGTATATTTATTGTTTTCTTGAAAGACAATGGTCAAGTTGGTATTGGCTGCTTTGTTTTGTATTATTATGTATGTCTCTCTCTACGTGTGGGAGTCAGTGAATACAGACAGTCCTTGATTTATGGCCAAAACTGAACCCAAAATTTCTGTTGCTAAGTGAAACATTGAGTTTTGTCTCATTTTACAATCTTTCTTGCCACAGTTATTTAAGTGAATCATTGCAACTGTTAAGTTAGTAACAGGCATGTTAAATGAATCTGGTTTCCCCGTTGACTTTCCTGGTGAGAAGGTCTCAGAAGCTGATCACATGACCCCAAGGCTCTGCCACTGTCATAAATATGAGGCAGTTGGCCAAGCATCTAAATTTTGATCACCTAACCATGGGGATGCTGCAATAGTCATAAATGTGAAAAACGACCATAAGTCACATTTTTCAGTGCCATTGCAACTTTGAACAGTCACTAAATGAACTGTTGGGGACTACCTGCAGCAATTCACTGATTGTACAATTTTATTTGTTAAATATTTAGCTATTATCAACAATGTTGGGCAAACATTCTAAATCAGTTGTAGTTTCCAATGTCTCTTCAAAGTTGGGCCAAAAAAACCTCATCACAACACATTGCAATTAGGTGGTTTGACTGTAGCTAAGGCAAATGCTAGATCTGAATTCATCACTCATGAGTGCAGTTGGTACATTAATTAAACTAGGTAAAGGCCTTTCGGGCTTGAACTATCATATAAGCTCCTGGTGCAAAACAGGATTCAAAAATATTCCTACCGTTCTATAGCAATTTTACAGCATTTACCTGAACCTTCAAGAGATTGGAAGCAAGACAAAATAAAAGGCAAGGAGAACACCATTTAACTCCCTGCTTCCTCCTGCAGTAGCCACTCACCAAGAGTCCTTCCACTGTTCACTACTGTTGTAATGGCTGGACCCTGTTCTTTCTATCAGATATCCTCCACTTCTGTTTATTTGTTTATTTACTGAAGAGTTTATAATACTCCAATCCAGAAAGAATCTTAAGTGGTTTATTTCTAAAATAAAAAAGCAATTTAATGAAAACATTATAACAGTAAGAAATTGTACAATCATAAACAAAAGTTACTAAGAAATACATTGAAGCCACAAGGCACAAAAATTTCTAAATAAAAACCAAGAAAAGTGCTTTAGTTTATATTAGATTCCCTCTAGGGCTTCCTTTAAAAGCCAATCTTAGAAACAGTGAGTCCTTGGTATTCCCTGAGCTTGGTTATTTGTTTGCAGAATTTTCATTACCCAAGAAGGTAAAATCATCAGCAAAAATGAGTTTGGGATTTGTTACTTGTTTATATATAGTACCTTACGTGGGCAGTTTTGTTCCTTTCAAGAAACTATCCTAAAATGCAACAGGGTAAGGTCTAGTTTGATCTTAGGCAATACATTATCTTGAAAATAAGGAACTGTATAGGATATTTGATTCCTTGGTCATTACAGATGACAATTCTTAATTAAAAGGATCTCAAATAAGTCTATTTTGCTTGATCTTATGGGACAGACAAAAACTACTGGAAGTGCCCCATCCCATGTTGAGTTTGACATTTTGTTACCACTGGTTTGCCACGCATGTATGTGCTTGCTTTGCGTGCCCACTTCATGGGCACATGCGCCCCTTCCACGCATCCATCCAGCCTTCTGCAAATGCGCTTTGCTCGTGCATGCACTTTCTGTGTCTGTGCCCAGCCTCAAAAACGTGCCTAAATAGGACGGCATAGAGCCGGAGTGGGTGGGCAGGCCTATCCATGATTTCTGTTATCGGTTCGGGAGAACTGGTCTGAATCAGCTGAATACCACATCTGACACCATCCCATAGATGAGCAGGCCCTAGGAAACCAGCACTTTAAATTGAACTTGGAAACTGTTACTTGGGAAAAAAATTAGGATTCCCATCTAGGAGCTGCATCTTGGGCCAGTTGAAGTTCCCACAATGACAGATAATTAAGATATGAGTGGCAGTGAAAATTCCTACCTAGGTAGTAACTGGTTGCAATTGGCACACCAGACGTAACTGCAAAAGACATCTCATCACAGTTGCCATATGATTTTGAAGCAGGAGTTGTGAATTGAAAAGGACTCTCAAGTTACATACAACTTCTGCACTCCCTTCCTTAAATCCATTCAGAATATCTTTAATTCGTAAAACTTTGGGGTTGAATTATGCAAAGCATGCCCAATTTACCTCTCAGTTATTCATGTTGAAATGTGGCCTTAGAAAGCCTCCAGTAAGCATTATTTTTGTTCTTTCTTCAAGCACCAGGTGGTCCAAAGGGAACAAAATCTATTTGAGAAGAAGTCCACTCAAAATAATAGACCCTTTGTTAAAGATTTATAAAAGAAAAAGCTTTGACTAATCCCTAGGTGATTTTCAGCTGCAATCTCAAATAATCATCTGAGTGCTGGAAGATTTATCTGAACAGAGGTAGACCAATACCTTTTACTCTGACATCCTGTGGGTGTTTACTTGGAAACAATGTCCAGCAATATTCATTAATAGATGCAAGATTGAAATGTGTGTGAATTTCAGAACCAGAATGACGTTTCCCCCAAACTTTGAGATTTTTATAATAGTGGCTTGAAATACATGTTGCTTTTACCTAAGCTGATTCCATTCTACTTTATAATCTTGCTTTTATCTTTTTTGAACTTATTCTACTCAAAGCTGAACAAGGATAATACCAATAGTCTATTCATTGACAATATAACAAGAATGATACCATGCAGCATTCTTAGGAATAATTAGTTAATGGCTACTACAGAAACTGCCTAGTCAAATTATGGAGCATAAAGAAAACTAATGGATACGGTATTTGTCACAGTCTTCAGTTTTGTAGATTCTTAAAAAAATAAATGAAAATGACTGAAAATCTTCTGTTTTTCTCAGAGAAATTTAATTGGGAAGATGCTGAACTGGTTAGACCCCTAGACCAATCCAGAAAGCCTATTTTGCAGTTTTTATTCAAAAAGAATTTGTGAGGATTTTTTAAAAATTGAAAACACAACTTGGGAACAAGTGACTTACACCGTAAGAAAGTTAGACTAAGAGAAAATGGAAGAAGGAATAGCCAAGCAAAAGAAAAAAAAGAAAAACAAAGTAATAAGCAAAAAGCTGGGAAACTCTTAAGAAAATATATGTGTTTTCAGATACTGCTAAAAAAGCACAAGAAAAAAGGAGTGAAATTAATTTTACAGAAGAGCAGAAAGGAGAAAGAAAAAACAGGAGGACCCAAAGTAACTCTCAGCAAAAGATTCATTTTCCAAATTAAAGTTAAAAGAATGAATTAGAACATTTAAGAGGGGGAAAAATCTGCTTCTAAATTTAGAGCACACAAAAGAGGAATTCATAAAAATGTGTTGTCAATAACCTCTTGAGGAGGGAGTGCACCATTACCACCTTAAGAGCTAGTGGGACCATCCCATTTCCCAAGGAAAACACGGTCCCTATCTGGGCCCAATCACGTGTCCTCTCCTTGGTAGCTGTGACATCTGTGGATCTAACACAGAAGTGGCTGAACGGCTAGACAATGTTAGACGTTTTCTTAGGTTCAATGGGATTAAAAAAAAACCTGCATGACTCTGTCCTTATATTCTTCACTGATTATCCCCTAATGTTGTAGTCCAATGCAGAGTAATTCTGAACAACTGTATATACAAGATGCACTGCATATTCCTGTAATACTGTGGTTCTCAACCTTCCCAATGCCGCAACCTTTTAATACAGTTCCTCATGTTGTGGTGACCCCCAACCATAAAATTTGTGTCTCCGTTCCTAAGACCATCAAAAATGTGTTTTCCGATGGTCTTAGTGACCCCTGTGAAAGGGTTGTTTGACCTCCAAAGGGGTCCCGATCCACAGGTTGAGAACCACTGTTGTAATAGAATGTGTGACATTGGAAGATGAAGGAAAAAAAGATGCTGCATAGAGAAAAATTACATAGAGTATAGAATAACAGAGTTGGAAGGGACCTTGGAGGTCTGCTAATCCAACCCCATGCTTGAGTGGGAAACCCTATACTATTTCAGACAAATGGTTGTCCAGCCTCTTTTTGAAAGCCTCCAGTGATATTTCACAACATCTGAAAGTAAGCAATTTCATTGGTTGATTGCTCTCACCATTAGGAAATTTCACCTTAGTTCTAGATTGCTTCTGTCCTTGATTAGTTTCTATTCATTGTTTTTTGTCTTGCCTTTTGGTATTTTGAAAATACTTTGACCCCCTCATCTTTGTAGGAGCCCCTCAAATATTGGAACAAGTCATGTCATCCCTAGTCCTTTTCATTAGACTAGACATACCCATTTCATGTAACTGTTCTTTGTATGTTTTAGCCTCTAATAATCACTTTGTCCTCTTAAACTCCCTTAGCTGCTCAATAAACCACAGTGAGTTCTGGGATCTATGGCTGCAGAGAAGTTGTTTAGGCATGATCCAATCCAAAGGCATAGCTGCTCTTTCAATCCAGGTGGCCACCAAGGCTTTGGCTGAACCATATAACCCAGGTGGCCTGGATTAACCCCAAGCTTCTTCTGGAACCCATTGGGGGATGGGAAGAATTAATAAGTCAGCTTCACTGGGAGGGAGGGGTTGGTGCCAGATAACTAGAGGCTTACCTGGACGGAGGTAACCATGAAAGGAGAGAAATCAATATCTTCCCCAAATTCAGAATACTTTGCCACTACTGAAAGAAAAAAACCCTACTATTGCAGGATCCAACCTCAATCAGTCACATTATCCTGGACATGTATATTCACCTTCATTTGTGATCACTATTACGCTTCCCACCACAAAACTCAGTTCATCCATCAACAGTCTGTGAATATGGGGAGTTTCTCTTTTCTCCAGCCCAGAAAGAAGGCAAAATGGCTACCTGGGTAAAATAGAATACAGGGAGCCACAGCCACCAGACCAGTGGTGGGATTCACATTTTTTTTACTGCTGGCTCTGTGGGCATGGCTTGGTGGGCATGACAGGGGAAGGTTACTGCAAAATCCCCATTTCCTCCCGATCAGCTGGGACTCGGGAGACAGAGAATAGATGGGGGCGGGGCCAGTGAGAGGTGGTATTTACCGGTTCTCTGAACTACTGCAAATTTCTGCTATTGGTTCTCTGGAACTGGTCAGAACCTGTGGAATACCACCTTTGCACCAAATCCAAATTGAGAGTGATGCCATGGCCCATCTTTGAATGTACTGCAGTCCACTCCCTAGTCCCCAAACACCCTCTGATGATAGTTCCCATATCGCCTCTGCTGCTTTTGTTGTCACCACTCTGCAGCTCACCATCTCTGCACCAGCCAGCTTGGGGTTTAACTTAAAATCCCCCCACTGCATGAATAAAGATTGCAGTTTAATCAACTTCTCTCTAATTTTCTCTGTGCAAATTGCTAATCATTCCCTTTAGGGCCACAATTTGTTCATGGTAAAAGCTAAGATGAGACACTGCTTTGTATGCCTTAATATATCTGGCATATTTAATTAAATATGTGCAATGCATGATACATCTAACTGTGTTTGGTGAACATGGCACATGTATTTATTAGTGCTGATTTACCATCCTTTTTCTTGAAATTTCAGTGGAAAGAAAAGAATATTGAATTGAAGATCCTTAAGAGATACCCAAAACAAATAAATAAACTATAATTGCCATTGGAATGCTCCATGTTATAGCCTTCAATTTACATACACATTCTTAAGAGTATATTTAAGATAATTTGCATTCATTGGATCAAGTTGTATCAGAAAATAACCAGCTGTTTTCACAAAATCAGATGATTCTCATCAAACTGATTTGCAATAGGAAATGGGTTTTTCAAAAACATGGGGGGGGGGGAGAGAAATAGAAATGTTATGGGGGAGGGTAAACCACAGTTTATTCTTTGATTAATATCTGTTCAAGGTCATTCATGCAATTCTGTTAGTCAATAATAATCAGATTAGTGTGATGTATTATTCAGTATTTATAGTGGCAAATTTATCATAACAGCTGTAAAGTAAATTGGAATTGCCTTTCGTAGTCTCTGGCTGCTGCTTGGTGTTGACATACAAATGAGAGGCTTCTAAAAAGTATAGGTGAAACATGCTTAAGCCAGGAGAAGGGATTTTAATTCCTTAGGGGATGCTATGTTAACAGAATCTAATTCTTTTTTTAACTAATTAATATTCACCTGCATAAGTTCCAAAGCACTTTAAAGTTAAGACCAAATTAAGGAAATAATTAATAAAACTTGAATATCTAGAGAGGCTAAACATAAAAGCATTTAAGATTTACCACAATATAGCAAATAGAAAATATTCTTGTTTGTCAGAAACATTTTTGCTGATTTGTTAGAAATCATTGTGCAGTCATGAAATATAACCCATGGCTTCTATTAAAATAGAATTCTAATAGAGAGAGAGATTCAAAAGCATGTGAAGTGTTAATACCACTTTGTAATGTCTTGGAAAAACCACATGTGGGATATGCATCTAAAGCAGGACATAAAGTGAGATTTGTACATTAAATGTGAAACTTACTGGGTCAGGCTAGACAGCCTCTTAGGGACCCTTTTACTTCTATATTAAAAGGCAACATAGGCCGTTACTCCTTGCAAAATAAGGGAAATGTGTGCCTAACCGCAGAGTTCAATAGTTCTTACAAAACCACAAGGTTCGGCTAAAGTTCACTTAAGAAACATGTATGGCTCAAGACAAAAGGAGAAGTAAAGACCCCAACTCCTTACAAGGCTTGGTCCTCAAGGTAGCCAATAGAAATGGTTTAAGTATTTTCATGTTCAAAACTGCTCTTTGAAAGATATATAAGAACCTGCTTTTTCTATGGATCTTTGTCCGGGTGTTAGCAAAACTTATTTCTGCTCGGACCTTTGGCCAAAAATAAAAGGCTTATCTCAATCTCATTCTCTGAGTCTCCTGATTTTCTGCAACACATCCAGCTTTGATTGCTACAATACAAAAATTATGTTGAGAGTCTAGAAAGAGTGCAGAGAAGAGCAACAAAGATGATTAGGGGCCTGAGGCTAAAGTATATAAAGAACAGTTGCTGGAATTGGATATGTTTAGTTTAATGAAAAGTAGCAATAAGGGTGACATGATAGCAGTGTTCCAATATCTCAGGGGTTGCCACAATGAAGAGGGAGTCAAGCTATTCTCCAAAGTACCGGAAGGCAGGACAAGAAGCAATGGATGCAAACTAATCAAGGAGGGAAGCAACCTAGAACTAGGAAAAATTTTCCTGACAGTTAGAACAATTAATCAGTAGAACAACTTGCCTCCAGAAGTTGTGAATGCTCCAACATTGAAACCTTTTAAGAACTGAGTGGACAACCACTTGCCTGAATGGTATAGGGTTTCCTGCTTGAGCAGGGGGTTGGACTAGAAGATTCCCAAGGTCCCTTCCCATTCTGTTATTCCATTAATGTTCTATATATGTTGCATTTATTTATTTAAAAAATTTGTATGGTCACCTATCTAAAAACTCAACTATCTAAAAACACAACTAAAACCCATATCTATAAAACTATAAAACTATAAAGCTGTCTTTGATCTATTAATTTTTAGCATGTTCATAAAGTTTGAATTTGACACATAATGTTTAAGTATGCGCACAACCTTGCAGAATTGCTTGTGGAAAATAATACAGGGCAGAGCAGGCAGTTGCTGGCTATATATCTTAGCTTCCAGGCTGCTAGTATTGAGAAACTATTAGAATGTGTTTCACCGTAACAAATTCTACATAAAGCTCTCCTAACGTGCATTGACTTCTTTGCTCTATTTAGATATTCATTCAGAATAGCTAATACAATGGTTCTTGATAGAAACAGGAATCATGGAATGGGGGTTGGGGTGGATGGGGTGAAAATTGGGATGGGAGGTTAACTCCCTTTCTGTAGTAATGATATTGATTTTAAAATATGCAATTGCTTTCCATTGCATTGGATTAGTGCTCATTATGGTAGTATAAAATTGCAAAGCCATATCTTATGATTACAGATCAATGGGATAGATTTTTACATTTACAATAATCATTAAAAGATACCGTACATTATTTTCTCTACCTTCCCTTCATACTATAGCTAAAAAATTAAGTCATTTCTGAGGATTCCCCCCCCCCCCCCAAATGTGAGGAGTGATGGCAACATTAAGAGTAGAAATGCCAAAGATTGCCCTTGTTTGAGTCTTGTATTTAGTCTGCTTGGGAAGTAACTTGTAAGGAATAAAGAAAATGCACAAATCACTGCATACTAATAAATAATTAGTAGCCACTTTATTTCCCCCAAGTGCTTAAAGTTACATTGATAGAGTCAAGATCATAACATCTGTGAATGGATTTCTCTCCTGTTTTTATCTCACTAATTTGATTATTGGATCTAAGTGCTATTGTCACTAAGTGCTATCGCTTAGCTTCTATAGTTACGTGGAATAGCAAAGGTTATAAAGGAAAGCCCTGCTTGGTATCTCATAAAATCTGAATCATAGCTCTTAAATCACATCTGAGCCTTCATTGGTCCTTAAATATGTTCAATCATATTACAGAAACGAATTCCAAATTTATATATAATCAACATTGGTTTTTAAAATTATATTTCCACATAATCAAAGGCTTTAGGTATATCTAAAGGTGGTGCAATGGTTAGAGTGCAGTAATGCAGGCTACTTCTACTGCCTGCTGCCTGCCTGCAATTTGGCAGTTCAAATCCCACCAGGCTCAAGGTTGATTAATCCTTCCATCCTTCCAAGGTTGGTAAAACCCAGATTGTTGGGGACAATATGCTGACTTTGTAAACGCTTAGAGAGGGCTGTAAAGCATTGTAAAGTGGTATATAAGTCTAAGTGCTATTGCTACTGCTATCTAAAGAACATATGGCTAATGAAGGTTTATTAATTTTACTAATTTGTATAATAGGTAATAGTTTCTTGATAAGGGTAGATATATTATGATTTGGAATAAAGCCAGATTGATCCATATGAACATTTTTACTATAATCGTTTTTAATTCGTTTCTTATGCATTAATATTCTCCTTTCCTTCTCACTCCCCCTTTAAAAATCACCCTATTTCGGCCTTCCGGTTCCGGCTCCAGCGGCGACGTGCGAGCCTTGGGCTCGCTCGCCGCTTTGTTGCCTTTTCTGCCCCCCCACGGGGGCGAGACACTCCGGTTACCGGAGGTCTCCCGTAGGGTCGGCTCGGAGGAGACGTTTCTCCTCACGGCGGTGGGGAGAGCGATCCCCTCCGCGACCTAGGTGAGGAGGAACATGCTAGCGGGGGGTTCTCCCTTCGCCAACGGCTGTCGGCACCATTCACTTTTATGAAGAGGGCTGAGCGGAGGAGATCGGAAGGTTTGCCGAGGCTTCAGCTGCGAGGAGAGAGTGAGTTTTAAAAAGACTTTTTTTCCTTGCTGCCAGCCAGGCTGAACGGACTGGGAGGGGGGTGTTTGTTTCCAAAACCCCCCCCTCGGACTTAAGCGGCACTTAAAAATGGCTTCTCTGGAAGAGAAAGCGGAAATCTTAAATCCGGACTGTCTTTAACAAGGGAAAGTGGTATGCGGCTACTTGCAACATTGTTTCTAGGTCTGGCTGGTTATAAAGAATTTATTTTTCTACTTTCTCCTCTGGGCTCTGAGATGGGCGGTGGAAAGTGGCTTTTCTCTGTCCCTGCCTGACTATTTTAATTATGGAAAATTCCCAGCGTCTCTTTACAAGTGGGACTCTCTCTGGAATTAATGAAGAAATTTTTTTCTTGTTGGATTTTTGATTCCTTTCTGGATTACCTTCGTTATTATAACTATTGAGCTGGAAAATTGTCTCTCTCTTGGTTTCTGAATTTTACAACGTTCCAACCTTGATCTGAACTTTTGGCTCCCGGCTAGTCTCACCAGCCCCACCCTGAAAACGCCATTTTGGTGGCACTGGCTTTAACAGTTAATCATGGCTCAAGAAACAGCACTGGCAAGTTTAGAACAACGGATGGCTTCTCTTGAAACTGTTATACAAACTTTGGTAAACGAAATTCAGGCCCAGAGGGCTGAAAACATCAATTTCAAGAAGGAGCTATTGGATACCAGGAACCAGGTGCTGGAAAACACACAGAAGACTGAAGAATTGCAAGGGGGGTTGGTGGGGGTTAAGGGAGAGATTAAAAATGTTACTAAAGAGGTTGGGGAAATAGATGGGCATGTGTCTAGGATTGATATGGAAAGAATGACATATTTTTTGAGATTTCAGAACGTTCTAGAGGAATCTGGTGAATGCCTCCCTGATCTTATGAGCACAATTTTAGCAGACTATTTACAAAAACCTAAAGATGAGATCAGGGGGGACATTGACCTAGCTTATAGAATTAACTCAGCATATGCCAGGATAAATGAAGTGCCTAGAGAGATACATGTGAAATTTGTTAGAAGGTCAACCAGAGAGGAAATCCTGAGGGCGCAGAGAGAGAACCCTTTAATTTACCAACACAAAAAGGTCACTATCTTGAAGCAGATTCCTAGAAAGATTCGAGAAGCAAGGAGGAATTTTTCCTTCTTGTCTAAAACATTGTTTGATCATGGGATTTGGTTCAAGTGGGTGACACCCGAAGGGATGCTGGTGTTCTGGGAAGGAGGAAGAGTGAGGATTAAAACAATTGCTGAGGCGGAAGCCTTTCTTAAAAAATATTCCTCGGCCCTGGGGGAAGATCCAGGGGGGACGGAGGGGGACACGGCCCCGCCCGCTGGGGGCCAGGGAGGAGAGAAAGAAGATACAATAGCCATGAGACTTAGATCGAAAAAATAACTTTGCCTTGATTTTTCTGAACAATTTTGCATAATATCTGGATTTTTTGTAAATGTCTGACAGCATGGAACTGAGAATTTAGGTATATGTACTTGCTTTTACCTTGTAGTGTTATGAAAAATGTTTTTTTTTTGTTATCTTTTTATTGTGTATTTTGAGGTCTCGGAAGGGCCGACGACTCTGACGTGAATGCTTTCAAAATTTCTTTGTGTCCCTTACCCCACCCTATAGAAAAATGTAAAACCAATAAAACTTTTTCAATAAAAAAAAAAATCACCCTATTTCCTTATCCCTGTTCCATGCCTTCATATCCAACCTCTCTAATCCTTCAATCCCATTAGACAGATGAGAGATTGCAGAGGAACCCTTTCATAGCCTAAGGGGGAGGAAGTTGAGATTTCTTCATGCCCTCATTAGGCAATAAACTTCCGAATTTAGAATAGAATAGAATAGAATTCTTTATTGGCAAGTGTGATTGGATACACAAGGAAGTCATGCAGTAGTAAGTGGGAGAAGGTGGGTGATCGGAACAATGAGAAGACTAATAGTAATAGTAATGCAGCCTTAGTTTGACAGTGTTGAGGGAACTATTTGTTTAGCAGAGTGATGGCGTTCAGGAAAAAACTGTTCTTGTGTCTAGTTGTCCTGGTGTGCAGTGCTCTATAGCGTTGTTTTGAGGGTAGGAGTTGAAACAATTTATGTCCAGGATGCAAGGGGTCTGTAAATATTTTTACGGCTCTCTTTTTGACTCGTGCATTGTACAGGTCCTCAATAGAAGGCAGGTTGGTAGTAATTGTTTTTTCTGCAGTTCTGATTATCCTCTGAAGTCTGTGTCTGTCTTGTTGGGTTGCAGAACCCAACCAGACAGTTAAAGAGGTGCAGATGACAGACTTAATAATTCCTCAGTAGAACTGTATCAGCAGCTCCTTGGGCAGTTTGAGCTTCCTGAGTTGACGCAGAAAGAACATTCTTTGTTGTGCTTTTTTGATGTTAGGTGTCCATTTTAGACCCTGAGATATAATAGAACCTAGAAATTTGAAGGTGTCTACTGTTGTTTAGTATTGTAAGAGGTGGTAGTATGGGAGGCTTTCTCCTAAAGTCTATCACTATTTAATTACAATAGTTACCTACTATTTTATTTTATTCTTTATTCTTTTTATTTAAGCCCCCCTTCCCTTATAAGAATTCAGAAAGATTAATACCATCAATTTTTTTTTATTCCACAGCTCGGTGTTGCGTTCTTATCCAATTTTCAGCTTGTGGTTGAGTCTTCTTTCTACACTTGCAGAGAGAAGTCACAGATTGCTTCCTTGATCGCTAGTTAGAGAGGTCTGTCAACAAATTGCACATCTCAGTCAAACTAGAAACAACTGATTATTCTTGCGACATAAAAGCAATTAATTTGAAAGGAAAACCTCACTTGCATTGAATCTCCTTTGGCACACGTTTTTCTGTCCATTGTTTGAATTCCTTTCTTTCCTGCAATAAAGCTACACTGATAACTTGGAAGAAGAATATTTTCTCACAATCTCATTTAATCGCATCCAATTTACATGACTTTCTCACAATTTTATCTTTTATATTGAATTACAAATCTGACTAAAATGTCTCGAGGTCTCTGCATGTTTTTAGGAGGGCAAACTCAGTGTAGTGAGTGCTTTCAGTATCTTTATGTGTTAAGTTCAAATCAAAGCTCAGGTCATTAATTTTAGAAATGAGATAAGTAGTTAGATTGGCTGTTCCAGTTTTTCCTGACATTCCTTTGATCCTTAAGTTAATTCTCCTGCTACTGTCTTGTAAATCTGCCTACTGAATCTTTATTTCATAAATACTCTTTTGAGCCTTGCCTATCTCTAAAATATTGTTTGTTACCATATTATAAACTTTGCTGGCAACCTGACTTATATCTGCTATTTGCAGTGACACTTTCTTAATTTTTTTAAAAAAAATTCATTGACATACCTGCTAAGTCTTTAGTTACTCTCACAGCATGTTTAAAACTATGTTGATAAGGACTCCTTTGTTTTATGACACATATTTAGGGTAGACTTGACATGTATCTTTTATTTATTTTGGAAAATTTATAGAGCAGAAAGTAAACACACAATGTAGAAGAAATAAAAATAATGAAAAATAAAATAACAAAATAATAATAAAATAATAATCCATCACCCCAATGCTTGGCAACAACATACACTCAAATCAGCCATTTAATGGGCTCCATCCCATCTGGCTTCCCCAGGCCTGCTGGCAAAACCACATTTTCAGGGCCTTCCAAAAGAGTGTCAGAGTAGGACCCAGTCTAATTTCTGGAGATATGTCCCAGAAGGAGGGAGCTACCGTAGAGAAGGCGCTGGTTAAGTAGTATCAATGGTAATTTATTCTGGAACCTGAAGGTGGCCAATAAAATTGTTTGGTTTTGGTATGTCCTATTGTTGTGGAACAATAGGACTTCAAGTGGAGAACTGCAAGCTGAAATCAAATCTTAATTCTCTTCAAGTATGTGATTTAAGATAAACTTGCAATTGGCTAAGACTTCATACTTATGTGTAAATAAACAGATTTTGGAACTTATGAAATTGTACAATGAATACTTTCATGGGGTAGATAAAAGTTTGGAATAAAAGTGATTTTTAAAGCAAAGTCATTCCGCTTTACCAGTGTAATTAATTTCAAACAGATTCAATGAACTCTTACAGCATCTTACCAGAAGTTGCTCAATAATAAATTATGTTATGCAAGTCTTATAAAATCTGATATGGAAGAAAGAATCTAATTCTTTTTACTTGCATTAGGATATAAGAAACTCTCTGATGGACTGAGAAGTATTTTAAATACCATAAATACAGGCTAGCGGATTAACTTCTAACAGACCCAGGCAAGAGAAGCTGCTCATTAGAGTATCTAATTTCTTGGTGCTGCTCTACTTAATAATGACATTAATATTCTGGAAAAAGAAAGTCAATGGTATATTAATCAAACTCACAAATCATCTTAAAAATGGAGTAGAGTTACCTATGGGGACAGATATATGAGAGAAGGATCTATAATGAATGGACATATTATAGAACATCACATAGAGTTATTTGTTGGGCATTAAAAACACACTTATTTCATGCGGCCGGCCTGGCATAGTTTTAAATGTGATCTTAATTACAATTTTAGCACGGGCTTTCAAATTTAATCTATTTTTACCATTTTTACTGTATTTATTGTTATTGCTTTTATCATTTCCTGTGCACCGCCCTGAGTCCCGTCAGGGAGATAGCACGGTATATAAATGTAATAAAATAAATAAATAAATAAATAAATACATACATACATATTTGTCCTGGAAAGGTGATTCCGACTTACACTTCTGAATTTGTAATTCAGCAAAGAACAAGGGTTTATCCTTAGCTTGTTTGGGAAGCATTGAACCATACTTAATTTTTTAAAAAAGATAGCATGAAAAAAAAATTGCTGGATGAATTTTACGGTATAATTGATGTTTATAGAATCCAGTTACTGATATCAAAATCCTACTTGGGAAAATATGTTTGCTTTTTATTTCATTTTTTGAGGGCATTTGTTCAAGGAAAGAGCCAATCTGATGTAGTAGTTAAACTATCAGGCTAGAATAGGAAGAAATCATTCCAGTTCTGTCTTATACATGAAGCCAACTAGATGACCCTGGGCTAGTCACACTCTCTCAGTCCTAAAAAGGCAATAGCAAAGGCAACCCCCTCCCCTCAAAAAAACCCCAATAGACCATTAAGGACTTGCCAAGACAATCAGGAGTAAACTGTGATTGAAGGTGTCTCACTTCATTTGAAATGTTCAAGGAACAATCTTTTCTTTCCTCTGCCTCCTGATTATGGGTTGTCCGAAAAAGAAAAATGTGGGTCCACCCCTGGGGAAGATGAGGTCCTGCCAGTTTCTGTTCATTGATATTGGCTCAGCACTAGATTATTCTTGAAGAGAGCGTGGCCCTCAGCTGAAAAGAAAATTGTTGACACTTGCTTGATACAAGGAAAAAAAATCTATTCCAGGCCAACTTGGGAATTGTTAGAGGTTGAACCCTAAGACCTTTGCCATGCATAGGGTCTGGTCTACCTTTGTCACTGGACTATGGCCTTTCCCATTGTCTACTGAAGTTCTTGGTTTATGTACAAGTACCTCCTTTAAATCAGAAGTTTATTGCTATACATAGATAATATGGTACTATTCTTTGTGTATCCTATGAGTCCTATGACATTTTAATAGTAAATTATTAAAACAAAAGGATATTCGATTTGCTAAGTAATTTGTTTTACCAGGAAGAAAATTGGAAGCTGCAGAAAAGCCATTATGAAAGATTAAAATGCTGTAGTGGAGCTGAGTGATACAATATGAATTATTATTTTGTCTGCTGCACAACTATATGTGCTATTATAAGTTTTTAAATTATAAAGCTAACAACTTAGAAAATTAAATCTTTGGGGGTCAAAAACGTATAAGCCACATTAAATGTGGTTCAAGGAGAACTAAAAGTTAGATGCAAATATATTATAGAATTAAAGAACAGGCAGCTCGTGAAATTGTTTGTAAATGTTATTGACTTTAGATTTTATTCTGAATCAGCACTGTCTATTTTAACAATCTCTCCGCTGGAGTCAATGACATCTTTCAAATTTCTTACATACAAATCAAATTTGGTGTCCCGATCTTCACTCAGATTCAACAGAAAAATGCAGCTGAAAGTATCTTTCTATATGCCTGTGTCTATCTTTTTGTGCATTTCTATATGCCTGTGTCTATCTTTTTGTGCATTTTTAACATTAGATATTAGTTTTTACCAAGTGCTGTTGCCTATACCGGATGATTCATCTTACATGTGATGTGTTTGTTTGTTGGTTTGTGTGTATGTATGTATGTATTTTGTAATGAAAGTGAAAAGCTGTTGAACTGTGAATTGCAAAGTTGTGAATCATTCTAGCTATGGTTTACCTACTTCAGAAATGTCTGCAGAACACTACATGTACAAGAATCTTGATGCATGCTAATGTTCAAAACAAAACATTGTTAGGAATTAAAATTTTGGTAGTTAATCTAGGTTCCTTGAAACTTGCTAGCAAGACTAAATCCCAAATGTTCATCAATAAATATTCTAGCAATGTAATTATCTGTTTCTAAAATTCTTGACTGAATTGTAAATATGCATTTTCTTTGATACTGAAATTTCACGTTCCCTATATATGGCCTTGGACCTTTTTGCCTTCATATTAAATTCCAGTAATTAACAAGAAATAGAAAATACAAATTTCAATAATTTGTGAGAAATATAATAAATTTGGATTGAGGGTCAAGAAATGTCTGAACTCACACATGTGGATTTTGCATTTAAGTAGAATTTAAATAGCAAAAGAAAAAAAAGCAAAACAAAGCAATACACGAAAAGCAGGGAGATTCTTAAGAAAGTATATGTGTTTTCAGGTACTGCTAAAGAAGCACTAAGAAAAAAGGAGTGAGATTAGTTTTACAGAAGAGCAGAAAGAAGAAACAAAAAACAGGAAGACCCAAAGAACTCTCAGCAAAAAGTTCATTTTCCAAATTAAAGTTAAAAGAATGAATTAGAACATTTAAGAGTGAGGAAAAAAAATCAGCTTTTCTATTTCGAGCACACAAAGAGAAATCCATTAAAAATGTGTTGTCAATGACCGCTTGAGGAGGGAGTGCACCATTACCACCTTAAGAGCCGGTGGGATCATCCCATTGCTCAAGGAAAACATGCTCATTATCCAGACCCAATCACGTGTCCTTTCCTTGGTAGCTGTGACATCCATGGATCTGAAACTAATGGCTAGTGAACATTAGCCGCTTTCTTAGGTTCAATGGGATCAAACTTCTCCCAAAAAATCCTGCATGACTCAGTTCTTCACTGGTTTTCCCCTAATGCTGGAGTCCAATGTAGAGTGAATCTGAATGACTTTATCTACACGATGCACTGCATATTCCTGTAATAGAATGTGTGACATTGGAAAAAAGATGCTGCCTAGGGAAAAATTATGTAGAATAACAGAATTAGAAGGGACCTTGGAGGTCTTCTAATCCAACCCCATGCTTGAGTGGGCAACCCTATACTATTTCAGACAAATGGCCATCCTGTCTCTCTTTGAAAGCCTCCAGTGATGTAGCACCCACAACCTCTGAAGACAAGCTATTCCATTGGTTGATTGCTCTCACCATTAGGAAACCAACTTCTAGGTTGGTTCTCTCCTTGGTTATTTCCATCCATTGTTTTTTATCCCAAAAAATGAAAATGAGAAGCTGTTTAATTGTGAATTGTGAACAAAGTTGTGAATCATTTTAGCTATTTGGATTGCTTTGGGGCAAGAAATGTTGTCTGAACTCACACATGTTGAGTTTGCATTTAACTTGAATTTAAGTAGAATTTCACACTAAACAAATTTATAATAGTTTTATCTCACCTGAAACCAGTTTTTCCTATGACATTAACTAATACAAAACTTAATATTGACATTCTTCCAAGTGGGGCTTTTAATACACAATCCCCATGTTTTTCTAAAGGTTGAATTAATTTTGCAAATCAACTTAAATCCTTTCATCATTTTCCCATTTATTGTGTTATCTTTTCGCTTACTGTATAACAGTTGTCAGGGAAGAAAAGAAAGTGACAACTCTTATCTTTTGGTAGAGAAATATACGACTTAGGCACAGCAAAGGAGCAGTTCTTAGAAAAACTAACTGATATGTCGAGGAACATAAAAAATATACAGAAAAATGATAAGACAAACAGCTCCATGGAATCTTGCTTTTCATTCACTGGCTCTGTATTTATTAGAATATAATAAATGTGATCATAACCAAGCCCATTAAAAGCATCTAGAATGGTATTTTTTCCAATTGGTTTTCTGGCTGGGAAATCTGGAAGCTGCAGTCCACACATCTTAATATTGTCAAGTTCTAAAGACAGATGTTGAAGATCCTAAAAGAACATGTTTATACATGCTCTCATGGAAAAATCTGCATCTTTCTATCCTTAGTATGGAGGGAGGGGGGAGAAGAAACAGGGGAAAATATTCTATTCTTCCCATAGAAAACAGAGTAGAGGGAGGAAGTGAACTTTAGATCATTCAATTTTCAGAGGAAGGCAGAGCACAGTCGAAGAGAGAAACAAAGAGGCAGTCCCTGAGTTGCTATCACTAGTTCTAAGGTGCTTAATGATCAACAGAATAAAATGCACCAAGAATTAATGCTCTCTGAAATGTAGCTCAAACAAACAATGCATTGAGCCCATAAGGGACATTCTTCCCTTATTTCTAACTATGCATAATCCAACAATTTCTGGTGAAATTTGATAGTGAGCATTCTAAAATAGCTAATTGGAATGATAGTTCAACATTTCATAATATTAATTGAAATGAAGCGTATGTGTAACTTTCTAGCATTGTCCTTTGTGTATTATTTTTATTAAAAACTAGCTGTACCTGCCACGCGTTGCTGTGGCCAAGTTTGGTTAAATGAAAAAGTTTCCCCTCATAGACCTCTCAGCGACCCCGTTCCTTCTCTGCCTCGGTTTCCCCTCCCTCTCCCTCACCTCCCTCTCTTACTCTACCTTACCTACCTACCTACTGTATTTCTCCCCCCTCTCTCTATCCCTCTACCTATCTACCTACCTATTGTATTTTTCTTCTCTCCCTCTACCTACCTACTTACCTACCTAACTACTGTATTTTTCCTTCTCCCTCTCTATCCTTCTACCTACCTACCTACTGTATTTCTTGCTCTCTCTATCCCTCTACCTACCTACCTACCTACCTACCTACCTACCTACCTACCTACCTACCTACTGTATTTCTTCCTCTATCCCTCTACCTACCTACCTACTTACCTACCTACCTAGAGAGAGGAGAAAGAGGCCACTGACTCGGCAGCAGCCTTGTGGGGGGAGTTGGCAGAGGGGTGGCGTGGCGGCAGCGGTGAAGGAGAGGCCACTGATTCGGCAGCGGCTTTGTATGTGGGGAGTTGGAGGAGGGGGGGCAGTGGCAGACGAGGATAGGCCACTGACTTGGCAGTGGCCTTGTGGGGGGGGAGTTGGCAGAGGGGGGGCGGTGGCGGCGGAGGAGAGAGAGGCCGCTGAAGAGACAACCGTCGCGGATATGATGCAGGGAGCTCCACCGCTCGTGCAAGTGATGTCAGCTGAAAAGCGGCTGGGTGGGAGAGGCCGCTGAAGAGGCAACCATCATGGATATGATGCAGGCCGCTCCACCGCTTGTGAAAGTTACGTCAGCTGAAAAGCGGCCGCGAAGGGGAGGGGGGCAAGTGAGCGAGTGAGGGAAACACACAGAAGAGCTGCAGTTTTACATTTGTGTGGTGTGTACCTGGCACCAGTGTGCCATCCACATAATCTGTACGTATCATTGGTGCTGCACTTGTAAGGAATGTTGTGTGAAAATTTGGTGGCGATTGGTGCAGTAGTTTCTGAGATTAGCGGTTTTGAACAAACTCATAGTTAACTTTTTATTTATATAGTCATATATTAATTTATAGTGGAATAGTAGTCTAACAAAAGTAAAACAGGGGGACGGGGACGGTGACACACACCAGCCAGTTTCTTTTCTAACTAGATTAGACTATATGCTTAGATGTGACTGTGAAATGACTAGAAATTGGATGCTCTCATATGACATTGATAAGATTTACGACCTATAAGTCTGTTCAGAATTAGATTAGGTGCAGTCTTCTTATGCTCTGGTGCAGCCACTCATTTAAAAAATGACTAGTTTTTTTAAAATTGAAGATGCACTGATAAACCCATAGATTAAAATGGACTCCTGCTAAAATGACTATGAGATGCTTGCTTTTGAGCAAGTTGGCAAAAAAGAATGCATGATTACTATGAGACAAGGAAAAGGGGAAAGGGACAAATTGAAAATGTCATATTATCCTCACTGGAAATGGGAAAACCAGGTGTTACAGGCACCAAAACCATATAGTTATTCACAGTGGTTGGATTCAACCCACTTAACAACTGGTTCACTGAAAATATGAATGTGTGTGCGTGCGCGGCTTCTGCCACGTGGCAATAGTTGGCTAAGCAGCCTTTCGGGGCCTGCTCTGCTCCATCTCTGCTCTCCGGGGCAGCAGCTGCTTCTCTCCACTACTGTTCTTGCTGGGAGAGAGAGTGTCTCTTGTGCAATTTAGCAGCTGTGAGCTGTCGCTTCCCTCTAAGTCCCATCCGGAAAGTGCTTTGCACAGAGAAGCAGCAGCAAAGCGCACTCTCAGCGAACCGGTAGCAATGCCAGTAGTAATCCACCCCTGTTGACTTGGCAACATCAGTGCTGTTAAATGTGGGTTTGCTTCTTGTTTATATAAAGCAACTTGTCTTGCCAGTGTTAGTGGAAATGTGGTTGAAGTCCAAAATATCTGGAGGGACATCTGGTTGCCTTTTAATGTCCCATATACAGCATATGTTGTCAAACAAATTTTGTTATGGCTTAGAAAAGAACGATCTCAATAAAGTCTGAACCACAAGTTTTCTATTTATAACTGTCTGTGACAGATACTGTGAAAACCTAGCAGCAATTACCCCATTAACACATTTACTATCTCCTATTATCTCCTATCTCCCTATTAACACTACAGTTCGTAAGATTTTTTTTTCTTTTTGCCTCCTATGGCAATGCTAGAAAATAATCTCATTTCTTTGCACATAGCATTTCATGTGCATTAATATTGTTCCATGCAGAAGTGATAATATGATAATAGATTCCTGAATACAAATATCTTTTCATAATTCTGTGCCACAAGATCTTGTATCCTTCAGTTTAAATTTTGCCAGTACACCTGTCTTCTTTAATATAACCTATATATTTGACAAGAATAATTCATGATCTATTCTATAATCTTCACTTGGAAGGGGCTACTTGACTAGATTTGCCTTTGCCATCTTCAATTAAATGTTATACAGTATATCTGGTTTTCATATTATCCAATGTCCTGATGTATAGTCTGAATTTAAGTTACTTTAAGGAGTTACTGGTAATAGAATTCTCTTTGCAAACCTCTGCTTATCTTCTCATTTTTGCACAGATTTGAATACACTATCAAGTCACTGTCAACTCCTAGTGATCAGATAGACAGATTTTGTCCATGGTGATCTGCCCTTCAATGGTCTTTCAGAATTTCTAATGTCCTCCTAACCACTGTAATTGAGTCTATCTATTTTTCCATCCATTAGAGACTTCTACAAAGAGGTGGGTCTCCACATAATATGTCTAAAGTAGAATAATTTGAACCTAGCCTTTTGTGCCTCAAGTGAAAACTCTGGGTTGATCTGGGTTGATCAAGTGAAAACTTTGGGTATCAACTCAGAAACTGGCCTGGTTGAAGCCATCTTGGAGCTTCAGTGCTGCCACACTGGAGCTGAGGGATAGGGAGAGGTGGGGGGATAGAGAAATTTGGTCTGTGTAGTCAAAACAAAATGCTTTATCTTGAGAACCAAGGACCAAGACCCTTGGTGGCACAGTGGTTAGAGTGCAGTAATGCAGGCTGCTTCTGCTAACTCCCAGCTGCCTGCAATTTGGCAATTCAAATGCCACCAGGCTCAAGGTTGACTCAGCCTTTTATCCTTCCGAGGTGGGTAAAATGAAGACCCATATTGTTGGGGGCAATATGCTGACTCTGTAAACCGCTTAGAGAGGGTGGTAAAGGTGTATATAAGTCTAAGTGCTATTGCTATTCTTACACTTGGCTGGAGGAAGGAAGAGTGATGTCACCTGACCAGCAGACGCCTCTTTGTTTGGGCCATGTAACTGATTGTTTGGAATTGGAGGGAAATCTTTCACTTTTAACTTGGTGAAAATTGTGGGACTCTTCAGAATCGGTTTCCACCAGATATGTGCCACTCTAATATTTCTAATTCTATTATTTGGGGAATCTATCTGCCTTAGAGTTTTGTTTGCAATGGATCTATTACTTGGAACCATGACACTGAGTTGAGCTGAAGAAGCTTGTTGGATGAGAAGTGAAATGTCTTCAAAGAAAAACCAGAAAGTCTTAGAAAAGCACCTTTGGGACAACCATGACCTGGATGACTGTGAATCTCCACAGACATCTGGCTTGACCTGTTTGATGAACCATTGTTTGTTTTCTTGACTGTTCATAATATTCTCAGGAATTTTTTCTAGCTCCAAAATTAAAAAATGACCATAGTAGGCAAAAATAAAACCAAAACAAAACAGTAGGAGCAGGAGTGACATCCACCTTTCTGCTGGTGTCCACACTGATGTTGCTTATGGGAAGCTGGCAGATATCACTCCTCCTCCTCAGCTGATCTGAGGAACTGTCTGACACTTTTTTAATAGAGGGGAAAACAGGAACTGTAGATTTTGAGGAAAATTGCCTTCCTTGTCCCCCTCCCAGCATGTCCCCAGGGCTTCTCCCTTCATGGAGGAAGTGTACTCACTTATCAATCTCCAATGTGCCTCAGCCAGCCCCACCTCCCCAGCAAGCATCCAAGTCACTTTCTTATCCTAGCCTCACTACCAACTGCTATTATCAGATGTCAGATTTCAACCTCTGTTCCAAAGCAACTAATTGCTACTCACCTATTGGGTCTTGCCATCAACTGTTTGGGTAGAGAGACCAGAGGACTGCAGAAAACAGGGTGAGAATAAGGCTCGCCAATCTTCCCTTGCACCACACAACTTATGGAAGGTGAAGTAAAGCTGAAGCAGCTTCTTTAAATGCCATTCCCATGGGAATCACTGATACTGGCATTTTGTAACTTAGCCCACTTGAGTTATATTGGTTCACTAATTGTTGCCCTATACCTTCCAATTTCACCCAATTGAAGACTATGAAAACCCAAAACCAAACACAAGTATTTTAATAGTACATAAAATTTTGCAAATCTTGAATTCATCTTGAGTTCTTCGAGAACTATTGCTAATCTTCATCTATGCCACAATGAAGTCTTATGACGAGAGGCTTCTAGCTACCCTATATTGGAGTTGCCATTTCCCCCCTGAAAATATGTGGGTTTGTTTGAATCTCATGACATTAAAAAAAAGGGAATTAAAGGGAATAAGGAAGCCATTGAAATCTCTGAGAAAATTGCACTACTAATCATATTTCCATAAGCAGCTCTCTGTAGCATTACAGTCACACAGTATATTTATAATTTGGTTTATGTGAGCTACAGTTTAAGTTAGAGAAAATTGGTTTCCTTTTCAAAATGTCATGTTTCTCATTTCCCTTTCTAAATTTCAGGCTGATTCAAGCTCTTATCAGACTTTAAATCACTTGAAAACACAGTCCGTAATTAAAATGCAGCAAATCTGCATGAATCAATGTAAGTTTTTTATTTGTTCTAAAACACTTTTAAGTGAAGCTGAAAGCCTGTTCAAATGTGATATAATGAACATGAATACAAATGAAGTATGTAGTGTGTGAGTCTAGGAAGGAGAAAACAAATGAGTGGGTGGCAGAAATGTGTGCGCGTGCGCCTCTGTGTATGTGTGCCTCTGCTTGTTTGTGTAAGTAGCAAATACATTGCAGAGAGAATGGTTGTGTGGATTGGGAGCTAACTCTGTTACCTTCAGCAGAAAGTATAGAAGCAATTAAGCCTTTAAATAGTTATCTAAGAAATGTGTGAAATAAGGAAATAAGATTATGATAGGGCAAATGTGTTACATCTTGAAAGTAAATCCATTGACTTTATTGGGATTGATTCTCAAATAAATATTTTTGTTCACAGGTTTAGGTAGGTATATTTAATATTGGTAAAATCAGAGATTGTATTCAGCCGGTTTGGACTGGTTTGGGCGAACCAGTAGCTCTGATGATCAGCTGGCCCTGCCCTCCCCCCCATCTTGTCCTTTATTCCCTTCTTTCTAGTTCATCTCAATCATGTGGCACAGCTGATTCCCACCCCCCACCCCTCACTGTTCTACTTATCATTGCTTACTGGGAAGGTAATCAGCTGAGCTTCTAAATGCTCCATTTTCACTTCTGCACGCAAGCGCTTTAGATGCGCACTCATCGAACTGATAGTTAAACCGGCAGCATCTCATCCCTGGGTAAAATGCCTTCTAGTCTTGCCTTCTGGAATCTATTCTCCAAAGCATCAGAAGGCAAGTTAAGACCCAATGGATGAAAACTAATCAAGGAGAGAAGCAACCTAGAACTGAGGAGAAATTTCCTAACGGTGAGAACAATTAACCAGTGGAACTTCAAGAGTTGTGGATGCTCCATCACTGGAAGTTTTCAAAAAGAGACTGGACAACCACTTACATGGAATCGTATAGGGCAGGGGTCTGCAAAGTCGGCTCTTTTAAGACTGGTGGACTTCATCTCCCAGAATTCCCCAGCCAGCTATGCTGGCTGGGGAACTCTGGGAGTTGAAGTCCACCAGTCTTAAAAGAGCCGACTTTGCAGACCCCTGGTATAGGGTCTCCTGCTTGAGCAGGGAGTTGGACTAGAAGACCTTCAATGTTCCTTTGAATCCTATTATTCTGTTAACTAGATGCAATTAAATTTCTGTAGAAGTTCCCTCCTCCCAAAACAGCATAACTTACAACCTATGCTTCCATTCAGCAAGTTCTGGGTACTTTCATATGAAGACAATAGTTTGCCTATTTCTGCTGTTTTTAAGATGAGGGGTGTTAATGTTTGTGTCTGATTTCCGTTGTTATTTGCTGTTTCTTAAAATTGTTTTAATACTTGCCATTTGCTTTAGCTCTGCGTTCCGAATAGCAGAGTAGCCTTTAAAAAAAAAAAGAATGAGTCAAGAATCATTTTAGAAATTAAAATGGCAGAAATTACTCATTGTCTCATTTCCAGGTGTTCTGGTATTTAATTTTCTGATTTTTTTAAAATAGCAATGATGGAATTCCTCATTTAATGGAGGAAAAATCACTCAACTATCTGGGATATTGTATTCATAATATGATAGATATGATGGTAGTTCCGTTTGTGTAACTAGTAGCTATGAGATATTTGTACATTATAAGATGTAGAAAATGAAATTTAGCTCCTTTGGGGCTATGGCCCCAAAAGAAATAACTTCTTAGGTTTAATACATGTATTGTACTGTTTTTTAGGCTTCTTGTCACTGTTGTAAACAATATTCATTTATTGCTACTTATACTTGTGTGGAATACTATGCAAGGTGTATGTTTCTAAGGACTGATTAATGTTCCAAAATATAAGTAAAAATGCATGTTCAACTTCAGAATAAAGTGATATTAAGAAAGCAGTGGTTTAGTTTGCCTTTAAGAACAAGATCTGAATTATCCTATGTGGGGAAGGATGTTATTTATGAATAACAGTATAAATATAAACCAATTATCAATAAAATCTAGAATTGTTAGTACTTATTTTCAAAGAAAAGTCTACTGGGAAGAAATGTAAAATGATAAAAAGTAGGATATAAACATATTGAAGTTGCAAAGCAAGAGAGAAAGATAAAAAGTTTGCCTAGGAAAAAAATTATCAGGAACCTTGTAACTTTTCATTTAGGCCATTTTTTAAGCTCAGGGTTCAGCTGTGGAGTCCTTGGTGGTCTCTGAACTTTTATGATGTTGATGAAGTTACCTGATCAGGTAATGAAATCTCTGCAAGCAAACAACCAAACCCAGAGACTAACAAGGACTTCACAGTTAATTGATTTATAGCAAGCTAGATCATATGTAAAAGAAGACTGCACAGTGCTGGTTTTGGTGCCATGTTCTTGGGAAATGTTCACATGTCTGATGAAAATGACTATCAACTGATATCATCTAGTCTGATACTCACTTTGCCAGCTGTTTCCCTCTGTCTTATTCTGCCATGTGCATGATTTCTGATCACCTTGTGATTTCTCTGTGCTATAGGACCAAATGGATTCCCATACCTGTAGCCCAACCAAAAGATTTGCATATGGAGGCAATTTTTAATCATTTTTCTAGCCTGATATATTCTTCTTTTTAAATGCTTTGGAATTCAAATATTACACATTCATCATAATAGCCGAGAGAGACCATTGTGCCACAGACTACCGGTTGTGAGTCCCTCTGTGTGAAGTGGGGCCTAGGGAGGCAGTTGGGCTTGCTGGTTGTATACCTGGCTCCCCGCTATGTAGCAGCAGCCCTGCCCGAGCTCCTGGAGGTGATCGCTACGGTGGCAGTTGAGACCCCCAGACTTTTAGTCATGGGGGACTTTAATCTGCCATCGGTGGGCGAATCATCCGTGGTAGCTCGGGAGTTCATGGCTTCCATGACGGCCATGGACCTGACCCAATTAATTCAAGGCCCCACTCACGAGGGTGGACATACTCAGGCCAATGGAAGAGTGATCTGGGTATAGGGGATTTAGTCATCACACCCTTGTCATGGTCAGACCACTCACTTCTCCGGCTCGACTTTCCGACCGCTGCTCCCCTCCGCGGGGAGGCGGAACCTGAGTCACCAATCTGGTTCCGCCCCAGGCGCCTGATGGACCCGGATGGGTTCCAAACGGCGCTTGGGCCTGTTCCTGTACCCCTGACCCGTGCCCCGATGGAGGACCTCGTGGCCGCATGGAATATTGCGACCACGGGAGCCCTGGATCGGGTCGCGCCCTTGCGGCCTCTCTTGCGGCGCCGAAACACCCTGGCTCCTTGGTTTACCGAGGAGCTACGGGTGATGAAACGCCGCAAGAGATGCCTAGAGGGAACATGGAGGTCTACCCGTTCTGAATCTGACCGGACACAGGTAAGAGCCCATTTACGGACTTACATTGTGGCGCTGAGAGTGGCCAAACGCCATCATTGTGCTACTCTCATAGCATCCGCAGACAACCGCCCTGCCGCCCTGTTTAGGGTGACCCGCTCCCTCCTTCAACAGAGGGTGCGGGAAGCCCCGTTACAGGGTAGAGCAGAGGAATTTGTGATTTTTCTGCAGGAGAAAATCGCTCAGATACAGAACGAGTTAGCCCCCGTTCATGGCCCAGTGGGATGCCACAAGACAGATCTTGTTTGGGAGGAGTTTGACTCCGTTACTTCCGAGGATATGGACAGGTTACGTGGGCGACTGCGAGCCACCACATGTTTATTGGACCCGTGTCCCTCCTGGCTTGTACTGGCATCCTGGGAGGTGACACGAGGCTGGCTCCAAGAGGTTGTCAACGCATCCTTAAGTGAGGGTTCCTTGCCTGCTTCCCTAAATGGTGAGGCCCCTCCTTAAGAAGCCCTCTTTGGATCCAGCTCTATTAAATAACTATCGTCCAGTCTCCAACCTTCCCTTTCTAGCGAAGGTTGTTGAGAGTGTGGTGGCGCAACAGTTTCCCCGTCACCTGGAGGAAGTTGATTATCTAGACCCGCGCCAGTCCGGCTTTCGGCCCGGGCATAGCACCGAGACGGCATTGGTCGCATTGGTGGATGATCTCTGGAGGGCCAGAGATGGGGGGTGTTCCTCCATCCTGGTCCTATTAGACCTCTCGGCGGCTTTCGATACCATCGACCATGGTATCCTATTGCATCGGCTGGGGGGGTTGGGGGTGGGAGGCACCGTTTTGCGGTGGTTCTCCTCCTACCTCTCTGGCCGATCGCAATTTGTGTTGGCAGGAGAGCAGAGGTCGACCCCGAGACCCCTCACATGCGGGGTGCCTCAGGGGTCGGTCCTCTCGCCTCTCCTGTTTAATGCATACATGAAGCCGCTGGGTGAGATCATCCGTGGTTTTGGGGTAGAGTACCACCTTTACGCTGACGACACCCAGCTGTATATATCTACCCCAAACCACCCTAATGATGCCGTAGCGGTGATGTGCCAGTGCCTGGAAGCCGTGCGGATCTGGATGGGAAGTAACGGACTCAGGCTCAACCCGACCAAGACCGAGTGGCTGTGGTTTCCGGCTGCCCGTTTCAACCAGCTCACTCCAACGCTGGCCATAGGGGGCGAACATCTTGCCCCTGTGGATGGGGCGCGTAATTTGGGTGTCCTCCTGGATACCCGGCTGTCCATGGAAGATCAAGTGACAGCCGTGGCCAGGAGGGCGTTTTACCAGGTCCGCCTGGTTCGCCAATTGCGCCCCCTATTGGATCGGGACGCCCTTCGCACAGTCACTCACGCGCTCGTGACATCCCGACTGGACTATTGTAACTCTCTCTACATGGGGCTTCCCTTGAGGTGCACCCGGAGACTTCAGCTAGTCCAGAACGCAGCCGCGCGGGCAATTATGGGTACCACAAGGTGTACCCATGTAACACCGCTCCTGCGCGAGCTGCACTGGCTGCCTGTTGTCTTCCGGGTGCGCTTCAAGGTATTAATTATCATCTTTAAAGCGCTCCATGGCTCGGGACCTAGCTATCTGCGGGATCGGATCCTGCCTCATACATCCTCACGGCCGATTCGCTCCCACAGAGAGGGACTTCTCCGGGTGCCGTCCACTAGACTCTGTCAGCGGGCGACGCCCAGGGGAAGGGCTCTCTCTGTGGCGGGCCCAGCCCTCTGGAACGACCTCCCCCCGACATTAGGACCACCACGGACCTCCGCTCCTTCCGTCTTAAACTAAAAACACACTTCTTCTGCCTTGCCGGCCTGGGATAGTTACTCCTCTGTTTTGGGGTTTATTGGGGATTTTTAGTGTAGCTAGTTTAATGGGTATTTTAGCGCAGGTATTGTTTAATTTATTTTTAATGTGAATTGTTGTATATAGTTATTGTTTTTATCTTCCCTGTGCACCGCCCCGAGTCCCTGTGGGGAGAGGGTGCGGTTTATAAGTATTAAATTATTATTATTATTATTATAATATGTACCAAAGCAATTCAATGTTTATAGCAATTTCGAAAAAGCCTTTCATTGCCCTCTTAGGAATCCTGGTGTTTATAGTAGGTGCGTAGCTGACAGTATTAAAGATTCACATACTTCTATTTAAATAGGAAAAATACACCTTTGTTTTAGAGTAGAACAAAATAAAGGGAACTTCTACCATCAACTTTCTATGTTAATTTATTTTTAAAAAACTTATCCAAGAAGCAGAATAATTCTGGAGAGGTATAGGATTTTTTTTGGTTGATAGTTCTCATTTTAAAAAAAGTTTACAGCCAAAAGACCCAAAAGCAAGTTATAAAAATAATCTAAATTTGACATTAGACAAAAGAGTTTAACAAATACACATTTAATAGATATTACATAATTCTGTGGTTCTGGATGTTTTAAATTATCCCTAATAATGTAACATTGGTAACCAAGTTCTCTTATTTATCTACCAAATCTTGACTGATAGTTCCATCCATTATGTTGGAAATGGATGCTTTCCCCCAAAAAATTAATTGTTCTTTCCTCCTAAAAATAATCAGAGTTATCTTTGGCAGTCTCATGCTTTAAAGCAGAGGTTCCCAAACTTGGCAACTTTAAGACTTGTGGACTTCAACTCCCAGAATTCTGGGAGTTGAAGTCCACAAGTCTTAAAGTTGCCAAGTTTGGGAACCTCTGCTTTAAAGTGAACCAGTATTTTAAACAATGGTTTATTGAAGAGTTACTCTGATTCATATTCAGCTTGGGCTTCATGAGTTATCTGAACTTGGAGACCATTTCACATTAGTTGTGGTGGAAAATTTTAATCCCAGTTAAATAGTTCCTTCATGTAATTATATTTCAAACACTGGAGATGACTATTACGCATCCCATGGGCTGCAAAAATAACAAAGAGGTTCTAGACCAAACTTCACTAAAAATACCACTTGAAGCCAAGATCATCAAACTGAGGCTGTCATGCTTTGGCTATGTCATGAGAGCTGACTGCCTCAAAAAATCAATCATCCTGGGAATGATCAGCAGAAAAAGAAAGGCCCAACTAGTACTTATTGGCTGGACACTATAAAAGATAATGCAATTACCATGGCGGATCTGAGTGCAAGACAGAGGGGCATGAAAAGTGCTGATCCAGTGGTATAATTCAGCCAGTTCGCACCAGTTCAGGTGAACTGGTTGTTAAATTATACCCACCCCTGCTATCAAAGTGGATCCTGGTTGTGTGCTTCAATGGAGAAATGGAATGGTCAGCATGAGGGAAGGAGAAGGCTACTTTCCCCTCTTTCTCTCCCCCTCCGCTCCTCCTCCTTTCCTCATGCTGGTGCTCTATTGCCCATTTCTCTATTTCAGTATACCACAGCACCCAGGATCCACTTTGATAGCAGGGAGAGGGTGTAATTTAACAACTGATTCACCCAGGGTCAGGTTGGCCATTGTGGGAGGCTCATCCCAAATGGATGGAGGACAAGGATGGAACACGCCTCCCATAATAGCCAACCTGACCCTGGGAGAATTGGCTGTTAAATTATTTGACTTCCACTGCTGCTGATCCCACCACTCCTGATTTATTTATTTATTTATTTATTTATTTATTTATTTATTTGATTTGTTAACCGCACCAATCTCCGTTGAGACGGACTCTGGGCGGTGCACAGGACATTAAAATATACAATAAATAACAATATACAAAAGTTAAAAAGAAATTAAATAGAAAACCTGTGCTAAAATCCCATTAAAAAACCTATCTAACTTGGCTGAGGCTCTATTGTTCTAAAATTCAAGTTCTACGCCAGTCCAGCTTGCTGGAAAAAAAGTGTCTTAAGTGAGCGGTGGAAGAGGGGAAGGTCCGTGATGGTGCGGAGTTCGGGGGGGAGGTCGTTCCAGAGGGCGAGCCCCGCCACAGACAAGGCCCTGTTCCTGGGCGTCGCCAGCTGGCATTGACCGGCAGTCGGCGCCCTGAGAAGGCCCTCTCTGTGGGAGTGAATCGGTCGGTGGGAGGTATGTGGCAGGAGGCAGTCCTGCAAGTAACTAGGCCCCGAGCCATGGAGCGATTTAAAGATGGTAACAAGCACCTTGAAGCGCACCCGGAAGGCCACCGGTAGCCAGTGCAGCTCACGCAGGAGAGGTGTTACATGGGAACTTCGAGATGTTCCCAAAATCCCCCGTGCGGCCACATTCTGGACTAACTGGAGCCTCCGGATGCACCTCAAGGGGAGCCCCATGTATAGAGCATTGCAATAGTCAAGGCGAGATGTCACAAGTGCTTGAGTGACTGTGCGAAGGATCCATAAGGGTAGCTGAGGATTGGACATGATTCAATGGTTGATGATGACAACAACAAACATTGTCTAGCCAAAAAAAGGCATAGCCAGCAGCTATCTCTTCATTCTTGTTTTTAAACACATTTGAAAGAAAGAAGCAGCCACGAAGAGCAGTGCCTGTACAATATTTCCAAAAAGTGATCTGCTTTCCAGGTTCTGTTTTTCACTTCCTACAGGCATGTTTAACTGCCAAGAGAGGAAAACACTGTGGATGAATTAGTGAACCTTGTCTACATATAGTGATTGCAGATAGGCAGGCCAACAGACCAATGTTACATTTTAAAAGCAGAAATTTCCAAAGAACAAAAAAAAACATGGCAGTCATCACAACATTAGCTGGAATATGCACAAAGCAAAGAGATAACATTTAACTGCTGTTGAATTTTCTAATGCACAGCCCACTGTTTGTATCCAAAATTTCCTACCCATGCTTAACATTAAAATGAGAAAGTAGATAGTTTTGTTTTTGCAAATGAGAATGGATAGCGTGCTGGAGAATTAAAGTGATTTAATTCACCCACCAAATAATTCCATTCAAATGAAGAAAAGGAAAGAAGAGGAAGAAACAACAGTGAACTTTAAGAAGAAAAAGCTTGAACAATGTATGGAAAAAGTACTAGAAGATAAACTTCCAGAAAAAAATAATGGAAAGTGGAAGTATTGCAGAGGAGTGGGAAATATGAAAAAGGACCTTAGTAGAATGAAACAATTGAAAGATCCTGTGAATGAGAAAAAAATGCATATGGGAATGACTGCTGCTGCAATAAATGTTGGATTTTGGAAGTGGGTGAAGAGGGCTAAAAAGGAATTTAAAATAAAAGTGATGAAAAGATGTAGAATGAATCTGAAGTGAAAGAATACTTTAGAGATCAGTATGGGTATATTCTGAGGGATGCAATGTCTCAGTGGCTGATGCTGAGCTTGTTGATCAGAAATTTCAGCAGTTTGGCCATTCGAATCCCTAGCGCTGCATAACGGAGTGAGCTCCCATTACTTGTCCCAGCTTCTGCCAACCTAGCAGTTTGAAAGCACATAAGAATGCAAGTAGAAATATAGGAACCTCCTTTGGTGGGAAAGTAGCAGCGTTCCATATGCCTTTGGCAGTTAGTCATGCCAGCCACATGATCATGGAAACGTCTTTGGACAGCACTCCATTTCAAAGCTGAAGAGCTTTGAAATGGAGATGAGCACTCACCCCTAGACTCGGGAACAACTACCACGTGTGTTTTAGGGGAACCTTTACCTTCATGGATATATTATGAATCTTTGATGAAAAGTAGGATTAAAACGAATAATTTCAATGTTATCAAAAAAGAAATTAATAAAAATAAAGCCATTAACCTGAGGTGGATGGGTAGTTAAGAGATATGAAATATAATACAATATGATAAAATAAATAATGAAAAGATGTTGATAAAATGTTTATTATTCTTCCTAAAGATGAGGAAATAGATGGAGAAGTTTTCAGATGCAAAAGCCCAGTTGTGCATAGTATATACAGAAGTATGTTATGAGGAATTAATGTTGTGTTATATAAAAAAACTAAAATAGCCTTTTTTGTGTCACCTTTGTTATATGAAAATAAGAGGTGAATATGCTGGAAAGAATATAATAATATACTGAGTACCATGGAAATGGGTTACTTCAGAAGCATATGAAGTACAAGAAAAGAGAGGGTCAAGAATGACTATGTGTTGAATAAATATGGATTGAATATGAAAGTGAATAACCAGTACAGAAGGACGTTGATGCAGCTTAAACAAAAGCATAATGGAACAATGAAGGGGTCGAGGAGGAGACTTCTGAGAAAATTATGATGAGTTGGATTTGATGAGATCTTCAAAAAGAAAGAAGTAAAAGGTTTAAAGAACAAAATGCCATGTATGAAACATGATGGAAGAAGCCAGAATGATAAACAAGAAAAATATAAGAAGATATAATGAAGGATGTTGATGGAAACTAGGATAAATTATCTTTCCCTTTTTATGCATTTTTCAAACATTTACTTTCTTAGACTTAGTAATTTGTACTTTTTGTGCTCTGTAACAATGTTGTTTACTCGAACGGGATGAGTGATAGGTACTTAGATATATTTTTAATTCAAGAGAGGAAAGCAATAACATAAACTCAGTCAGGTTCATGAAGAATGACATTTTAATGACTACAACGATCAGAATAGTTAAAGCAATGTTTTTTCCAGTGGTAACATAGAGGTGAAGCTGGACACGGAGAAAGATTACATGCCTTCAAATAGTGGATTTGGAGATAGTTACTAATACTGTTGAAGAACCAGTCAATCAGTATAGCATCATGGTGGATTAAGATGAGTAAGCAGGATCCATAGGTTTACTCAAATGTCCTTTGAAAACCTACAAACTACTACTAGAGATGGGTAGTAGCAGCAAGTATTTGCCATCCATACTTGACTCAGTAATAGTTAACTGTTACAGGTAATACTTAATTTATGAATATTAATATGGTACTGAAAAAGTAACATACTGTATAACCCATCCTTGAAGTTACAACCATCACAATGCCCTCATAACCACAGGATAGCAATTTGGGAGCTTGGCAACCATTTACAAGTGGTGAAAAGCCAATGGAGGAACCTGAATTTGCTTAATGATTCCATGTGATTCCCTTCACAACTGCATTATTCATTTAACAACCCCCAGTGATTCATTTAATGACTATAGTAAAAGTGTGCTGTGTGTGGGTGGCAAACCAGTAGTAAGACTGGCAGAAACTCAGCCCTGGACCAAAACATTTCTTTTAAATTAGTTTCAAGGCATTCACAGTGTTAATGTTTATTACAAAGAGAAGAGAAAATGGTCATTTGCCTGTCAGAAACCTATCCTCTTTAGGCGTCAGATATTATTCAGAATGCAATTTTTCTCAATAGACTAGTTCATCAACAGAAGGAAGAATGGCTGAAAGAGAATTGAGGGAGGGGACAAACTAAAACTCCCTAACCCAAATTACATCTTCCCAGGGAAAACAAAGCACTGTCTTAGCTTTCCAATGTCAAATCAGGCAACTGCCCTCTCTACCAAACACTAAAATTAAAACTGACAGCTCAGTCATAAAAACATTTAGAGAGCCAAAAATGTTGCTATTTAAGGTGGTAAAAGATAATGGTTCTGGGAAAGCAACGCAAGTAACTTCGACAGGAGTGGGGAACATGTTCACGTAATACTGACTCTTTATTCTTTCAACACTGCCGCTGCCTTTCCAGTCCTGCCTCATTATCTCATAGGTGCACATTAATAGCTTCACTGACCTCTCTAGGCACAAGATGCACTATATCAAATTAAATAGCTGGTGCTATATCTAATCACATGCATATTCTATTTTTTTTCTACAGAGGACTATAACCCCATTTTTAAAAAAGCCTTTAGACAAATTTGTGCTTCAATGCAATGTGTCGTGGTCTTCAGTTCCAATATACAGTACCTCTAAAAAACATTCTACTACAAGACACATAGAGAGCTAATGAGATCAGAGGTATCCACAGAATCAAAGACTTTCATTAAAATGATGAAAGCAATGTTACAGCATTGCAATGCAAGCACTGGCTCTTTCATGTACATGTGTGATGTAACTGCTACTTTTGTCATTCTCCCCACTTCCTCTTGTGAATGCTCCTAGATTAAATAATAATAGACTTGCATGGATGAATTGACTATAAAACTACCGCATAAAGCTTATTACCTATTTAATTTTATATATTAAAATGAGATTATTCTCTCCCTCTCTCCAAGCCTTTACCTATAGAATTAGAAACTGCAAAAATAAAACAAATCAGGCTTTCAGTTCAGGTTTACCTGTTGCTGAATGCTGTCTCATTAAGCAAAGTAATTAAATAGCACTGCTGAAATAATTATAACAATTAAAGGACATTGGTATTACTTATTTGATTATTCTCTTTTTTTAAAGGATTTATATAAGCTGATTTCTTTTGTGACGCTCATTCCTAATAGCAAGCACAATATACAGAGCGAAGTTCTTTAGTTAGTTAGCTTAGCAGAACTAAATATCTTGAATTACTTGACATTAAAAAGCAACAATTACCAGTCCTTATCACAGAATACAATGTCCAAAGTGAAAATGATTACAAGGTTATTATTCAGAGAATTTTTCTGAGAAATCACTTAAAATAGCATATTGGTGCTAACTGCCAGAACAGCCAAGAAAGTAGTGATACTTTAGACAAAAAATATTTTCTGGGTGCTTCTTTTAACCGGAGTGTCAAACTGGGCAGATGCGTCACACATAGGCCACGGCCACCACAGCTCCGCAAATGGGAAAAATGTCACGAAATGTTATGTGATGGCAACATGACGACACGAGTTTGACACCCATGTTTTATCACATTGGCTGCAAGAGAGTAGCAGGGAAAAGGTTCCTTTTCTGTTCCAGAACTTGGAACAATGTTAGGTGCAAATGGCCTTTTGAGTGTTAAACTTGGGTGCAAAGTACTTGCGTAGATGCCTTTCCAAAGGGATGGAGAAATTTCTCTCCAACTTTCTCGGGGAAAGAAGTTCTTTTCTAATGAGAACAATAGCTCACCTACGGTAGAAGAAGTTGCTCGGTGACTTTGGGTCAATTACTCTCGGTCCAAATCACCTCACAGGGTTGTTGTTTTAGGAAAAACAGGAGGAAGGAGGAAGAGGAGGAAGAGATGGTGTATAATTTTACCATTTCATTGTTGTAGCATTATAACAGTGTTAATTTAGTACAGGGGTGTCAAACTCATGTCATCACAGTGGCGTCACATGACATATCATGACTTTCCCCCCTTCACTAAACCGGGCATGGGCGTGGCCAGCGTTTAATGCATCTGGCCCACAGGCTGTGAGTTTGACAGCCCTGATTCAGTATGTTGATTTTACTCTATTCCAGTTTCTTCTGTAATGTCTGTGTTTATAATGAGGTGGTATTTTCCCCACCCCTGGTGGTTGAGGAATTCTAGGAGTTAAAGTCCATAATATTAAAGAGGTTGAAATTGAGAGACACACACTGCTCTATATTAAGTCACCATGAAAAAGCAGAGTATAAAATAAACTGAAACAAATGCTGAGCAGGGATTCAATAATTTCTTGCCTTATGAATGTGGTTTATGGACTTATGAATTAATAGCACATATTTAGCTATTGCAATAAATTTTGTTGTAGTTATTGTTGTTTTAATAACAAGATGGTAGAGAGGAACCAGCAAAGTTTTGTGTCCTGGGACAATTAGTTTTGACTTGATTGAAATGAATGGAGACAAAATATAAGTTATATAAATTTGATAAATAAATAAAATAAGATATTCCAGGGGATTCTGATTTTGGCTCCTTCACTGGTTTAAGAATGCATTTAAAGAAACAGATTTATTTTTTTTATTTTTTTTATTTTATTAGATTTATATCCCGCCCTTCTTCAAAGAGGACCCAGGGCAGTGCACAGGAATTTAAAATACTTACAAAAACAAATATAAAATTTAAAAACTTATTAAATGCCCATCCTGCGCTAAAACCAAATTAAAATCCCCTAAAATAGAAGCTATCTAAAATAGTCACAGCGGAGGTTACATTAGGCCGGCTTGATGAAAGAAATGTGCCTTTAGACACTGGCGGAAGAGGCGGAGGTCTGAGATGGTGCGAAGTTTTGGGGGTAGGTCATTCCAAAGGGTGGGGCCCGCCACAGAGAAGGCCCTTCCCCTGGGTGTCGCCAGTCGGCATTGTCCGGCTGACGGCACCCTGAGAAGGCCCTCCCTGTGGGAGCGGATTGGTCGAAGGGATGTATGGGGCAGGAGATGGTCTCGCAAATAACTAGGTCCCGAGCCATGGAGCACTTTGAAGATGGTCGTCAAAACCTTGAAGCGCACCCGAAAGACCACAGGAAGCCAGTGCAGCTCGCGCAGGATCGGTGTTATATGGGAGTGTCTAGGAGCTCCCGTAATCACCCGCGCAGCTTCATTCTGAACTAGCTGTAGCTTTCGAATGCACCTCAAGGGAAGCCCCATGAAGAGAGCATTACAGTAGTCGAGTCGGGATGTCACGAGTGCTTGAGTGACTGTGCGAAGGGCAGCCCGGTCCAGTAAGGGGCGCAACTGGCGCATCAGGCGTACCTGATGAAACGCCCCCCTGGCCACGGCCGCCAAATGGTTCTCCATGGACAGCCGGGAATCCAGGAGGACACCCAAATTGCGTGCCCTCTCCACTGGGGCCGGTGTTTCACCCCCAATGGCCAGAGTTGGAGTAATCTGGCTGAACCGGGGTGCCGGAAGCCACAGCCACTCAGTCTTGGATGGGTTGAGCCTGAGTTTGTTACTACCCATCCAGATCCGTACGGCCTCCAAACACCGGGACAACACCTCGGTGGCATCGTTGGGGTGGTCTGGGGTGGATATGTACAGCTGAGTATCATCAGCGTACAGATGATATCCCACCCCAAAACCACGGATGATCTCGGCCAGTGGCTTCATATATGTGTTGAATAGGAGGGGCGAGACGACCGACCCCTGAGAAACCCCGCATAAGAGGGGTCTCGAGGCTGACCTCTGCCCCCCTGCCAACACATATTGAGAGAGGTAGGACGAGAACCACCGTAAAACGGTGCCTCCCAGCCCCAACCCCCCCAGTCAGTTCAATAGGATACCATGGTCGATGGTATCAAAAGCCGCTGAGAAGTCTAACAGGACTAGGATAGAGGAATATCCTCTGTCCCGCGCCCTCCAGAGATCATTAACCAACACGACCAATGCCGTCTCGGTGCTGTGACCGGGTCGGAAGCCGGACTGGCGCGGGTCTAGATAATCAATTTCCTCCAGGTGTCGCGGAAACTGTTGGGCCACCACACTCTCTACAACCTTCGCTAAAAAGTGAAGGTTGGAGACTGGACGGTAGTTTTCTAATAATGCTGGGTCCAGGGATGGCTTCTTGAGGAGGGGCCTAACTACCGCCTCTTTCAAGACGGCAGGCAAGGACCCCTCACTCAAAGATGCGTTGACAATGCGTTGGAGTCAGCCTCGTGTCATCTCCCAGGATGCCAGTACAAGCCAGGAGGGACACGGGTCCAATAAACATGTGGTAGCCTTAAGTCTCTTTGACATCCTGTCCATATCTTCGGTAGTAACAAAGTCAAACTCCTCCCAGGATGGTATCTCAAGAACAGCCTCGGACAGTCCGACTGGACCACTCTCGATGGAGGGTAACTCATTCCGAATCCGAGTGATTTTATCCTGCAGATAACTCCCAAATTCCTCTGCTCGTCCCTGTAGAGGGGCTTCTGCGGCCTCTGGTGAAGGAGGGAGTCGGTCACCCCAAACAGGGCGGCAGGGCAGTTATCTGCGGATGCAATAAGGGTGGCACAATACTCACGTTTGGCCACCCTTATCACCACTAAGTAAGTCCTAATATAGGTTCTCACTAGTGTTCGGTCGGCTTCGGAGCGAGAGGATCTCCATCTGCTCTCTAGGTGTCTCTTGTGGCGTTTCATCTCCCTCAGCTCTTCGGTAACCAAGGAGCCTGGGTGATTTGTCACCGCAAGAGAGGCCGCAAGGGCGCGACTCGGTGCAAGGCCCCCGTGGCCGCACTTAACCATGCGGCCACTAGGTCCTCAGTCGAGTCGCGGGGCAAGTCCACAGGCATTGGCCCAAGCTCCCTCTGGAACCTTTCCGGGTCCATCAGGAGCCTGGGGCGGAACCATATAGGAATATTCGGCTCTGCCTCCCCGCGGTGAGGTGCGGCGATTGGAAAGTCTAGCCGAAGGAGAGCGTGATCTGTCCATGACAGGGGTGTGATGGCTAAATCCCCTATTCCCAGATCACTACTCCACTGTCCCGAGACGAAGATTAAGTCCAGGGTGTGTCCACCCTCGTGAGTAGGGCCTAAAACTACCTGGGTCAGGTCCATTGCTGTCATGGAGGCCATGAACTCCCGAGCTACTCCAGAGGTCTCGCCTACTGACGGCAGGTTGAAGTCCCCCATGACCAATAGTCTGGGGGGTCTCAACCGCCGCCTTGGCTATCACCTCCAGGAGCTCAGGCAGGGCTGTTGTTGCATAGCGAGGAGCCAGGTATACAACTAACACGCCCAACTGCCTCCCTAGGCCCCACTAGGGATCGTGGTCTCCTTCAGCTCAAGACCTTCCCTAATCATAATCGCTACCCCCACCCCTTCCCAGGGCCCTAGGCTGATGGAAGGCTCGGTAGCCTGGTGGGCACATTTCTACGAGGGGTAGACCCCCCTCGAGGCCCAACCAGGTTTCCGTTATACTCACCAGGTCTGGGTCCCCCTCTGACAAAAGGTCACGGATGAGGGGGGCTTTTTGTACCATGGACCTGGTGTTGCATAACATCAGCCTAGGGCCCCAGTTCTGTGGTCCTTGTCCACCTAGTCTGCGATGGGAGCACGGGAGGTTGGAACGCGTGACTGCCTGTAACCAGCGGCCACGGTCTTCCAACAGATGGTGTCCAATCCGTCTCCCACCGCCCTTGCCCCTCCCCCAAACTGAACTGATGGACAAAACCTCAATGGAAACGACCCCCCCTCCCCTTCCTCCGTTTCCTCGCTTCCGCCGGCCAGCCTGGTTCTTTCTCGCCCCCTAACTGGACTATCCCTTCCCTCCTCCCTGGAACCCCCTAAAAGTCGAATTAAAAAATTACATAAAACCCCCCGCAGTTTGCGCCTCGCCCACCTCTCAGGAGCAATCAGTCCATCCTCGAGGTGGGCCCGTGTTAGATAAGGGGGCCAGGCCTGCGAGAGGGGAGACTCTCGCAGGCAAAGGAGATCACGCCTTGAATACATTTCAGGAACCCCAATGGTCGTCCCGACCTGGAGAGATAGTGTTTTCCCCCCCTCATAGTTCTACATGTTTTGGGGCATTATTTTTATTCACATCATCTCCCTCTGACCATTCTTCCCATGCTTCTGTTTGTTTGCCCTTTTTAAAGAGTTAGGACATGCATGCTATTTTTGTGTGTGTGAAGGTACTGAACCTTTCCCAGAATTACCAAATAGTGGCAGTAAAGATAAGAAAGAGATTTGACTTCTGCAGGTATGAAAATAGGTGCATTAAAATTACTTTAGCATTTCCACACATACAATCTAAAACCACATTAACTCTGCTGGAATTTATCTCTGCTCCAAAACTAATGAAAAAGGAATTAGAAAGCCTCTGTGGAAAAGAAAGGGGAGGGCAATGTGGACTTCAACTGAAATTAAAGCAACAAGTTCCAGTTAATATATGAGCTCAGCTACACCATTGTAAAAGCATTTTTCATTCCATTTCCAATGTACGTAATTAATTATTACGTTTTATCTTCCTTGGCTTCACTCTCACTATACTGCACAGACCAATAGCTCGCATTCAAAGACTCAAGCTGGCAAAATGAATATATGTCTCCATAATAGAAAATTTCTATCCACTTGATGTTACCAGGCTAATAATTAAGAACTAATTGGAAGATATTAATAGTTATAAGCACAACGTTAGCACTAGCAATGACTAAATGCAGCTGAAGACTCTCTCTGAACTTGAGAAATTTATTGCCTTTCTTTCCTTCCATCTTTCTTTGGGGGATGTAATTGGAATTATAATTTTTATTGCTTGTGGGCTATCAGATCATTTATTGCTATGCATCCCTTGATAAAAATAGAAGATTAAAATCTTACCTATACTTTAAAAAGCCCAAACTAAATAAAAAGAGCTTTCTTCATTGCATCCATTTACAGATGAATCTTTTTACACTACTGAGTTTTCAGAAAAGTAGGGCTTAACAATAACGTACTACCCCACATTTTTATGTCACGGACTTTAATTATTTGTAAAGTAAATTTGGGTAAAAAGAACTTTTTATGAGAATCTTTTTTTTTTTTTAAGGTGTTTTTCCGGGAAGTTCCCCATTCAGATCCACAATTTAAATTTGACTTTAAAATGACTTTTTCTCCTTTCTAATATTGTATGTATTCCATAAATATTTTTTTATACTATTACTATTGTACAAGGCACTTCCAAGTAAAACCAGATAAAGATTTTAAGCAGCAGAATGAAAAAGAAAGATGAAATTGTGATACTTAGAAAGATTGATAATACAGACTGAGTTGTGGTGATAGTATTGGATTGGACATATTACTTTTCTGGCCCAATATAAAACAATTTATTATTTCAAAAGAACTTTCTCAAGATTCTTTGAAGAAAGACAACTTGTCTCCTTTCCCGGCCATTTCCTCCTTCAATTCAATGTGCTGCAGTGATTCAGATGCTCAACTATACCAGGCTCCAGACCATAGAAGGCCATAGAAAGTCACTGGGTGGTTTTGGGTTCCCCCATGAACTTACTGCATAAGGTAGTTGTAGAGTACAATTGGAAAAGGGAGGACTATGTTCATTGTCTTGAGCTTTGGGAGAAAAAGTAGGATATAAATCTAACAAACATACTGTGTTTTCCCAAAAATAAGACAGGGTCTTATTTTCTTTTGACCCCCCCCCCAAATAAGTGCATGACCTTATTTTTGGGGAGGTCTTATTATTTTTGAGGTGCAGGGTGCAGGGTCACCTCATAGCTGCTGCTGTGTTGCAAAATTTTTGGGGAGGGCTTATTTTCAGGGGAGGGCTTATTCTCAGGGAAACAGGGTATTAATATAAATTACCTAAAGTGAGTAATAAACAACTAAATTCTTTCATGCCATTATGGCAGTAAGTGTATCAAATGTAATTGCACTGATCCTATATAAGAAGCTGTACAACTATAGGAAACAACTTCAGACAATATGCACAATTGTTTACAACATGAGTATTGCTTATTTGGAATAACTGCTCCAGGTTTAGGACTGGTTCACATAATTGATCCATTAAAAGTAGTACCTTCCAGTAGTACCAGGACCTTCCTAGAGTGAGAATTTTATAGTTCTTGAATGGCATTAAAAAAGAACAGATTTTGATATCCATCAGGGTAATATGTCTTGAAAACTGAATATGCATCAAAGCCTCTGCTCCTAGGCAGGATAATATAGATAATGATGGTTCTTAGGGAACAAATTACTTGTAAGTCTGCAGATAACATCGAGTTCTCTTAATGCATTTGTTTGTTCAGCAAGATCTTAGTTTTCTAATCATCACACTCAAAAGTTTGAGAACTAAGGTTAATTTTTCAAAGTACACAGGGGGATTGTGTGAAGAAATTCAGATTTAAAAGCCTATTCTTTGACATACTTGAGATTCTAATGAAGGAAAGCAACAAATCTCCAAACATTTTGTTGAGAAAAGGTAAGTGCTCTTGAGAGATAAAGGTGTACAATTATAAACTCTTGCATGGATAACTGAGTGTAAGAGCAACAATTACCTCAATTTGTTAGGCACATTTTGCAGATATATTGATTTAACATGTTATGCCACATTTTATCTTGTCTGTATCTAAAGATTTCTGAAAATCTCTGCATCCCCCCCAAAAGTTAACTGCCCACACAACAGTGTGAGAAAGAAAAATATCATTCAACATTACTATTGCCCAAGACGAAAATACAGCCTTGCACCTCAATGAAGGTGCCTTAAATTTTCTAAAGTTGTCAAATATGGTTAAGGCTCTGTATTGTCACATTACACTCACATTCTACAAAATGCAATAAAAATGCTAATATCTCAAATAAGGTTCACATTTGTGTTCTCCCTCCTTGAAAATGTGAATTATTTCATAGACCATGCTGATAGTTTCAAGGGGACCATTATACAACAATTTAGTTAGGGCAGCATTTATAGTAGTGATGGAGGACAGCCTGTAGCCTATTGTCAAGGGAACAAGTCAGAACATTGGTGAGGACTTTCTGTTCCTTCCCAGCAGCCACCTGATTGGGAGAATGAAATTTGTAATGGAGGAAGAAGAATGCCCCATAGAGAGAATGGGCATCCTACTGGAATTTGACTCTGCCCCTTCCTAACTTTTACCTTGTCTACCATAGAAGCTGCATCTTGACTATTGCTGAGGTCAGTCATGCAGCCCTTGGAAGAAAATAAGATTTGCTATTTCTGTTCTAAAGCATTATGGTGATTAAATGACCTGGGTTACATTAGTCAAAGAAAGAGGGTTTTGTTGTTGTTACTACTGTTGCAGCAGTCTGTACAAAGGCTAATTTGCATCTGAGAAGAATTTCCAACACTCTATTAGCAAATTAAATTACCACATAAAAATAAGTATTCACTTATTTCCATTATATAATATGCATTAAAATAGAATTGGGGGTTGGTGCATGAATTTGTTCTCATTTTTCTCTCTCTGGTATGGTGACATACTTATTGGTCCCTGTTCTGGACAAACATCCAAATGCAAATTAAGAAAGCAGCATTTCTTAAATGAGGATTACCTAAGATGTTTCTTCATCCTTGAAAGCGAATTTAGAACATAAATGAATGCATCTGGCTCTGTGGGTTGCCATGGCTGCAACAAAGATTTTCTAAATGTGGGAGATTGTATAATCAGCAAGGAAGATTATTGTCATATCATAAGCAGTATTGGCCATATACAGAATTTTACTTTTACTTCCTAAAGACCAGGATACACTAGGAATCTGACACTAGGATGCAGCATGGAACGATCTGCTTTTATACTTGGGTTTTGTAACACAAGGTGACATAACCAAAAATATCTTATATTTCATTGGGCAATAATCTATCATACTGCCTAGAGATAGTCTAACTTTTCATACTTCAGTGATATCCCATGAGTAAACTCCCCTCATAAATCTTTTCAGATTGGAATATAGTTTTCCAGGAATCTTCAAAACTTACATACCTTTAATATTTGCTTGTGTATCTCCTGTTTCTATATCTTCTATTTCATATTCTATAACAGGGATGTCAAACTCAAGGCCTTGGGCTGAATCCAGCTCAAAGGCTCATGGGCTGGCCTGGAAATATCAAGGTTCCCTGTGTGGTTCATGTTTGGCCTCCATGGCCTTCTGTGGCACTCTGCTGGCCAAAAACGAACTGAATGGTCCCCGTGCGGCTCATTTGTGGCTGGCAGAGTGCTGCAGGAGGTTTGGCTTATTCTGGATTTTAATTATGTGGCCTCAAGTACATTCCTGAATCTGAAGAGAAAACAAGCAACATCCTATGCTAATGCTAAGGTTTAATGCCGGATTTTACATACTGTAGGTCCATATAATCTACAATCAATAATCTATAATTGGCAGCCATTTCTATTTACTATCCTGAAAATTTACCTCTGCTGTTAGATGTTGTATGATCATATTATTTATGCTATTGTATTTTTATTATTAGTTAAATAATAAAAATACAACCGTATAAGTAGCTTTTCTGTCTGGAAAAGCAATTTACTATTAAACAATCTATATAAATAAAAATGTAAAATAGTTTGTGCAAAGCCACTAATCTCAGAAAGTACTGCACCGATTGGCACCAAATTTTCACACAATGTTCCCAAGGACTTCCGATGCAATCATACATACATTTTGTGTGGCTGGCACACATGTGTCATGTGCAAGCAGCGCAAATGTAAAAGGCACACGTCTCAGGTTTTCACCTCCCTGTAGCTCCTCCCATCCGGCTGCTTCTTATGATGCGTCACGCACACACCCTCACATTTCCAACACTCATTTCCTCAGCAACCGAATAAGCTTCCAATGTTCCCACACTGCATGGAGGCCTACTAGACCCAAAACTAGGCATGGAGGTGGTAGTGACACACTCCCAGGTGGCCCATTTTTGGTCCCAGGAGGCTGTATGGATGCCTACTAGGTCCAAAACTAGGCACGTGGGGTGGCACACTCCCATGTGGCCCATTTTTGGACCAAGGAGGCTGTATGGACCCTACTAGGTCCAAAACTAGGCATGTGGGGTGGCACACTCCCATGTGGCCCATTTTTTTGTCCAAGGAGGCTGTATGGACGCCTACTAGGCCCAAAACTAGGCATGGGAGGTGGCATACTCCCAGGTGGCCCATTTTTGGTCCCAGGAGTCTGCATGGTAGGTAGGTAGGTAGAGGGATAGAGAGAGAGAGAGGGAAAATACAGTAGGTAGGTAGGTAGGTAGAGGGATGAAGAGAGAGAGAGAGGAAGAAATACAGTAGGTAGGTAGGTAGGTAGGTAGAGGGATAAAGAGAGAGGGAGGGAAAATACAGTAGGTAGGTAGGTAGAGGGTTAAAGAGAAAGAGAAGGAAAAACACAGTAGGTAGGTAGGTAGAGGGATATAGAGAGGTAGGGAAAATACGGTAGGTAGGTAGGTAGGTAGGTAGGTAGAGGGATGGAGAGAGGGGGAGAAATACAGTAGGTAGTTAGGTAGAGGGATAGAGAGAGGGAGGGAGGAATACAGTAGGTAGGTAGGTAGAGGGATAGAGAGAGAGAGGGAAAAGTACAGTAGGTTGGTAGGTAGGTAGGTAGAGGGAGAGAGGGGGAAATACAGTAGGTAGGTAGGTTGGGGGTTATACGGTGGTTGTGTGTATGTGTTTGTGTGTGCAGGTATACATCTACACACAGATTTGTTGGCCATTTAACCAGACTGCACCACAGCAACGTGTGGCCGGGTACAGCTAGTGGAGTATAAATCTAGAAATTAAAAAAAATTAGGGGAGTATGAAGAATAAGTAATAAATGTTTGCCAGTAATATCTGGTGGAAGAGATATGAAAACATTTACAGTAAAGAACTGTGGAAAGAAAAAAGATAAGGGAAAAAATACATCTTGAGCCTGTGTCAAACATCCATTATGGCCACGCCCACCCCAGCCACACCACCATGACCACACCCATCCCCGGCCACACACACAGTTTGACAGCCCTCTTCTGTATCTTCCAGGTCTAATTTTAAATCTATATCTTCTATGTTGATATCATCCTTATCTGTCAGCAGTGTGCATCACTGCCATCTCCAACAATAAAAGAGTAAGATGTGAATGAATAATATTGAAAAATAGGGAAATAAATGTGTGAAGTTTTTTTTAAAGGGGTGCATTGGACAAGTGTATTTGTAGGCAAGGTGTTGGTTCATTTCAAACTAGAGGGTGGTGGTGCATTTGAGATTTAAGTGGCGATGTAAATTGAGGGTAGCTTTTGGGGGACCATTCTAGATATAATCCTCCATAATATGTTTGAATTATTATGTGTCCTTACCAGCTCTTGGGCATTGATAAATAGCTTTGCTCAATTTATGTTCTTTAAAGGTAATACAGTGGTACCTCGGTTCACGAACTTAATTCGTGAACTGACTCTGGTCGCGAACCGAATTGTTCGTGAACCAAGGCACAGTTTTCCATATGCTAAAAGCATAGCAAAAATAAAAAAAAGTCACTGAAAGTACTCACAGTGTGCGTGCTGGGGCTTTTTACTGTGTCTTCTTCTCTCTACGATCTTCCTACAGGAAGTCACAACGATGTGACAGCCAGGAATACATTAAAAATGGCCGCACTTCCTGTTTGTGAACCGAAGCAGAGTTCGTGAACCGTAGCACATTTTGAGGAACTTTTCTGTTCGTGAACCGAGTTGGTCGTGAGCAGAGGCGTTCGTGAACCGAGGTACCACTGTACTCTTGTCTGAACATTTTGATGCCAATAGGTTGGATGGCAGGGATGGTTACCTTTCTCTAGGCCTCACTGCACAACTGTAGGGATTTCACACATCAGCCTCACAAAGCAGATCCTGGTATTGATCAATAGACCCATTAATCCAAGCCACTTGTGTTTTTCTCACCTCTAACAGTTTCAGGTGCAATAAACTTACAGCAAAGATACAGTTCAGCACTAAGTGACAAAGAGAAATGGACTGTGTAACTCTGGGTATCAAGCAAAGAAGAAAATGTCTGTTGCTAGTACAACAATTATATTAGAAACATTAAGGTTGTGCAAGGAAATTTAGTTAGAAGAGAATGATATGCAGCTCAGTGTAATATCTGATAGGCAATGGAGGGAACTGCTTCAAACTTTTATTGAATTTCCAGGTTTTATTGCCACCCACCTCTTTCCAAATACAATTTAAAGTATGTCTGAGTGAGAATCTAGCAGTTTTTGTAGAGGAGGACGGAAATAAAAATGTACTAGCTTAAGTTGGAAATCGACACTGCTTTGCAGTACAAAGGTTCAGGATCAAATTCTCCAGATTTTGAATTATTCTGAGATGTAGTCAAGAAGACCACCCTGACACCATCTGCATGGCACAAAATAGTGGCAATCATCAGGCACATGTCAAAATAAATAAATAAATAAATAAATCTGTGATTGTTGAATTAATTCCACAGAATTAGTAGTATTAACACGGCTCCATAGAAGATAGATCTGATCAACTTTGGGAATCATTTGAATCTGGAAGTGTGAAAAGTAAGCACAAAGAAAAGTTTCTTATTGGTGACATTGAGGTCTGTAGTAGCAGGAATAAAAATTCTGCATTTATGCTTTCTACGCATTTTTTTTTTTAGCTTAATCTTTCTTCTGCCAGCTGTGATGAATATTAGAAATTGTCTTTTATGTGGTGGTAGAAATAAGAAAGTCTCATTCCGTTTGTTTCTTCTTAGCTGTATTTAAGATTCTTTTGACACTTTTTGTATGAACTATTTCAATCTGCTAAATCAGTATAAAACATAACTTTTTTGCTTTGAAAATGATTCAGAGGAATGCTTTAGATCTTCCACAAACATTCTCCACTATTTATTAAAGCATAGACATTTTTTTAATTTGCACATAAGCTTATAAAAATATTTTGCTGCTTTAATGAGCTGAATAATTGAAGTAATATATCTTTAATGCATTTTTAAAGCAACTACACTTTTTTCACTGTCGTGTTTTAACAGACAGCACAATGTTGTGTTGTTGGCACTTCCCCAAGTAGAAAGCACGTGTGAATCACTTTTAAGTGTGTACAGACTTAACAAGCATGCATATTTATTTATTTGATTTAAATAACTGTCCATCTCACTTATGTGATTCTAGACACATAAGCTTTACAATAGCTTGCTTATTACTATAGTTTGAAAGGAACATATTTGTAAAAGAATTAAGCAATACAGTGGTGACTGGTATGCCCTGGGACGGGCGTACCAGTTTCTGCTGGGAGCACCAGGTACCATTCCGGTATGGTGCTTCAGAGGGCCCATTCACCTGCGCTCCTTACTGATATTTGAAGTTTTCAGGACTTCCATGCATGCGCACGGAGCATACGGCGCCTGCGTGATGCTCCACCGAACAGCTGGGGCGTTGCAGAGGCGTTGCAGAGCATCGTGGGCTGTAAGTACACATGCGCGCACTGCACGTGCGTGTGTGTGTGCACACTGTGCGTGTTCATGTGGTGGGCGCCCAGCCCTGTTGCACCATACCGGTTGCAATGGGAACCGGAACCTACTACTGTGTGTGTGCACACTGTGTGTGTTCATGTGGTGGGCGCCCAGCCCTGTTGCACCATACCGGTTGCAATGGGAACCAGAACCTACCACTGAAGCAATAGTAATGACTATGGATGAACAAGTTAGTGTGGATGATATCAGGATGATTTTGAATAAGCAAAGAATATAAAAAAGTCTAGAACAACAGCTCACGTCGAACCAGTTAAAAGGGTAAAAAAATAATGCAAGTCCGCTTTCTCCAATATGGCACTCTCTGGATAAGTTTGACTACAAAAAAACAAAAGTAAGTGTTAATATATTACCTTGCATTCCTGGAAGAAAGTCAGGGTATGCATCAAATAAGTAAACAAACAAACATATAAACTATGATTCAGTTTAAAACATTGTCCTGGGTAATTTATGTTATGGAGCTAAAAAAGTTCTGCATCATAACATTACTACATAAACTCCACCCCTTTCACACTTGCATCACAATATTGGACACCCGTACACAAACAATGGAGATGGCATCAAAACGCACATTTCATCATTTTGATGAAATCTTGGTGCTGCAAATACCTCTGCATTCATCTTTTACTGCTGTTGCTTAGATTGATATACTGCTTATCATAGGGAAATGAAAATGGGGGGGGGGGGAGTTTTAGAAAAGATTAAAAACACAAAAACACAAAAATCTAAATCTAGCAGTACAGCAATAAAGAAGAGAGATTACTGCAGCATCAGATCTGAGGCCATACTGGAATCCGACAAGACAAATGTTGCCTATCTTTTATTATGAAGGCCATCCCTGGTAGCTTTCCCCACAATATTACAATGTCTCTCAAGCCTTGCCCTTGCATCCATGAGTCTGAGGAATATGGGATCTATGCTCAAATACTTACAGTCACATCCATCTCTCTGTGTGTCTGTCTCTGTCTCCTTGTGTGGTCAAAGAAGGATTTCTGAAAGGATGAATTTGATACTTAAACAGTGAATTCTACTTTTTTAAATCTTACACACAGGCCATGTCTCTAATGGAAAATAAGCATCAGGAGTAGGGCAAACAGATGTAGGGCCATTTTTCTTCCTTGTGTACTGATTTGTCATTAGTTGTTCTATCTGTGAATACAAAACAATTATTGATACCCTGTTGCTTCATATGGAGGTGTGTGATAATCAATTACCAATTTTCAACCCAATAATCAAGGCTAGGCCTACCAGTAACCACAGCAAGGCTACTTCAAGTGATATAGATAGATAGACGATATAAAGATGGCGGCGCGCTTAGGCGCAGCGGCTTTGAGCTCCTGGTGTCACAGCAGAGTTAGACAAAAACTAGTCTATACCCACAGGGAGTTATTAAGTCATTATTAACTTATTATTAAAGATAAAGATCTTCTAGTCGACTCGATATTACCAGCGACTTTCAGCAGTCTCATAATATACCGAGTGACACAGTAAGACTGCCAGGCTCTCCATGGATCATTGTTTGGCCTAGGAGGCAGCGAAGGGAGCTGGAGTGGAGGCGGAGATGCAGATCAGGTTTGCTAGTTCGATTATGGAAGCAGCCTCACAGACCAGCATTGCCAAGCATTTCTTAACCAACTCTGGATCCTTTGTCCACAAAACCGATGAACTGGAGCTATGGATGGCAGCGAATGGGCTCATTGGTGACTGCTGTGTGATGATCATCACAGAGACCTGGCTTCATCCACTTGTACAGAATGCGTCTGTGGAGCTAACTAGCCGCACCACACACCACTTTGACAGAGACAACAACTCTGGTGGAAGCAAGGGTGGAGGACTGTGTATTTACACCCATGATAACTGGTGTACTAGTGGTGGAGATGCTTGTGCGCACTGTTCTGCAAACGTGGAATTTCCAACTGTCATTTGTCGGCCATTTTAACTGCCTGGAGAGATTTCTGTTATGGTTGTCACTGCTGTCTGTATTCCACCTGATGCAACGCTCAAACCAATTTCGCACAACGCTCAAACCAATTTCATTGTAATTTTATTTTATTTATTACAATGACAATAAAGATTATTATTATTATTATTATTATTATTATTATTATTATTATTATTATTATTATTATTATTATTATTATAAAGGAAGATATATAGATATATAGATATGAGGGAGGGGGAAAGGAATGATGGCAATAAGGTATTGGAAAACAATGTGGGCTACACAGTGTGGCCCTGCAGCTCTTAAAATTGTCTAAAACCTTTTACTACAATTCACATTGGAGTTCTATTACCAGTGAAGCCATAAATCTCAGTTCCCAATCTGGTCAAACTTTGGTCTATAGAATGAGAAACCATAATTTTGCCTTTCATCTCGGATAGTAAAATATCTTCCAAACATTCAACTATTACCAAGGGATCTATTTATTGTAGGTTTAAGAGACAAGACAGATGAAATTTCTTTTGCACATTTCTCTCTGTTTCAAGAAGAGAGTTGCTGCTTGAGTGAGGAGGAGATGGAATGCATGTCAGGGGTGGGAAAACATTATTTCAATGTGCCGAAGAAAGTTTACTTGGTAATTTTACTTGGCTGTTGAACTGAGATGCATCATTCAAGTGAGATTGTTTATTCTAAGTAATATTCTACAGTCTATTATAGATAACAGAGTTTTAGAGCACGTAGATGCCAAAACATATTTCACACCTCAGGGACATATTTAGTAGTTTGTTGCCAAGTAAAAAGGCAAACTTGCAATGGATTTTTGCAGTTACAGTAGTATATTTGTAGCTAATCATCTTTTTGCTTTCAGGAGAAAAGGTATTTGGGATCTGATTCAAATATAAATAACCATTCACATCTAATTCATAAAAGTTCTAAAGCAAAATCTGTGGTTCTTGGCTATCAGATCCAAATTATAAAAACCTGGGTAACTAATATATGGCAGGAATAGTATGAATGATAGAGCAGCAAGTTTGTGGAATGCTCCAGATGAGGAAGATTACTTTGACAGAGATAAGCTAAATCTATTATAAAAGTGAAGTGGAGGAGTCGCGTTTCCGGGTTTGGACGCGACGGACGTGTTCTCTACACGTCCGCCGCTGGGCTTCCTTGACGGGTGCCTTCGGGAGCAGGGGCGCACGCGAAGAGCCCCCCTCCGTAAGGGCGGTTGCGGAGAGACCCCCCCATTCTGGTGGCGGTCGGGGGAGGGCCGTCCCGCTGCACCCTAGGAGCCAAGGAATGGAGTGCGGGGGGAGCATTTCCCCTTCGCTGAAGGAGCCGGAACAAATGGAGGATTTTGAACTTGAGCAGAAATGCCGGGGCTGGATGGCTGTGCCGAGACTCCAGATTATTAGCAATGTGAGTTATTTATTCTGATTTTCTGCATTCAACATTTTGAAAAGAAGAATAGAGGGGGGAGTTAGAGAAACACCCCCCTTGGAAATAAAAGCGGCATTTGAAAACTATCCCCGGGACCGGGATAGAGTGAAAGTGACATCCGATTGATTGTTAGTAAAAGGAAATGCATGATTAAGCAAGGAATTGCTGTAAAACACTCCATCTGAGTCTTGCTACAGTTACAATGAACTTGTAACAAACTTTCACTCCTTTCACTGCTGCCAGCAAGGTGGAAAGATGGCGCTTCTTTGTTCCCAGAAGGGAAACTTCGTTGATTATAAACATCCCTCCAGCTTAACAAGCTAAACAAGAACAACTTAAAATATATATAAAAAAGCCTACTCTAGTGACTTTCAGTGTTCTCACCTATTGAGAAGCCTTCTGTTTTTTTGGGGGGGACAATACAATTTAGTTTGTTCTCTGGACTTTCTAAAAACAACTTGAACTTTAATAAGGCTTTGTCTTTGTCTCGGACTTCATGGACTATCTGCCCACCAACGCCATTTTTTTTTCTCCATAAAAACTTAAAACCTTAATCATGGCAACGAGAAAGCCTCCACCTGGGAAATCACTTTCTGCACCATCGTCTACAAAACCTAGCCCTACTTTACAGACAAAATCACTACAATGTTACAGAAGGAAACAGAAGCAGAGGACCCTAAATCAACATCGATAGACGAGATGTTTCAGAAAATAATGAATGAAATACAACAAATTCGCAAAGACAATTTAAGTACAAGTCTGGAATTATTGGAGGCACAAAGAGAAATAACAAATAATAAGCAAAAGATTGAGGGGTTGGAGGGAGGGGGAGTTGGGATGAAGGAAGAGATAAAAGATTTTTAAAAAGAACTTACAGATATTACTGGTCATATGTCTAGAATCGATTTTGAATGTATGTCTTTCTTTTTAAGATTTCAAAATGTTCCAGAGTCAGATACAGAAAATTTAAAAGATTTAATGGCTACTATATTAGCGGATTATACTAAAAAAAATAAAGAACACATCTGGGGGGACATTGATATGATCTACAGAATCAATTCAGCATATGCCAGGATAAATAACGTACCCAGAGAGATACACATTAAATTTATAAGAAGGTCAACAAGGGATGAGATCCTGAGAGCACAAAGAGGAGGGCCCTTGATATATCAGCAGAAAAAGATAGCCAAATTGAAGCAAATCCCGAAAAAAATACGAGATATAAGAAGGAAATATTCCTTCTTATCTAAAAAATTACATAACAAGGGGGTTTGGTTTAAGTGGCTGATGCCTGAAGGAATGTTGGTGTTCTGGGAGGGAGGAAGAGTTAGAATAAAAACAGTAGGAGAGGCGGAGGCCTTTCTTAAAAAGCACTCCTCAATCCTAGATGACGAAGATGTGGGAACGGGAGGGGCCGTGGCTCTGCCTACTGGTGGGGTGGAAGAAGAAGAAACAATAGCAAAGAGACTCAGATCACAAAAAATGATTTTTTTCTTTTTTCTTTTATGTATGGTAATTCCTGTAAGGATGTTAATAGAAACAAAATAATTGAATGTATGAAATTCTTGATTATGAAATATATGATTTGAAATGTATGTACCCCTTCCTATTTCTTTATTTTCCAATGAATTTGACATCGTAAGAAGACTCGGAGGCAGTTACCAACCCCGATATGGAAGCTCTAAAAAAATTGTCAAAATACCCTATTTACCCCTTTCCTTTTATAAAATTGTAAAACCAATAAAAATTAACTTTAAAAAAAAAGTGAAGTGGAGAAAAACAAACTTAAGTTCAAAATCAACAGAAGCTGTTTAGACAGATATCTCCCTAATTCATATGGGTATAAAAAGAATTTGTTATTATAGCCACTGTCAGTAAAGGTAGCCTTAGCCTTCCTTTGTAATTTATTCGTCGTTTGGTCTACCTGGTAAAGCTGGTACCAGGTTTCCCACCCATTTCTTATAGGTGAATGTTACGTATTTTGCTGAAGCAGTTGATAATATATTTCTGATTCTGAAGTGATCTTATTCACTCCAGTTTCTTAATTGTTTTAAGGTAACTATTTCATCTAATGGGGTTGCCCTTGACTAATAAAATATCTTACAATATATGGTCAGAAATAGTGGTGGGTTTCAATTTATTTTACTACCAGTTTGCTCATACGTGCACTCTCGCTCGCACGCATGTGCAGAAGCATCCGGGTGGATGGGTGGAGCCTCCCGCTGCTGCCACTAATGGTTTGTCCAATTTGGAGTGAACTAGCAGAAGACCATCTCTGGTCAGAAAGCAGGATTAAGTTCTTTAAACTCAGATTGCAGGGATCATCATCTTGGTCTTTTGGTCAACAAAAGCCTATAATGAACATATATTTATGTAATTGAGAAAAAAGGATCCTTTTTTTAAGATTGAAGAGATTTTGTGTCCCTATGATCCTAAAGTATCAGTGAACATGTACAATTAATGGTTGTAATTCAAGAATAAAGAAGATAATTCATTGCCTATTATTCTGAGAACTTCTGAGAACGAACTACTCTAGAATTAGTGTAGAAATCCACAGAATTATGTGTAAGTTTTTAAATCATCTAGAATACTAATAAAATATCCCTACTAATAAAGAGAGGGGGAAAAGGTGCAGTCATGTTGTATCTAGAAATATTTTGCAGTGGAGGTGGGGGCATACTTGAATTTTAATCTAGTTCCTCTCTATTTCTGTTTTTCATCTAGCAAGGAAAGAATTTATTGGTGCCCAAGGAACCGGTTTGGGGGCATGGCAGGCCTGGGTCGCTGCCAGTTCCAGCGACCCTGGCTGCCAAACCACTACTGGTTCAGCCAAACCTGTCCGAACCGGTCCAAACCGGTAGGAACCCACCACTGAACCATATCTTTGCAAATGTGTGCAATGGCTTCCAAGCTGCCTATGGCTTCCAGAGGACAGGCAACCTTTCTCCTGGGATCATCATTAGCATGTGCAAGTCTTGAGCAGTCTATGGAGTGATTAAATGTAGTGATTAAATATTCCCTGTAGGCCTTCCCCATCAACAGCATAGTGTCAGAGGGTGAAGGAGTGCAATTATGGTGTGTGTCCTCATTATTTTTCCTTATGAGTACTTGCAAGGGAGTCAGGCCTTTTTCAGTTGTAGCACTGAGTCTAAGGCTAGTCTTCCAAGAAAGGTTTGTCAAGACCCATCTTTGCCCATTGTTAAAATGGTTTATAAAACTATTTTATTCTGGCAACCATTTGAGTCAAGCAACAGATCTGTATTTATTTTTATGCTGCTGCTGCTGCTACTATAATTTTTTAATGAGGAGGTTTTAAGGTATTTTATGGTTATTTGCTTGTGCTAGGTTGTTAGGCTTGTTTTTAATGATACACTGTGATTTATATTTTTATTTGTACAGGCCCTAATTTAGAAAAATCTGCCTTGAATCAGAGAAAGGTGGAATGTAAATACCCAAGCAAGCCACCAAATCATATACATTACGAAGAAAGAGACATAAGGGGGCTCTAATTTGCCTGAAATTTACAGAGACACATAGACATTTAGAAATGTCTGTTATAAATACATGTGATCACAGTGGAAAAACAAATGACCAAGGGTATGGTCGGCTCCCTGCCCAGCCTATTGTCCAGCTGTGAAATGGTGAAAGTCACCCTTGAAGATTCATGTGTGCTAATTTCAGGGTTCTTTCTTTGTAAACCAGGCTTGGAGGACACAGTGGAAACTTGCTAACAGAAGACTTTTCTGAAAATCTTTCCAAGGACAACTACTTGCCTGTCTTACTCTTCAGAAACAGCAGGATCAAAATATCTGTAGGCTGCCATGCACAACAATGTTTTAGGACACTGCACACCATAACAACTGGAGACAAGGACAGTTTTTCCCTGAATGCTGTCATTGCTAACTAATTCCCACAACTAATTCCCACAACACTGTCAAATAATTTACTAAGACTGTATTACTATTATTCTTCTCTCCCTTACTAGTATCTATCTCTTCCAACTTATTACTATAACCATGTTGCTTGTATCTTTCAATTATGTTGTTTTTATTGTTTCCTAATATGACTTGATGGCTTATTATTATTAGACTATCTTTTTATATCATTAGTAACCTTGACTATCTTTTTAGGTTGTATCTTTTTATTCTTGATAAATGTATTTTATTCTCCTTACTGAGAGCATATAGACCAAAGACAAATTCCTTGTGTGCCCAATCACACTTGGTCAATAAAAAATTCAATTCAATTCAATTCAATTCCATTCAATTCCATTCAATTCCATTCCATTCCATTCTGAAGGGTGTCCAACTAGCTCATTCCAATTGCATTCTCATCATTGAAAATTTGCATGTCATTTTATGTTAGCAATGGACCCTGAGTATTGTTTCACACTATTCAAAATAAGAAAGGCAAAGAGAAAGATGAAATTCAGCAACTCTGCAGGAAAAAAAAGACATAATTAGTTTTACAAACCATCATTCTTTCATGAATAAAAGATGGCACCAAATTGATGGACTTTCCTAGAAGAACAACCCTAAAAGGACTTTAGCACACACAGACACACAGACACAATGGTTTATAATATGTTATAAAGGTGTATTTTAAAACTCAATTTAGAGGATTTTAGGAGAGGAATTAAAGTCAGAAAAAGTCTAAATTCATTTGTTGGGGGCAAGTCCCACTATTGTGTTTTTCACATTGTAATGCATAGAATTTGGGATTGTGTGATGCACACTTTTGGTTTTTTTTTCAAAGCATTTTTTATTTTAGTCAAACACAAACACACACACACAAAATCCTCCTTCATTACATCTTTTAGAAAGCATGTCAATTGGTTATAGATAATCTTCGTGCATTACACAGTCATTACTTATATTTCATATTAAATTGAATATTTTAAATCAAAAATCATTATGTGTACCATCACTATAAGACAATTCTCATTTAACTACCATTATTTAAACGTCCTTTTGCCTAAAATAATTCAGACCTAAAATCACAACCACGTACTGGCATTCCTTAGCTATTTCAAGAGTCCTCCAGTAACTTGACATCTATAATTATATTCTAAATAGTAGTTGATTAATACAGTTTAGACTTTTTTCACTCACTGTTTAAAATTTGTATTCAAATAGCTTTTACCAAAAACCAGTGCATATATATCATAAAACAATATCCATTATCATCATTATTTTTGTTATAGTTTATAACAAAACTATTATGCACCGCCCTGAGTCCATCTCGATGGAGAAGGAGCGGTATATAAATCGAATATAAAATAAAAAAATAAAAAATATTAGTTAACAAAAAGCTTGATATTTATATCCAACTTCCACTCTTCAAACCCAATAACAGATACCTTTATAATGAGTTCTAGATAAAAAAATTAATTAATAAAGTTTCTAGTTTTCCCAAATTACTATTGTTTACAAATTATATATATATCTTATCACTACTATCAATTATCTATTTAACATAACATTAAAATACAATCTAAAACTTCACTAATTACAAAAATTAACTAGTTTTTTTTAATCACTACTTTTTATTATCAACCTGTATCTTTCCAATAGCAGTACCATCTTCTTTCTTTTGCCATCTGTGGTATTAAGTCTTTTATTTATCTCCTTAATATAGTTTTTATGGACTTCTTTCCACACTTTGTTGTTTGTAGCAACTCTCAAGTAGTCTCGTTGCCCTCCATCTAGTATTGAAATTAACTTGTCTCTGGTTATCAATCGTGCTTCTGGTAAAGTTTTTCTCCGTAAGTCCATCATCATTTCTCTTTTTTCTTCTTCTGTGTCTTGAAATCTAAAGTAGAGCCCCAATTCATCAAGTCCCCCTTTCCATGCTCCTCCTTCTCCATTTTCACCCACGTTGAAAGAGAGAAATCACTCCTTTTCCCACTTATTTTGACCTGCCTGTGATCATTCTGTTTCTCTGTTTAGATAAGGAAGGAAAGAAGAGAGGGAAAGAAAGAATGGAAGAAAGAAGACTTACGTATCCATCTTCACCATTGCCCCTCACTGCATGCCTTTTCCAATCTTCCACTGCAACTACAAGCTCTTCCTGACCCATATATCTGTAGTATTTCTCCTGTGCCTTTAAACACCTTCCCAATCTGCATCCCTCTAAACTCCCTTATTCCCTGCCCCACCTGTCAGAGCAACATACCTACCTGGTTGCCTTGATCTTGCAACTTCCTGTTGGCTTCCCCAATGGCTTCCCCACAACAAGATTCCTACAAACAAAATAAAAGGGAAAGCTGGCAGGAATTCTAGGGAGAAAGGAAGGAGATTTCCTATGCTCCCTGTCAGCTTCTCATAAGGAAGATTGTTGTAACTGACCTTCTAATGTCTTTTTTTCGCATCATGACTTACTGTATCACATCAATGTTGTTGACCAATATTAAAATTCCACATAGATCCATGTTTCCCCCAAAATAAGAATGGGTCTTATTTTCTTTTGGGCCCTAAAATAACCACTAGGACTTATTTTTGGGGGGTGTCTTATTTTTCCCCCATGTATGGGAGCCCCACTTCTTTTGCTTGTGACAGGGCAGGAAGCTGCATGGCATGCCAGTGTGACAACCATGAGGTAGGGGGTAGTGGAACTTCCCCCCACACCCCACACTGGCTTACCTCAGGGCCCCCACAGCCAGGCCATCCACACCATGACACCTGCCTTTCCTCATGTCCACAAGTAAGCAAAAGTGGGCTGGTGGTCTTATGGGCTCCTGTTGCACATGGCTGTGAGTGCTGCCACCATGAGGCAGGTGTTGGGCTGTAGAGGGCCTGCCTGTGGAGACTCTGAGGTAAGCTGGTGTGGGGCGCATGTGGCAGCTCCACTAGCCTGTGTCTCATGGTAGCATCATCACAAGCAACCAGACAGAATGGGCGGGTGGCTGGCTGCACAGGTGCTTAAGTGTGCTTATTTTTGGGGTAGGACTTATATTAGGCTCACAAGCTAGGGCTTATTTTTGGGATAACGAGTATTACATTACTAATTTCCACGTAGTGTCAAATAGAACTATGCAGACCGAAGTGCCAATAGAAGAGAACATATGTAGGTCAGGGTTGAACTGTGAAGGCTTTAGTGCTCCCTGAGTTTGGTTGTTTACTTGTAACACCCACACGCCAAGTTCATTACCCAATTAGGCAAGTGTAAACTCTACTTAAGCACAGCTGTTGTTAAAAAAGTTAAATATTGGTGTATTTTAATTGGGTAAGAGGAAGCACTACGCTACACATTGGTCAAGAACATAATTGCAGATGTACCATGCATTGATGCTGAATTGTTGGCACACAATTGATTTGGATCAATTGTTAGATGTCATGATGCAATAAGGAGCACGGACTGGGAAGGTTGTTGTGTTTTCCTATATGGAACATTTAGTTGAGATAGAAAAAGAGGTGGAGAAAATTTTAAGATAGGCTGCAATTTCCGTAGCATAAGAAATTACTGTTGCAAAAAGCTGTCAAAATATGTATGAACCCAATGGTAAGAAAACATGATACACCCAGCAAACAGGTGTTGAGCTCTGTTCAGATATTTATTTATGACTAATCTGAAACCCAAGGAACTATTATAATTTTAGAGCTTCAGAAAACAAGTTAGTTTAATCAAAGAACATTCTGTTCAGAGACCGTTATGTGTATATAAACCCCAGCAATTCTGCTTGATGAGCCATCATTGCTTAAGAACATGTCTCTTTTATAACCATGTGCATTTGAGGTGTGGGACACGCTGATTTCTCACTTGACACTTTCTGAACTTTGAACATACATTTGTCAGAAAAAAAGTGATCTGTGCAATTTGTGGTTTTATGCCTTCCAGAGAGAATACATAGAAAACTTTAAAGATTTCAAAACAAAAAATTACCAATCTTCTTTGATACCTGGAATCCTAAACAGATAGCATCCCAGCTGATGAAAGCTGCACATCTAATTTTCTTTGTCCTCCAAGTATTCCGTAGAGTGACAAATAAACTAATAATAAAGTAAATATCCCAGAGCACTTTCTATTTAATGGCTATTGAGCATGATCATGATATTACAAGTTAGAGAAGAATGGGGGTGGGCACAAATGTTTACTTACAAGGCAAGTAAACATGATAAACTGGAGAATTCCATATACAGAATCAACAAAATGCACACTTTGATTTAACTGAAGTAACTGAAGAAAATTCCATACAACATGTTCAAAAGGCCCAGAAAATAAATAGCTCAGTCTACATATATGGTGGGATTCAATTTTTTTTTTTACTACCGGTTCATTGGGCATGGCTTGATGGGCATGGCAGGGAAAGGTTACTGCAAAATCCCCATTCCCTCCCAATCAGCTGGGACTTGGGTGGCAGAGAATAGATAGGAGCAGGACCAGTCAGAGGTGGTATTTACCGGTTCTCCAAACTACTTAAAATTTCTGCTACCAGTTCTCCAGAACTGTTGAGGACCTGCTGAATACCATCTCTGATGTGTGTGTGTGTGTGATGCACGCATGTGTGTATGTTTGTGTGTGTGCGTGTGTATGCCATTATATATATAAAGTGAAGTGAAAATTATCCAAGAAAAATTATCTTAAATTTTAACATCAGCATATTTTGTAATTTGTGCCAGAATTAAGATTAAGATAAGATTTGAAGTACAATTTTGTAAGTTGTGAGCCCATTTCTTTAAGTGCATGGTAACAGTCTTTGAATGATGTCAGGTGTTATCCTGATATGGATAAACTGAACTTCACTTTCTTACAGCACTTCTCCCTAGAAGCTTTGGTACTATAAATAAGAACGGTTAGCATGCTCCATTTCCTTTATAGCTTTTACATGGCTTTAAAAGATGCATTTTGAAGTTTACACAGGATTAAAACCCCAAAACAAAAGAAACCTAAACCTCAAATCCTTATAGGTTGCTAGAGTTTGATTGCGCTAGATTCTTCGTGGTATGATACGTGCAGAAATTTGTATTGCCCAGATCATTTAATCCATAGCTAACTATTGGCATTATGATGAGCAAGTTATTGGGATCGGGATCTGGATCACATTTGCTGAACTTAATCTGCTGTTTGAATGAATACTGGCATATGAAAGCTTTCCAGCCATTAGAAATCGAACAAATACTTTCTTACAGCCTCATGAAAATTGTAGTTTGTTTCATCCACAGTTTGCCACTTATACTGATGTAAGAAAGCAACTTCTCTGCCTTTTTATGATGCATTTACAAAAATTAAGATAAAAGGATGCCAATATGCTAAAATTCTCCAAGAATCTATTTAGGAAGAAAAAAAAACCATGTGACCTCTGGAATTCCACAAGTTTAGCTTCATATGTGCTTCATATATCCTAATATTTTAAAGAATTTATTTTAAAAAAAATGAGGAGGAGAAGACATGGGTAAAATGTTTCTAATAGAAAGTTGAAATAATAAAAGAATAGGAAGCTGAAATCTTGAATATCCTACAAGGTTGAATGAAAAATATTGCCTTTGCTTTCATAATAACTTTAAACTGAAGATTTTAATAAATTAAACAGAAAATTAATCCTTCCAATAAGCTCTTTTGTTGCCTCTATTTAACTTCCCAAGTAATTAGCACCATTCACTGCAGCATAACATTAAACACACTTTTCAAAGTTGTAAAAATCGCCACCAACTTCACATACTTGCCATCTATACTTCAACCGTATCCTGACAGTTCTTTTCATTTTTTCCCCATTTAAATCATAGAGATCCTCACGAAGCCATCCCCCCCTCCCCCGGTTTGATGATAAAGGCAAAGTCACATGGTGCCAAGTCTGAACTGAACATTGGAGTTTGTAGTTCAGTGAATTATGGAGGCATTTTTCTGAGCTGCTTTCAAATGTTATCTTGTGGTGTTGATCTTAAAAAATGCTTCAGACACTTTCCCCTAGGTAACAGTTCCTGCATAACTTTCTAAGAAACCTAGAGTGGTATATATTGCAGGAAAGATTTCCTCTGTGCTTTCAAACTCTCAACTTTTGTTCAAATTTTGAGTTTTTGCAATGTAATCTCTGAGTTGATAGTGGTGCCACGTTCAAGAAAATCTACGTTTTGCTGTTCCTGATTATCTGCTTTGTACTTGATCACATAGATCAGGGGTCTCCAACCTTTGCAACTTTAAGTATGAAGGACTTCAGCTCCCAGCAAAGCTAGACTTAAAGCCAGACTTAAAGTTGTAAAGGTTGGAGACCCCTGACATAGATCATCTCTTTATATATATATATATATTTTGTGGCTCAGCACAGCATTCATATTAACATAGTCATCATCATAACTGGCATACATCCAGCAGTGAATTTCAATTGGAGGGATTCTTTTGATACTCAAAAGTTCAATTATGAGACACTGCTTTAAACACGCTGATGAATTCTGACTGCAAGCTTCCATTGCACAAACAATAGCAACACAACCTTTTCTCACAGCAACCTCCTGCCAATGTAAGTGAAAGAACAGTTGCTGAAGAATATGTAAAAACGTCAAGGATGTCAATAAAGCCATGTGTTGGTGACTTATAATGTTGGAGGCATTATTTTCATTCAGCCCTTGTTGTCTTTATCAGCACCATTTTGAAATTAAAAGGAAAATGAATGTCACTGAAATAAATCAAGATAAAGAGCATATAGTCACATCTCATATAATGTTGTGCCAGTTTCCATCTCCTGTGGATAAATCACTTCTCAGAAACTACATATTTGGAATGCATGTCTTCACTTCCACACTTTCAGTGTTGCATTTTAACTTCTGGAAGTTTGGATATGCTTTAATCCTCAAGAAATAGTGCTACAATAATATGTGGAGAAGACATTTGCTACAATTGTAGTTGAGTCAATGTATTGATCACCAGGAATTTAGAAATTTCAAGACCAGAAAGCCCCATCATACATCCAGGGCTTGGATAGAACATCATAAAATACTAATCCATTTGAATATAATAGCTTATATGATTTATTGAACAAATGTGGTCAATAGCAACTTAGTTTTTCACAAACCCACTTCTAACTAGGGAATGCAATTCAGTCATGTTAGACTTTTACATACGTATATGTCTGTTTTATGCCAAAGAGTTAAAGGAGAGTTTCACTTTGTATCTCAGGTTTGCACTCTTCAAACATCTGCACAAATATTCACATAGAAATTGGTACATGTTTTCTTGCATATCGATGCACACTTCCAATATGCATTTCGTTCTAAATATACATATTTTTACATACCTTTTCCCAATACAGTGTGATTTGGTTAGTGCTTTTCCTCAATATGCATATTTCTGAATATAAAAATATATGTGTTAATTATCCCATGTCTATTTGCATATTTTTAAAGTTATATATTCTACTAAATGCTTCTGATCTTTCAAACAGAGCTGTTACTTCCAAAAATGCAATGAACCTTACAGTTATGTGACCATTCAAATAGGAGAAATAATAAAGAGAAGATGATCTTCAGCAAATTATCATATGCCAGCCTGTCTAGTTTACAATTAATTGATTTATTATTATTGCAGTATTTCTGAAAATTCATATTTGAGTGCTTTGTAAATGTCTACTATCCACAATCCCACCATTCATATCTCTTAACTATGATGCATGTCACTGTTGTTTTGTTAGTTGTGAAGTCATGTCTGACCCATCGTGACCCCATGGACAACGTTCCTCCAGGCCTTCATGTCCTCTACCATCCTCTGGAGTCCATTTAAGCTCACGTTTATTGCTTTGGTGACTCCATCTAGCCACTTCATTCTCTGTAGTCCCATTTTTCTTTTGCCCTCAATTTTCCCCAGCATCAGGCTCTTCTCCAGTGAGTCCTTCCTTCTCACTAAGTGGCCAAAGTATTTGAGTTTCCTCTTCAGTTCATACTTTTCCCATATGCAAAGTACACAATGTTCAATTCAAGAATGTCTGGGCTTTACTAGCAGTGTTTACTTTTAACCAGTAGATGGTGCTAGTTGATATCAACCAATTCTTCCTGCTTTGTTGTTGTTTTTGTTAAGATATTTTCAGTGGAAAAAGAATACCAAAAAAAGGTATTAGGGCATTCATTCACCCTGCTTCAGAGCAAACAAAGAGCAACCAATTAAAAGACTGTATAATATATAAGAGATGAACTGATAGGAAGTTTAAAATTTGGGAGTTGCCTTAAAAATAGCTTTTTGTCTGTTTCATACTCTTACTCTTAGGTTAGGGAAGTGGTTCACAATCTTTTCTTCACCATTTAAAAACCTTTTGTGGGCATGGACCACAATATTAACTCAATATTTCAATCATAAATAACATTTCTTTAAGCCTCCGTGGACACCCAGGGGGGGGTCTGCGGACCACAGGTTGAAAACCACTGGCTTAGAGCATTGATGCAAAATCCTTTGTCCCTCCTAAACATTGTTGAACTGGAACACTGGGCATTGCAGCCTTATATGACTGTTGCTATTAGCAAAGACAATTACGGCTGCCCCATACCTCCCTGCGGCCGATTCGCTCCCACAGAGAGGGACTTCTCCGGGTGCCGTCCACCAGGCTATGCCAGCGGGCGGCGCCCAGGAGAAGGGCCTTCTCTGTGTAGGGCCCGACCCTCTGGAACGACCTTCCCCCCGATATTAGAACAACTACGGACCTCCGCTACTTCCGACAAAAATTAAAAACACACTTCTTCTGCTTGCCCGGCCTAGGGTAATTAACTGTTTTTAAGGGATTTTTAGGGTTTAGTTTTAGTTTTATATGGGATTTTAGCGTAGGGCTAGTTTAATTCGTTTTAATATTGTAATTGTTTGTGATTTTTAATTGTATTTTTAATTCTCTGTGCCCCGCCTCGAGTCCCTTCGGGGGGAGAGAGCGGGTTATAAATTAAATATTATTATTATTATTATTATTGTAATTATTATTATTATTATTATTATTATTATTATTATTATTTTATTTTATTTATTTATTTATTAAAAAGGAAAGCGGGTGATTTTGAGTTCTAGTCTCGCCATAGACTTGAAAGCCAGCTGAAGTGACTTTGGGCCACTTACTATCTCTCAGCCCATCTCATCTCACAGGGTTGTTGTTGTGGGGAAATGAACTATTAGATTTGTTCACCACCTTGAACAACTTATAAAAACAATAAAGGTGAGATAAAAATATATAGATTTTAAAAAAAAACTTAGTTCAAACACAAAATGTTCAGTTTCTCATACAAACACATTTAGTCATAGGAAATTCCCTCTTAAATTATTTTTTGGGGTACAGAATGGTGAACAACAGTAGAAATAAGTCAAAAAGAAGCAAAATGAAATTTAGAACTTTTTTTAAGAATATAGGTAAAGGTAAAGGTTCCCCTCACACATATGTGCTAGGCCGAAGATGTCTCCATGGTCATGTGGCGGCATGATTAAATGCTGAAGGTGCATGGAGCACTGTTGCCTTCCTACCAAAGGTGGCTCCTATTTTTCTACTTGCATTTTACATGCTTTCAAACTGCTAGGTTGGCAGAAGCTGGGACAAGTAACGGGAGCTCACTCTTACGTGGCCCTAGGGATTCGAACCACTAAACTCTGACCATTCTGAATCAACAATCTCAGCATATTAGCCACTGAGCCACGTCCTTATTTTTAAGAATAAATATAATTTATTTGGATAAAAATTCATTCAATAATAAATGAAAACCAATTTAGGGACAAAAATTATTAGTTTGAATATTTATTTTGTTGTGATAGTACTCTAAGATTCAACTAAAATGAATGAAGCTGCAGATTTCAACAATGGGCAACTCAACTGATGGTTTGATCACAGATAGAAAGTTGAGGATAAGGCAGGGAAGCAGGAATGGAGAAGACTAGATATGTACCACTGAAGTGGCACCTGATTAAAGTCCTCTAGCTCAGGCCCCCAAACCCAGTTCTCTTATACTTTCTTGGGATCCAGGTTGTAGATCTTGTCTCTTGAATCAGGAGATTTGGATTTATTTATTTATTTCTTTATTATTCAAATTTGTATACCGCCCTATCTCCCCAAGGGGACTCAGGGCGGTGCACAGAAATATAAAAAATATAAAACAATACAGTACAAAACAGTTAAAAATAAATTAAATTGAGGTCTGTGCTAAAATTTAGATTAGAAAAAGGGTTAAAATCAATTAAAAACTATATCCATTAAAACTAAGCCAGGCCAGCCTCTTGAAATAGATGTGTCTTTAGTGCCCGGCGGAAGAGGCGTAGGTCCGTGATGATCCGAAGGTCGGGGGGGGGGAGGTCGTTCCAGAGGGCAGGGCCCGCCACAGAGAAGGCTCTCCCCCTGTGGTCAGCATCAGCAGCAAACTCTCTCATCCCAGAATTCATTCAAATAGTGCACAACTAGCTACAGTGGTATATTGTATGTGAGTTTCAGATTTGTGTTTACTAGCTTTCTCTTATCTGTCCATCTCAGACTATTGTCTATGCCTCACCTTACAAAATCATCTTGTTTATGTCTGATCTTCAGCTGTTTGGCAGGATGTTCTATACTGAAATGTCCCATAATTTGCTCCCTATCTGGCATAGAATGCTGTACTTTACAGCAAACTGATAAACAAGTTATAGCAGCACGCTTTTATTAAGTGTATACCTACTCTTTTAATTCATTGCCATTACATTTAATACAATTGAACAATCATGGAGTCCTTGGTGCTCTCAGAGCTTGGTTGTTTGCTTGTGAACGTTTCATTACTTGATTAGGTAACATCAACATGAAGAAAACAACATGAAGAACATCAACACAAATAAAACAAGAGCATACTACCTTCCCTGGATAGCCTCATCTGCAGAAGGCACAACAGCAATTAGAAATGTAAGTCTATCAAAATACAATCCACATTAAATAAGTGCTCCAGGACTAAAGTAAAAGCCAATCTCCTACAAGAGGAACGTCATAAAAATATTATTCAGATTAATACAAACACACTGCAGCAGTCCAGAATACCAGAAAGAAAGGAAAAAGGCTGTCTATACAATTATAACATCTACCAGCCAGATAGATAACCATACAAGTCTATTAAAAAGTGCCTGACAATTCAACCACTACAGCACCACCAATGCAGACTGTGAAAAGGATAACACTACTATGCATCAAAAACATCTCAAAAAACAACCAACTATTGCAATTACATGACATCATCATAACACACAAATCAACTAAACACTCCAAATCATGTGAAGCAAACGCAGAGACAGAGTAGCCCATGAAGTAAAAAAAACAAAAAAGGAATCATCTACACAGGGGTTCCCAATCTTGGCAACTTTAAGACTTGTGGACTTCAACTCCCAGAATTCTGGGAGTTGAAGTCCAGAAGTCTTAAAGTTGCCAAGTTTGTATCACAGTACTAAGGATTGTAACAACCACTATATAGGATAGGCAGGCAGAAGACTAGCAGAGTGGATTCATGAACACAAACTAGCAGTCAGAAAAAATGATAGCCTCACACGGACAATCTGAACTACATTTTCAAATCTGAACTACATTTTCATTTACCCGTGATGGTAAACCTATGGCATGTGGCACCCTCTCTCGGAAAAGGTTAGCCATCTCTGTCTTAGACCAACTGAATCCAAAAACACTAGGTAATTCCTGGAAGCTTAACTTTCAGACAAACCAGTTATCAATAGACACGTAGAGATAAACAACACTTACATACTATTTAAAAGAGAGAAAGAAAAAGCTAATAAGAAAACTAAATGAAAGAACACACCTTTTTTAACAGCCTCTATGCAAATAAGCAGGAATTAATACCAATCAAGCAGAAATCAAGGAATTACCAAGGAGAAATCTGCACTTCCCCTCCCCTGCAACATTTGTAAGACAAGCTACTGAACATAAATCCCATACACTCATTAGCACTGATAATGTTATGTAGTTGGATAATGAAACATCTGTAAGCAAACAATAAAGCTCAGAGAACACCAAGACCTCCACAGTTCAACAATGAGCAAAATTCATATATTAAACCACATAATGCACATATTAAATCGAAGTAGAATAGAACTTTATGCAGACTCTTTTAGATTGCATCAAGATGCAGAACATCAACAAAAACCGATAATATGCAGTGTGCATGCGTCTTGCATCCTGCCTCCTCAAGACATAGTGGCATCTAATTCGCAGATCACCCAATGAGCTTCATAGCTGAGCACAGATTTGAACCCAACTCTCCTGAATCCAATTCAACTTCTTTAGCCTTTATCACATACTTTCTCACCTCCAGGCAGAGTTTTTACAATAGTGGAGTAATGGGATAATGGTGTTAAGTTACAGCAAGGAAAGGAAATCAATATACCAATTTACAGCAACTGAACCAAAATTGCAAACTACGTTATCACCCAATGCCAGCAGATGTGATTAGGCTGTATAACTATATGACCTACTGACCACTTTGGAAGGGGGCTTATCTTGATGAAACATGAAAAGTAAAGCCTGGTTAAGGGACTATAGGGCTAGCCCCATTCCTTGATTCTAGAACAACACCATTTCCAAGCTGCTTAAGTGAGATGTACAGTGTAGAAATGTGATAAACAAACAAAATAAAAATAAAAATACCCCACGGTTGTTTGAGAAGAAAGTCTGAAGGAGCTCTTCTAGAGTTTGGATCTCTGCTTATAACATAGGGACAGGAATTCTGATTGGCTATTAGATCTAAAAAAACCCACTAAAATGAGAGGCATCCAGTTGTTTGGATTATGAATTATCCTCAGTGCCACTCAGCACTATGGGCACAGCCTAATTTTAATCGTGCTTGATATAAGAGATCTGTGCCTCTCCAGGCTGCCTGTTCTATAGGAAAAGGAAGAAGGGGGTGGGGAGGGAAGAAGATGTTAAAAAGAAAAAAAAAGAGGTATGGGAAATAACGTAATGTTTCTTTCTTTCTAGCTCTGATGCCACCCACTGTTTATCTCAGCCCCAAACATCCTGCACGCATTCTCTTTCAAAGCTATTTCTTTGCATCCTACATCTTAAAGAAATTTGTGCACTTCTGCAGAAAGAGAATGAAAAAAGACACCCATGGACAGTCATCTTTATTCCATTCAACCTTATTCAACACAACTCAATTTGCTTTGTTGAACTATAAGAGTCCTTAACTAGGAAGGCTCTGCTGATTGTTTATCTTGATTCAGTGCCAATTGAAACAGCGACTCTATTTGTCTCCCCTGCCTAGTCTTTAATATAACACAAATACGCCCTGCTTCAGACTCATGTTGGTCAACACTAAGTGCTAATTGGTGGAACCACTTAGTTGCCAAGCTCAAAATTATGCACTGCAGTAAAGGTGCATAGAGCGTTTCAGTTTAATAAATTGTGGAAAAGCTTAGGGAGTGATAAGGCTGTGAAAAGAAATGGTGATTATCATAAGCTATGTTTACATGATAATTTTTTGGAGTTCTGAAGGCATTGTATTGATGCTTGCAGTCCAAGTATTCAATTTCTCACTCCTGCTGCTCTTTCTAATCAAACAGATATGGTAGCTTTTCAAAGCACAACATTAAAAAAAAACAAAAAACATTTTGACAAATACCGGTAACTGGAATGAGATTTGATACTACACTAAATCAAAAATGTAAAGGAACACCCACCCACCCCACATTTAAAAGTTGTTTCATTTTTCCTTCTTACCAATGTCACACTATCTTGTGGTACATCATGTCAGAATGAGAGTTTGTGAACTTGGAAAAGATCGATCGATTGATAGAGATAGATAGATTCAGAGAAAGAGAGAGAGAGAGAGTGAGAGTGAGAGAAAGCGAGAGGGAGAGAGTGGGGGGAGAGATGATGATGATCTGGTTGTTATATTTCTTTTTATTTATATTTGGTCCTCTGAAAATCTTCCAACTCCGATTATTCATTCTGTCAGTCTAAATTGTCTAACCTCCTATATATTCAATACAATACAATACAATACAATACAATACAATGCAATACAATACAATACAATACAATACAATACAATACAATACAATACAATACAATACAATAGCAGAGTTGGAAGGGACCTTGTAGGTCTTCTAGTCCAACCCCCTGTGTAGGCAGGAACCTTATACCATTTCAGACAAATGGCTATCCAACATCTTCTTAAAGACTTCCAGGGTTGGGGCATTCACAACTTCTGGAGGCAAGCTGTTCAAGAGGTTAATTGTTCTAACTGTCAGGAAATTTCTCCTTAGTTCTAAGTTGCTTCTCTCCTTGATTAGTTTCCACCCATTGCTTCTTGTCCTGCCTCCAGGTGCCTTGGATAATAGTTTGACTCCCTCTTCTTTGTGGCACCCTCTGAGATATCGGAAGACTGCTATCATGTCTCCCCTGATCCTTCTTTTCATTAAACTAGATATACCCAGTTCCTGCAACCGTTCTTCATATGTTTTAGCCTCCAGTCCCCTAATCATCTTGGTTGATCTTCTCTGCACTCTTTCCAGAGTCTCCACGTCTTTTTTACATCGTAGTGACCAAAACTGTATGCAGTATTCCAAGTGTGGCCTTACCAAGGCATTATAAAGTGGTATTAACACTTCACGTGATCTAGATTCTATCCCTGTGTTTATGCGGCCTAGAACTGTGTTGGCTTTTTTGGCAGCTGCTGCACACTGCTGGCTCATATTTAAATGATTGTCCACTAGGATTCCAAGATCCCTCTCACAGTTGCTACTATTGAGCAAGGTACCACCTATACTGTACCTGTGCATTTTGTTTTTCTTGCCTAAATGCAGAACCTTTTTTCACAATTGAATTTCATTTTGTTAGATAGTGCCTAATGTTCAAGTTTGTCAAGATCCTTCTGTATCTTAAACCTATCTTCTGGAGTGTTGGCTATTCCTGCCAGCTTAGTGTCGCCTGCAAATTTGATGAGTTCCCCATTTATCCCCTCATCTAAATCATTGATGAAGATGTTGAAGAGTACTGGGCCTAAAACAGAGCCTTGGGGTACTCCACTGCATACTTCCTTCCATGTAGATGCAGTTCCATTGAGGACTACACGTTGAGTGCAGTTGGTCAGCCAGTTGTGAATCCATCTGGTGGTGATGCTGTCTAACCCACATTTTTCTACTTTATCTAATAGTAGGTTATGGTCTACTTTATCAAATGCCTTACTGAAGTCCAAGTAAATTATATCAACAGCATTCCTCTGGTCCACTAATTTTGTCACTTTGTCAAAGAATGCAATTAGATTAGTCTGGCATGATCTGTTCTTGACAAACCCATGTTGGCTTTTGGCTATTACTTTGTTTGCTTCTAGGTATTCGCTTATTTGTTGCTTAATTATCTTTTCCAGAATCTTCCCTGGTATTGAGGTCAGGTTGATGGGTCTATAGTTTCCTGGATCTATTTTTTTTCCTTTTTTGAAGATAGGAACCACATCAGCTCTTTCCAGTCTTCTGGTAGTTCCCCGGTGCTCCAGGATCTCTGAAAGATATAGTTCAGTGGTTCTGAGATCTCGTCTGCCAGTTCCTTCAGAACCCTGGGGTGTAATCCATCTGGTCCTGGTGATTTGAACTCATCCAGGACAGACAGATACTCGCTTGCCATTTTCTTCCCTATTTCAACTTGTGTTCCTAATCTGATTTTTGTGGTGCTGTTTTTGATTGGTTGGACTGTTTTATCCTTTTGTGTAAAGACAGATGCAAAAAAATGAGTTAAACAGTTCTGCTTTCTCCCTGTTGTCTATCACCTTCTTGCCATTTTCTCCCAGCAGTGGACCAATTGTTTCCTTAACTTTTTTCTTGTTTTTAACATGTTGGAAGAAGCTTTTTTTTGTTATTTTTTACTTTTTTGGCAAGCCTTTCTTCATTGCGAGCCTTAGCTTTCCTCACTTCATCTTTACAGGCTCGGGCTATTTGCTGATATTTTGCCTTAGTTATCTCTCCCTCTTTCCACTTTTTATATTTATCCTTTTTATCTTTCAATTTGTCAGAGAGATCTTTATGCAGCCATGCTGGTTTCTTTTGGGAACTGTTATTTTTCTTCTTCATTGGTATTGCGCTAGACTGGACTTTGTAATCTCATTTTTCAAAATTTCCCAAGCTTCTTGAGTTGTTTTCCCTTTGAGGATTCTCATCCATAAGTTTATTGAAATTAGGTCTCTTAAAGTCCAAGACTCTAGTTTGACTTTGTTCTACTACTTTTCTTTGCACAATGTTGAATTCCAGTATTTCATGATCATTTGCCCCCAAAGTTCCTGTAGCTTCTACACCTTCTATCATTTCCTCTCTGTTAGTGAGAATTAAGTCCAATATGGCTGATCCCCTTGTTCCCTTCTCTACCTTTTGGGAAACAAAGTTGTCTGCTAGGTTTGTTAGGAACCTGTTGGATCTTCCACTTGGTGCAGAGTTTGTTTCCCAGTTGATGTCAGGGTAGTTAAAATCCCCCATTACTATTGTAGTGTGCTTCCTACATACCTTAGTTAGCTGGTTAGCAAAAAGTTCATCTACTTCCTCTGCTTAGTTGGGTGGCCTGTAGTATAGACCTATGGCAATGTCATTCCCCCCCACCAACCTTTAATATTGACCCAAATACATTCAAGATAGTTCTCATCATTGTTGTGCTCTATTTCTTTAGAGATGTAATTATTTCTTATACATTGTGCAACTCCACCTCCTCTTTTATTAGGTCTATTTCTTTTTATTTATTTAATTTAAATCCTTCTAGCTGTATGTTCCATTTGTGGGTTTCATCCCACCAAGTTTCTGTAATGGCAACAATATCATATCTGCCCTCATTTACTTGAATTTCTAATTCACCCTGTTTATTCCTCATACTCTGTGCATTGGTGTATAGACATTTGAGTCCATTTTGATTGACCCTGTGTTTACTGTTTACATAACCTGTGTTATGCCTGATTATGGTTCTCTTTGCCTCTATTTCTTTGCCACTTGTATGGTTCTTGCACATGGTATGGCACTCACTGTTAAATGTTTGGTTTTGCTTGACAGCAGTGGTGATAATATTACCCGCACAAACATCTATGTTACATGCATTGATAACCCTATGAATTTTAGTTTGCTGGGCACAGAAATGTTCTTTATCTATTAATTCTCTGTCCCCACTATTCAGTTTAACTGTTTATCCAGAAAATCTGTGAATTTAATGCCAAGTAACTCAGTCCCTTTCTTGGATGGGTGCAAACCATCTCTTTTGTACAGTTTTTCATTAGACCAGCTGCAGGCATCATGACTAATAAAACCAAAGTCTTCCTTTTTACACCACTCCTTTAGCCACACATTAAACTCTGCTATGCACTGGCCCTTCCCCTTTTGTTCCTTGTATACTGGTATAACCTCTGAGAAGATAAGCCTACAACCTGTACTACTAAGTTCATACCCCAAACTCTGGAAATCATTCTGCACAGAAAGTACATCTTTTTGGGACAGATCATTTGTGCCAAGATGTATAATAGCGTCAACTTCACACTCCTTACTTGCATTCTTGACTATCTTAAGAATACGCCTCTTGTCTCTGCTGACTGTAGCACCAGGCAGACACCTGACATCTTTCAGAACCTCCATATCCTTTCCTAAGTTTACATCCGTTACGATTGAGTCACCAACCAGAAGGCGACTTCTCTTTTTGGATACCGTGCTCTTCTTGTGTGACTGAGGCGTGATACCTGATTCACACTTTTGCATTTCTGAAGTAAGTTCTTCACTTTGGACCACAATCCCCTGCTTATTTGAGTCGTCATTATTACAACTACCTTGACCTGTCACTTTAGTGTCCCCATTAAGATCAGCAAGACCCTCCATTCTTTAGAGGAAAGAGGGGAAAAAACTGGAATTGGAGATTAGGTATATAAAATAAATATGTTTTATTCTTCCAGACAAAAAGGCCATATCATTTGTTATCATGACATGGGCAACACAAATGAATAGTTATGCTTATGCCCATAATTCTTCCTGGATTACACAGCTCACTGCATTTTAGGAAAAGTTACATAAAACCTGCACATTGTAGGGTACATTTTATTAATCATGATATGCATTAGGGATTAGTTGCTGAAAGGCAAAGAATCCCTAGTGGAAGATTATGTAGGAAATAATATTGATTAGAGAAAAGTTTTCTTGAGAAAAATGTATAATGTGCTTCTTGTGTAAAAAATTGACACTAGTTTGTAATTTATGTTAAAACATATGCATATATTCAAAACCAATATACAAATTGGATACCCTCCAGTTTGTAATTTGCCAAACTAGAATATTGTCAAAGCATTTATGGGAGCTTCTCATGGAATGGATTTAGGAAATCCAAACAATTCTATGCAACTTATTAAAATAAATGTTAAACTCACAATTTGTTGAGTTGGGCAAAATCAAAAAAGTGCTTTGGGAAATCCGAAGAACTAACACAGTTGTCTGGATAGAAGTTTTTATGGAGTGCATTCATTTTTGCAGACTTGAGATCCACAAAAGCACATATACAGTATAATGTATTTGTTTCTACGTAAGGTGCCACAAGATTTTCTGATTTGTAATTTTATGTTTTAAAAAATGACAGTCTAAACTGGATTGAGAATTCTGGAGCAGAACTATTGAAACCAATCTATGGTTTTCATATAGAAATGTGATTGTAGCAGGGGTGGGTTGCTGCCAGCATTACTGCTGGTTCACTTCACGTGCGCATGCACAGAACATTATATAATGACAAAAAAACATGTTGGCAACGGCATGGGCAACCGGGGGATCGATTTGGGGGTGTGGCCAGCCCTACCAGTTTGGCAATCCAGTCCCAATTGCCGCTACTAGTTTGCCTGAACTGGTGCAAATTGGTAGCAACCCACCTCTGACTTGTAGATGGCTTTTTGAATAAATACAAGTGTTTAAAAAATAATTCACATTTCTTGTAAATGATAATAATTGAAATAATTGGAGGTAGTAAAAGGTAAAGGTTCCCTTTGCACATGCATGCTAGTCATTCCTGACTCTAGGGGGTGGTGCTCATCTCCATTTCAAAGCTGAAGAGCTATGCTGTCCAAAAACATCTCTGTGGTCATGTGGCCTGCATGACTAAACACTGAAGGCACACAGAACGCTATTACCTTCCGACCAAAGTCGTCCCTATTTTTCTACTTGCATTTTTAAGTGCTTTCAAACTGCTAGGTTGTCAGAAGCTGGGACAAGTAACGGGAGCTCACTCCATTACGTAGCACTAGGAATCCGAATCGCTCAACTGCCAACCTTTCTGATCGACAAGCTCAGCATCTTAGCCACTGAACAACGGCATCCCTAATTGGAGGTAGTACTGGGAGCTTATTTAAACTTTTTAAAATGAACAAATTCTCACTGTTTTAAACCTGTTGATTGGTGCAGAAAGGATGTCTTAGAAGGTCTTTCTTTCATTCCCTGTTTTATTTTATTACCATATTCTATTGGCTTTTGCAGTCTTACTAATAACATTATTCTGATATAATAGTAATAACAATTGCCAGTGTATGGAGTGAGGCCACAGAGGAGCACCTTCAAAGGGCCCTTTTTTCACAAGGTAGTGTTTCCACCTCTTCATATTGGTCACCTGCTTCTCAAATAGAATCTGATTTTTTCAGCTGGCTTTTTTTCAACCGCTATTAGTAGACACACGACAAAGATCTTTGTGGTGGCTGGGTGACAAATGTCCTTCTCACGCAGTTACCCTCTTTCTTATCCTTAGAAAATTGAAGAGGAGAATTCATTTATCAAGAACTGAAGGTAACTTTTTGCCTCTATCTTAGCTCTTGAGTGCTTCTAATTCACAGCTATTTCCTTTCATCAGCAGCTCTTTCTAAAATGATCCAGACCTTGCCGAGTGAACCAATAGGTGCTTATTTCCTGCAATATTTCAATAATCACACAGAGGAGCTCTGTTCTGAAGACTGTTGATTGCTTGTTTGATTGTTGACTTCAAAATTTCTAATTAGCGAAGCACTTTGTGAAAAATTTGCGGCATAAAACCAATGCTTTCAGATGCTGCTGTTGACCTTATTGATTATATAAATTAACTCTCTCACCAGTAAGTATTTTGCTTTGTTGTGTTTTGATTTACTTCTGAAAATGGACAAGATGCAATTGGTGCAGCCTCCTCTACAAGTATTTTACATTTAGTCTCAGAGCCATAATGAAAAACAACTGCAATCTTATATTTGCATATCGCTTCCTATGCCAAAGCACCTGGGGTCATTTATATTAACAGGAAAAATAGAAATAGAAGTATTTCTCATTTATTTATTTATTATATAAGAAATAGGAGTAGAAATAGAAAGAAACAGGAATAAGTTTGGTGTAGTGCAGACCATGAGTGAGCCCTAGCCCCACATTAGGGACAAAGCAGGCTGGATGACCTTGAGACAGTCACATTTTGTAAGCCCTAGGAAGGAGGAATTTGCAAACTATTTCTGAAAAACTTTGCCAAGAAAACTGCAGAGTTATGTCCAGGCAATCTCTGAGAATTGTACACAATTAAATTGAAATGGGAAAAAATCTAAAATTAGTATAAAATAACCAGTAATTTAAAATGTCCACTCAGGCCAAGCAACCCACACACCAACTGGATGGATCTGGGCAGACCGTCCGAAGTGGGTCTTGAGACTGTTTTATGGGACGAGTTCGACTTTGTTACCTCCAAAGACATGGACAGGTTGCCAAGGCGGCTGAATGCCACCACATGTTTATTGGACCCGTGTCCCTCCTCGCTGGTACTGGCCTCCTGGGAGGTTACACAAGGCTGGCTCCAGGAAATAGTGAACACTTCCTTGAGTGAGGGGATCTTGCCGACCGCCTTGAAAGAGGTGGTGGTGAGACGCCTCCTCAAGAAGTCTTCCCTGGACCCAGCATTGTTAACTAATTATCGTCCGGTCTCCAACCTTCACTTTCTTGTGAAGGTTGTTAAGAGTGTGGTGGCACAGCAATTCTCTCGACACCTGGAGGAAACTGCTTATCTAGACCCGTGCCAGTCCGGCTTCCGACCCGGGCATAGTACCGAGACGGCATTGGTCGCATTGGTGGATGATCTCTGGAGGGCCAGAGATAGAGGTTATTCCTCTATCCTGGTTCTGTTAGACCTCTCAGCGGCTTTTGATACCATCGACCATGGTATCCTATTGCATCGACTGGGGAGGTTGGGACTGGGGGGCACTGTATTACAGTGGTTCTCCTCCTACCTCTCCGGTCGGTCGCAATTCGTGTTGACAGGAGGGCAGAGGTTGACATCAAGGCCACTAACGTGTGGGGTGCCTCAGGGGTCGGTCCTCTCGCCCCTCCTGTTTAACACCTATATGAAGCCGCTGGGTGAGATCATCCGTGGTTGTGGGGTAGAGTACCATCAGTACGCTGATGATACTCCGCTGAACATATCTACCCCCAACCACCCCAACAATGCTGTCGAAGTGATGTCCCAGTGTCTGGAAGCCGTGCGGGTCTGGATGGGAAGTAACAAACTTTGGCTCAACCCGTCCAAGACCGAGTGGCTGTGGTTCCCGGCGTCCCGGCATAACCAGCTGATTCCATCGCTGGTCATCGGGGGCGAGTGTCTGGCCCCCGTGGAAAGGGCTCGCAACTTGGGCGTCCTCCTGGATTCACGGCTATCCCTGGATGACCAGGTGATGGCTGTGACCAGGGGGGCTTTTTACCAGGTACACCTGGTACGCCAGTTGCACCCCTTTCTTGACCGGGACGCCCTCTGCATTGTCACTCAAGTGCTCGCTACGTCCCACCTAGACTATTGTAATGCTCTCTACATGGGACTCCCCTTGAGGTGCATCCGGAGGCTCCAGTTAGTGCAGAATGCAGCCGCGTGGGGGATTCTGGGAGCATCCCGAAGCTCCCATGTAACACCTCTCCTGAGCGAGCTGCACTGGCTGCTGGTGGCCTTCTGGGTGCCCTTCCTGGTGCTTGTTACCATCTTTAAATTGCTCCATGGCATGGGGCCTAGTTATTTGTGGGACCATCTCCTGCCGCACACCTCCCATCGACTGATCCGCTCCCATAGGGAGGGCCTCCTCAGGGTGCCAACCGCCGGTCAATGCCAGCTGGTGGTGCCCAGGGGAAGGGCCTTCTCTGTGGCAGGGCCATCCCTCTGGAATGACCTACCCCCCGAACTTCGTACTATCACAGACCTTCCCCTCTTTCGCCGCTCACTCAAGACGTACCTCTTCCAGCAAGCCGGTCTAGCTTAGAGCTTAGAGCTCAGATGCGATACAATCTTAGCCAACAAGTAAATGGATTTTAGAATTTTAATGGGAATATTTTAGCACAGGTTCTTAGTTTAATTCATTTTAGATATTATTATTGTATTTATTGTTATTTATTGGTGACTTTTAATTCCCTGTGCACCGCCCTGAGTCCATCTCGATGAAGAAGGAGCGGTATATAAATCGAATATAAAAGAAAAACCTGTGCATCAGGTTCACTGCCTGCCTGCTGTATAAGGCAGGGGTCCTCAAACTTTTTAAACAGGGGCCAACTCACGGTCCCTCAGGCTATTGGGGCGGGGCAGACTAGCTGGGTGGGTGTGGCTTGGTGGTCATGTGACTAGGTGGGTGTGGCCAATTTAGCAGTCCATTAAATAATACACACAAATTAGACTTTAACTTGTTTTGCTCCTAGGATGTTTTATTTGCTTTTGTTTGCATGTTACTCTATTGGTTGACTTTTCTTTTTAGTAGTTTTTAAAAAATTGTTTAATAGTCTAGTGGTCCACTTCAGGAAACTCAGTTTTGCAGCAATTCTTCTCAGCCCCAAGGAGCTCTCTTTGTCTGTCTGTCTTTTTGGTGTCCCCGGCCTCCAGAAACATTCTACCAGCCAAAAACTGGCCCATTGTTGGTCTCCCCCACCTCTAGTAACACTCTGCCTTACCTTCCAGTTCCAGCCCGTAGGTCTCATGAAGGTAAGTCCTGTGCTCGGTCGAAGGGTGGGGAGCAGCAGAAGGGCCGGGAGCAGCAGGGGGGTGGGGCAGTCTCGTGGTCCCACGCAGGCTCATTTTCATTTCATTTTATTCAATTTATACCCCGCCCTTCTCCAAACGGACCCAGGGCGGCGGCTCGATTAATGACTTTGGTGGGCCATATCTGCCCATGGGCTATAGTTTGAGGACCCCTGGTATAAGGTATATTTGCACTCTGAAGTATTTGAGCCCTTTGAAGACTCGACAATTGATATGATGATTGGTGTTTTTCTAAACAAGATAATGTTTCACTTATGGAAAATTCCCAGCGTCTCTTTGCAATTTGGACTTCCTCTGGTTATTAATGAAGAATTTTTTCTTTTTGGATTTGTGATTTCTTTTCTGGAGTACCTTCGCTATTATACTTATTGAGTTGGAAAATTGTTTCTCTCTTGGTTCCTGAACTTTGCAACTTTACAACCCTGAACGGAACTTTTGGCTCCTGATCTGCCTCATCAGCCTCACCCAGAAAACGCCATTTTAGTGGCATTGATTTTAACAGCTAATCATGGCACAAGAAACAGCACTGGCAAGCTTAGAACAAAGGATGGCTTCTCTTGAATCTGTTATACAAACTTTGGTACAAGAAATTAAGGCCCAGAGGGCAGAAAATATTAACTTTAAGAAGGAGTTATTGGACACACGGAAACAAGTGCTGGAAAACACACAGAAGAATGAAGAATTGGAAGGGGGGTTGGTGGGGGCTAAGGGAGAGATTAAAAATGTTACTAATGAGGTTGTGGAAATAAACGGGCATGTGTCTAGGATGGATATGGAAAGAATGACATATTTTTTGAGATTTCAGAATGTTTTTGAGGAACCTGGTGAATGCCTCCCTGATCTCATGAGCACAATTATAGCAGACTATTTACATAAACCTAAGGATGAGATCAGGGGGGACATTGACCTAGCCTACAGAATAAACTCAGCATATGCCAGGATAAATGAAGTACCTAGAGAGATACATGTGAAATTTGTTAGAAGGTCAACCAGAGAGGAAATCCTGAAAGTGCAGAGAGGAAGTCCGTTAATTTACCAACAAAAAGAGGTTGCTATCTTGAAGCAGATCCCAAGAAAGATTAGAGATGCAAGAAGGAAATTTTCCTTCTTGTCTAAAACATTGTTTGATCACGGGATTTGGTTCAAGTGGGTGACACCCGAAGGGATGCTGGTGTTCTGGGAAGGAGGAAGAGTGAGGATTAAAACAGTTGCCGAGGCGGAAGCCTTTTTCAAAAAACACTCCTCTGTCCTGGGGGAAGATTCAGGGGGGGCAGGGGGGGCCATGGCCCCGCCCGCTGGGGGCCTGGAGGAAGAGGTTGAAGACACAATTGCCAAGAGACTTAGATCTAAAAAATAACTTTGCCTTGATTTTTCTGAATAATATTGCATAATATCTGTATTTGGATTTTTGTAAATGACTGACAGCATAGAACTGAGAACTTAGGTATATGTACTTGCTTTCACTTTGTAGTGTTACGGAAAATGTTTTTTTATTGTTATCAATGTATTTTGAAGTCCCGGAAGGGCCAACGACTTTGACGTGAACGCTCTCAAAATTTCTTTGTATCCCTTACCCCATCCTATGGAAAAATGTAAAACCAATAAAACTTTTTCAATATAAAAAAAAAGATAATGTTTGTGTATGAGCAAAATCAGGTCAGAATGTGTGTGAGAGGCATAGGATTAGCCATATTCCAGGAATTGGCAATCTTTTCTATCATGTGAAATTACACAATGACCTGACCAAGCCAAAATCTGGTGAGATTGTGAAGTTTCACAAGAGTGTACAAGTGTGCTGCAAGATTGAATAACATTCTCAAAAATTCTCCCCCATCCTTTCCATCGCCCTTTCTTTCTCTCCCCCTCCCTCCCCCCTCTCTTTTCCTATTCCAATTATCAACCAAGTTGAAACAAATATCTTGGCATTGTGGATTCACTATAGCATAAATTATTCTGATTCAAGTTACAGCAGTATAACACAATATCTTACATTTTGGAAAGTTTGATGTCCTGTATTGTGGAAATCCAATGTCTTCTTCCATCAATAAAGACATCATTGGAAATTGGTGCTTTGCTATTTTCCTTTTTGAAATTCTAGATGTCAGAATGAAGGGTACAAAACCACATATCTTTTATATTCAAGGCTTGCTGAATCAACCAACTCATACAAGTTGCCTCATGATCTCTGAAAGTCTGTATAAACAACAACTAGGGATTATATTGTGCAAAGAATGATGTTCGAATGTGATAAAGCACTCTGAAACCTGAAATTAAACAAACCTTGGTCCCATTCACACCATGAACAAGGGAAACAATATTTATCAAGTGGCAAAGAACAGAATTGGCAAGTAAAAAAAGGTCTATGTATGTGAAGAGATTTCTGCTTTGAAGTGAAATGATAAATGGTGTTAGCAACTCTGGGTTCAGAACCAGTGTTACAACTCTGGTCCCGTAACCAGTGTTAGGAAATAAATGCGGAATAGTGTAATACACCGGAGAGTAAAGAGATACGTTGCTTTAACCACACACAAACTCTAAAAACTCTGATAGTAAGAAAATAGTCTTTACTTTGTAGCAACTAAAATACTTCTTCCGACCAGTGATACTAACTTCTCAAAACAATAACAGTCCTTCACCAAAACATAGAGTTATCTTACAGTGATGCAAAACAAATACTTCTTCTTTTCTTCAGTCTCCAATATTCAGCTACTCAGCGGCAAACAGTAAGAATAGGAATCAAAGGGAATCAAAAAGGGAATGGACTGTGTTCCTGAGCTTCCTTTATGTTAGAGCTGAGAAGCACAGCCAATTAGAATACAACACAGTTCTTAAAGCTACATGCACTCTTTAAGAACATAGGCTCATATATATTGTCAACCCAATATAAGGCTGAATATCCTAACAAATGGCATATATGATTTGGACATTTTATCAGACAACACAAGCACAGATTATAGTAATGACTGCAAGGCTTAAAGGGTCTGAATTATGGGAAAGTATTGGAAGTATTAGATATGTTTGAGAAAATTTAAATAAAACCTAAACTAGAACATGCCATAAAAATTCTATTTTGCCTGCCGAATCGCAATGTTTGTCTCAGAGTCCTAAAAACATCAACATTTGTTTTAAATGTGTAAATTTCTAGCTGTCATCATGATGAAGAATTATTGTTTTTGTTTTTATTGTTAGTTGTGATGTTGTGTCCAACCCATCACAACGCCATGGACAACGTTCCCCCAGGCCTTCCTGTCCTCTACCATCCACTGGAGACAATTTAAGCTCACATCTATTGCTTTGGTGACTCCATCCAGCCACCTCATTTTCTATCATCCCCTTCTTCTTTTGCCCTCAGTCTTTCCCAGCATTAGGCTCTTCTCCAGTGAGACCTTCCATCTCATTAGGTGGCCAAAGTATTTGAGTTTCATCTTCAGGATCTGGCCTTCTAAGGAGCAGTCAAGGTTGATCTCCTCTAGGATTGACTGGTTTGATCGCCTTGCAATCCAAGGGACTTGCAGGAGTCTTCTCCAGCACCAAACTTCATGAAGAATATATCAAGCATATTCAGAAAATAAGTTTAATTATATTCCATAGTGTAAGAAAGGGTCAACCAGGTTCCTGAAGAAACCTATTCATGTCCAGGAAAAGTTTTAGGATAAAAAAAAATCAGTTTCTGGCACAAAATGTATATAATGATAAGACATACAAGGAAGAAAAGAGGAATGTATGCTCCCCCCCCCGGGGAAAAAACACCCTATAAGGGGAAGAATGGGGGGGGGGGAACCCTATAAGGGGAAGAATAGGAAAATATAAAATGTTGTCAACAAGGAGTAAGGAGATATTCAGGAAAGTTTTAGAATGTGCAGCAAAAATGAATGGATTATTTTTTTTCCTTCCAGAGAATGTAAGAAAGGTACCTGTATGATTTTTGCAAACAGGATAGACAACTAAGGCAAATTGAAACAAGAAAGGAAGATATTCATGGACATCTTGAATGACTACAGTAACAAATCACTGTATCCTATTGTCCTCCTTGCAAAAATATGTTTTTGTTTTTCAAATTGGGCTCTCTGCCAAGGAATTAGAAGACAGACAATGGAACACCAATTTTTGAAAAAAAAAAAGACCCAGATGAAAATATATGCCAGTCTGTTCAACATCTCTTTTGAGAAAATTGGTAGAAATGGTAATCAAATAAATCATATGGTTTGGGTCCTGGTCATTTGAGGGACCATCTGCCGGGTCAGCATGTTGATGTTCCTATCCCTCCGAATTTAAAGGAAGATAGGCCAGAAATGGCCTTTTCTATTGCTGTCCCAATCTTGTGGAATAGATAGCCCGCAAAGAAAGAATGGGTTCTTAATGTTGACATTCAGGAGGAAACTAAAAACAATATTTTTTCACCAGGCTTCTATATTTTTCCCTATTTGTAAGAGCTGCTTTTGTATTTTATTGACTGGCTTATTTTTTATTTCACTGCAATTGCACCTTTTATGGTTTTATTTGTTGTTATTTACTGTGAGCCATTTGACTCAGAGTCAAATTACTGTAATGGGAAAGTGAAAGTGAAATGGAGAGAGGGAGAGGGAGGGAAAGGGGGAGACAGAGAGAATGAGAGAGAGAGAGAGGGAAGGAGGGAGGGAGGGAGAGGGGGGAGACAGAGAGAATGAGAGAGAGAGAGGGAGGGAGGGAGGGAGGGAGGGAGGGAGAGAGAGAGAGAGAGAGAGAGAGAGAGAGAGAGAGATTTAGAATAATATACTTCCAACACCAGTGTTTTTCAACCTTGGCAACTTTAGATGTATGGACTTCAACTCCCAGAATTTTTGTAGCTGCATTGTCTGGTGGGAAATTCTGGCAGTTGAAGTCCATACATCTTAAAGTTGCCGAGGTTGAGAAACACTGGTCTGACGTAATATGTAATTGACATGTGGGATTCATTCCAATAATTTGGATAGGTTTAAAAGTGGATTGGATACATTCATAGAGGGATGAATTAATTGTGATACTCAAGTGTTACCTCTGGCCTGGAAGCTGCCTGCAATGGATGCCCAGGAAGCGTGAAAGGAGAAAGGAACGTCTCTATCTCATCCCAGGGGGCATCCCAGGGACATTCTTCTGTCTGCTATGAGAAACAAAATGCTGACCTAAGATGGGCTTTGGAACAATTCAGTAGAGTTATTCTGACATTCTTATGCAAATTATTAAAAGTAATAAAAAACCTTGAGCTAAGTGGCTAGATATGGGAATGTTTCCAGATATACTGTATATACTATTAAGTGTATTATAATGTCTATACAATTAAGTGTATAATTTCCCACTTGGAAATCTTTATCACTAGGAGTTTATCGTGAATAATTTGGAACTGTTTTATAGTATGGGTATCTAACTGATATCTGGAGATGCGGCATTTAATACATTTGCTTTTAATTGTCTAAGTTGGTCCTTAAGTTGATTAGGCAGCAGATTTTTCTAAAACAATTTAAAATAAGTAGTTATAAAATGCAAAGGGCCATCAAGATGCCATCATTAAAAAATTTAAAAACCATTCCTTCTTATCTAGGAGGGAATACCAATTAGTCCATTATATATAACCAAAACAAGTATTGCTTCTTGCTTTAGAAATATAGACAAATTTATTCCAGTGTGCATTGTTACTTATGTATTATTTATCACATTTCTAAAATGCCCAGTAATTGATGTTCTTTGTATTTCGACAGACAATTTCAAATAGAAAAGAAAAGCTGTGTCAGAATAGAAAATATAGATATGGATGGAATCCACTTTTCCACTGTAGAGCAGATGCTTCAAATTAAAGTGAAACACACATTATTAAAGCTACAGTGATACCTTGGTACTTGTTAATTGGTTGTGGGAGACACTACAAATATTAAAAATGATGAGTGCCAAACAAACCATGTGACCCTTTATTTTGGCCAAGGAGGTCTTCCTGTATGTCCTTTTCTTATGTCAGTGACCTTCTCATCATGTCCGACTTCTATTTTCCCTCTGTGGCCTTCCCCCTCTTTTGTGGTGATCTACCTGGCATGGTCAACTTCTTGTTCATTCTCCATGGCCATCCCCCTTTTCCTATTGCAGTGCATCAAGTACCAAGCATTGAGACAACATTTTAATGTCAAAATGTGTCAAGTATCAAATTCGATGAATATTGAAGCAGTTGAGAACCACAGTATGAGGTTTAATGATACCCCTATTGCTGATTCCTCTTATTTTGGGTTGGTGAGAAGGGTGAGAAGGGGAAATGTGGCCCTTTTCTGATAGTTTTTCTAAATATATAAACTACTAAAGCTTTTGAGTGGGCAAAATAGTGTATCATAGGGAACATTTTCTTTGAACCAAGGTACCTGAGATGGATGAACTGTATGAACCATACAGAATGTATCCAAAATCCAGGTCTCATCACTCCCAAGAGAATGAAATTTGAAAAAGGTTGTGGCTGGTTCATGTTACTGGCTACTGCTGGGATGTTGGACTGCTGCTGCAGTCAGATGATCTTCATTTTCAACATTCTGTGACAGTTTTCCAGTCAGTCTCACAATCCCTTTCCCGCTCTGCCACCCAGCAGCAACCACTTACCTGTCTGCTGAAAAGGGGAAAGGAAGGGGGGAATAGGTATGGAGGGGTAAAAAGGGAGAAAGGAACCCCATCATTCCTTTTCTGGCCCATGACTCCCTCTCCCGCAGACTAAAGTTTGTGCTACATCCCCCCCCCCCCAATATATCTTCCCGAACTTGCATAGCACTTCTTGCTTACCCCCATGTACCCTTTTGCATAAGACTTCCCAGAGCACGTAGGACCTACTGGGCACCTCTGTGTTCCCTTCCTGTCCCATCCCTCTACAACATCCTGGACCTGCACGGAAACCTCTTACATACTGTGAGAGAGCTGTGATGGTGCAGTGATTAGAAAGCATTATTGCAGGCTATCTCTGCCCACTGCCATGAGTTTGATCCTGACTGACTCAAGGTTGACTCAGCCTTCTGTCTTTTCAAGATTGGTAAAATGATGACCCAGATTGTTGGGGGAATTATGTTGACTCTGTAGACCACTTAGAGAGGGGTATAAAACACTATGAAGCAATATATAAGTCTAAGTGCTATTGCTATACTCCTAAGTACCCCAGGCACCCTTCCCTATCTGCACCCTCCACATTGTTCCACACAGCCCCAGTACCCCTATACACCCTTCTTGACCTGTGCCCCTCCATGGACCCTACCTTACCCACATAGCACCTCTCAATCTCTCTGTGACCCCCACTTCCTGATTCACATACTTCCCCATGCACATCTCTACACGGCATCTTTTGCTCATGCTGACATATTCTTTCTGACCATGTGGCATGTCTCACGCACTCCTAGGTACAATTCCTGACCTGCACCTTATGCACCCCTCAGTCCCTTCCCTGCCAGCAGCAACCACTTATCTAGCTGCTGGCCTTGGACCTGCAACTTTCTCCACTGACATTCTGCCTGCAAACTTCCCACAAGCAGTGAAAATTGGGGGGGGGGGAGGGGGAGATGGATGGATGGATGGAAGGAAGGAAGGAAGGATCGATGGAACGAAGGAAGGAAGGAAAGATGGATGAAAGGAAGGAAGGAAGGAAGGAAGGAAGGAAGATTTCTGATGTTCCATTACAGTTTCCACAATGAAGAAACTGAAAGACAAACAGAAGTCATGCCTGCTTACACTGCATTTTTTGCCTATCTATGTCCATTCTATTTCTCAGTTTAGGAAAGAGAAAAATCTCTGAAATGGTGACTCAACAGCAGTGGTGGGATTCATTTTTTTTTACTACCAGTTCTGTGGGCGTGGCTTGGTTTGGTGGGTGTGACTTGGTGGGCGTGGCAGGGGAAGGATACTGTCAAATCTCGATTCCTACCCCACTCCAGGGGAAAGGTTACTGCAAAATACCCATTCCCTCCTGATCAACTGGGATTTGGGAGGCAGAGCATAGATGGGGGCAGGCCAGTCAGAGATGGTATTTACCAGTTCTCCAAACCACTCAAAATTTCTGCTACAGGTTATCCAGAACTAGTCAGAACCGGCTGAATACACCTCTGCTTAACAGGGCATGAGTTGTATAGTTCTTCTTACAGTGTGATATACAGACATGGGACAGTACCTGAAGCGGACAGAATATAATGGAATAATTACATTTTGTAATTGCAGCCTATAATGGTATTCCTTGTTTTAAAATTCACATTACATTGCCTATGCTTATTCAGGTTGCAATCAATTACTATTCCAAATTCTTATTCACAGGTTTCTGTGGCAGTTACTTGTCACTGCTAAGTGCCATTCTGTTACTTTCAGTTCATTTCTCTACAACTATCCAGCTCACTCTGAATTGTATTTCTGTGTTCCAGGAGATAATCCCATCTATTTTTGTGTCATTGGCAAATTTAATAAAATTCCCCCCGTTAATCAAATTAAAAATGGCTTAAAATATTGAAGGCCCCATGACTATTCCTTTTGATGTACACTTAATATTGCTTTCCAACTTGATGGGAAAGTATTAATGAGCACCTTTGATTACAAATTTCAAGCCAACTATATATCCATTACCTTGTCATGATATGTAGCCCAAATTTAGCTAGTTTGCTTATTAACAAATAATGGGGTAGGGCTTTAAACTACTGTAGTTGCAATGGAATCAGTACAGCCACTTCTGTGCTGACCAGCACACAACTGAAGCTATCGATCAAGTATTAATTTTACTCTAGTAAGATCAATTCTTGGCAAATCCATGCTGAATTCTGATAATTACAATGTTTTCAAGCTGTTCAAAGTTCAATATTTTATGATTTGTTCTAGAATCTTCCTAGGTATTTATTGATATCCAATTGGTTGCCTGCAGGTTGTTGGCTTTTCTCCATTACAAACATAGAAACAACATTTTCCATTCTCCAATATATCTGGCCTTTCTCAGGTTCTTCAGGATTTTTCAGAGATAATATATAAAGTTTCAACAAGAACATTGACTACTAGTTCTTTCAGTAATTTACAATGTTCTCCATATGGACCTGGAAATATAAACTCAGTCAACATAAAGAGGTATTCCCTGACTCTATTTCTACCAACCACAAATTTTAGTCAAGCTTTTCATAATATTTTGCTGAACACCTTTGTTTATTAGAAAAGACTGCAACACAATAAAGATATGTAGCTCTCTTTTTTATACCTATTAATATTTTGCCATATTAATTGAACACTAGTTTGCTTGTTTTCATTTTATTGCAGAATACCTAGAGAAATATATCTTTTTCATATTCTCAGCATCTTTGGATAGCCTTTTGGCTCACTTTGAGCATTTCCTTTCTTGATGCCAGGCCTACAGCTCCAGAATATCTACCTGCACTGTTTTTGATCTGGCCTTTTTTCTTTTCCAATATGGGGTGTTGTTGTGGTGGTTGTTGTTGTTGTGATTGTTACAATACTCACTAAACTGAAATGAAGATCTAGCAGCCAGGACCAAAGTTCTGGAAAGAAGTTTACAGTATACAATTTTCCTGTGCCAAATCTTTTTAGATGTTTGATGTCACCTTCTGTGAGCTTTCAGTCAGCTTTGAAGCAAGCACATGACCCAAAATTCTTCACAACCATGATTGTGCCTTAGTAGATAATGAAAGGCTGGCCATTTCCAAAGTTTGCTTTCTGCCTTAGTTCTTAGTTTAGTACATCCAGGGTTTTTGTCAGTGTGCAATCCAGGTTATTTAGTATTTTTGGAATTACGCCCAATGAGCCTGGGACTCCTACTAATGACATAATCAGTGCAACATATTCAGCTTTACTGGGCAACTGGGAAGCATCAATCATGGCTTGGGGTTTGGGAGGAAGGGCTTCCCACAGTATTTATTTTATTTTATTAAATTTATACCCCGCCCTTCTCCTTGTTAGGACCCAGGGCGGCGCACAGGCATTATATAAAACCATAAATACAATATACATCAATCAATTAAAAATATATTAAATTAATTCAACCGTGCTAAAACCCATTATTAAAACCGTAACCAAATTATAATTTATATTTAAAAGTCAGATGCGGGGGGCTATCCTAGGCCGGCTTGTTGGAATAAGTATGTCTTAAGACGTTGGCGGAAGAGGCGGAGGTCCGAGGTAGTGCGAAGGTCGGGGGGTAGGTCGTTCCAGAGGGCCGGGCCCGCCACAGAGAAGGCTCTTCCCCTGGGTGTCGCCAGCCGGCATTGCCCAGCCGACGGCACCCGGAGTAGGCCCGCTCTGTGGGAGCGGACCGGACGAAGGGATGTATGGGGCAGGAGGCGGTCTCGTATATAGCTAGGCCCCGAGCCATGGAGCGATTTAAAGATGGTGGTCAACACCTTAAAGCGCACTCGAAAGGCCACAGGCAGCCAGTGCAGCTCGCGCAGGAGAGGTGTTACGTGGGCTTGCCTTGAGGCACCCATAACCACCCGCGCGGCCGCATTCTGCACTAACTGCAGCCTTCGAGTGCACCTCAAGGGGAGCCCCATGTAGAGAGCGTTACAGTAATCCAGCCGAGATGTCACAAGCGCTTGAGTGACTGTGCGAAGGGCCCCCCGGTCTAGTAAGGGGCGCAACTGGCGTATCAGGCGAACCTGATAGAATGCCCCCCTGGCCACGGCCGCCACATGGTCCTCCATGGCCAGCCGGGAATCCAGAAGGACGCCCAAGTTGCGCGCCCTCTCCACGGGGGCAAGATGTTCGCCCCCAATGGCCAGTGTTAGATTTATCTGGCTAAACCGGGGTGCCGGAAACCACAGCCACTCGGTCTTGGACGGGTTGAGCTTGAGTTTGTTACTACCCATCCAGACCCGGACAGCCTCCAAACACCGGGACAGCACCTCGACGGCATCGTTGGGGTGGTTTGGGGTGGATATGTACAGCTGAGTATCATCAGCGTACAGATGGTACTCCACCCCAAAACCACGGATGATCTCGCCCAGTGGCTTCATGTAGGTGTTGAACAGAAGTGGCGAGAGGACCGACCCCTGAGGAACCCCACATGTGAGGGGCCTCGGGGCCGACCTCTGCTCTCCTGCCAACACCCATTGCGACCGACCAGAGAGGTAGGATGAGAACCACCGTAAGACGGTGCCTCTCAACCCCAACCCCCCCAATCGGTGCAATAAGATACCATGGTCGATGGTATCAAAAGCCGCTGAGAGGTCTAACAGGACCAGGATAGAGGAGCAACCTCTATCCCGAGCCCTCCAGAGATCATCCACCAACGCGACCAATGCCGTCTCGGTACTGTGACCGGGCCGGAAGCCGGACTGGCGCGGGTCTAGATAATCAACTTCCTCCAGATGTCGAGGGAACTGTTGAGCCACCACACTCTCAACAACCTTCAGTAAAAAGTGAAGGTTGGAGACGGGACGATAGTTCTCTAATAAAGCCGGGTCCAGGGATGGCTTCTTGAGAAGGGGCCTCACCACCGCCTCTTTCAAGACGGTAGGCAAGAACCCCTCACTCAGAGATGAATTCACAATACCCTGGAGCCAGCCTCGTGTCACCTCCCAGGATGCCAGTACAAGCCAGGAGGGGCACGGGTCCAATAAACATGTGGTGGCTCTAAGGTTCCTCCGCAACCTGTCCATATCCTCGGTAGTAACAAAGTCGAACTCCTCCCAAGGTGTTATCTCAAGACCAGCACCGGGCACCTCGACCGGACCACTAGTGGAGGGCAGCTCGTTCCAAATCTGAGTGATTTTGTCCTGCAGGAAAACTCCAAATTCCTCTGCTCGACCCTGCAAAGGGGCTTCCCGCGGCCTCAGATGAAGGAGGGAGCGGGTCACCCCAAACAGGGCGGCAGGGCGGTTTTCCGCGGACGCGATAAGGGTGGCACAATACTCACGTTTGGCCACTCTTAGCGCCACTAAGTAAGTCCTAATATGGTCTCTCACTAGTGTTCGGTCAGCTTCGGATCGAGAAGATCTCCACCTACTCTCTAGGCGTCTCTTGCGGCGTTTCATCTCCCGAAGCTCCTCGGTAAACCAAGGAGCCTGGGTGACTCGACGCCGCATGAGAGGCCGCAAGGGCGCGACTCGGTCCAGGGCCCCCGCGGCCGCACTATACCATGCGGCCACTAGGTCCTCAGTCGAGCCGCGGGGCAGGGATACAGGTACTGGCCCAAGCTCCCTCTGGAACCTTTCCGGGTCCATCAGGCGCCTGGGGCGGAACCAACTTGGTGTTTCCGGTTCCGCCTCCCCGCGGTGGGGTGTGACGGTTGGAAAGTCTATCCGAAGGAGAGAGTGATCTGTCCATGACAAGGGTAAGATGTCTAGATCCCCTGTTCCGAGATCACTAATCCAGTGTCCAGAGACAAAAATCAGATCCAGCGTGTGTCCTCCCTCGTGAGTGGGGCCCTGAACTGCTTGGGTCAGGTCCATGGCCGTCATGGAAGCCATGAACTCCCGAGCCGCCTTGGATGTTTCGCCCGCCGACGGCAGTATGTTGGCAACTGGTTCATATTTGTAATGGTTGCAATGTCCTGAGGTCATGTGATCAACTTTTGCGAACTTCTTTCAAATGAAGTCAGTGGGGAAGTCAGATTCCCTTAACAATCATGCTTCTCACTTAACAACTGCAGTGTTTCACTTAATAACTGTGGCAAGAAAGGTCATAAAATGAGACAAAACTCACTTAACAATTTTTTCACTTAGCAACAGAAATTTGGGGCTTAGGTATGATCGTAACTCGAGAACTACTTGTATTTTCTTAATTGGATTTTACTTATTCCCTTCTTCAGAAACTTCCATACATTCCAATATATAAAGTATAAAATGACAACCAAAGACGATAACTAGACAACGAAAAGGACTCAAAAGCCTGGGAACAAAAGCTATGTCTTTATGATTTTTCTAAAGGTAAACAGAGTTGGGACCCATCATATATAGGAGAAGGGGAAGAAGGAGATAATTTCAGATAACAGGGCAGCTGCTGAAAAGGGATTCAGAATTATCCTGACTTTATTAAAAATCTGCTTTTTCAAAAATCTAAATTTGACTATTTTTAGTTCACCAACTACCAATTATATTTTCTTGATTTGAACAGCCTACTTGCATTTTCTTTGCAGTTAGGGATCTGCCTTCATGTCTATTTTTCAGTGTTTTCTTCCCTTTGGACACTCAGAATCTATTTTATCTGCAAAAGCTTGAAAAGTCATGTCTCAGTTGCAGTATCTTCTATATGTCTTGCTTCTAGTTGATGCTCTTATCTACTGGGCATTACACTCACTTTCTTACATAGAAAGTGGCTTCCACTGACATTTCCTCTTGTAGACTGAATCTTTGAAAATTTAACTCCTTATCCTTTCTCATCAGCTGAAGTGTGTCTGTTGCTGCTTCAGTTTTTGATCCTTTCTCTTCTTCAAGGACTACTATGAGCCTGCATTTGCTGCAAATATATCCCAACTTGTTTGGGGGCAGGAAGATAAACATTGTGTAAGTACTGGAGATTACAGTTGCATACTCCTCTCTATTCGTTTTATTTTTGCTTCTCAGGGCATTGACACCTTCACTATTTCTTCTTGTTCACTCCTCATCTCTCAGCTGAGCCAATATGAATTCTTGACTGGCAGATAAAAATGGTAGGGTTTCTGCCTTAAATTCTACCCTACATTTTTTCGGGAAATTTTTTATTAACTAAACCTGTTTATTCAGTTAGTATGTGAATAGTGAGTATGCCAACAATTACTCCCAAATAAATTTTGAAGCACTAAGAGAATATTAGAAAAATACCCCTCTTCCCCCAAAAGAACAAAAGTATATTTTTTAGAAACCAGAAGAAACACATCAGTACAGTCTTAACCAGGATATGAACAATGTGCCTTTAATGTACTTATGCTCTGAAAAGTCTATGAATAAGAGTTTTGCAAATAAGAAATTTGTAAAAAGATAACAAAGCAGTGTGTAATATAAGCCACTGTCCAGTCCAATAACTTGTATCATTCTACTGATGTGGGCTGAAAAAAGATGCATTTGAGATAGCTGTTCTGAACAAAGAATTAATTTCAGAATTTACAGCAAGCCCAGATGGCATTTTACTCCTTTAATCACTTTTGATTCATCAAATCTGTTTTGAGACTAATAACTCACATTGCTCAGGTCCAAATTCCTGCCGCTTCTTCCAGTAACTATTCCTTGTGCTTCAAGTATTCTTATTTAGTCATCCGAAAGGATGCACATTTATAATGCATTGAGCCCAAATAATATGAAAAATATGTTTATTATGCACGTTGACATCTACATATTGCTTTTTACACCCAGAAGACTGCCAGGCAAATCAAATTTGTATGTCTCTTTTCATTTGTACTGCAGCTAAGTAGAGAATATCAAAATTATGATCAGTGATAGAATTCCAAAAATACTTCCAAAAATACTTTGAGCAAACAGGTGTGATGTTAGTCTGTCAGAAGTCATTCAGAAAACATGATTTCCAGAAGTTACTTGACACATCTTCAACTCTTAAACCCATTTGGAATATTTTTGCCTTAATGTATGTTTCTAAACTAATGCAAAAGTAGATTTGCCAGTTGATTAAAATAAACAATTAAACTAAGAATGACTTGCTCCACCACCCATAATTTTAAGAACAATTTAATCTACAGAAATTAAAAGCAGAATACTTTTTAGGCTTGAAAATAAGTTGAACCACTAATTCTACCAATTAAGGTACTGTAAAATTACAGATACATCTGCAAAGTTGGCAATCCAAACTAAAAAAGTCAAACAAATACAGCAAAGAAATATATAATAAAATGTCATAATTTAACTCAGCCATTAGTTAATTTCCCCAACCCATTGTATGTATGTATGTATATGTATGTATGTATATATATGTATGTGTATGTGTATGTGTATATGTTGGTCTTGTTGTATTCGGGTCTTTTCCCGTGTAAGATTGAGATCTCAATCTTACACGGAAAAAGACCCGAATGCAACAAAACCAGCATACCAACACCTGTGAAAATCTACGAAAACAAATATATATATACCGGGGTCTTATTTTCTTTTGACCATCAAAATAAGTACTTGGCCTTATTTTCATGGAGGTCTTATTATTTTATCTTTGAGGTACAGGAGACAGCAAGCATGGTCACCTCATGGCTGCTGCTGTGTGGCAATATTTTTCGGGGAGGGCTTATTTTTGGGGGAGGGCTTATCTTAGCACATGCACTCAAAAGCCTGATTGGGCTTATTATGTGGGCAGGTCTTTATATATATAATATATGAGAGAATAATTATCACAGCTCCTGTTAAGAGGTCCCTTTAAGGGGAGGAGACTCAATGTCATCCCGCTCTGCCCTTCGACTCAACCTAGAGTCATCCAGACAGAGACCCAAATTAGATTACTGCTGTGTGACACTTTTTAGATATGTGTTAGAATTTTTTAAGGGCTGAAAATAAAGAGATGAGGATGGATCCATTTCAGGCTTGTTAGCCTTCTTCAGCTGGCCATACTCCTTCTACTGGGATTTGAACTGGTGCTTTCCAGCATATGAGACAGGCTTCTCTATGCCTTGAGCTATCCAGTATCCCTGATATATCAGCCAATTTAAAGGACTCTTATTGATGAGAGAATATTCTCTCATATTCTCTTATTGATGAGAGAATATTCAAAACAGGAGATGTGAAAATATTCTCTCATATATATATATATATATATGTATGTATATGTGTGTGTGTGTGTGTGTGTGTGTGTATGTATGTATGTATATATATATATATATATATATATATATATATATATATATATATATATATATATATATATATATATATATATATATATATATATATATATGTTTTCGTAGATTTTCACGGGTGTAGGTATGCTGGCATAGCCGGCTTCGGGGATTTTCCCGTGTATAAGGCATAGAAAAGTTGTTGCAACATTTCACTCACAGACACAAGCCTGCTTGACGATGACAAGTGAGATCTTGTCGAAACGTTGCAACAACTTTTCTATGCCTTATACACGGGAAAATCCCCGAAGCCAGCTATGCCACCTGTAAGGGCCCCAATTAAGGGAGGAGACATGCTGTTTCCCTCTCTCCCTGTCGGCTCATCACACATATCTAAAAAAAAAAATATTACACAACGTAACTAAAAATGGTTCTCTGTCTAGATGGTCTCTGGTGATGAGCCGACAGGCAGAGAGGGAAACAGCATGTCTCCTCCTTTAATTGGTGCCCTTACAGGAAGTTGTGGAAACCATTATCTATACTAAATACTCCTGGTTTAGCTGATGAAACAGGGTAGAACCGATTAGGCTGGAGTGCTAGGCTTCTGCCTTGGATTCATTACAGCCCCGGTTCGAATCCCAGTGGGGTGTGGCCAACTGATGAGAGCTAATAAGCTCGAAATAGATCTATCTTGGTCTCTCAAATTTAAATTTATTGATCAGCTCATAAAAACTAACACACACACACAGACACACACACACACACATATATATATATATAATTTTCTGGTATTCTGCTCAGTGTTGGCCACAGTCTTGAATGAGCAAAGAATTCAGATCTATGGGAATGAAAATAACAGCTGCTGCTTGCATTAGTTCGTGGAGTTTGAATCTTCTAAAACTCATAGCTAGGTTATCCCTGCTAACCTTCATGCTTTATAACCGTGATGGTGAACATATGACATGTGTGCCAGAGGTGGCATGCAGAGCTCTCTCTGGGCATGCACACTGACCAGCAGCTCTCTCTCAGGTTCCGGTCAGTGGTGGTTTCATAATCGATTTACTATCTGTTCGCTTGTGCTTGCAGATGTGCGGCGCTTCTGTGCATGCACAGAAGTGTCCAGGGAGGTGGGTGGCGCTTCCTTCTGCTGCTACTACTGGTTCACAGAACCAGGACAAACCAGAAGCAACCCACCTCTGGTTCTGGTTCTTTCAGCACTCGGTGCCGAAAATGTTAACCATCATCCCGACTGGACTATTGTAACTCTCTCTACATGGGGCTCCCCTTGAGGTGCACCCGGAGGCTTCAGTTAGTTCAGAATGCGGCCGCGCGAGCAATTATGGGCACCTCTAGGTTTGCCCACGTAACACCGCTCTTGCGCGAGCTGCACTGGCTACCTGTCGTCTTCCGGGTGCGCTTCAAGGTGTTAGTTATCATCTTCAAAGCGCTCCATGGCTCGGGACCTAGCTATCTGCGAGATCGGATCCTGCCCCACACATCCTCACGACCGATTCGCTCCCACAGAGAGGGGCTTCTCCGGGTGCCGTCCACTAGACTTTGTCAGCGGGCGACGCCCAGGGGAAGGGCGCTCTCTGTGGCGGGCCCGGCCCTCTGGAACGACCTTCCCCCTGATATTAGAACGACCACCGACCTCTGCTCCTTCCGTGTAAAATTGAAGACCCATCTCTTTCGACTGGCCGGCCTTGAATAGTTCTCTCTGTCTTTTAATTATAAATTTTAAATGGGTTTTTAATTTATGTTTTTAGCACGGGTAGATTTATTTAATTCGATTTTAAGAAATATTTGTATTATTGTATATTGTTTTTAATTATGCCTGTGCACCGCCCCGGGTCCCTGTGGGGAGAGGGTGCGGTTAATAAATCCCAATTTATTATTATTATTATCACTTCTTTATAAGATATGTAACAAGAAGAATGAATAAAAGTCTGAATATGTGGAGGAATTTAGGTCTGGCCTTGAGAAGGGAGTGAGAGAAGTAAAAGATTGTTCAGCCCTGAGAAAGTAAAAAGCATTAGAAATAGACTAAAATATTTCTGCCTTGACCTTGTTGTGCTTGGACTGAATTTCAAAATTCTTTTAATATACCCTGCAGCAATAAAGTAACACTAGCCACTCAGAGTCACCTTGAATCGCAGGATGAGTAGCAAATAAATTTGATAAACCAGCAAACATTCCTGGAACCCCAGTGATGTCTATTTCTGGATTTGGTCTACTTTGAAAGAGTGATAGAAGTGAATTAAATTGCCTTTTCTAGAGATGAAGGGGAAAAAATGACAATCAAATAAAAAGAATGGTATTGAGGATGAAGGACTCTTGGTGTTTACTGACAGGATTTTTTTCAATTGTGGAAGTATTTTTGCCCAGTATAGTTCAGAATCTGTCAAGTCATGAAAACTGCTGTGTCTTTTTCATAGCTTTCCCAGAAGCTTAAAAAAAAAGATATAGGTGCTTTAAAGAGGTGTTGCACTCATGTTTCAAAGCACCACTTCTGAATCTTTTTTTCAAACTTGCACAGTAGCCAATGCCACAATAAAAAAATCATGTGTAAATTGTCTGTCAGATATTTATTTTATTAAAATCCTTGTTTCATGTTAATTCCTCCAATCCTTTGAGGTGATCTTCTGGTGTTCCCCAAGCTTTTACTTCATAAGTGATCAAAATTGAATAAATTTCAAAAATTGCTTCTTGCTTATCTCTTATAATTACCACCAAGAGAGTGAATATGAAGCAGTTGGATCCTGCATACACACTTTTACTAAATCTGTTTAAGTCAACAAGCCATGGTTTATATGGCGGTCTTCTGATATACTCCGTAATGAGCTGAGAAACTGATTCACAGAGATACTTGTTTTTAGGTGCAGAAATTCACTGAAGTCATGTATGTTTAAGAACTATCAATAGGTTGTGGACAAGGCAAGGAAGAAGGGACCTGAAGCCATACAGAATGATGAGCATAGAATATGAATGTGTAAATTCGTATGAGACCCCGACTCCAGTGTGCGTGTATAAGAGAGAGTGGGAGGAAGGAATGGAGGGATAGATTATGGTGTGTGTGTGTGTGTATGTATATGTCTAATGGTTTCTGCCTTCCTCATGTTCTACCTTATATTGCAAATCCCATTCCTTTTTTGCCTCCTTGTTTTGCGTATCAACTGTCTCTGGTTCCTTATATTTTGGACATAGGTTTTAATCTTAGAATCCTGAAAAATATCTACTTACTTTGTGAATTTTAATTTATAGTGGGACATTATCTTCCTTTTTTTATTTGTCTCTAACTCCCCAATCATTACTGTGCCTTTTGACATGTCCTCATTGGAGATGATATTTCATATTGATATTGTAGATGTTTTGGCTTTGCTGTCAGCTTCTTTGTGGCTGAAGAAGACTCAGAAATCTTTCCAGGGCCTTTAGAGACTTGGATAAGGAGTAACTGTTTTTTCCCCCCCTAGAAAGAAACTAAAGGAGAAAGCTGAAAAGAAAGAAACTCTATCAGAATCATATTTTTATCACAAAAGACTGATAAAAAGCTAACAGGTACTTTCCTTGTTTAGAATCTTTGCTGCTCTGGGACTAGAAATAAGTGAGAAAGTATAAACTCAATAAAGTGGTATCTTGGCACACAACTGCCCTGAAACTCATTGAATTTAATACTCAATGCCTTTTGCCTTGAACATTTTATCCTGCTACTCATCGCTTGTTTGATGCTCAAGGCACAAGTTAGAACTTGTTGATATTGGCTGCCTTCTTACCTTATACCTTATGGCAAAAATTTGTTTGATATCATTGTTTTAGACACTCATCATGTCTCCTGAAACCAATTAACTATAAGTGTTGAGTTACCATTGTATTGTATGGACTTTTTGAGATCATGGCTACGCTTGGCTATATTTGCAATTATTTTTTTTCCTTAAAAAGGAAAGGAAAGATAATACTAAATGTTTCTTTATTCATTCTGACTAATTGAAAACCAATTCACACCAGAAAGATTGCAGTAGAGAGTAGGGCTAAATAAAATGAAATAAGGCTGGAGAGATGTCAGATTAATAGGCTTGTATAAATGAGCTAAGTAGAAAACTGAAGAGTGAAAAGACCAGCATTCACTCAGTGTTTGGCAATCAACTATCACTTATATTGACTACTAAATATTTACTGTATATTCATTTGCATAATACATGCATACAATTAACCTATTTGAAGAAAAGTTGTTATGTTATGGACAGTTTATCTATCAAATAATATATTACTTGATGGGCTCCATAAACTTAATATTTATACATATTAATGTAAGGAATCGCCGATTAATAAATGCATATCAAGAAAATAGACTCCTTGTTAATTAAATGACATTTAGCAGTAAAAGATAATCAGACTCAGAGAAATGATATATGTTTGATATTTTGCTGCCATTAGTAAAGTCAGATGTGACACCACAGATTCCCCAGCCTCCAAGAGTCAGAACTAGAAGGAATCACACAAGCAAAGCATCAGTGGCATTCAAAATTTGACAAAGAACAGAAATAAAAATTAATGTATTCCATATCCGCATAGATTTGTGATGAGCTTGTTTATCCTCGGGCTACTGTCAAACTCAGACAAATGGTACATGATGGAGGATGCATATACCCTGTCAGAAGAAAAATAATAATAATTTGTAAGAATTTATGAAGTGTTATATTTGGGCAAGAAGAATATAAGTGCAAATCATTCTTGGTTCTAAAGCTCTGGTGAGATCTTTCATGGGCCATTTTTTCATAGCCCAACTTGCTGCCTAAGATTCAAGCTACTTTCAGATCAAGCTTAACTCCTAGTGGTATCTGGACACATCCATGCATGTTTCTTGGCAAACGTGTGGAAGTGATTTATCACTGCCTTTTATAGGATTTTTATTTTTTATTTTTACTTTCCAATCTAGCCCTTTCTAACCCTGGGGTCTCCCATTCAAGAATTAACTACACTCGGCTTAACTTTCATCCGAGAGAAAGAGTGATTGTGAGGGTAAAATAGGGTGCTATCATAAAAACTATCATAAAAACATTGGAACAATAATGGAACAAACTTTATAAATAAAATGTTTGCATTTTTTTAGTAGTTGGAAATTAGATATTTGGTAACTTAATTTTAGTAAGTTGTTGAAAGATAGGAGTCAGGAACATTTCTATCAGGCTTAGGAATCTGGTCTGTTGCCTCATAACTCTTCCAAAATATTATTTACCTTTGAAGACCTCAGAAAATTGTTCTGTGTTTATCTCTTTTCATATATGTTGTCTTCATTCATGAGGACTACAAACATATAAAGATAGTGTCTCTAAGAAGTCTTAGGCTTAATTGTAAAGTGCATTGAAAGATGTGTGATTAGGCTTTAAGGGTATAGAAAAAATGTTGTGATACTTTACTGAAATTAATGGAAACAAGCAGAAATAGAATGCAAAATGTTTCTAGGGTGAGTTTTAGTCAGCTTTATAAATAGTTTTAATTAAAGCATTAGGTGCCTGGAGGGCAGACCTGTAAACAAAACCCTGCCTGTGTACTATAATATATCTCTCATTACTGGGAACATGGACAATCCACTACTGTACTTCTACTACAGTGTTTCTTAACCTTGGAAACTTGATGATATGTGGACTTCAAATTCCAAAAATTCAGAAATCAACAGGCAGCTTTGGGGAATTCCCTCCAACCCATTTTCAAGCTGCCAAGGTTGAGAAACACTGTTCTGGGGGTTCTTCTAAATATGACTCAGACTGGAGTCAACATAGTATAAGCCAATATATCAATTTTGGTGATCTTTCAAGAATTATTTTCAAAACATTATAGTACAGAAGTTTGAAGCAAAACCCCCAATGTCGATTTCTATTATTTTTCCTCTCTTAAAGCTGGCCCCTTTACTGCGGCTCTTTGGTTGTACTGAATTATAATTCCCATCAGTCCAAGAAAAACTGTGACAAGTGAAACTCCTACACAAAATGATACATGGTCTATCAATGTATCTCAGTAACAATGGCAAAAACAAAAGCAATAGTTGTCTTAATTTATTGAAGCTTGATAACATCCTCATCATCCCCCTTTCATCTGTCACTCCATTTCTCACAGGGATCATTGCATCATTTTAGGCTTTTTCAGGATAGATAGCAATGCAGGACTCAGGTGTCTGTTGCTAGTGAACTATTATTGGGCCATCTACTTGGACTTAGCAGAAACTTCCAGATATGAGACCTCTTGGATATTATTTGAGAACATATGCCAGTCAAAGGGATGTATCAATTTATTTGGGAAATGTATATTTTGTACACTTGGAGATATAGAAAGGGAGACTAAAACATATGAACAACAGTTGCGGGAATTAGATATGTCTAGTTTAATGAAAAGAAGGACTATGGGTGATTATACTGTGTTCCAATATCTAAGGGGCTGCCACAAAGAAGAGGGGGTCGACTTATTTTCCAAACCACTTGAAGGCAGGACAAGAAGCAATGGTGTCAGGATTCCAAATAGCATCCAACATAAAATCAGAGTTCGAGGCAAGAGATTCCTTAAAGTTTCGATTTATTAAAAGAGCCACGTTGGCACATCTGGGAAAACCCGAATCTGAAAGCTTCCAGGTTTTCCCACCCAGTTGAAAGTTCCAATGGTCACAATGGTATCCACAAGTTCATCACATGGTCCAATCTTCTACTGTCACGAAGACAGATTCCTCCCATCCAGTTCCAGCCAGGTGCAGAGACAAAGACAAACTTGAGTTTCTGAGAAAAATGCTATTATGGCTACATATCACCTCATTCCATATAACCCCCTCTTCCATTTTTCCACAGTAGAAAGTGTGGCAGGCCTGAAGTCCAAAAAGAAACTAATCAATGAGAGAAGCAACCTAGAACTAAGGAGAAATTTTCCGACAGTTAAAACAATTAATCAATGGAGCAACTTGCATCTAGAAGTTGTGAATGCTTCAACACTGGACATTTTTAAGAAGAGTTGAAAGAACCATTTGGTGTAGGGTTTCCTGCCTGAGTGGGGAGTTGGACTGGAAGACCTCCATGGTCCCTTCCAACTCTGTTATTCTGTTAAAAGTAGGTAGATATGATTAGTGCATTCGATCATGAAAGCTCTGTTTTCCCATTCCATGGATTTCTGTTTTCCCATTCCATGGATTTCTGTACCATCTTTCACCCAATAATGCATTTGCTGAAAGGAATAAAGAGAAATATTTATGCTTCATATTATATGTGGTGAATATATCAGGAGTGATATATTTCCTGCTGGGCATATTTGTAACTGTCAGACATGAAGGAAAGGTAGAGGAAAGAGCAGAAAAACAGAAGAGAGATGTTTTGTTTTGATCATTTCAGCTTTGTGATTGAGAAATGCTATGTCTTTTCAGGTAGAGGAACACAACCTCCTTCAGCATTCTTCCATCTGGCCAAAGTAAACGGAAAACCATCTCCGATAAGTGATGCTTTTGTTTGTGGAAAAGGAAAAACATCATATAAAGAAAATGGAAAGAAAATTCATTTTGGTGGCAGCAACAGCTGCCTTTACTATGTCAGGATGACCTCCTTAGCATGCCCATGACTGACAGCCATAGAGTGCTGTTTCTTGGCTCTTTTTGGGTTTTTTTTGGAAAAGAGGCATACATTTTATGTCCTGCGAAACTGCACAACCAGCAACTTGGCAAAAATTATTAAATTCAAAATAATGATCATCACCGTTCTTGTGATTAATGTGCCCTCTGAACAGTTCCTTCTTCTTCTTCTTCTTTTTATCGCTCTCTGCTTTGTACTGATGTTCCTCATTTGAAGCAAATCTCTCTAGGCCTGAAGGATATTTGGAAACAGCTGATGAGGCCTATAATGAGGATTTCAATCTTTAAGTCTCTGATCTGAAATTAGACATATGTCCTGGTGTGTTGACATTAATTCGCCCTGTTGTAACTGCTAAAGGTTTTTTTCCTGGAGTCTTTTAATAGAATTGCAGGGGAGATAGCTGGTCTGTTGAAACAGGAACTGGCGAGAGGGAGAAGAAGAGTTTGCTGAGAAAGCATTATTCGAAAGGTTAATTTAAAATTGCTTCACTTGTCAAAGCTTTTCTGTTTTGATGCTTCCAGCCTTGATATTGCTAATATATTACTATACAGTGAGAAAATGGATTAGGCCATGGTTCTTTTTTCTGCTGGTGATAAGACATGTTCCAATATACTGTTACTTACAAAAGAAATATAATTTGATAGTGAGGTATAACTATGCTCATCAAAAGGATTCCATTTTCTTTCCTTCTAATCTTAAGATTCAAGGTGACCTCATATAAAAACTCTTTTCTGACTCTTTAAGTATAATCAGTAAAATAAAACGGACTCATTAAGCCAGAAATATTTTTAAGAGCACCAATTCACCATCTGAAAACAAGCAGGTAAGAGGAGCATTGTCTAAGCCAGTGTTTTACTATCTCAGCAACTTTAAGATATGTGAACTTCAAGTTCCAGAATTCCCCAGTCAGCTAGAGTTGAAGTTCACATATCTTAAAGTTGCTGAGGTTGCGAAGCACTAATCTAAACCCTGAATTTAAAATACCTGGGATTTTTGAAAGACTGCAGAATTCGCGTGCAATAAGGTTTAGCTGGATGGGTAGAAGGAAATCAAATGAAGTGTGACGTTTAGGCACTTAAGTTATTATTATTCTTTATCCTTAAAATAAAAGTAATAACATTGAACTCAGATTGCTTTTCAATGGGTTTATGGCAATTCTCGAATAAAATGAGCAGATTTATAAAGGGCTGGATTAAACTATGCTAAGTGCTTAAACTATATGATGCTTGAAACTCCATAACATTAAAACAATTCTGACAAATCAATAGTAAGAATAGAAAGAATAAAGGCTGTTTCTAATACATATATACTGTATATACTTGGTAAGGTACAGTGGTGTTAGGATATTCAGCCTTATATTGTGTTGACAATATATATGAGCCTATGTTCTTAAAGAGTCCATGTAGCTTTAAGAACTATGTGTTGAATTCTAATTGGCTGTGCCTTTCAGCTCTACCATATAAGCAAGCTCAGAATCACAGTTCATTCCCTTTTCGATTCCCTTTGATTCCTGTGCTGAGGAGCCGAAGCTGTGAAGACTGAAGAAGTATTTGTTTTGCATCACTGTAAGATAACTCTGTGTTTGGTGAAGGGCTGTTATTGTTTTGAGATGTTAGTTTCACTGGTCGGAAGAAGTATTTTAGTTGCTACAAAGTAAAGACTATTTATTTTCTTACTATTACTGTTTTAGGGTTTGTTTGTGGTTAAAGCAACGTATCTCTTTACTGTCCGGTGAATTACACTATTCCGCATTTATTTCTAGACACTGGTTACGGGACCAGAGTTGTAACACTGGTTCTGAACCCAGAGTTGCTATCAAGTGGTGGGTTCCAGCCAGTATGGCCTGGTATGGCTGTACTGTAATAGCCGGGAGCAGCTGCCACTGTTCATTTGGTGGCTCATTTGGCCCACCTGCATTCCATACCTGTTTTTAAAGCAACTGGTTAATTGCACACATACGCACAGCATGCGGTGCCGGCGCAACCTCCAACAAGCACAGCTGGGATGGTGGAGTGTGCATGCATGCACAGGGCACACACCCAAACAGGATGCCTGGTGCTGTGCACAGTGTACTGGTAGTGACAGGGAGATGAACCCACCACTAATAAGGTACCATGAAAAATTAAGAATTTAAAAGAAAATACTGTTGTGAGATAGTCTGATAGGCTGCAAGCTACAAAGACCTTTGCACAATCTCCTACACCTGGTAGAAAAATTCCTGCTCATCATTTATGAAGGATATGTCTTCACAATGCAACCTCCAGGTCATAAAGTGCTGAGCATGAAGCTTATGAAGAACTGACGGCACACTAAGATGTTCAGACATGAAAATGAAGCCCTCCCAACTGAGTAATTTGTGGTTCGTGGAGCAGGAGGAAGCTTAAGAAGATCCAGTAAGAGAGAATTATGTGATTGACCATAAGTAGACGGGTAGATCTGCTGTGGGTATCTCCTTCCATCTAGTCTCTAGGCCAGGGGTGGGCAAACTTTGCAACTTTAAGTCTGAAGGACTTTAGCTCCCAGAATTCTCCAGCCAGCAAAGCTGTCTGGAGAATTCTGGGAGCTAAAGTCCTTCAGACTTAAAGTTGCAAAGTTTGCCCACCCCTGCTCTAGGCTCATTACCTGCTTTGGACTACTGTTTTGGATGCAAGAAAGAAATGTTAAAGCCATGAAACCACTTATTTTTTCTTCTCTTTTAAAATAGGTTAGCTAATTACTTAAATTAAGAAGCCCAGAAACTGGTAAGCCCATTCTTGGCTTAAGAAAATAGTTCAATCAGAATAGAGCTGGAAGGGACTTTGGAGGTCTTTTAGTCTAAACCCCTGCTCAAGCAGGAGATCCTATTCAATTTCAGACAGATGGCTGTCCACTCTTTTCTTAAAAATGACCAGTGATGAAGCACCTATGACTTCTAAAGGCAAGCCGTTCCAATGGTTAATTGTTCTCACTGTTAGGAAATTTCTCCTTAATTTCAGGTTGTTTCTCTCCTTGATTAGTTCCTAACCATTGTTTTTTGTCCTGCCTTCTGGTACTTTGGAAAGTTGATCCCCATTTCTTTCTGGTGGCTCCTCAAATTCTGGAGTACTGCTATCATGTCACCCCTAGTCCTTCTTTTCAGTAGAGTAGCCATACCAAATTTCTGAATCATTCTTCATATGTTTTTGTCTCCAGTTTTGTGTTTCAGTAGACCTGAGGTAAAGATTTTCTTCAAGAGTGCCTGTTGCTCTCAGGGAACACTGGCATTCCCTTCTCAATGTCTGTTCCTTCACAAAATGGAGGAAACCAGGTATCAGCCTTGTTCAATATACAGGTGGATTCTCTTTTTCTCCTACTCTTTGGAATTATAAGAGTTACATGTATGTTGTGTCTTTATACAAGAGTCAATGAAGTGATTTCCAAAACTACAGTTCTTTAACAATAATTATGCAACAACTTGATCTTAAACACTCAAATCTGGATGATCACAAGATGGTAGCAAGGAGATAGAAAGAATGTTAACTCTGTTGCCACCTAGTGGTTTTCTGGTTGCTCGATAAATATCATTTCATAGAAATTAGTGGAAGCATTTGAGAACACACCACCATAAATACGTCTTTCATACACAGCTTTAAAACATTTCCTGAACTTTGGCTCTAAGAATGCAGCAGTTTCATCTGAGCTGCACAGATCTAAATGACCACCACCTTGCAATTAAAAGAGACCAAGTCTTTGCTGCCATCTGCTGGTTATTAGATTGATGTCGAAAGTCTTTAGAACTTAGAATAATAGAAAAGATACTGATTGTGTGGCGCATACAAACACCACATTGGCACATATTTTGTATGGCAATTGTTGGTGGCTTTGTCTTGCACTTGGTAGTATCTTGGTGATGGTATAAGCCACACCACTGACTTATAAATGCCATAAAGAGGAGGAGTTTCTCTATGGCATCATCAGAGCCTGGTTCCCCTTCTAGTTATGCATTAAAGGCAAGCTGTGTGTCAGTGTGATTTATACTGACACAACTTCTTCTTGTCTGTAGGATGTGGAAAACCTTGCAAAGCAAATGCATGGATGGGCAATGAGCAAGCAATGTAGCCAGAGCAGTGGTGGGATTCAAATAATTTAACAACTAGTTCTCTGCCCCAATGATTTCTTCCAACAACCAGGTCACCAAACTGCTCAGAAAGTTAACAACCGGTTTTCCTGAAGTGGTGCAAACTGGCTAAATCCCACCACTGAGCCAGAAGCATGAATATTGCTCAGACCTCCTAGGCTCTCACTCTCATAGGGGGGAAAAGTTGTGTGTTTTTATTTATTTATATAAATTAGAAGCAGAACTTTGGGGAATGAAAATAAGGCATTGCTCTGCCTGACCTGGGAATGGGTGGTACCATCTCCCCAATAACTCTGAGAAAATTCAGATTTATCCCTGGAGGCCAGGGAACACTGAAGGAAATATTTAATTATTTACTTAGATTTAAGGGACAGCTGACTCCAGACAACTCTGAGTGGCTTTTAATTAAAATAAGAAAATGCACATACAAACACTAAGGGGAAAATAAGATCTGTGCACATCCAGGAAACACTTGGTAAAATAAAAAACAACCAACAGGTTTGATGCTCAGGATTTACCTTTGGGATTCAGCTTACTTTAAAAAACCCGAGGCAAATGCTTTAGGCAGAATCTTATTTTGTTGTTTGTGTTTAAGTCCAATATTTGTTACATCGTTTTTAATACACTTAGTAGTTGTTATGTGTTTTACAGCAGCCTTGAGCCAAGGCATCAAGCACATTCCAGAAGATCAAGTATTTTTCTCTTTAAAAGCTTCTGATAACAACAACATAACTAGAAACAGAGAAATATGATTAATGCAATACTGTATTTGTAGCAAAATATTACCTGCTGATTTTTTTTAAATCATAATTTAAAATATTTTCTTTTGTGGTTTTGGGAAAGCCACATGTGATGGTATTGTCAATAAAGAGGCTTTGAAGTTTAAAACTTTCTATGCACATTGTGCTTAGTGAAAAAAATCCTTTCTAGTAGCATTGTCTAAAGTTCATATCTGATCTATTTCAGCAATGAAAATCAACTGAACTGAACTCATCATTAAAAGTAGACACAAAAGTACCACAATGCTACTTCTATTTTTGGAAGAGTTAGCTTAATTTTACCTTTGATGACAACTTCTGATGGAATAAATACCCTTATTTGGATCATGTTGTATGTTATAACCATAGAAATGGGCATATCCCCAGCAAGATTAGTGCAAACTTCATCAAAATGTTATTTTGTTAAAGTTTTATGCTTCCATCTAATCAATTGATTTTTTTATGACATCTGAATTATTCCAAACTAAAAAGGAAGGAAGGAAGGAAGGAAGGAGGGAGGGAGGGAGGGAGGGAGGGAGGGAAGGAAGGAAGGAAGGAAGGAAGGAAGGAAGGAAGGAAGGAGAAACTCTGTTGTTCAAATTGGTTTTAGCTACACCAAACACAAACCAGATACAAGCTAGGCGGATATGACCCCCACTCTGTCAAGGACCTTGGAGTACTCATATCAAATGATCTAAGTGCCCAAGTTCACGGTAACAGCATTGCCAAAAAGGCATTAAGAGTTGTTAACCTAATTTTATGAAGCTTCTTCTCCGATAACATTGTACTGCAAACTAGGGCATACAAAACCTTTGCTAGATCAATCCTCAAATACAGCTCATCTGTCTGGAATCCACACTGTATATCGGACATTAACACAATTGAGTGAGCCCAGAGGTATTTCACGAGAAGAGTGCTCCACTTCTCTACTCATAACAGAATACCTTATGCCACCAGGTTTGAAATGTTGGGCTTGGACAACCTAGAAGTATGCCGCCTACAGTCTGACACAAAATTATCTGCTACAACGTCCTACCTGTCAATGATTACTTTGGCTTCAACTGCAATAATACACAAGCCCACAATAGATAAAAACTCAAATAAAAACCACACCAAACTTGATTGCAGAAAATACGACTTCAGCAACAGAGTGGTCAATGCCTGGAATGCTCTACCCAACTCTGTCGTTACATCCTCAAACCCCCATAACTTTAAACTTAAACTGTCTACTGTTGACCTCATCCCATTCCCAAGAGGTCAGTAGGGGCATGCATAAGTGCACCAGTGTGCCTAATATCCCTGTTCTAATGTCCCCATTTGTTTGTACCCATTTCCTGTGTTCTTATTCCTGTTTATTCTTATTCCTGTTATCTTGTACATGAGTGACAAAGAAAGAAAGAAAGAAAGAAAGAAAGAAAGAAAGAAAGAAAGAAAGAAAGAAAGAAAAAAAGGACTTCATTCAAAAGTTGTGCCTTGGAGAAAGCCTTCCATCAGCAAGAGCATCCTTGGCTTACTTTTTTATTTTTTATTTTAAAAATTAATTACTCTTTTCCTTTTATTCATACATTTGTACTTTTCATGAGGTAGATTTACTTTCATCTGAACGACAACAAAACACTATTGAGTTTCTTTCAGGAAATGCGAGAATGAGCCTTGCTGTTCTCCTGGAATAGACCTAACAAATGATTTTAGCATAAGCACAAACTCTAATTCTTGCATTTACTCCTGAAGAATGTCAGCTTATCTTCTTGTGTCACATTTTTCACTGCCAGTAGTCTGAATATGAGTAAGAATTTTAATAATCACATTCTTCTCAGCTATCATTTAAGGGGTCTTTGCTCATTGTTCTCCTTAGTATAAAAGAGATGTTTTGGTGCTATGCAGTATGGATTCCAAAAATATTTGAATACTACTTAGCATTTTGTAGAGACAAATAAAAATGTGTATATTTGTTGTATAACAGCAAAATAAATTACTGCATCTAGGAAGTCATCAACCAAAGTATGCCCGGCAAGATATAATAAATGTCTAACACATGAAAAATGAATGAATGTGTGTGTTTTCCCCAAATTTTTGCTGCATGCCTTTATAGCTTAGTATGCTAGTAGCATTATCATATAACCATACTGCACTTACTGGAGTCAATTTTATATTCCTTATATAGATAAATCATATTGGTCATATTTTCCCTACTAGGCTCTTCTAATTCAAGGAGAGTATTCAAAGAAAGTATTCAAAGGCAAAATTGTCTTCAAGATATATTCTTACAAGAGTAGTCAGCTGATCTACATGAGAAAGGTCTGGTGCAGAGTCAACAAATGGAAGTATCCTATTTTCCTTAAATTCTACAAAACTGATTATCTTGCTTTGTAAACATAACTGGGATGAGTTCTTCACAGCTTGTGTTGAGGCTTCTCTGCAGAAAAATAAATTTATTTTTCTAGATCAGGGGTGTCAAACTGGCGGCCCATGGGCCAGATGTGTCATGTGCAGGCCACGCCCACTCCAGGTCTGTGAATGGGAAAAACATTGCAAGACTTCACAAGATGGCAACGTGACGCCACAAGTTTGACATCCGAGTCCTAAATCTTTTGGAAATGAAACCATCTTCAGCAACCTCTTTCCAAATTTTTAGATCTTCTGCTTTGGCCTCAGTGCTGGCCTGATGTTCTGCCTTGATCATGTTTAGAGTGGTCTACGATTGGTGGAGCTCCCTGCATATTTATCCCTCCCATTCATGAGTAAAACAAAAACCAGGAACTTTCCTTTCTGGAGTGGATCTTTCAGGACTTGTGTGAGGGTTGACTGAACTTACCTTGAAGCTTGAATCATTGCAACTGGATTAATTTAAAATTAATCCAGTTGCAATGGCAACTTCAGACAACTTCCGGAGAAATCTACCTGGGTGATTGAGAATCTTCATCAACACTGAGGACCTCTGGTTTTCACTACAAGACCTTTGTTTAAACTTACTTTTGTTGATTTGTTCTTGTATTTGATACTTTCCTGCTTTCTTACCTGTTGACAGATAAGAAAAAGAAGGCACCACAGGTTTGCATTTTTTCAGTCATTTTGGCAAGAAGCAGAGAGTGGCAGAATTTTTGTCAATTTCATTTTTGTTTAGGTTTTAAAAAAATACATATAAAGGTTCGCTATTTTATACTTCCATTCCTTAGCAGAGTAGAGTATTTCATTTTTTCAATAGTGGATTCTGAAAAAAAAGAAGACGTTTTGAAGGACAGTGGCCAATGACTTGAAGGAAAGACACACTGCTGTTAAAGTTCAGAATGGTCAATTGGAATACAGGTGTTTGTTTACAATGAAATGTAGCACAGCAGGTGAATTGGTCAGCATTGCTTGTGCAAAGAAATAAACACTATTTGATGCACAGCAGGAAAAATTGGGGGAAGTTTTCTTCCCAGTTTTCTGGAAACAAGAAAAGAGTGATGTTGCACATGACCAGTGGCCTGCTGGGATAAGCAGACCAGGCCTTAGATGAATAGGAACAATTTCTACTTTCTAAGAGTCATTTAACTGTTTTTAAAAAGGCAGCCAAGATTACCTTTAATATTATATAATAGCAATTCATTCCTGACTGTTCCAGATGAACTGCTGGCACTCTGAACTTCTGCCAATCTATAGTGTCTTTCAAGCCATCTAAACTTACTTGCCAGAGTTGCTTAATACAAATCTGGTTTGGCCTTATGGATAATCAGAGCATGGGGGAAATCACTGAGCCAAATGATATATCTTATGTCAACTCGCAAAGCACTTCCAAGTATGTTATCGAGTTGCCATGGGGAGAAGCGGGGAGCACATTCCATGCATACCTTCAGCCAGGGTTGGATCTCAGATTACCACAGCTTGTGGTGTAGATTTCTACAGCTTGCTGGAGCACCTCATTGGATAATGTGAGTTATGACAAAGACTGAGGGAAGGGGGGAAACAGGGGCAAAGTTCAGCCATAACTTACACGAGGTCAGATCTGACTCCACTTGGATAATTGCCAAAATGTTGCTTCTAATAAATGCCTGGATTTCTTTTAAAACTTGGTTTGAAGCTCATAAATTAATTAGGGCGTCTTTTGGAAACCTGACAGAGAGTCAGATCTCCTTTTAAAATCTATCAAGATTGCTGAGTTTCTTGAATCCTGGAGTCTCCAATTGCTCCTTGATATCTGGGGTGCCTGGAAAGAAACTCAGGCAACTATGGCAGAGAGCAGACTATCCAAAGAGAGCATGATTGCAGCCAGATCAAAGTAAGAAGAGATGAGTATTGGTGGAAGTCAACCCCTAAAGCAGCTGATGTTGAGTTCCCCCACCCCAATGTCCAGAAAAAGGGAACGCCCCTGAGCAAGCTGGGAAGAGTGGAATGGATGCTGGACTGGAAACAAGACTGGAAACTCACATATCACAAATGAAGGGATTTATCTAACCAACATTCCTAATTAAATGCTCATGTGAGTTTATACCCTTACAAGCAATTGACCCTTGAGTTTTGAAGACTAGAAGGTTCATTGATTTGCCTAGTTACAAAACATCTATTTACAGTGAGGATGTTTTTCTTAATGTTCCATTTAAGTTTATATTCTTGCAACAGATTGATACAAACAAGGAAATCAATAGTTTAGTTACTGAATAGCTAATGCTCCACCTCAGAAACAGGAATGTAAAGCACTGATGAAGTCTCCGAATCTTATCATACGAAATGATAGCTTATCAATTATATCCCACCTTGTTCATTCATGTGCACAAGAGGTAATGATGTTGAAATCTCCTCTTTTCAGTCATGAAAAAACAGGCAAGATCTCATTTTTGCTCTTTTTATACTCCTGAGTTTAATACAGACTGAAGGATTTTCCCAAAGCAAAATCATGCAGTTTCAACAGATTTGAACACTACGTATGATGTAAAGGCAAAGTCAGAAGTTGCCATGTAAAATAGCTATTAATAAATAGCCCTTCAGCTTGAAGTTAATTTCGCTAAATATTGTTATTTAATTTTTATCTCTTAGCAACAAGATGCCTAACTGTTCCTGCTTGAAACAGATATAGAAAAAATGAAATAACTTCCTTTCAATCTAGGTGGAATAAAATGGCAACTGTTATAAGGGAATCATTTTGATAGACCAGCACTTAGATTGTCTTGAATCAGGAACAGGTGGCATTCAGGAATGTTATAACACTAAAAACCAGTTTGCTGTAGTAATTAAGGTGCTGGCCTAGACACCACTTGACTGTGAGTTCTTGTCCTCATTTAGGTATGAAAGCTGGCAGGGTGACTTTGAGTCAAGTACTCTATCCTAACCCAACCAACCTCACAGGTTTGTTGTTATGGAGAAAATAAAAAGAGGAAGTATTATGCATATTCATTACCTTATTTTTTAAAAAACCTAGACAACCTGTGTTCCACTGGGTCATTGTTAGAGAGATATTTCCTTATCTAAACAGAGAAACAGAGGGACCATGGGTGGACAAAAAATCAGTGGGAGCAGGAGTGACTTCCTGCTGGCTTCCCAATTGAGATTCTTTGTGGTAAACTGGCAGAAGCCTCAAAAATCTTTCCTTTCCTTTCCTTTCCTTTCTTTGTCCTGTTCTCTCCTGTCCTGTACTTCCCTTCCCTTCAACAGATAAGTGACTGCTGTTGTGTGATAGAGCAGGGGTCCCCAACCCCCGGGCCGCGGACCAGTACCGGTCCATGGCTTGATAGGAACCGGGCCGCAGGGCTGGAGAGGAGGAGGAGGGAGAAGGGGACAGCCCCATCGGCAGAGCACGCACCGGATGCGGGAGAGCGCAGGTGCGGCCGTTTGTGCCGTTGGAGGCCCTAGAGGGCCGAGTGAGCCGACTCTCCCCCGCGTGCACATGCGCCACCTGTTCCCCCTTCCCCCATGTGCGCATGCGCCACCTGTTCCCCCCCTTCTCTATGCCAGCCAGTCCGCAGAATGTTTTTTAAAATGAAACCGGTCCCTGGTGCAGAAAAGGTTGGGGACCCCTGTGATAGAGGAAATGTGGGATGGCAAGCTCTGATGGAACCTTGAAAAGGAAAATCACATGACCACAGCAGATACCCAGCAGTGCAGCAGCAGCAGCAACCAGCAGCATAAAACAACCCCAAACATTTCCAAATTTCATTCCTGCCAGTTATGGGTCACACATGTTGAACACATTCTCTGTATTAGTCTATTTGAGGTACATTCAAATACATTCAAGTACATTCAACAATTCAAAAATTGTTGCACAATGATGCACTATTTCACCCATTTAAAGGTCATGACAATGAAAGTTTTGGTTGGAAAATAAATAAATATTGGCATGGCTGCTTTATTGTGGCAAAATAGACTGATGTTTCAAATCAAGGTTAATAAGATTTTTCTACTATTACTGCTGTATTTTTCTTTGTATTACTGCTTTTTTGTAAAAAGTCAAATTTTGCACTCAGATGCCATAACTTCACCCCTGGGGCTTTTCATAATGTTATGAATGCTTCCTGAATAATTATTGCATACATACTTGCTTTTTATTTTTACAGTACCTTTTCATTTTCTATTTGAGGGAGGTTAAAGTGCAGATTTCATATTTTCACTAGAACACATTAGGAAACCTGGACTTGTATGCAGTGTGTGTGTGTGTGTGTGTGTGTGTGTAGGAGAAGTTGTACTACCTGCATGACACATATTCACACATTTTTTCTCACAATAAAATGATCATCAAATAGGTGCTGACATTAAAATACATTATTCCTACATGGTGTGAATACTTTGTACTATTATTTGATGATAATTAATTGCTACTAGGGCAGACAACCTAGAAACAGTGTGAAAGCTTTTAGTTCTATTAACTTCTCGTTCAAAAGGGAACTGTTTTTTAAAAAAGGATATAAATAATACAATACAATACAATAGCAGAGTTGGAAGGGACCTTGTAGGTCTTCTAGTCCAACCCCCTGCATGGGCAGGAACCTTCTACCATTTCAGACAAATGGCTATCTAACATCTTTTTAAAGACTTCCAGGGTTGGGGCATTCACAACTTCTGGAGGCAAGCTGTTCCAGAGGTTAATTGTTCTAACTGTCAGGAAATTTCTCCTTAGTTCTAAGTTGCTTCTCTCCTTGATTAGTTTCCACCCATTGCTTCTTGTCCTGCCCCCAGGTGCCTTGGAGAATAGTTTGACTCCCTCTTCTTTGTGGCACCCTCTGAGATATCGGAACACTGCTATCATGTCTCTCCTGGTCCTTCTCTTCATCAAACTAGACATACCCAGTTCCTGCAACCGTTCTTCATATGTTTTAGTCTCCAGTTCCCTAATCATCTTGGTTGCTCTTCTCTGCACTCTTTCCAGAGTCTCCACATCTTTTCTACATCGTGGCGACCAAAACTGTATGCAGTATTCCAAGTGTGGCCTTATCAAGGCACTATACAGTGGCATTAACACTTCACGTGATCTAGATTCTATCCCTCTGTTGATGCAGCCTAGAACTGTGTTGGCTTTTTTGGCAGCTGCTGCACACTGCTGGCTCATATTTAAATGGTTGTCCACTAGGATTCCTAGATCCCTCTCACAGTTGCTACTATTGAGCAAGGTACCACCTATACTGTACTTGTGCAATTGGTTTTTCTTGCCTATATGTAGGACCTTACATTTTTCACAATTGAATTTCATTTTATTAGATAGTGCCCAATGGTCAAGTTTGTCTAGATCCTTCTGTATCTTAAGCCTATCTTCTGGAGTGTTGGCTATTCCTGCCAGGTTGGTGTCGTCTACAAATTTGATGAGTTCCCCATTTATCCCCTCGTCTAAATCGTTGATGAAGATGTTAAAGAGTACTGGGCCTAAAACAGAGCCTTGGGGGACTCCACTGCATACTTCCTTCCATGTAGATGCAGTTCCATTGAGGACTACACGTTGAGTGCGGTTGGTCAGCCAGTTGCAAATCCATTTGGTGGTGGTGCTGTCTAACCCACAATTTTCTACTTTATCTAATAGTAGGTTATGGTCTACTTTATCAAATGCCTTACTAGATAAATTATATCAACAGCATTCCTCTGGTCCACTGATTTTGTCACTTTGTCAAAGAATGCAATTAGATTCGTCTGGCATGATCTGTTTTGACAAACCCATGTTGGCTTTTGGCTATTACTTTGTTTGCTTCTAGGTATTCGCTTATTTGTTGCTTAATTATCTTTTCCAGAATCTTTCCTGGTATTGAGGTCAGGCTGATGGGTCTATAGTTTCCTGGATCTGTTTTTTTTTCCTTTTTTGAAGATGGGAACCACATCAGCTCTTTTCCAGTCTTCTGGCAGTTCCCCGGTGCTCCAGGATCTCTGAAAGACATAGTTCAGTGGTTCTGAGATCTCGTCTGCCAGTTCCTTCAGAACCCTGGGGTGTAATCCATCCGGTCCTGGTGATTTGAACTCGTCCAGGGCAGACAGGTGCTCACTTACCATTTTCTTCCCTATTTCAACTTGTGTTCCTACTCTGATTTTTGTGGTGCTGTTTTTGATTGGTTGGACTGTTTTATCCCTTTGTGTAAAGACAGATGCAAAAAAAGAATTAAATAGTTCTGCTTTCTCCCTGTTGCTTATCATCTTCTTGCCATTTTCTCCCAGCAGTGGACCAATTGTTTCCTTAACTTTTTTCTTGCTTTTAACATGTTGGAAGAAGCTTTTTTTGTTATTTTTTACTTTTTTGGCAAGCCTTTCTTCATTGCGAGCCTTAGCTTTCCTCACTTCATCTTTACAGGCTCGGGCTATTTGCTGATATTTTGCCTTAGTTATGTCCCTCTTTTTCCACTTTTTATATTTATCCTTTTTGTCTTTCAATTTGTCAGAGAGTTCTTTATGCAGCCATGCTGGTTTATTTTGGGAGCTGTTATTTTTCTTCTTCATTGGTATTGCGCTGGACTGGGTTTTTATAATCTCATTTTTCAAAATTTCCCAAGCTTCTTGAGTTGTTTTCCCCTTGAGGATTCTCATCCATGGAATCCTTCCCAAGCTCTCTCTGTTTATTGAAATTAGCTCTCTTAATGTCTAAGACTCTAGTTTGACTTTGTTCAACTACTTTTGTTTGCATAACGTTGAATTCCAGTATTTCATGATCGCTTGCCCCCAAAGTTCCTGTAGCTTCTACATCTTCTATCATTTCCTCTCTGTTAGTGAGAATTAAGTCCAATATTGCTGATCCCCTTGTTCCCTTCTCTACCTTTTGGGAAACAAAGTTGTCTGCTAGGTTTGTTAGGAACCTGTTGGATCTTCCACTTGGTGCAGAGTTTGTTTCCCAATTGATGTCAGGGTAGTTAAAATCTCCCATTACTATTGTAGTGTGCTTCCTACATACCTTAGTTAGCTGGTTAGCAAAAAGTACATCCACTTCCTCTGCTTGGTTGGGTGGCCTGTAGTATAGACCTATGACAATATCATTCCTCCCAACCTTTAATATTGACCCAAATACATTCAAGATAGTTCTCATCATTGTTGTGCTCTATTTCTGTAGAGATGTACCGTAATTATTTCTTATATATAGTGCAACTCTACCTCCTCTTTTATTTGGTCTATTTCTTTTAAATAATTTAAATCCTTCTAGCTGTATGTTCCATTTGTGGGTTTCATCCCACCAAGTTTCTGTAATGGCAACAATATCGTATCTGCCCTCATTTACTTGAATTTCTAATTCACCCTGTTTATTCCTCATACTCTGTCCATTGGTGTATAGACATTTGAGTCCATTTTGATTGACCCTGTGTTTTCTGTCTATGAAACCTGTGTTATGCCTGACTATGGTTCTTTTTGCCCCTATTTCTTTGCCACTTGTATGGTTCATGTACATGGTATGGCACTCACTGTTAATTGTTTGGTTTTGCTTGACAGCAGTGTTGATAATATTATCCGCACAAATATCTATGTTACATGCACTGATAACCCTATGAATTTTAGTTTGCTGGGGACAGAAATGTTCTTTATCTATTGATTCTCTGTCCCCACTATTCAGTTTAAATGTTTAGCCAGGAAATCTGTGAATTTAGTGCCAAGTAACTCAGTCCCTTTCTTGGATGGGTGCAAACCATCTCTTTTGTTCAGTTTATCATTGGACCAGCTGCAGGCATCATGACTAATAAGACCAAAGCCTTCCTTTTTACATCACTCCTTTAGCCACACATTAAACTCTGCTATGCGCTGGCCCTTTTCTTTTTGTTCCTTGTATACTGGTATAACCTCTGAGAAGATAAGCCTACAACCTGTACTACTAAGTTCGTACCCCAAACTCTGGAAATCATTCTGCACAGAAGCTACATCTTTTTGGGACAGATGTATAATAGCATCAACTTCACAGTCCTTACTTGCATTCTTGACTATCTTAAGAATACGCCTCTTGTCTCTGTTGGCTGAAGCACCCGGCAAACATCTGACATCTTTCAAAACCTCCATATCCTTACCTAAGTAACTGTAAATAACTGTAAGACTAACCTGCTTCCGGTTCCGGCTCCTGCGGCGACGGGCGAGCCTAGCGCTCGCTCGCCGCTTTGTTTCTCTTTCTGCCCCCCCACGGGGGCGAGACTCCTCTTGTTTGAGGGTCTCCCGTAAAGCCGGCTCGTCAGGGGGCGCCCCCCCCCACGGCGGTGGAGGAAGTGGCCCCTGGCGTGGCTTAGGTGAGGGAGAACATGCTGCGGGGGGTTCTCCCTTCGCCTAAGGAAGACGGCGCCATTCACAACAATGAAGAGGGTTAATCGGCTCAGTCGGAAGGCTTCCCGAGGCTTCAGCTGCGAGGGGAGAGTGAGTTTTTAAAAAACTTTTTTTCTGCTGTCAGCCAGGCTGAAAGGACTGGGAGGGGGGAGTTTGTTTTCAAAAAAAACCCCTCGGACTTAAGCGGCACTTGGAAATGGCTTCTCGTGGAGAGAAAGCGGAAATCTCTAATCCTGACTGTTTGCAGCAAGGGAAAGTTGTCTGTGGTTGTTTGTAACAATGTTTCTAGGTCTGGCTGAAACAATTTCTTTTACCACTTTCTCCTCTGGGCTCTGAGTTTGGGCGGTGGAAGATGGCCTCTCTTTGTTCCTGACTGACTATTTTACTTATGGAAAATTTCCAGCGTCTCTTTGCAACTTGGACTCCCTCTGGATATTAAGGAAGAATTTTTTTTCTTTGGATTTGTGATCTCTTCTCTGGAGTATCTTCATTATTATACTTATTGATTTGGAAAACTGTCTCTCTCTTGGTTCCTGAATTTTACAACTTTACAACTCTGAACTGAACTTTTGGCTCCTGGTTTGCCTCAACAGCCCCACCCCAAAAACACCATTTTAGTGGCACTGACTTTAACAATTAATCATGGCACAAGAAACAGCACTGGCAAGCTTAGAACAAAGGATGGCTTCTCTTGAAACTGTTATACAAACTTTGGTACAAGAGATTAAAGCCCAGAGGGCAGAAAATATCAACTTCAAGAAGGAGCTATTGGATACACGGAAGCAGGTGCTGGAAAATACACTGGAAGGGGGGCTGGTGGGGGCTAAGGGAGAGATTAAAAATGTTACTAATGAGGTTGTGGAAATAAATGGGCATGTGTCTAGGATTGATATGGAAAGAATGATATATTTTTTGAGATTTCAGAATGTTTTTGAGCAACCTGGTGAATGCCTCCCTGATCTTATGAGCACGATTATAGCAGACTATTTACAAAAACCTAAGGATGAGATCAGGGGGGACATTGACCTAGCTTATAGAATAAATTTAGCATATGCCAGGATAAATGAAGTGCCTAGAGAGATACATGTGAAATTTGTTAGAAGGTCAACCAGAGAGGAAATCCTGAAAGTGCAGAGAGGGAGTCCGTTAATTTACCAACAAAAAACGGTTGCCATCTTGAAGCAGATCCCTAGAAAGATTAGAGATGCAAGAAGGAAATTTTCCTTCTTGTCTAAAACATTGTTTGATCATGGGATTTGGTTCAAGTGGGTGACACCTGAAGGGATGCTGGTGTTCTGGGAAGGAGGAAGAGTGAGGATTAAAACAGTTGCTGAGGCAGAAGCCTTTCTTAAAAAACATTCCTCTATCCTGGGGGAGGACTCAGGGGGGACGGAGGGGGCCACGGCCCCGCCCACTGGGGGCCTGGGAGGAGAAAAAGAAGATACAATTGCCAAGAGACTTAGATCAAAAAAAAAATAACTTTGCCTTGATTTTTTCTGATTAATTTTGCATAATATTTCTATTTGGATTTTTTGTAAATGTCTGACAGTATAGAACTGAGAACTTAGGTATATGTACTTGCTTTCACTTTGTAGTGTTAAGATAATAATTTTTTCTTTTATTGTTATTGATGTATTTTGAGGCCCCGGAAGGGCCGACGACTTTGACGTGAATACTCTCAAAATTTCTTTGTATCCCTTACCCTACCCTATAGAAAAAATTGTAAAACCAATAAAACTTTTTCAATATAAAAAAAAAGAATACGCCTCTTGTCTCTGCTGGCTGAAGCACCCGGAAAACATCTGACATCTTTCAAAACCTCCATATCCTTACCTAAGTAACTGTAAATAACTGTAAGACTAACCTGCTAAATTTTCCGTAGAGTAAGGGCAACATTTTAAATTAGAGGCAAAAGAGGAACTGTTTTAAATTTCCCAGTGATACAGTAGATGTTCAGAACCCATAAATGCTGGGTGGTTTATAAAGTTAAATGGACCTTTATGCTTGGAGAAAGATGGAATTAAGCATGATGCATTCCTGGTGATGATCAAAGCTAATGCCTGGCCATTTTTTTAATTAAAACCATGGGAAGTCAGAAGGAATCTTTGCCTTTCTATGTCTGCCTCTCCTTAACACTCTAACCCAGTGATGGATAACTTTTTCAGCACCGAGTGCCGAAGGTGCATGTGCGCACACATCCATAATGTAATGCTTGTGTGACCCACCATGTGCACCCTCCCCTTGTGCATGCCCCCTGCCCCCCACACATGTGGGGCAGAGACCCAACAACCAGCTGGCCGGTGGGAGGTGTGCGCATATGCGCGGCAGAGTTTAGCTGGGGTGACAGCTCGCATACCAGCAGAGAGGGCTCTGCTTGCCATAGGTTCATCATCATGGCTCTAGCTTTTCTTGATCACAGGGAGAGAAGAAAATATCATAAGAAAAACCAGAGATGCAGATAGAATCTCATGAAAAATCTCAAACTTGGAAGTGGGATTTTTAGTAGCTTATAACTGAATTGAATGAGCTAAAGAACAAATCTATCAGATACATATGTATTGTGGAGCCAATACTGCAAGGCACTTCATGGAAAGTGGATAATATTTAGCCATTTTTTTCCTGATGCTCTTGTTCTCTTTCTCTTCTCTCCCAGTAAATGTAATAGGATACAAAATATCTACACCTTTCTGAAGCTGATTCACCATAAATCCTGACCATAAGAATGTTGTTGGGATTGAGTCTAGTAGAAATGAAATTTACTGGCAAATTCTCAGAATACAACAGAGTCCTGATGGCACAGTGGTTAAAATGCAGTACTGGAGGCAAACTGACCACATGCTGACCAACTCAAGGTTGACTCAGTCTTCCATCCTTCTGAGGTCAGTAAAATGAGGAGGCAGATTGTGGGAGCAATATGCAATCCACCCAGAGAATGCTACAAAGTGCAATGGAGCAGTAAAAGTAAATGTTTCCCCGCACATGCGTGCTAGTTGTTTCCAGCTCTAGGGGCAGTGTTCATCTTCATTTATACGCTGAAGAGCCAACACTGTCCATAGATGTCTCCATGGTCATGTGGCTGGCTTGATTCAACACCGAAGAAGCACGGAGCACTGTTATCTTCACACCAAAGTGTTCCCTATTTTTCTTCTTGCATTTTCTACATGCTTTTGAATTGCTAGGTTGGCAGAAGCCGGGACAAGTAACGGGAGCTCACCTTGTTACGTGGTGCTAGGGATTCGAACCACTGAACTACTGTCCTTCTGATGGACAAGTTCAATGTCTTAGCCACCATGTCCTCTGAAACAGTATAACAGAGCAGTATATAAGCTTAAATATTAAATACTATACTCAGTTTCGGGGTCTTCCTAACGCATTGGGAATTCAGGCCAGCTGGCCCCTGTTCTGGCTGAATTCTTCTCTGCTTCTACAGATGAAAGACTGTGGATCCTACCAACTTCTGAAGAACAGACCTTTTCTCTTGTTTACATCTTATTGTTTATGTCTTCACCATGGTCTGATGAACACTGAGTGGTGGGATGCAATCGGTATAGTGATTCTTTTCAGGGTACACTTTAAATTTAGTTCTAAAAGACATCTCTTAGTCAGATTTTTGAAATCATTCTTATAAGAAAATGAGAAAGGTTAAACCTCTTCTCTTTTGTATGGCAATCAACTTAGTAGGAAAATGTAACCTGCAAATTAAGAAAATGACATTGCTTGGAAAAAGTCTTATACAATGGACTTCTGATTGATCATCTGTTAAATAACCTTGTTCTTTTAATTTTACTGTTTTAGAACAGTGTCTTGTTACAATATCATTTAAGGAAAGTAAAGATAAAAAATTGCAGTTTCTGGGTTCCATACAGAGGGTGGGGCTTTGTTGCTGATATGCCTGCAAGAGTGCCCAGTTCAGTATATTTTGTGAACGATCCACCAACTAAGATTCATTTGTACTTACAATTCCTTCCATATACACACACTGCATAGTTCATTCATTCTTGATAGATACACATGCATGTATATATATCTATACTTTTTTGAAAGCAGATATACTGCTAAAGCACTTGAACTCTATAATAATGTCATATGTCTACTACTTTTCATTATCCTTAGACAAAAGCAAATGAAATCCTTTCTATGTTTTCTGAGATAGAACTCCTAGAAGATAATTATGGGTTTTGCCCCATGAAATGCCAGCTATACAAATTAAAAGAGCAATTGCTGAACTTGGTATTGTATATATTTATGAACCAATTATATTGCTCTTTCCAAATAACGCAATTATGAGCACAGAGAAGTCTGCTGAGGACTCATTTACCATCTTATTTCTTTCCTCACAAATCCCTCAAGAAAAGATAAAGCTATCTCTTTTTATTGGCTCTGATTTGGATTTAATGACTTCTATCTTCTTCTTCTCTCTTTCCTTTAGGTCACCATGTGTATGTCCTTGCTCTCAATTTTTCTCTTTTATTATCCACATCTGTGAACTTCTTGGGTGCTGTATTTTTTAACAGTGTAGAAACTAATCCAATATAAGCAGGAAGTAAGCAGTAATATTTTTTATACGAAGCACTGGCATTTCAGAACACCTGCCTCTGGGGTCAAAATGAGTACGTCATTTTTGAGTGAACCTTAGAATATTCTAAGGGTCACAAACCAGAAGTAAGTCCAAAAGGCCCACTTAGCTTTGATTTCATTACCCCCCTCCACATGTGCCATTTGCACCACTCTCAGACGGGTTTTAAGATAACCCAATTAACATAAAAACCCAAGGAACTTTGGCTTCTGTTGTGGTGCAAATGAAATATCTGGGAATTCAGTTGCCAACATGAAAGCTAGAAATGAGCAGCCAGAGGTAATTTCCAATTGGTGTGATCGTCTCACATACCCCACCTCCTGATTTTCCCCTCCCTATATATAATAAACCACACTAACGCCACAGAGTATTTGCACTGATCCTACACATTTGGGCAAAGGGCAGCCTTGTCATTAGCTTCTCACCAATCAGGTCATTCTCCCACCCATGTCCAAACCCCTGTGAAAAATGCAGCAGAAAGGATGAGCTTCCCTTTTAGACAAATGGAGGAACCTCAGGTCAGCTTATGCAAAGTTTCACATATGAGAAGAACGGCAAGCTTCTCTAGAAATTATTCTGAATGTTTAAGAAGTGAAGAGAGAGCCTGTGTAGAAATGCCATCTTTCATTTATGAAAGGCAATACCCTTTATTTTTAAATAAATTCTACGTAAAATTTCTTCAAGATTTTTTCTTCATTCCAGTTGAGCAGTCCCAAACTATCAACAATTGTCTTCCTGTCAATACTGTTTCAGGGAGTCTTATTTCTATCTTCCTTTCCTATAAATTATTCAGGTGAAAGGAGCATTGCAGAAGCAATGGAAAATCACTCCAGTTTATTTTCCCAGGAAAATCACCAATGGCTGAAACACATACAAGGACATCAAAGTTTGAAATGTGATATTATTTCAGGTGTCAAGGAATGTTTGTTGGAAAAACAGATATATCTTTTTGGAAAAAACGATAGAGCGCCAGTTTGGTGCAGTGGCAAAGGCAACATCTTAGAAACCAGGAGAGTTGTAGCCCTGCCTTTGGCATGATGACAGTTGAATGACCTTGGATCACTCATTTTCTCTTGGCCTGGGAATGAGGCAATAGCAAACCACTTCTTTACAAGAAAACTGCACAGATTTGCCTTGGAAGTTGCCAGAAATCAATAATGACTATTCATGTTGTAGAAGTGTATTCATCAGTACACTTGTATACCATTATAATGAGTATAAGATAGATCTGGGGTCTCCAACCCTGGCAACTTTAAGCCTAGCGGACTTCAACTCCCAGAATTCTCCAGCCAGCAAAGCTCGCTGGGGAATTCTAAGAGTTGAAGTCCGCCAGGCTTAAAGTTGCCAGGGTTGGAGACCCCTGAGGAAAATTAATTTTTTCTTCTTTCTTTCCTTTTCTAACTTTTTGAAGTTTAAACATCATTTTGTTAAAATATATAAATAAAGACAGTGTTCACTGGTTTGGCGGAAATATGAATAAAACAAAGGATTTGGGGTTAGGTGTGACCTTGAGGGTGCCAGCAATTCAGTTTCAAACACAGGGAAAGAGACATCAGCCATTTTTGTGACCAGTTCAAACAATAAACACAGCAGCAATTTTCTTTCTTCCAGATCAAGGGCCCTCTTTCCCCCATTCCAGGGTGGTTAAGGCTCAAGGCTACAGGGAACAATAATAGCAGGACAACATAAGCCGCACTTCTGATTCATGAAATGACTTTATGAGACCCTGTTGAGCTGGATTGCAGGTGAGAGAGGCTTTCTTGTTCTGGTTGCCCTGGAAACCTTGGCTTAACTGACCTTACAAAAATGTCTCTCCCGCCCCCCCCTCTTCTTCTCTATGTGTGAGTTGGGAATGGGGAGAGACTGAATAGGAATATAAAGGAGCAGTCCATAAGTGCATGATGCATTGTGTGTGTGTGTGTTTTGAAGCACTTAAACTTTCTTGAGAATGCAAAGGGGAGAAATTTGGCTTGATAGGGAAAGAAAACCTTCTAGCTTGTCTATAGGCATACTATTGTTTAACCCAAATCAATTCAATGCAGTACCACAATTGCAGGATATTGCTTAAAAACAATAACAATTGTAATTAGTTATAAATATGCTGGTATTTAAAAAAAAACCAAAAAAAAAAACAAATTCCCTGAAGGATATGCACTTTTTAACTACAGCTAAAAGATCAATCCTGAAAGAATATGAGTGACCATTAGAAGGTAGCAAAATTAGTTTTTCTGCAGTGCAGACCTCATAACCGTGGTTGTTTTTCTCCAAACCTGGCAACTTTTAAGATGTGTAGACTTCAACTTACTGAATCCTAGCCTTTGGGTCCTGCTAGCCAATTGCACCAGCAAAAGCAAATGGGCACTGTGAAACCTATTTCTAGACTGGAAAACTCAAGAACCATCTGAATTGGATAAAGAAATACTTTTACATAGATTTCTCCCATCTTCCCACCAGTTTCCCAGCATTTACAATCTAGAAACATGTAGAAATTGATGTAAGCATGTAATGGGTGTGGCTTGGGACATCACTATTTTAACACTTTAAGATTATGAAAAACTCCATTAGCTGTTTTCAGCCATCCTATACAGCTGGAAACAAAGTGGTATAATTTGGCACATTTCTAACTTTCAACCTTTCCAAGATTCTCTAGCATTTCCCCCCTTCAATATCTATATACTTTGCAAACATTTTACTGATCACTTTTATGATCTGACAATTATTCTATCAATAGTACAACCTGTGCCATTAAAATTATATTCTATGAAGTACAAATAAATTGTCATTTTTGTGTTCAAATATCTCAATTCTGAAGCTGTATGTTCACATTTTAGTAACAATTATTTGTGGTTATAGGTTTAAATGTATTTCTGAGCACATATTGTGACAATTTTTTTCTCTTTTGTAAAATTTCTGAGATTTAATTCATATATTATATACAGATCACATTCATAATAGAATTTTCCTGATGTATATTATATAGTAGAGATTAATCAAAATATTTATTTGAAATTGTATGAAAATATAAAATGTAGAAATGCTCTAAGGTTAAAAAAAACATACACATGAGTACTGCAAAATAGCTGTATTAATGGTGTTTGAACTACCATTGCTCAGATATATCCTAATTTCCCCTCTACTGTCTGGAAACAGACTTTTAACTCAAAACAATGTTTTTCCCAAGAGAAAGATACAGAATCAGTGCAAATTCCTTCTTTATAACAATTGCAAGAGTTGTTGACTAGACTGGAACATTCAAATGTACCTCTTGTTCAAGGACTTATATTCTAATTTGGAAAAGTCTTTCAGTTTGAGAAGCTTGTATGAACAAGACTCATCTTGTATCTAAGCAGTCCTTAATTCAATTATTGAATTCATTTGAAAGAGAATGCAATTCTTCTGTCTACACTCAATTTCTCTACCAATCAACTGCAAAAGGCTTTCTGTGCATTTCATCAGTAGTTGTGCAAACATCCATCATCTTTTTTCCTGCCTCTGATCCCTTCAGATATACTTTTCTGATGCACAGAAAATACAAGAAATACATACATTCAAGTACTGATGGGCAGCAAAGAGAACTCAATGGAGATCTTGAAATATGAACACTGAAGATGTTACCTAGTTGGGCAAAGAAATGTCAGCAAGCAAGCAAGCAAGCAAGCAAGCAAGCAAGCAAGCAAGCAAGCAAGCAAGCAAGCAAGCAAGCAAGCAAGCAAGCAAGCAAGCAAGCAAGCAAGCAAGCAAGCAAGCAAGCAAGCAAGCAAACTCAGAGAGCACCAAGGACAGTTCAACCTGAGCTATAGATATTCTCACTGCTCCAATTCTCCCAGATCAGAACATGTGAATAGAGGCACAAACACATATTGTATATAGTGGTACCTTGGTACTCAAGTGTTTTGAAACTCATCAAATTTGGTACTCAAGGCATTTGGACATGTACATTTTGTCCCAGTAGTCATCATTTGTTTGGTATTCAATGCACAAACTAGAACTTGTTGGTGTTGGCTACCTTGTAACTCACTACGTTATTTCTTAAGGGAAAAATGTTTTGTACTCATTGTGCCTCCTTGAATAATTAATGATGAGTACCAAGTTGCCACTGTATTTTAGTGTCCATATGCATTAACAGTATAATATGATTTCTGGAATATAAAGAGTATATATATCATATATTCTTATCCTTTTCATTAACATAGTGAGAATCATTGGGGGTTAGTTTTGGTAGGTGAGAAGTATCATAACTTGTATAATTAATTGCATTTAATTTATCAACATGCTAGGATTAAGTATTTACAAGTGCTTATCTACTCTTTATTTTTCTCTGTAGAACAATGGGTACAGTCTATTAGAGAACGAGTCTATTTGGACACATTTTATACATTGGGATTGTATTGAGCCCAGGGTTATTCAGATTCCTGGGACCTCAAAATACAAATGCAGGGAAGAAATATATAACTATTATGCTGTTGGAACAGCCATTATAATTCCAGTGTTGCCACTGCCTTAACATAAGAAGAAACATCTTACTCAGTTTATTTGTTCTATATCTGTTTAGGCACTTGTCTGAATGGTTAAGATCTTCAAATACGTGGCCTCAGAAGAAGGATGCCCTTGGATGCATCCAGCCTTTTCTTCTCATATGTCCGTTCTCTCCATAGGGAATAATAGGATCTGTACACACTCTAGATCAGGGCCCCCCAACCTTTGCAACTTTAAGTCTGAAGGACTTCAGCTCTCAGACTTCTCCAGCCAGCTTTGCTTTGCTGGCTGGAGAAGTCTGGGAGCTGAAGTCCTTCAGACTTAAAGTTGCAAAGGTTGGGGACCCCTGCTCTAGATAAAATAAATATCTTGCAATCAGAAGCTCTGATTAACCCTAATCCTAACCCTCTGCTTCCATGAAGAGGGTTATTTGAACTCATATTCAAATGAACCTGAATAGAACTTCTCTTTGCAATTTGCCATTCAGGGATCAGGGATTTGATTGGATGGAGTCAGAATCATAGCACTTTTGCCCCTTTTGCATCTTGATAGAAGTGCCTGTTGAACAGTTTTATAATTGTACACATATCCGTAACTGTTTCTGGTTCCCACTGGAAAATATCTACAAAATAGATTGTTAGCTTTTTGTGAACTGGCAAACAAAATGCCTAGCAGCTAAGCAATAATTTGTAGTTCTGGTTCTAAAAACAGCTTTTAGCTCTCTTAATGGGCCTGCCATGTCTCTATGGAACTGGGATTGGTTGGGAGAGCTGAGCTGCATATATGAGGATTAAGTAGAGAGTGCATACTTTTTACACACATATTGAATTGATATTAGTTTTCCCTATGGTGCTGTTTCCGTAGATTGTTGTTTGAGAGGGATGAAGCTACAACATTTGATTTCCTTCCAGCAAACTGTGAAATATCTGTACAAACTTACAAAGTTGCAACTGTAGTGGAAAATACGGAACCCATCCATCTGTAATAGAATTTAGGTGCCATCAGAATGCCATCTGTTAATAATTTATGTTCAAAAGGAAGCCCTACTCATGTTCCTTAATCTTCTGACAAATCACATTTGATTATTTACAGCACTGGCTTAGCATTAAAAGGATTGTGCTACACTGATATGGGAATGGAGAAGATAGAGTGGTTATCATTAATGGCATAAACATAGTATTCATATCTTCCCTAATACCTTAATTAGTTCCATTAGAAAAAGGAATATGGAGATGCTTTTTTGCATTGAGCTCTGTCAACAGCAATTTTTAAATTTTTGCTTTGTTGTTGGTTTTAAGAGCCCCAGATTAAAACTTTTGAAATAGATGGATGAAGGAAGATCTAAATACCAGGCATTTAATAATTTAATCCAATCAATCACTTTAACCTTCTTCAGGTATTAAGCATCATCTTGTAATGCTTTAGCTGGAAGCAGGACGTGTATGGGTGTGGGTATATACACACACACACAATTTCTAGAAACGTTCCACCTTAACTAATGGATATTTGGCCCTTGGTTTTATCAAGCAGGTTTACTTCCATCTATCTTTCATTTTTACAAAGATCAATTCATTTTTAACATTTTTTTAAACTGACAAATTTAGAACATCTCATCTGATGGATTTTTGTGTCCAAGTCAGGTATTTTTGGCAATGAGAAGTACCCCATTTGATTTAAAAAGGCATTTTCTACTATTAAATAATGTCCTTGTTACAGATGTTTGATTTGTTAAACACATAGAAGAAAATGAAGCTGGTAATAATAATAATAATAATAATAATAATAATAATAATAATAATAATAATAATAATAATAATAATAATAATAATAATAATAATAATAATAATAATAATAATAATAATAATAATTTAATTTGTAAACCGCTCCCTCTCCCCACAGGGACTCGGGGCGGTGCACAGGGAAAATAAAAACAATAAATATACAACCATAGCATAAAAACGAATTAAATCTAATACCTGTGCTAAAAATCCCATTAAACTCTAAAATACCCTATAATTAAATAAAAACCCCATAGCAGAGAGACTACCCTAGGCCGGCCAAGCAGAAAAGATATGTTTTTAATTTCAGGCGGAAGGAGTGGAGGTCCGTGGTTGTTCGAATATCGGGGGGAAGGTCGTTCCAGAGGGCTGGGCCCGCCACAGAGAGCGCCCTTCCCCTGGGCGTCGCCCGCTGACAAAGTCTAGTGGATGGCACCCGGAGAAGTCCCTCTCTGTGGGAGCGAATCGGCCGTGAGGATGTATGAGGCAGGATCCGATCCCGCAGATAGCTAAGTCCCGAGCCATGGAGCGCTTTAAAAATGATAACTAACACCTTGAAGCGCACCCGGAAGACAACAGGCAGCCAGTGCAGCTCGCGCAAGAGCGGTGTTACATGGGTAAACCTAGCGGTTCCCATAATTGCTCGCGCGGCTGCATTCTGGACCAACTGAAGTCTCCGGGTGCACCTCAAGGGGAGCCCCATGTAGAGAGAGTTACAATAGTCCAGTCGGGATGTCACGAGTGCATGAGTGACTGTGCGAAGGGTGTCCCGATCCAACAGTGCTGTTTGTAATAACAAACAGCACTGTTTTCCTAGCAAATCAGATAAAAGTGTTAGGTCATTGTTTGAGCTCATTAATGGCCCACATAAAAGTATTTTAAAGAAGTTTAATCCTGATAAAATGGATTTACTAGGGGCAGAAGGTTCTAATCCAAGGAATCCATTTAAATTGGATAATACTTTGTTGGAAAGCTCATATTTACACGCTGGGAATTTTCCTTGATCCAATTTTGCTATTTGAAGTGCAGATGTAGAGAGTTTTCAGCCAACCCAGAATAATATACCACCTTGATCATCCCAGAGAACACTTTGTAAACAGTGACCCATGGTAAAATGATTTAGGTGACAATAATATACTATTTTACACTTATTTAGCTGATAAAAACATGCTACTTCAAACTACTAGCAATTTGTTGCAAAAATAGTGTATATTTTTTGAATATATAAAATAAGTTATGTTGGTTTAGAAATCTAAAATCTAAATATGGCAGCTGGTACATATCTTGGTCATCAGTTTACTTGCAAGCTCATTATTGGTATGAATAATTAGGAGACAAGAGGGCTCCTTTCTAAGAGAGGCTAAAGATAACTGATCAGACAGTCATATGGATATCCATCTGGAACTTTATGGAGGCAAAAGGATCAAGCTCCTTTTAAACCTGTGCTCTTATTCCTTATAAATGTCTGAAGGAAGCCTGAGACAAAATTATCTATTATTGCTGTTGCAGTAATAGGGTGAAGATGTGCAGTCCTAAATGAGACAGGCAATGCACTTTGTTCTCATGGTCAGAATTTTTATCAGTTTTCTAGCTCCATGCAAAGAATCACAGAGGTACCAAGAATCTTCTCAAAGCGGTTAAGATATTTGGTGAAAATATATAAAGGGCAGATATGATAAGAAACAGGAGTTGTTATTGGATGAGGTGGTGCAGAGTTTCCTGCCTAAGCAGGGGGTTGGACTAGAAGACCTGCAAGGTCCCTTCCAACTATGCTATTCTATTCTATTCTATTCTGTTCTTGGTGCTGTACATACTTCAATTCAATTCAATTCAAGTTTAATTTGTAGACCTCTCCCTCTCCCCAAAGGGACTCGGGGCGGTGCACAGGAAATTAAAAAGCATACAAACATAAAAACATTATAAATATCTAAAATCGAATTAAACCAGTTATATCCCTGTGCTAAAAACCTAAAATCCTTAAAAACTAAACCCCTTAAAAACCCAATTAAAACAATTTACATATTCAGACTAAGGCTGGAGAGGTAGATTAGGCCAGGCCGGCCTGCTGGAAGAAATGGGTATTAAGCTTTTGACGGAAGGAGCGGAGGTCTGAGGTTGTTCTTAGCTCGGGGGGTAGGTTGTTCCAGAGAGTTGGGCCCACCACAGAGAAGGCCCTTTCCCTGGGTGTTGCCCGCTGGCATTGCCTAGTAGACGGCACCCGGAGAAGTCCCTCTCTGTGGGAGCGAATCGGTCGAAGGGATGTGTGGGACAGGATGCGATCTCACAAATAACTAGGTCCCGTGCCATGGAGCGCTTTAAAGATGGTAATCAGCACCTTGAAGCGCACCCGAAAGACCACAGGCAGCCAGTGCAGCTCGTGCAGGAGCAGTGTCACATGGGAGTGCCTGGAGGCTCCCAGAATTGCCCGCGTGGCCGCATTCTGGACTAGCTGCAGTGTTCTGGTGCACCTCAAGGGAAGCCCCATGTAGAGAGCATTGCAGTAGTCTAGGTGGGATGTCAAAAGTGCATGAGTGACTGTGCGAAGGGCGTCCCAGTCCAATAGGGGACGCAACTGGCGTACCAGGCAAACCTGGTAGAACGTCCCCCTGGCCACGGCTGTCACTTGATCTTCCATGGACAGCCGGGTATCCAGGAGGATGCCCAGATTGCGTGCCCTATCCACAGGGCTAGATGTTCACCCCCTATGGCCAGTGATGGAGTAAACTAGTTGTATCGGGACGCTGGAAACCACAGGAACTCGGTCTTGGACGGGTTGAGTCTGAGTCTGTTCCTTCCCAGACCCGCACGGCTTCCAGGCACCAGGACATCACTTCGACGGCATTGTTGGGGTGGTTCGGGGTAGATATATACAGCTGCGTATCGTCAGCGTAGAGATGGTACTCTACCCCAAAACCACGGATGATCACACACAGCGGCTTCATATATGTATTAAACAGGAGCGGCAAGAGGACTGACCCCTGACGCACCCCACATGTGAGGGGTCTCGAGGTCGATCTCTGCCCTCCTGCCAACACAAATACTTGAATATTCTCATCCCAAATTTCAATCAAACCTCACGAACCCCTAAATCCCACTGATTCCTCAAATTAGACAGTTTGTGCTGTGTGGACTGGAGGTATCTTTGTAGCAAGGATCAAGCAATTGGAGGAAAGCAAGTAGAGTTGACCTCTGGAGGAAAAAGAAACCAGAAATCAATGACTCAGGGTGGGCAAGGATATGATATAAAAGTATTTGATGGAAATAACCAGTCCATATAAATTGATGAAGACTCCAAAGAAACAAAGTTAGATGCAAACTAAATAAACCCACCAATGTTGGCTACTGGCTGTGTTTATTCTAGGAGGAAGGTCATCCTAACACCCAGCATTCAACATGACAAGAGCTCATAGAATTGCTATTATTACCACAACAGAGGCTTTCAAAGAAATGGAGAAATCAGTGTTTAAATAATCACTGAGAATAACACAGCAACCTCCCTCTTACATTGTTCTTGATTGATGCTCTGCAGGCAACAACTGTCTTATTTCATGTGGAAAGCATATTATAGAAAGTAAGTTTATAAAAATAAAAGGCATTTTTAGTTTGCTAAATTTTTTAGACTTGTTGACAAGTCATTAATGATGGTGCTGTGGTATCAAATAATGCTTCTCCCTGCCATGATATTTCCCTGATAGAGCAGGTATATGTATACCATATAAATCAAAACATATAGATTTAGAATATAGAACAATCGCCTTTTACATAACTATTTTCTTGGGTTCACGGCCTGGTGCAAAATTTACCTTTTTAAAAAGAAATTCAATAGTACTGACAAATGAGAATATTTGTCGCTCAGGGTTGAAATGAGGAGTCCTTGGTGCTCTATGAGATTGGTGGTTTTCTTGTAAACATTTCATTGCCCAAATAAGGTAACATCAGTTTGGGTAATGAAATGTCTGTAAGAAAATAGCCAAATTCAGAGTGCACCAAGGATCTCTCAACTTTCATAGTACAAGTAATCCTTGACTTACAACAGCTCATTTAGTGACTGTTCAAAGTTACAACAGCACTGAAAAGTTATTTAGGATGGTTTTTCACAGTTACAGAAGAGCACATGATGGCCGTGGTCAGGGGGGCTTTCTATCAGGTCTGCCTGATATGCCAGTTGCGCCCCTTTCTGGATCGTGACACCTTACGCACTGTCACTCAAGCTCTCGTCACCTCCCGCCTGGACTACTGTAACACTCTCTACATGGGGCTTCCCTTGAGATGCACCCGGAGGCTCCAGTTAGTTCAGAATGCAGCCACGCGGGGGATTTTGGGAGCATCTAGACGCTTCCATGTGACACCTCTCCTGCATGAGCTGCACTGGCTGCCTGTGGCTTTCCGGGTGCGTTTCAAGATACTAGTGACCACCTTTAAAGCGATCCATGGCAAAGGACCTGGTTATCTGCAAGACCGCCTCCTGCTGCCAAATACCTCCCACCGACCAGTTCGCTCCCACAGACAGAGCCTACTCAGGGTGCCGTCGGCCAGACAATGTCAGCTGGCGACCCCCAGGGGGAGAGCCTTCTCTGTGGCAGCTCCTGCCCTCTGGAATGACCTACCCCCTGAATTACGTACGATCTCAGACCTACGTCTCTTCCGTCGGGCCCTGAAGACACATCTATTTCATGCAGCTGCCTATCATAGCTTTGTTTTAATTGGGTTTTAGTATTGGGTTTTAAATTATGGGCCAAATTATTTAATATATATTAATATGTTATTTTAACTTTTGTATTTTTTGTTTTTACTGTGGCTGTTCACCGCCCTGAGTCCCGAGAGGGAGAAGGGCGGTATATAAATTAAATAAATACAAAATACAAATACAAATACAACTTTTGCAGCATACAGTCACCTGATCAAAATTCAGATGCTTTGCAACTCTTTCATATTTATGACTGTTGTTGTGTTCCAAGGTAATATGATCATTTTTTGGTGACTTTCTGACAAGCAAAGTCAATGGGGAAACCAGTTTCACTTAACAACCATGTTGCTAACTTATCAACTGCAGTAATTCACTTATCAACTGTGGCAAGAAAGGTTGTAAAATGAGGTGCAAAACTCACTTAACAAATGTCTCACTTAACAACAGAAATTTTGGGCTCCTTTGTGGTTGTATGTTGAGAACTACTTGTATTATATTTATTTTTTCACTACCACAGCTGAAAAATGGATTTGACTAGAGTTATATAATTAGGTCAAAATAGATATTATCACTCAAGTATCAGTTTTAAGTTGTAAAACTAAAATAGATCCTCCTAGTTTAGTTGATTCAAGTAACTTTAATGCATTATGAGATAAAATTCATGACAGTTGACTCTAAAAAGTCTAATCTTTGAAGAATCTGTATCATATCCTATGGTTCATTTTTAAACAAATGCCATTCCCTTTGTTGGAGAACAGCATCTTGCAAAGATGTGCTTTCACCTTTTTTTGTCTGAATTTTTAATTCTATGTAAATGCCTTTAGGGCTTTCTTTCATTTTTTTTGGCTAAAAACCTGCCTCAGAAGCAACTGCAGTTGATTATTCAGTTATATGCATCTTTTTCAGACTTTACAGCTTCCCCTGATTTGTTCCTTTGTTTTCTATTTTTGAAACGGAGAAGAATCACACCTTTTTGTAAATGACTTCCTTTAGTTAGATTCTCACTCACATGCTTTAAAAAAAACCTCAGCTGCTTTAAAATCTGCTAAAATTATCTAAAAATGGTTGCCTCAAGAAAATCACTGCATTTCACACCATATGTGACAGCATAAGAAACATGTCGCCTTCAGTTAATCAACCTTGTTTGCCCACTGTTAAGGACTAGGTTTGAACCTGTGTGTGGTTCCCATAAGAATCTATTTTTAGTTGACAAGTGCTGAACCTAAGACGAATACAATTAGGTGAGAAATTCCAGGAACAGAGGCAATGGTGCTAGGGATTTGCAAGTCTGCTTATGGCTATTTATAGCAATACATTCCTCCAAGGCTTTCCAGATTCCATTTCTAAAATATTTACCATTTACTAGAAAATGATCTCTAAAAAAATTATGGACCTGGCTGCATCTTTAGAGAAGGTTAACTAACTAGTATGAGTCTGTAGTGTGTCCAATTTGATCAGAAGCTGAATATCCTGCTGTCTGTCTTCCCACTAGTACTGAATTAAAAAAATAGTTTTCTTTTCCACCCACAAAAAGTAACTAAGTAACTTGCTTGTGTCCCACTCCCCCACAAATCCACATATGGCCTATCTGTATTTATATATTGTCTAATGGTTTGCCAAATACTCCTTCCCTGTGAGAGGTGGGAGTGAGGAAGTAATTTGATAGTTAACATAGCAGCAAGCCTACATTAAAAAATCTCTGGGATGGGTGGTTGAGTCCCATTTATGCATTCCAAAATGTTCCCACGGCTATGACTCTCTGGTGTGCTGTTAAACCTCTGAGAAGGAGGGTGGAAAAGAAAAGACCTAAACAACGCATGTGGGACATTGAAATATGATTACAAAAGACTAAATAAAGCTAGGATTTGCAGAAGAACAGTGCTATGCTTTGGAAATAATTTAGAAAATGAAACTTAGGGGCACTAAGGAGCAGTCACTCTTTTACCAGGATTACACAACCACTTTTTACAATTGCCAAATAATTCTGGAAAAAGGACACAGCTGCTTTAAAAAGGCTGCAGACAGGTGTTTCATTCATGTTCCCATAGGCTTGGAAGCAGCTTTATTGGAACTGAATCCAAAGCATTTTACAGTCTTAATTTGCAGTTCCAAGGAACAAATGCATCAACTTGATCCTGATACATCCATCTGAAATTTAACAACTATAAATAATAATAAACATTGATCGTGATTAATGTTAAACTTATCACTATCAAATATGGGTAGTTCTTGACTTACAGCAGTTCGTTTAGTGACTGTTTGAAGTTACAACAGCACTGGAAAAAATGTGATTTAGGATTGTTTTTCACACTTACGACCATTGTAGCCAGGGGTGGGATTCTACCAGTTTGGACTAGTTCAGACCAACTGGTAGCTCTGACCATCAGCTGGCAGTGAATCAGTTCACTACAATGATGAAGTGGGCCCTCCTCCCCTCCCCTGTCCTTAATTCATCTTTATCTTCACAGCTGAGTTGTGGGGCAGAGTAGATTGCTGTGCCTCAGCTGTTTTCCTCCCCAACAGTAATGCCTAAGATACTTTTTCTCAAAACTGTCCATGCACACAGAGCGCGCAATCACCAAACTGGTTATTAAGCCAGTAGGATACCACCATTGATTATAACATCCCAATGGTCATGTGAGTTACATTTGGATGCTTGACAACTGGTTCATATTTATGATGGTCTTAGTGTCCCAGGTTATGTGATCCCCTTTTGCAATCTTCCAACAAGCAAAGTCAATGGGGAAGCCAGATTCACTTAACAACCATATTACTGTCTTAACAACTGCAGAGATTCACTTAACAAATGTGGCAAGAAAAGTCATACAATGAGACAAAACTCACTTAACAATTTTTCACTTAGCAACATACATTTTGGGCTCAATTGTGGTTGTAAGTTGAGAATTATATGTACATTAATCAAGGGCACTTTCATATTTCAGAATAGGGGCTAGATTTATCAGTGGATTACACTTGGTTTCTGCCAACCTAGCAGTTCAAAATCACATAAAAAATGCAAGTATAAAAAATGGGTGGGAAGGTAACAGTACTCCATACGTCTTTGGCATTGAGTCATGTCAGCCACATGACCACAGAGATGTCTTCAGACAGCAATGGCTCTTTGGCTTAGAAACAGAGATGAGCACCGCCTCTAGAGCTGGGAATGACTAGCACGCATGTGCAGGGAAAACTTTACCTTTACCTTTTACCAGTGGAATAGAATATACTTTAATATTAAAATAAAAGGAAAATTGCAATTTTAAGGAACACATTTCCATGCCATTTTACAACCCAACGTAATTAGCTGATTAGGAAGTGTACAATGACAAAATGGTTTTCAGTACCTGTATCAGGTTTAATATACATACCTAGTCATAATTTGTCTCTTATAGAATGTTATAATAAGGTAGCAATAGCAATAGCATTTAGACTTATATACCACTTCACAGTGCTTTACAATCCTCTCTAAGCGATTTACAGAGTCATATTGCCCCCAACAATGTGGGATCTCATTTTACTGACTTTGGAAGGATGGAAGGCTGAGTCAACCTTGAGCCTGGTGAGATTCAATCTACCAAATTACAGGCAGCTGGCAGAAGTACCTTGCAGTACTGCATTCTAACCACTGCCCCTCTGTGGCACTTCGTAAGAAAACAGCTATTTTCACAAACTCATCTGTGATTTCTACTATGTGTGATGGGAGGTAATTGCTCATAGGAAACTGATAAAATTAGAGAGCAGCAGAAAAGGTATTTACATATATTGGCAATGGTTGTTCTGAGATTACACAAAGGTAAAAGGTAGAGGAATCCCTATGAATTGTACTCTGCAAGTAATTGGTAACTATAGGGGGCAGTGCTCACCTCTTTTTCAAGGCCATTAAGCCAGTGTTTCAGAAGACATTTCCATGATTACATGTCTAGCATGACATCACAGAGTGCTGTTACTTTCCCACTGAAGTGGTACCTATTTATCTACTGTCATTTGCATTTTTTTGAACTGCTAAATTGGCAGGAGCTGGGGTGAGGATGGGAGTTCATCCCATAATGTAATTGCTCGAGATTATAGAATTAGATCTTTAAGAAATCCTTGTTCTAAGTTTTTCAGATTCCTATCCATAAATGTGTGTAGTCCATTATTTTGTATAACAAAACTCAGGAGTGTTATTCCTCCCAAATATTACTTAGTTGCCTCAGACTCAAGAGGTTTTATACAAATTGATAACTATTTAATACAACTCAACAGGTCTGTAAATTTAATCCAGAGTAGATATCAGAGGAGAATAGGACAATGGTTGTTCTGTAGGAATCACTATAAAAAGATTTCTTGATAGAAAATACAAACATAATTTTCATCTAGTCAAGTCAATGTACCGTATTCCAGTAATAAATGTTAAAGCTATTTTTTATCAGCTTAGTATAATCATACAATATGCTGGTTAAGTGGTCAAAGCCCATAGATGATTAGCAATAATTGCACTGACTTGCTTGCCCATTCCTATTGGAACAACTTTTATTTGATGATGGTAGCTGAAAGCCAGCCATATTAAACTGTTTTGCAGTCCTAAAACATTGCAGCATTGAAGTACAAAGGAACATACCTAATGTAACTTAGAGTGCTACAATTGGTTATCCTTTCATGCAGGGGTCTCCAACCTTTGCAACTTTAAGTCTGAAGGACTTCAGCTCCCAGAATTCTGGGAGGTTGGAGACCCCTGCTTTAGTGTATGACAACCCTTGCTCGTCACAGATGCCATACCGTCAAATTATGGTCCTATACTTCTTCCTCTACACTGATTATTGGAGGGTTTTTTTTGTGTTATTAAAGAAATCCTCCTTATAGAGGCGAGGAATGTTTAAGCCATTTGTTAGCTAAATAGATCAAATATGTGGCAGCCCTTCTTGTATAATGATAGGATTTCAGTTCATCAGTTCTGTTATTAACCATGGTAATGCAAAAATATTGAAATGCATATTGTCTCATTCACAATGAGACAAACTCCATAGTTTTGTCATATTGTGACATCACATACATGTATCCAAAGATAGAGCTCTTATCATGACATCACAATGCATCTTCTATTTCTTGTTCACCCTTACCCTCTCCCTGCAGAGCCTGTGAGTGAGACGTTTTACAGCAAAGGGAAAAAAACAGATCCAAACAAATGGAAATAGTTCCAACAAGAAGTTTTTAAAAGTGCTTGGCAGAAGAATCTATAGCACATATTAATGTTTTCTTTCTGTAATGAGCTTATGTCAAAAAATGGTGTAAACAACTGCTATGAATTAAGTCCCCTTTCTCCAAATCTGTAAAACTACAATTCAAGTTGAAGTTTTTATGTGTTACAACAGTATATTTAATGAAAACAGCTATGCTTAAGAATTATCATGATATGGGAGAGAAAACAAAGACTGAATGGTGTACAATCTGTGAAGAGAAATGGTAACCATATTTCAGCAAAAATGATACTCAACTTTTTTAATGTATGAAAACTGTCAATATCCATAGTAAGAATGAATAAAGATGGGACTGTTCTTTCAATTCCATGTGAAGTAAAGAGGAAAAACCAAAATTAGAATGAAAGAGTGCTGTTCTCCTTTATTTGAAGAATCTCTTCAAATTGCATTTGATTATAATTTAAAGCATAGCAAGGAGTATTTTTTCCTAGTGGATAAAACATATCCTTTAATTTGAGTACCATTGATGCATAAATTTAGGTGACCTTGTTCCTGTTAAGTAGCTACATAACTGAAAATATCTTGGCAAAAATGAAATATATCAGAAAATAAATCTAAATAATGTTGTGAGCAAAGAAAAATAAATGTAAACTCTTCCTGATTTAACTTAAATTTGCCCAAGCTGATAGGATAGGATTATCTGACAGATAATCTATCAAAATCAATGAGACTTACATAATTGGCTCAACCATTAGAAAGGATGAGGCAGTTACTTCATGATAATTTAAGTCCCATTGATTTCAGTTGTCCAGTCTAAATATGACTGAGTCTTGATTCAATACCTAGCCTCAGGCAGAATGATCGCAGAGACAGATGACTCAGGCTCTAACTATTATTTACCATTACAAATCCTTCTTGACATTATGGTTGTTTCAAATGATTAAAAAATGTTATCTGAAGACAATCAGAAAAATTAAAGATTCTTATAATATGTTGATTCGCTTCTCTATGTAGGTGTTAGATCCATGATGGTGAACCTATGGTAGACGTGCCACAGGTGGCATGCAGAATCCTCTTTGTGGCCATGCCAGCAGTTGCCCCAGCCTAGTCCCACCACACATGTGTGCATGCCTCCCACCAGCCAGCTGGTTTTGGGTGTCTGCTGTGCATGCACAGGGGCCAGGGTTACATGTGGGGGAAACACACATTGCATTTTAGGGTCTTGCGTGGCACCTCTGCACTTTGTTTTGGCTTCCAGGTTGGTGCAGAAGGCTTTCCAGGCCTAAAACAGGTCTCGGGCACACCATGCAGTTTATTTGGATTTACAGTTTATTTGGATTTATATCGCGCCCTATCTCCCCGAACGCCCTGTTTTGGGCCTGGAAGTCCTCCTGCGCTAACCTGGAAGCAAAAAATGCACAAAGGGGGAGCGGAGTGCATGCAGGAGGAGAATACAGGATTCGTGTACACATACACGAGGGTGGGTCGCATGCGTAGGGGTGGGGCACACCAGGGGGGTTGCACATGCATGTGCAGGGACCAGATGCGCACACAGAGGGGGGTGTCACATGTACTTGTGCCTTTGGCACACGATAACAAAAAGATTAGACATCACTGTGTTAAATCAGACAATCAGATAATGAACAAAGTATGAGTTTGGGAACCCATATGTTCCTTTACCATGTCTAGTCAAATGACCCACAAACCTGTGAATTCTATTCCTTCTGAACTCATGGGATTAACTTCCATATGGTAGTTATTTCCTGATATTTCTTTTTTATTGCTTTTATTCTTGAGAAGCACTTGGTGCAATCACTATTCATATAGTCTCACTTCTCTTCCAATTCATAGAATATTTGTGGAATTAAGAGCATCAGTATTGTATTACAAAATCAGCATAGGAACCACCTTTTTCTTTTCAACAGTAATGGGTAGGGAGATGTTTCTAGATACACATCGGCAAGATATGAACACAATGGCTTTGTGGTATTGTGTTTCATTCCAAGTCCCTCCCTAAAGGACATGTTGTAAACTGGATAAATATTGTTCAAAATCATTAGGGACAACAGCTTCTTGAAGAGGGGATGCATCACAAACTGGAACAATCTCTTGAGAGAATGAATTTACTACTACATAAATCCAACCACACTTTACCTATTAATATTTATGACTGGTTTCTGTCTGGTCTCTCCTGAAAGGCATGATGAAGGACTAGTGGTGGTGTTACTATCATATCACAAATGTCAAAAAAAAAAAGGCAGATAAAGTCTGTGACCTCCAGTGTGTTCAGATCCTTAATACTTGGTTGCCATAGTGATCACAAGTTTTTTTTTATAGCTGCAACAGTCTCCAGGTTGCATGAGGGCAAGTTAAAATCCCTATGCATCACTGTTGCTCTTTTCTGCACTCTTTTTATAGTCTTTTTTTATAATATGGTGACCAAAACTGGATGCAATATTCTAAGTGTAGTCTTACTAATGCTATATAAAGTGGTACAAATACTTCATGTGATCTTTATTCTATCCTTCTGTTAATACGAGTGAAGACTGCATTGGCTTTTTTGGCTGCTGTGACATAGTTGGCTCATATTTAAGTGACTGTCTACTAAGACTCCCTTCCATAGTTACGGTACTGCTATTGAGCTAGGTTTCACCTAAAATGCAGTTGAATATTGATTTTTCTTGCATAGGTGTAAAGCCTTACTTACATTGAATTTCATTAAGTTACACAGGGTACATTGTTCAAGTCTATTGAGAGAATAATATGGATCTTGAGCCTATCTTCTGGAGTGTCCTGGGAACCATCTAAACCCCATATATAGCCAACCAGGCAATTGCCTCCTTCTCACCATTGGTTCATAGATTCATCCCTACCCTATTTATGCTCTAACACCATCAGCAAATTTGAAGGAGCCAGGCTGATGTGAAGGGTGTCCAAACATATCATATTTTCACTCAAGATATTCTTTATATCCCTTGCTACTCACAATCCAGTGGAGTTAGAAACCAGTGAACTCCTGATTCAATCCAATTATACTGTACAGGGCAAGATTCTTCCAAAAACCAGTTATGTAAACAACCCCCAACGCAGTTCAGCAAGCCAATTATATAACTAGTTAAAAGAAAAGTATATTTCTGAATGGTATCATCAGGCAAGAACCATGTTCTATGTATGTGAGGCTTACTGTTAGGTCTCTATGGAGATACTTGCATCCAGGCCATGGTTGCCCCAAAGGTGCTTTTTTCAAGAGGCAACTAAACTTTCTTGTTTTTCTTTGAAGACATTTCACTTTTCATCCAACAAGCTCCTTCAGTTCTGACTGGATGGTAAGAAATGGAAGAATTTATATCCCTTGCAGACAGTTGGCCATTTACATTCTTTAGAGCAGGGGTCTCCAACCTTTGCAACTTTAAGTCTGAAGGACTTCAGCTCCCAGACTTCTCCAGCCAGCAAAGAAAAGCTGGCTGGAGAATTCTGGGAGCTGAAGTCCTTCAGACTTAAAGTTGCAAAGGTTGGAGACCCCTGCTTTAGAGAGTCATTGAGGCCACATGGAGGGTTATCTGTGTCCTTAGGGTCACTTGAATAGTGCAAATGGATGTGGAGCCTTCTTGGAAATGCTGAAAGGACTGTGTTGTACACAGTCCTTTCAAGAAAGATGATATCTATTGAGAGAGAGCTGTCCACATTTTGGACAGAAAGGACCTCTGGTCTGAAAAAGGGGGTCAAAGATGTGATCTAATAATACAATAGCAGAGTTGGAAGGGATGTGAAGGGTGTTCAAACATATCATATTTTCAGCTTCAGCTCCCAGACTTCTCCAGCCAGCTCCTGCCATCTTTCAACAGAGGGAGAGGGATACATTTTTTGGAACTAACAACTAGGCAAAATTAGGGCTTGGTTAAGTCCAGCACCTTACCATAGAACCACCAATAGTGTCTAGTATCCAGAAAAGTAGTTTGTTACAAGCTCCTCCCATTTGTCAATGGAGCTTGGAGAGGCAAGATTTACAACAGTCTCCCCTCCACCATCTCTATTTTTAATTATGGTTTTTCAAAATTAACGTGGATTTAAGTAATATTTAAATATAGCTTTAGAAACCAATAGACTGCTGCTTTTGAGGAAATGCAGAAAGAAAAGAAGTACTGTAAGTGAACAAATCATATTAATGATGGCATTTAGAAAGCAGTCATTTTTGAAGATTATTTTCTCTACACACAAGAGAAAAAAAAAGATGTAACAAGTTTAAGAGATGCCTTATTAGAAACCTATAGAAAAAGTTGGGTTTTTTGTGTACATGCCAATATTATTGCCATTTTAAAAAATTTAAAATTAAAAAGTGTCTCCTATGAAATCTTCATTTGTCAAATTATTTTTGTAATATTCATTTCTAGTAGCAATTAAAGCAAGTTCTTCTCATACATTTCTTGACACTGATTTCCCAATGAAGTGCTTCTTCTGACTGATGTCTCATAATTTTCCAGAATGTAAAATGTATTGTTTTGCAGACCATCTGTTCTAAAATAAGGAAAGAAGATGTAAGTTCTCTTGCTTTAATAAATATTTGCATTTAATTAAGGAGTTTGGGTGATGACATATTATTTACTATGTGGCTCCTAACTGTGAAATATTAAAGATGAAGAATAATTATCGGCAAATATAAAAAGCCAAAGAGAGGAATGTATTTTCTCCCAGATGAATCATCACATCTTGAACTAGCTTCCCCAAGACTGAAATATCAAAGGAAAACATCTACATTGCAGGCATATCTACTGTATAGGATGACATAGGAAGACTATTTTTATGAGTCAATTTCTCAATGTCATTTTTAGCTAACAATATATATTCATAAAAGTTGGTTCTATACCGAAAAGTATTTCAGTACATATGTTAGTCAAACATATGTAGGAAGAATTAATAGGTAGTGCTTGTTTAACAACCGGACTCCTAACAGCTGTTCAAAGTTTATGACAAATGCCTTCCCCAAAGTTGCTTATGACCCATTCTCAAAATTATAACAGCCATTCGCTGCTTACTTGATCACATTTTTGGCACTTGGCAACTGGCACATTTGCAATCAGTTGCAGCATTCTGCAGTGACATTACCATGATTTGCAACATTTTATGCTGTTTTCTGGTTATTTGTTATCAAATGTTATGTTTATTGGAGTAAGAACAGAGGTGTCAAACTTGCATCGTCACGTGACGTATCACAGCTTTTCCCCCATTTGCTAAACTGGATGTGGGCGTGGCCAGCGCGTAATGTATCTGGGCCACGGGCTGTGAGTTTGACAGCCCTGGAGTAGAAGATTGACTCTTGTAATATAAAGTTATAATAATTAGTATTAATTCATGTTGAATTCATCAATGTTGGAGTAATTCTACCACTATTACTATCACACTATTTTATAGTTTGTTTCAGATTCTGCCTTGGTATGTCCTAGGATAGTGATGGCTAACCTTTTTGGCTCATATGCCAAAAGTGGGGGGAGTGCAGGGTGTGTGTGTGTCGTGCATGGCCCATAATGCTATGTGCGTGACCCCCTGCTTTTGGCATGCTTTTTCTGCTCTCCCCAGGCTCCAGAGGCTGTCTAGGAGCCTGGGGAGGGTGAAAATAGCCTCCCCACCAACTCCAGAGGCTTCAGGAGCTTCACTGACGTCTCCAGAGAGTGAAAAACAGCCTCAAAAGAAGGCCTACATCATCTGGCAAGCACACACATGCCCGCTGGAGCTGACAGGGCAATGCCTCACGTGCCTAAGAAATGGTTCCGCGTGCCACCTGTGGCACCCATGGCACAGGTTCGCCATCACTGTCCTAGGAAAATGTTGATGAAATTTTTTGACATTGAGCGCCAAAATGTTTGTGTGCGTGCTGGAAACCAAAAGATCAGCTGGTCTGTGCACATATGGGCACCGGGCAGCAGCTCTTTCAGTTTCCGGAGCTCCCAAAGACTAGCTGGTGGCGCATCGGAACCCAGAAGAGCAATGGGTGACAGCTCATGACATGAGCTGGAGATGGCTCTGCATGCCACTTCTTTTTTTTCTTTGCTATTTGTCTCTTATATTTCTCTGATCTTTCTGCCTATTCATGATCAGCAAGGTGCTCAGGACCCTGTCCAAAAGTCTCTAGGGCACCACAAATGGCCCAGACGATATTTACTCAGTGCAATAATAATCTTATAATATTGAGAGGATGAGAAGTAGATTTTGAAACCCAAGGGATAAACGTTGAACATAAAGATAGACAATACTGGCTTTGGACATCCTTTTCTTTCTTATTCTACCTTAAGATGAACTTTTTGAGTATAGTTTAGTTGTGGATATAGATTTAAGGACTTTAAAAAAAATGTAGTGCATTCCTTGGCTTCTAATGTTCAAATGGGAGAGGAAAGTTGTTCTTTATCTCACTCTCCTCTCTGTTCAGCACAAATGGTTTGAAAAAAGCAGCCTGCATTGATTGATGCTTCTATTCTGCAATATCGATCCGATGTGCTGAAAGCAGTCAAATAAAATAAAATAGTATTTGGTTTGGTTCAGACTGAAAAATTCATCTCTGGTAACCTTTTACTGATCAGCTCTTACTGCATTATATTTAGCCCCTTTGGTTTGGTTTGACATTAAAATGTCAAGCGGCTATTCTAAAAGCGTATGGTTATATTAATTAAAATCCATTTAATATTTTGGCCAACCTATCTGTCTAAAACAAATCTTATTTCTATGATTTTCAATTATATATCAATTTAATAACATCAGAAGCAATATAAATAAAAAATGTAAAACTTCATTGTTTGTTGACAATACCATCCCCCATTACTCATAATTTATTTTCCTGCATTTTATACAAAATTGCTGGCCCCAATGCTTGTCCTAGTGACAGATAGTGACAGTATAATTGCAGTGAAATCCCTGGGACAATTTAGCTGATTGAACTTACTTCTTATCAGTTGTAATGGAAAAGTGTCACTGTACACTATGCATTCATTAAATGCACAGAGAACAGAATACCATGGACTGGTTGTATGACCATGCTTATGTACAATTATAAGTAAAATTAACATTTTCATTAGCAATCCTGACAGTGTGAACAAATAAACATATTATTATATTTCTTTCAAATTCAGAAAGAAGGAAGCTTAATCTACAAAAGTGTAGCCATTTAGGATTAGGCTGGTGTAAATTTTTCCTTCACAATACATTTTATAAATACAGTGGTACCTCGGATCACGAACTTAATTGGTGAAACGACTCTGGTCGCGATCCGAATTGGTTGTGATGCGAGGCACAATTTCCCATAGGGTTCAATGTAAATCCGATTAATCCGTTCCGACCTTGTTTTTTGGTTGTGATGGGAGGCACAATTTCCCATAGGGTGCAATGTAAATCCGATTAATCCGTTCCGACCTTGTTTTTTGGTTGTGATGGGAGGCACAATTTCCCATAGGGTGCAATGTAAATCCGGTTAATCCGTTCCGACCTTGTTTTTTGGTCGTGATTCTTGAACTGACTCTGTTCGCGAAGTCAGTTTCCCATAGGGTTCAATGTAAAGCAGCTGAGGGGCGATGGAGCAAACCGCGCGCGGCTGCCAGCATGACTTTCGCCCGTCTCTTTCTGGGCTCTGCGAGTGAGGAGGACAGGTGTGTGTGTGGAAGCGAAGGCAGGGGGGGAGACCCGCGCCCAGCTTTAAGACCCTGAGAACTGGACGGATACACCGAACAGAGGCACACCAGGAATTCCCAGCCCCAGAGGGCCATGCCCCAAGGAGGCCCATAGAAGCAACCAGCCAGGGCTGCTTCCCCGCAAGAACCTCTTGCCCCACCAGCCCCAAACGGATCGAGGGACTCACCGAAGCAAGAAAGCTGCAGGGCTCCGTTGTGGCCGCTGGTGTCCTGTAGCTTGAGGTTGCCGCTCGGGGGGCTTTTGCAAGAGCTGCGCTGCCCGTAGAGAGGCGGCGGCGGTCGGGAGCGCCAGCCGGAATGTCCGTCTGACTCTGGCGCTTGGGGCTGTTGTTGCTGCCGCCGCTGCCGCCTCCTCCTCCGCCGTTCCCAAAGCTTTGTCCTTTGCTGGCCAGGAAAGCGGAGCTGAATTTCGGCGCTTCTGCTTCTCGGGACGCTTCCCGAGAAGGACAAAGCTTTGGGGACGAAATTCAGACGCGCCGGAGTCACTACAGCCAGCCGAAATGTCCGTCTCCGTCCTCCTCCGCCGTTCCCAAAGCTTTGTCCTTTGCTGGCCAGGAAAGCGGAGCTGAATTTCGGCGCTTCTGCTTCTCGGGACGCTTCCCGAGAAGGACAAAGCTTTGGGGACTAAATTCAGACGCGCCGGAGTCACTACAGCCAGCCGAAATGTCCGTCTCTGTCCTCCTCCGCCGTTCCAAAAGCTTTGTCCTTTGCTGGCCAGGAAAGCGGAGAAGCAGAAGCGCCGAAATTCAGCTCCGCTTTCCTGGCCAGCAAAGGACAAAGCTTTTGGAACGGCGGAGGAGGCGGCGGCAGCGGCGGCAGCAACAACAGCCCCAAGCGCCAGAGTCAGACGGACATTCCGGCTGGCGCTCCCGATCACCGCCGCCGCTCTACGGGCAGCGCAGCTCTTGCAAAAGCCCCCCGAGCGGCAACCTCAAGCTACAGGACACCAGCGGCCACAACGGAGCCCTGCAGCTTTCTTGCTTTGGTGAGTCCCTCGATCCGTTTGGGGCTGGTGGGGCTTCCCGAGAAGGACAAAGCTTTGGGGACGAAATTCAGACGCGCCGGAGTCACTACAGCCAGCCGAAATGTCCGTCTCCGTCCTCCTCCGCCGTTCCCAAAGCTTTGTCCTTTGCTGGCCAGGAAAGCGGAGCTGAATTTCGGCGCTTCTGCTTCTCGGGACGCTTCCCGAGAAGGACAAAGCTTTGGGGACGGCGGAGGAGGATGGAGACGAACATTTCGGCTGGCTGTAGTGACTCCGGCGCGTCTGAATTTCGTCCCCAAAGCTTTGTCCTTCTCGGGAACCGTCCCGAGAAGCAGAAGCGCCGAAATTCAGCTCCGCTTTCCTGGCCAGCAAAGGACAAAGCTTTGGGAATGGCGGAGGAGGACGGAGACGGACATTTCGGCTGGCTGTAGTGACTCCGGCGCGTCTGAATTTCGTCCCCAAAGCTTTGTCCTTCTCGGGAACCGTCCCGAGAAGCAGAAGCGCCGAAATTCAGCTCCGCTTTCCTGGCCAGCAAAGGACAAAGCTTTGGGAACAGCGGAGGAGGACGGAGACGGACATTTCGGCTGGCTGTAGTGACTCCGGCGCGTCTGAATTTCGTCCCCAAAGCTTTGTCCTTCTCGGGAAGCGTCCCGAGAAGCAGAAGCGCCAAAATTCAGCTCCGCTTTCCTGGCCAGCAAAGGACAAAGCTTTGGGAACGGTGGAGGAGGAGGCGGCAGCGGCGGCAGCAACAACAGCCCCAAGCGCCAGAGTCAGACGGACATTCCGGCTGGCGCCCCCGACCGCCGCCGCCGCTCTACGGGCAGCGCAGCTCTTGCAAAAGCCCCCCGAGCGGCAACCTCAAGCTACAGGACACCAGCGGCCACAACGGAGCCCTGCAGCTTTCTTGCTTTGGTGAGTCCCTCGATCCGTTTGGGGCTGGTGGGGCAAGAGGTTCTTGCGGGGAAGCAGCCCTGGCTGGTTGCTTCTATGGGCCTCCTTGGGGCATGGCCCTCTGGGGCTGGGAATTCCTGGTGTGCCTCTGTTCGGTGTATCCGTCCAGTTCTCGGGGTCTTAAAGCTGGGCGCGGGTCTCCCCCCCTGCCTTCGCTTCCACACACACCCATCCCCCCAGCCAGCCCTCGTTTATAATGCGGAGTTCATTTTTTTTATGAACTTTTCCGTTCGTGCAGTGAAACGGTGTTCGTGATCCGGGGCACATTTTTTGTGAAATTTTTGGTCGTGAAGCGAATTGGTCGTGAAGAGAGGCGTTCGTAATCCGAGGTACCACTGTACTAGTTTATACAATATATCTTATATGGTACAGAAATGAAAGGATAAAAAGGGATAAATCAACATACAAGGAAATAGGCTCATTGGATTAAGAAAAGAAAAGTGTTGCTGCATTGAAATGCATATGAGCTGTGAGAACTCAGAGCTGTGCTTTGCAAGATTTCATTCCACATTTCCATGAATCTAAAATGAAACTCTTCTTGAAGCTACCAGAAAGGGGCTCTTAAAAATGGACATCTGTATTCTGAGTGAATCACAGCTGAGCTAACTTCGGTTTACATTAGGTACATACAGGAACTACTCTCCTCCATTGCATATAATTATTTTATAATATTGATATTAAATATATAATAAATAATAAATGCAGTATGATGCAAATAATACTTTATGAAATAAAGTAAATAAATATAGATACTAGCTGCATACAATATAAATAATAAATTGTTAAAACTCTGAAAGTTTCGATAAGTTACAATTTTAAAGATAAGAAAAAAAATGTTTACATCAACATTAAATAAGTGGCAACTTACAGCTGATGCCAGACAATTATTTTTGAAGAATTGTCATGTTGCTTGAAATGTAGGACAAAACAGTAAAATGGTTCTGCTTTGGATATGATACTCAGAATGTCCCCATGCTAACCTTGCCAAAGATTGTATATAGCAGGGGTGCCAAACTTGATTTAATTGAGGGTTGTGTTTGACCTTGGAGGGGTGGTGGTGGCCAGCTTGTCATCCAGAGGTGGCATTCAGCAGGTTCGGACCAATTCTGGAGAACTAGTAGCGGACATTTTGAGTAGTTCGGAGAACTGATAAATACCACCTTTGACTGGTCCCACCCCATCTATTCTCTGCCTCTTGAGTCCCAACTGATAGGGAAGAAATGGGGATTTTGCAGTATCTTTCCCCTGGAGTCAGGAGGAAATGGAGAATTTACAGTATCCTTCCCCTAACACACCCCGTAAGCCACGCCCAATAAGCTATACCACACCCACCAAGGCACGCCCACAGAACCAGTAGTTATTTTTTTGAATCCCACCACTGTTTTTGTCATATGTTTAGGGCACCTTTGGTGGCCTGAGCACTCTGCCAGTGAAAACAGGCTCTCGAGCTCCATTTTCAGCTGGGACACCCTCCTGCAACCCTCTGCCAGAAAAAAAACAGAGCTTGCAAGAGCCACCTGCAGCCCTCCTGAGCTCCATTTTTGGTGGCAGAAGCATAGAGGGTCAGTCCTTTGCTGTTTCTAGGGTGGCCCAGAAGGCCAGATCCAAGCACCGCTTGGGCTGGATTTGGTCCACGGGCCTTAAGTTTGACACTCCTGGTATATAGAATAGAATAAGATCAGTCAATCAGATTGTAAACTATTAGCTATGATGATCATTTAGACTTCACTGAATATCAGAAATGGAATGGGATAATAGGGAGATCTGCTCCTTTCAAGCTCTGCTATGTAAACTTCCTGGATTTGGAAGGCTGATGTAAGAAACAGAACAATGGCGTAGATAAGTATATAATCTGACCCAGCTGATCTTTTTTTCTATTTTCTAATATGGAATATGAAATTTACTCATTGAGATGGTATATTATTATGCATTTTCTACTAGTCACAGGCAAAAATGGTAAGTTTATTTATTTTATTTATTTATTTATTTAATTTAATTTATACCCCGCCCTTCTCCACAGAGGACCCAGGGCGGCGCACAGGAAATTTAAAAAACATACAAAAATACAATAAATATAATTTAAAAAACTATTAAATAACCCCATCCTGCGCTAAAACCAAATTTTAAAACCCAATTTAAAACTATCTTAAGTCCCCAAGGGAGGTTAGGCTAGGCCGGCTTGTTGAAACAGATATGTCTTAAGACATTGGCGGAAGAGGCGGAGGTCGGTGATGGTACGTAATTCAGGGGGTAGGTCATTCCAAAGGGCTGGCCCCGCCACAGAGAAGGCTCTTCCCCTGGGTGTTGCCAGTCGGCATTGTCCGGCCGACGGTACCCTGAGGAGGCCCTCTCTGTGGGAGCGGATTGGTCTGAGGGATGTATGGGGCAGGAGGCGGTCTCGCATATAACTAGGTCCCGCATATAACTAAGTTCAGGCTCATTATATAATTGCCCACTTAGCCTGGTGGGAAATAAACAGGGTGATGATGCAGTGAAGTATTTCCATGTCTCAAAGCCAATTCAGACTGATGGCAATGCTTGTTACCCATATTCTGAGCAGGCAAACATTTTTGCTTATAATAATGGTCTAGTTTAGCAGCTTAAGAAAAGCTTTTGAAAATGTATTCCTATTTCTTCTCTGCACTAAGTGCACACGTGTTATTATCTTGCTTACTTTTATTATGTTTATTGCTGAAAGGTAATTGTTTTGCCTGATTTAATTGATTTTCTTCTTTTACAATAGGAGCTTAATACATTTGATGTCCCTGAAAAGCTGTTAACACTTTTATTACAGCATTCTACAGAAATTTTAAATCTAAATTAATCCTTAATAAATCTGGGTGGGAAACACTGATAAATTTGGATAGAGAAATCCCAGCAACTATTTTGGAGTATTGATTGCATCTTATTTTCTCTGTGAATGTGGTAAGATGTATTTTATTGACTTCAAAAAGTATAGCCTCCCTCTGTGACTTGCTCACAATTCTCATATTAGTTCATACTTACGACTCTCTCGATGTCTCTCTCTCTCTCATCTCTGTCTCTATTTCTACCTCGACTTCTACATACCTATCCATCCATCCACCTATCATCTGTCTGCCTGTCTGTCTGTCTGTCTGTCTGCCTGCCTGCCTGCCTGCCTGCCTGCCTGCCTGCCTGCCTGCCTGCCCGCCCACCACCCACCCACCCACCCATCCATCTATAAATACAATATTGTTCATATGACAGTATTGTATAAATGTTTGGGGATGGACAGGGGTAATCATTCCACTGTGCCCTGTTAGCAGACCAAACCAGTAAGTGGCAGTGTCCTCAGTGCCTGTATTATACTTTTGCTTTAAGACATTGTTGAAAATGGCTGGGAGTTATGGCAGGAGGTATAAGTGAACATCAGATAAGTACTGCTATAGCAGATTGGGCCCCAATTGGTTTACATGATTTCACAAGAAAGAAGAAAATAGTTTTTGTGATGTCTTCCTCTATAAACAATGCAAGAGATAAAATTGCTTTACTTCTGTTTAACTCTTATCAGATAGATCAATGTTCTTTATCTCTTGCAACAGAAAAATAAAAGTTTACAAGCCTTAACTGATCCTCTCATCCATGATACACCAAAATTAACATTGCTGATTTCCTATGTCTATCAATTTCTGTAACTAAAGTGTGGGATTATCTATAATCCATGTTACAGAAATATGGCTAGGGCCTTAGGAGGAATGATGAAGTGGTGATGGAAAATGGTATGTAACACTGTAAACTAGTTTTTACTTCTCCTGTTCTGGAGAAGTAAACTAAACCTGCTCTTATTCTGATCAAAGAAATGATAAGGAGGATGAAAAGAATAGAGTAGGGACCATAGTAGCTGCTTCTCTACTTTGTTATAATGGCCTCCTTATCAGAATTTCCATATATTCCTTCTCATCATTTCCATATATTTTAGAACCACTATTCTTTGATATTTTAGAATGCATGTGGAAATCTACACAGCAGGTTATCCTTTTCAAGCATCCATACCTAATGAATGGAAGTTAAGGGCTCTTGGAAATATCACTAGATGTGCATTGCTGCACTGTTGAAGCCCAGTTTTGCCAAAACATAAGATGAGATACAAATGGAAAGGAATGTCAAATTTTAATCAGAAATTATGTTAAAATCTAGCAAATAGGTAGCTGCTGAAACTCACATAGATCTATATCAAATATATTCCTTTTGTAGATTTGAGAATGGAGCTTTGTAGCTCCATTCTAAATGATAGTTCATATTTTGTGGTGGGCAATACTGGGCAAAAAACATCTGGCAGAAGTCCAGCTTTAATTCTCAAGATGAAACCAATAGATAAATTCCAATAAAATCGTATCCCAAACTAAAGTTAGACATAGAATTTATATAACTTTCATACTTTAAAAATTTGTCACTGTGTCAGTGACATGGGTATGTGGATATATTTAAATGATCCTTGGAATCTGAGTCTTGGAATTCAGTGCAAAAATGACTTGGTTATCAAGTTACACTTGATCTTCCTGAGCAGGTGGCCTTGTGGGAGATAGAAGAGAGCTATTTAATTGGACTCTGAGAAATTGTTTTTAGAACACTGTAGTATTCAAGGTATTATCTCCAGAATGAGTACAAAATACATATCCTTACATGGCCAGCTATGACAAATTGCTACATAATATATGTAGCCAAAAGATGAGAAAGGTCAAGAGCCAGTTTGGTATAATGGTTAAGGTATTAGGACATAAACCTTGAAGAGTATGAGTCCTGCCTTATATGAAGCCAGATGAGTGATTTGGGCAAATCACACTTTCTCTACCCTAGGAAGAAGGAAATGACAAGTCATTCCCAAAAAATCCTTGTCAAGAAAACTGCAAGGACTAATCTAGACAATCACCAGAAATCATAAACTGATTCAAAAGCATCATCATCATCATCAGTTTGGAATGAAATCTGAATCCTGAAATGGAGTGGGTCATTCAAAACAGATTTAGATTAGCGTAGATGAAAAGAAAATTCATTCAGTATCAGGTACAATAAAATCAGATTTCTTACTGAAAGCACTAATAAGGAAGCTAATGCTTAGATATTTTGAAGATGTTTAGATATTATACAAAGGTGAGACTAATTGTGAAAACTCTGTTGCCTTGGAAAATTGAAGGTAATTAAAAAGATGTCAAAATATGACATGGTAGCTAGGCACTGACTTTGGTTGCATAAGCGTAAGTTTACAAGAATTCAGAGAAGCAGATGCTAATGGAATAATATCCATTTGGTCATGGAGAATAAGAAGAAAGAAAATAACTGTTCTTTGCTTTTTATTCTTCACACACAAATAGAATTGGACAACAACAAAATGCTTATTGCTCTGCTAATCACATACAGAGCCAAATATATCTCTTTTTGCAAAGTCTCATAGCTCCCTATATAGATCTGCATGATATATCATGCAGATATTTTGAGAATACAGCTTCTGAAAAGAATATTACATGCCATGTCTATGGAGATTCTTAGTCATCCAGGTCATGGTTTTTCCAAAGGTGCTTTTTCAAGAGGCAAATGGATTTTTGGTTTTTTTTGGAAGATGTTTCACTTCTCATCAAAGAAGTTTCTTTAGCTTCTACAGTTGTCTCTTGAAAAAGCACCTTTGGGGTTCCATGTCATGGAACATAATAATTCAAATTTTTTAGAGCATTTCTCAGTACCAGGGCTGAGCTTTGTTCAACTCTAGACTGCCATCTTAATGCCAACTCCTAGTGGATAAATAGATCATTAGAATGATCCTAAACTTGTTCCTTCAAGTCTTGCAATAATGCCTCAATTACTACTACAATTAAACCCTGCTGCTAATTCTCCACCTTTTCTTTCCTTCTACCTTTCAGAATTATAAATTTCTCAGGAGAACTGGATCTTTGCATAAAGTGCCCCAAATGTGGTGATTTGAATCTTGCCAATTGTACCTCAGGTGAAAACTGGATTTGTTTCAATGATCCATTTGTTTTTTTTCTTGGCTATCTCAGGAGTCTTCTTCAATACAAAGTGTTTTATATTATCCTTATATCTTGCTTCTTGGTTCAGTTCTAGAGAGAGTGACAGAGAAAACCATGCCTGAAGAAAACCATTGGCTGTCTTTATCTTTGTTGGTAACGACACATCATGGCATCTAAATATTTTCCCCTGAATTTCATAGCTTCTTTGCTAAGTACTAGTCTTCATTGCTTCTCCATTACTGTTGATAGGTAATCTTAAAGAGCAAAAGCTAACCATCACTTCAATATACTGTATTTTTTGGAGTATAAGATGCTCCGAACTATAAGTATATTCCACCTAGCTTTTGGGGAGGAAAACAAGGGGGGGGGGGGAATCTGCCTCTGCCTCCCAGCAATTTGCCTCCTTGTAGCAAATAGCAAACATTACAGAAGATATACACTGTGATGTTACAGCAAGTTTCACTTTCAATTTCAGTTTATGCATGGGTCTCCCGATAACCAGCTGTTTCAGGCCCCCAGATTGCCATAGCCTCATGATAGTGAACCTATGGCATATGTGCCAGAGGTGGCACTGAGAGCCCATTCTGTGGCATGTGTGCCATTGCCAGCTGCTCTTCTTATTTCTGGCTAGCTGGTCTACGTGGGCACCAGAGTGCTTGAAAATGGCCTGAAAATGGCCAAAAAACAGGCATGTGCATGCTAGTCAGCTGGTCTTTGGATTTCTGGTGCTCCAGTGCTCGTGAAGACCAGCTGGCTGGTGCACATGCACGTGCAGGAAACCCAAAGACCCGCTGGCTGGTGTGCATATGCACACCAGCCAGCGGGTCTTTGGATTTCTGGTACTCCAGCATGCATGCACACACACATGCATGTGTGTTCCGGTTTGGACATTCAGTGCCGAAAAGGTTCGCCATCACTGCCATAGCCTATTGCCTGCTCCACAAGCCCCATTTTCTCTGTTTGCTACAGGGAGGTAAATTGCTGGAAGCAGAGGCCAAAGGGTAGAGGCCAGTGGGTGGGTGGGTCTACATTCGGTGTATAAGATGCATTCAAATTTTCACCTTCTTTTAGGGGGGGGGGAGATGCATCTTATACTCCAAAAAATATGGTACTCCTTGTCAGTTTTAAGATCAATTGCTGCACTTGTTTTAATTTGCTTGCTCTTTATATGTGCCGAAATCTTAATCCCTTTTTCACTTAGCTAGCAAAGTAAACCTGGTAGCACACCAAAGTCCTTTATTTTTTTCCATGAATGTTTCAACTCCCTCTAGCAGATTCTCCAAAGTCAACATTAGTTCATCTGCAAATGCCTCTAATTTATAAGTTTCTTTTAAAATTTTAACTCCCATAATTTTATCACCTAGTCATATGTCTCTATTCAATAGCTCAAGAACTACAATGAACAAGAATATAAAAAGTTGGCATCCTTGTCCTGTCAGTTTTTGAATCTTATAAGGTTTTGTTAGTTCTCCATTAACAATTATTTGTGCTTTTTGTGAGGTATACATTGATCTTACCTATTTAATAAAATTATCTCTAAGATTGTTTCAGAATTCCAAAGAAGAAAAACTAATTCAATTTGTCAAAAGCTTTCTCTGCATCTAAGAATATCAATGCAGCTTACTTTCAAATTTACATTACTTTTTATGAATTTACATGTCATTTATTGTTGATTTTGTCAAGTATACTATTACTAGACAGGTCTAGGCATGTTCATCAGAATTTCTCTTGGAGAAAAAGAATACAAAGGATTTGTAAATTATATTTAAATTTACAATACAATATAGAAAAAAAATAAATTCAGAAACTATATTGTAATTTGAATATAATCGTTATTAAGGCACCAAAATGTTAATACATCGATGATTGACTTCTTGTCATTATGTAAAGTGAAACAATGATTAGGGCAGCATGATTAATTTTTCAGAATTATATAAACTTTATCAGCAGCCCAAAGATTTGAGCAAAAACTCTAAGTTTGCTGGAAAAGATAAATGATAGTTCAGTAGAAACTCTTAATGTTAAAGGATTAAGACTACTGGAAACCCCTGAAGAAGATAGATATATCTCAACAACATCTATTGTGCCGGTAGAAAGTAGAAAGTCCCATTAGTCAGTAAATGGAATATCACAGTTCCTGTAAATTGAAAATTGATATTTTGAGAGTTAAGTATACTATTCTTGTTGCCTTTTGCAAAATGAACTAGCAGAAATGGACCAGGATCATCTAAAAACTCATAAGTGAATTGGTTTGTAAGTGTGTTTTAATGCACCAATTCAAAAAAGCTAAGATAGTGTTATCTATAAATAAAGGGGCCATTCAGAACGTTCGAAATATGACTGTTTTTTAATTCATCTACTACGGTTAAATGAAAATAAATTTTATCATCAACTCTTATTTCTACTATGCTTGAGGCAAAGAAGGAATGAAAGCAAACAGGTTTTTTTTTTCTTTTAGAAATGTCATCTGTTCCAATAGGCATTTATAAATCTCTATATAATATTTGAAACTAAAAATAAGATCTATTGTTTAAACTGTGTTTTTATTATACTTTATTGTGAAGCTATATTTTGAGGGCACACATGCATATATATTTTTTCACCTGATTATTTAGTCCATCATTACTGTTTTTGCCTGTGATATACTGTTGAAAATGTGTCTTTTTCCTGAGATGTTCTCTGTGCATGAATGATATTGATGAAACAAAATAATCTTAGTACAATGTAAAGGGAGTAGAATATAAAAAGAATCAAAATATTTTGTAATGCTATGCCAACTATTTAGGAGAGCACTTAATAGTGGTAGTTTAGTGTTAGTAACACTTCATCATTCAGGTAGCTGAGGTAGCCACTAAGATTTTGATGTGGCTGCCTCTTGAGTGTAGAAATAGAGCAAATGCTTATCCAAATTGTACATGTTTAGAGTTACAGCATCAGTCAAAATACATAGGCCCCATTGGCCATCATTTCCACTTGTTCTAACACCTGAGCCTTGACTTCAGAAGGATGCCCAAGTCATGAACTGTATAACTGCGATGTGCTTAGAGCTTGAAATATTGTTAGAGACCTCACACACCCACTTCACGGTCTGTTTCTGGTGCTCCCCTCTGGGAGGAGGTTTTGAAATATCTAAAGCAGAACACTAGACTCTGTAACAGCTTTGTTCCTTATGCCATCATCTTGTAAACTTGCAGGAATCTTTTTTTTCACCATGTATATGTATATATTCGAAATAGACTGTGATGTTTCTCTGTGTCATTTATGTGGATGTGGATGCAGGCATAATGTTTATCTTTTGAGAGCTGAATGCAATGAAATTTTATTTTAATGTATGCTGATTCTTCTACATTTAGAGTGATAATAAAGATTATGTTCTACTCTACTCTACTCTACTCTGTAATGGGTAATGCTTGGTCATCTAACAGTCATATAATAATAATAATATTTATAATAATATTTAATTTATAGACCGCTTCCTCTCCCCGAAGGGACTCGGAGCGTTGCACAGGGGAATTAAAATATATAAACATAAATATACATAAATATAGATAAAAACAAGATTAAACAATTAATCCCTGTGCTAAAAACCCAAAATACTAAAAAAGCTAAACCCCTTAAAAAACCCAATTAATAAACAGATGACTAACCTAGGCTGGCCAAGCAGAAGAAGTGTGTTTTAAGTTTTTGACGGAAGGAGCGGAGGTCCGTAGTTGTTCTAATTTTGGGGGGAAGGTCATTCCAGAGGGTTGGGCCCACCACAGAGAAGGCCCTTCCCCTGGGCGTCGCCCGCTGGCATAGCCTAGTGGACGGCACCTGCAGAAGTCCCTCTCTGTGGGAGCAAATTGGCCGCAGGGATGTATGGGGCAGAATCCGATCCCGCAGATAGCTAGGTCCCGTGCCATGGAGCGCTTTAAAGATGATGACCAACACCTTGAAGCACACCCAAAAGACGACAGGCAGCCAATGCAGCTCGCGCAAGTGCGGTGTTACATGGGCAAACCTCAAGGTTCCCATAATTGCTCGCGCGGCTGCATTCTGGACAAGCTGAAGTCTTCGGGTGCACCTCAAGGATCTGGATGGGTAGTAACAAACTCAAGCTCAACCCTTCCAAGACTGAGTGGCTGTGGCTTCCGGCGTCCCGATTCAGCCAGATTATTCCAACTCTGGCCATTGGGGGCGAAACACTGGCCCCCGTGGAGAGGGCGCGCAATTTGGGTGTCCTCCTGGACTCCCGGCTGTCTATGGATGACCATGTGGCAGCCGTGGCCAGGGGGGCATTTCATCAGGTACGCCTGATGCGCCAATTGCGCCCCTTACTGGACCGGGGTGCCTTACGCACAGTCACTCAAGCACTCGTCACGTCTCGACTCGACTACTGTAATGCTCTCTACATGGGGCTTCCCTTGAGGTGCACCCGAGAGCTACAGCTAGTCCAGAATGCAGCCGCGCGGGTGATTACGGGAGCGCCTAGACACTCCCACATAACACCGATCCTGCGCGAGCTGCACTGGCTTCCTGTGGTCTTTTGGGTGCGCTTCAAGGTTCTAACGACCATCTTTAAAGCGTTCCATGGCTCGGGGCCTAGTTATATGCGAGACCGCCTCCTGCCCCATACATCCCTCAGACCGATACACTCCCACAGCGAGGGCCTCCTCAGGGTGCCGTCGGCCGGTCAATGCTGACTGGCAACACCCAGGGGAAGAGCCTTCTCTGTGGCGGGACCAGCCCTTTGGAACGACTTACCCCCTGAACTCCGTACCATCTCCGACCTCTGCCTCTTCCGCAAGTGTCTGAAGACACACCTATTCCAACTAGCCGGCCTAGCGTAGCCTCCAATTCTGACTCATAGATAGTTTTAAAATGGGGATTTTAATTCGGTTTTAGCACAGGTTTTTTAGTTGAATAAGTTTTTTTAAAAAGTTTTATATGTTTGTATGTTTTTAATATGCCTGTGCGCCGCCCTGGGTCCGTTTGGAGAAGGGCGGGGTATAAATTCAATAAAATAAAATAAAATAAAATCAAGGGGAGCCCCATGTAGAGAGCATTGCAATAGTCCAGTCGGGATGTCACGAGGGCATGAGTGACTGTGCCCTCGTAACCAGTATATAATTTACGGGTTGTAATCGGCTGTCCATAACAGGGCATTTTAGCATTATATTTTTATCATTTGTTGTGAAATGTTTTGAAGTAACATTTCACAATAAAACACAATGACTTAACTGTTTATATTTGAGTATCAAGATTCCTTGAGATACCTAGTATAAATCTTTCCAACTCTTTGTGGATTATTTAAATAGGCTTAATGGCAAGCCCCCAACTAATGGGTCTCCCATTCTTGCAACAAGAAATCACAACTTCATTTTTATTACTTATAGCAGCTGTGCATAAATGCAGAAAGCACATACAATTACAAGAATATTTTTAAACCACACTTAGCTACTGATTTCAATGGTATTTTGTCCCAGTAGAGAGGTTTGCTGAAAACTAACAATATATCATTTCCTTTCTCTGCCATACTCAATTGACTGATCACCATTTAAACAAGCCAACATTCCCTTCCCTTACTACATGTCCAAAGGTCACAGCATCTTCTCATTCTGCTTCTGGGTTGAATCCCTTCAGTCTGGTCTAGTCTGCTTCTGTTTTCCTCTCCCTGTTTCTCTCTCTCTCTGGACTCATCCAAGCTTTAATTCTTCTCAGTTGATTTACTGGGTGATTTCGTTTGCCTGCTGTTTAAAACCTTCTGTTTCTCTCTTTCCATTGCTGAGCATTAGAAACCAGTTCTTGCTAATCCCATGAATCACCAAACTGCTTTTTCTTCCCTGCTGGCTGTGAAGAGTGGAACCCCGCTTGGTTGGGTACTGCAGAGGGGAAAGTTTCCATCCTTTATTTTGTGCATACTCATGAGTGGTGTTTCTTTTTCTCTTATGTGAGATGAAGAAAAGACTACCCAGCACTGACTCTTGGGTAGGTTTGGGTTATTTTTTTTATAGATTATCCTTTTCTTTCATTGTCTAACCAGGACATCAGGCTAAGTTTCTCTTCTCCTGTCATCGCCCCTCTTCCCCTAAAACCCAACTCTTACATCTAGTGCCATAGATCACGTTTACATCTTTCTTAAATCCTGAACTTTATTTCTTCCTTGGGGAAAGGACTTCTCGTGCATTTGAGGCTTTTGTTTCACTGGGTCTGCTATTTCTAACAGCAAACACTTTATCACTTCCTTTAATCTGTATCACCCTTTACACTTGTGAGGATTTTATGATCTCCGTTCCTTTAAACAGCAGCTGCGTACAGATTTTGCAACCAGGGTTTATTTTTTCATCCTCCTACTAACTTGCATCCAACTTTAATCCATTAAGTATTCCTCCATTCTAATAAAGCCAGTTGGATTGCAGGTGCATGCCAAAATTATGTTGTGCATCATCTTGTCTCATTCAAATACTAACCAGCTCTGACCCGACTTAGTTCTTGTGACTAGTCAAATTAATACATTCTCTTGGCATATTTGCATAAGGGGAAAATCCATAAGCATATTTCCCAAAGCATCTTTCTGTGTGCTTTTGAGAGCTGATGTATCTAGCTACACACCCAAAGGATTCTGTACTCACCAACGGATTTCCATTTTAAGAAAATCATCTGCAAAGAGAAATATGAGAGGTACTTTAATTACTGCTGTTTAAAAATAAAGGTAAACAGGTCTAGGAACTTTTTTTGATCTCTTCAGCCTTTAATAAATTCACCAACCCCTTTGGAATAGCTATTTGGAACATGCAGGACCTCCTTCACAGAGCTTTGGAAATGTTGCACCATTTTGATCCAAATGTTAAAGAGCACAATAGTGCATGCACAGAATCCTATTTGTTTTGGAACTACAGCACAATGCCCCAAAGTACAGCATGGCTGCCTGGATAGGCCTAATATTTGCCAGAATGTTTAAATGACTGACTTGCTGGGTTTTTTTGCTGATTTACTGACTCTTGTCCTGGCTGACTCCTTAATGACTTGTTTTTGTAAATGATGAATGTTTCTAACACTTTAATTTTTTTGTCCACATTGAATTAATGTGCGTTTCTTTGACTTATGTTGGCATATTGTTTCCATTTATAACAAGGATTTTTTTTTTGTATACGTCTTCAGAAAAGTAGCTTGTAAATATTCAAATGACTGAGGGGTTTATTTATTTTTTGTCTTGCAGTGAAATTTTCAGGGTTGATACAATATAGGAAGCTAATGCCATCCAGTCATATAGCTCAGTCTAACTCATTGCAACACTCCAGGGGTTTGGAGAATAATCCTTTTCACTCCTGCCTGGAGGTGCCAGGAATAATGCAAAAGCTGTGTTTCATGACTCAGTTACAGTCCTTTCCCTTTTGCTATTCTGCTTTTCAGTCATCCCATCTGCAGGAAACTTCCAGCTTCAGTTCATCTCCATAATAAACACTATGCATCTACCATGGAATTCTTGAATGTTGAATGAGATTCAAAGGCAAGGGGATTAGAAGAGGTCAATTTATGGCATAATTTGGAAAATGTATTTTAATGAAGGATGAAGCAAATATAACTTTAACGAAATGACTTTCATTTATACAAATGGCATAATGAAATGGGATAGGGAATCTTGCTCACCCTTATTTCTATTCCCCCCCTCACCCTGAATATCAGAGATCATTCTCATACTTTCCCATTCACTTTTAATTGGGAATTCTGGGGATTGAAGCTGGCATCTCTGTGAGAAAAATTATGCTCAATCACATAAATTCCACTCCTTATGTAGCAATAGATTGCTCATACTTCCTGATTTCAAAGGATGCACATTGGGACCTTGGGTCCTGAATGGCTCAGACTATGAACAATTTGGGTGCCAACCAAAAAAGCCACTAAATGTTTTACTCACGTCACAAACACATCCACAGCCATGGCGATTTTCCCTACCGTGGCGATTTCCCCTGCCATGCCATTTGTGTGTGTGTGTACGTTTGTGCAGTTTGTCTAGTTTCTGTTCATGACCAAATCGAGTGCTAACCAAAGTTCTGGACCAGATTACAGTCGGCACCCAAGGTCCCACACAATTTATTTCTGTTTTGTATTAGCTGGGTAGTCCTACAACATAGTAGCAAAAAAAGTGGTTGGTAAAGATGAAGTTCAGTACGTTATACAAATTTGGACAACTTGTTAATATACCATATTAAACAATGATAAATAAAGGCATAGGCTGATGTGATATATAAGCCGCAGTTTGAATTTTACCTTCAATTTTGACTTCTTTGCCCATGTGTAAAGGTTGGCATTGGTTAATACTGATTATTGCCATGCCTTTACGAGGGTGATTCAAATATTGTATATGTAAAAAACATTAGGACAAAACCTTCTGATCCATGCCTGCTTGGCTTTTGCGATTTATATTGGCATTCATTTAAACTCTGTGAATGCACAGAGTTTAAGTGATTCTGATGCGGTATCCTATTTGTCTGGAGAAATTAATTAAAATACATTGACTTTCTCAGCTGCAAAAGCTTTACCGGGGTTTAATCTGGATCTCATAGGCAATATTTTTGTCTGCTTGAACAAATGCCAATCCTGGCTTTTAGCTGTATCTCTTTCCTTCAAACATCCCTTTATGCAGTAGTTAGTCAACTCTTGGACATTGCCCAAATAAGGCTCTTTTTGTGCTCGTTTTCTTTGTTTAACTAGTTTTAATTTTAGAGGGACAGCGATACTATTTCTACAGCTTTGCAGGCATAGCTGAACATGTGAAATGGCCATGAGATAAAAAACATCTTTCAGAACATTTATTCCTACCTAAGGGTATATTTCTTTCAGAAACAGCTACTAAGCTTTTTCGCAGCCACATGTTCTTTCCTTGTCTTCAGAAGCTCTGCTTTCTGAGTTTAATTGGCAAGAGCAAGTTCACACGAAGATAATTTAAGAAGGATTGTGCATGACTATAACTATTCTGGATTGTAGTAAAGTAGTATGTGCTTTCACAGACAATAGAAAATAGCAGAACACAGCATTATCACATAAGCAATGCAGAATGGATTCAGAGGTTTGGCTAGCTGACAGTTGTGGATAGTGTGATAATCTACAGTAACCAGGCAACATCAGGAATATTGGCAGGCAAAGTAAGGTTTAGAGTAGGGTTTTTTTCCCCTCTCTTTAAAAACTTATTAAATCTATTTAAGGGCTTATGAAATCATTGGCATAGATTGTCCTTAAAATGGCAAAAAATGGTTTTAGTCCCAGCCATAATGTTATTTTTTTGGGGAGGAGCAGTGTTAATTTAACATTATATTTTGTAAGCCACCCAGAATCCTTGGAGTGGGTGGCTATGATAAATTTTAGTGGAATGAATAAATAAATAAGATTTAGTGAAATAAATGCACCATCAATTTTATACAGACTGACTTCTACAACCTGGTCACATCAAGATGAGTGGACTTCAATTTTCTACCCACACATGTGGATATTATCCAACTTGGAGAACTGTGGTGTTAAGCATTTTATGGGGCAAAGAGGTACTATGTGCTAAGTTTTTATACTCATGTCTAATTCTTTAAAGGAATGTTCTTTCTTCTGCTTGGCCTCTTTATTGACTAATGCAGAATCAATCTTGATGAATGGATAAAAATGTGATTCCTCCAAGAGCCATTTGGAAATTGTGGAGTTCCCATTCATGGCCCATTTGACTTTGCTTCAGTGATTATATTATGTCACTGTTTCTCATCTTAGCAACTAAGATGTTTGGACTTCAACTTCCAGAATTCCCCAGTCAGTGATCTTAAAGTTGTTAATTTGAGGAACACTGTAGTAGAGTTTGTTCTTGGGGTCGAAGTATGTGAAACACAATGATGTACTTCAGAATAGACGAAGCAGACAGAATTATGTTACAATTTAAATGGAAAACAATTTATTTTAAGAAATAGAAAAGGTTAATATTTCTGACTCCTCATATTTATCTAGAGATTGGTAGCATCAGTGAGAGCACTTCTCATGTTATCAACATATCACTTCTGATTCTGTTATTCATCACCCCTGAGTGACATTTGCTATAAATCACGAGTCACATGGACCATATGTTCATATTTTCTGTACTCATGTGTGCTTAGCAGGTAGTCATGAATTCTCAATACTTCACAGTGATAACAGAGAGGAAATAATCTACTAACTTGCATTTGGTTTATTCACAAGGTCAAAAGAAATGGTATCTGCTTCTTTAGGTGAATCTTACAACTGAAGGAAAAACTTGATCAACAAAAGCAGAATCCCCTCAGGAACATAATTTTACCTACCCCAAATTGCTTCCTGTTATGATGCTGATTGTTTGCAGTCCTGCTTTGAACAGAGCAAGGCATTAGGGAATGTAGCAATGTGCATGGACACCACTGACATAATCCGGTGAGAAATTAATTAGTCACTGTTTGCAGTGCTGCTTTGATGAAAGGTGCCAAAAACAGTAAAATATTATTATACAAACAGCCCACATGGAAATATTGTGTATATAGTCGAGTGATTTTTACTGATTTACATATAATTTATTCCTCATATATTTAGCTATAAAGGCTGGGTAAACTAAGATTTAAAACACTTTACATAATATTAGCCAGATAAATTATGCACCTAGAATATTTTACCAGTAAATTTTCATCCCTTTTGTGTTTATGAGTTGCCTCTGAAAAGGCTTTTCAGTTTTATGAATGTATCCATTATTCATGGAGATTTGATTATGTTTTAGACAACTTCTTATGTGTCCACATTACGTCCATTTATAGCCAAAGAATTGTAGCAACCTATTTCTATCAGGTATTATTAGCTTCATTGTGGAAATGTTTTTTGGCCTGTTTTCTGGCTTCTCATCAGATATACTAACTGAAGTGGGGCGGGGGGAGTCACGGATTTGGTATTCTATTTTTGCTCTTCAGCAAAAATTGAAGATGACTTTATATACAAGGATATCCCCTGAAAATATTTTTAATTATCCATTTTGCCTCTGTTCAAATCCAAGGAAGAAAGCCCCCCTGCCCCAACTCCATTGAATTAGAGAAGAGGTACTTTTACTAAGCCAAAAGGCGCAAAAGTTACATATTGAAAGTTTCCCCACATTCTTCTCCCCAGGGACTCAGGCTGTCCAATCCCCGTCTCATATAGTGTCATGTGGAGCACATCTTTAAGTGTTTTCAATCATCTGGAGATCCAGGACAGTTGGCCTTGACAAGATGTAAACAACTCGGTTTAGCAGTGCAGTAACTCGTGAGAGCAAGCCTCCCTTTTTATTCACGTGGGCTGTCTTCACACCAGCTCACTTCCCCAATCCCAATGCCATGTCCCCTCTCCATGTTACTATGGCAGCTGACAGCAAGCAAGCAGCAAAGAGAAAACCCATGGTGGAAATCCAGCTGACACATTTGTTGACTGAAGCTGGACCAAAGCACATATTTTGCCAATGTTAGTCAGAGCAAGACAATTTTAAGAGCTTAAACTTCCTGGATACCAAAGATGGGAAAAAGTCAGTGGAAATCCTTCTGGACTACAAAGTAATTCGTACAGAAGCCCCAGTAAGATTCCCAGATTTTAGTCATCTTTTTCATTATTTGAAACTAGTTAAAATGTATAAAACACTCATTATAGGTCTTCCTTTTTTGTTTTTCTGTCTCTGATGAAAGCCATTGCTCCCATGATCTCTCCAATTGTTTAAAGGTATACGGTTCTGCAAAAATTAATTTTCATACTCTAATAGAATAAAACAGCATAATTTATCCAGAGAACTGTCATTTCCTTTTATAATATTTTCAGGTCGTTTCTTTGCTTGGGTGCTACAAAATTTCACATTCCATAAAACTAAAACTGACAAGAATATATGAATGTTGCATGTTCAAAATGCATGGGTGCTATTTCATCTGCAGTTGAATGAGAGTTTTTAGAATGGGCATAACCATTTAATAACATCTCTGTCCTTATTTGATGAAACTAATTGTTAATGCAAAATACATTGCAGAACATAATTTGCAAGGGCCATTGTCTGATGATCATGGCCTTAGAAAACCAAGTCATTTCTTTAGGCTTGTCATAATATTAATTAGAGCCTATCAGGCTGAACAAAATCAGAAACAAATGCCTCTTATCTGCTTACTATTCAAATTCTAGGGCGATAAAATTCAAACAATAAGCATGTTGTAGTCTAAGACAGATCTTGCCATCTAGGTCCTTGAAGATACAGTCTTCTGACTGTTTGGAAGTTCCTGAGAACTGTGGGAGTTCACACATCTGGAGAATATCCACGATACAGACAGATGGTAAAACAAAACCACAGGTAAATCCAAAAAGGTCTTTACATGTGGATAGCACAATCTCTATTCTGGCCTATTGATTTCTCTAGATTGCTGCTGCTGCTGTAGTCTCTGTTCTTCCTGCGATCAAGGAATCACAACAGACCAGTTGCTACCTGTGTAAACTTGACAGGGTAGGTGGAAATGGAAAATCCTGCCAGGTCCTGTCAGAGCTGAAGAAGCTTCTTCGATGAGAAGCAAATGTCTTTAAAAAAAAAAAAGTCCAATTGCCTCTGTAAAAAATACCTTTAGGACAACCATGACATGACCCGGATGACTGAGAATCTCTACAGAAACTTGACTACCATTACAGAGGATGAGATAGAGAGTCTTACCAAAAGGGTTTCTTTCACCATTGCTAATCTTTGGCTTTTACCTCAAACCTTTGGTCATTTGCTCTGGGCCTTTCTCCTTTTTAAAAAAATTACATTTGATGGTAACATCCATCTTTTCTCATACTGCTAACACCTGGCATAGCTCGCTCTGTTGTGGATCATCTATACCAGTGATGGCTAACCTTTTTTGGCTCACATGCCAAAAATGGGGAGAGAGCAGGAGGGGGGCATGTCACACTCATAACACTATGTGTGTGACCCCAGTGTCTATGTGTACATTCTTCCATTGATATGTGTGTACAACCAGCACTCCCCACCACTTTTGGTGTGCTTTTTTCACCTTCCCCAGGCTCCAGACCTTTTCTAGGAGCCTGGGGAAGGCGAAAACAGCCTCCTCCCAGAGGCCCTCCTGAGGCTTTAGGAGCTTCCCTAAAACCTCCGGAACGTAAAAACTGACCCTATGGGGAAACCAGAAGTTCAGGAATAGACCTCTGATTTGCTCATAGGGCTGTTTCTTGCCCTCCGGAGCCTTCATGGAAGCCTTCTGAAGGCTCTGTTGGGGGTGCTGTTTTCGCTCTCCTCAGGCTCCTAGAAAGCCTCTGGAGCCTGGGGAGGGCGAAAAAAGCATGTGAGCCTCCGGAACATGAAAACTGACCCTATGGGCAAACCGGAAGTTCGGAAACAGACATTTAGTTTGCTCATAGGGCCATTTTTTGCCCTCCGGAGCCTTCAGGGAAGCCTCCTGAAGGTTTCTGAAGGCTCTGGAGGGCAGAAAATGGTCCTACAAGCAAACCGGAAGTCCATTCCCGAACTTCCGGTTTGCCTGTAGGGCTGGTTTTTCACACTCGGGAGGCTTTAAGGAAGCCTCTGGAGGGAAAAAACATCTTCAAAAGAAGGCCAAAGTCAGCTGGCCAGTGTATGCATTTGCACTGGAGCTGACAGGCCAATGCCTCACATGCTCTAACAAATGGCTCGGTGTGCCACCTGTGGCACACATGCCGTAGGTTCGCCATGACGGATCTATACATTTGAGAACGGTCACCAAGAGACTCATATGGTATAAGCATGATTTCACAGTAAACTATCACGCAATGTAATTCTGAAATAGCAACACTGAAATAATCTTGAAAATCTGTCCATGCTACAATTCACTACCTGGTGTAGTATAATAATCAATTCACTATCTGGCGTAGTATAATAATTTTGCATAAAATATGCTCATATTTTAAAATTATGATTCATTCATGATCTTCTAGATGACAAGCAATATGCTTAGTGTACTCCACCTAAATGTAACAATTTTAATCTTTATTATAATACAAGTAATGACCATTTTGAACAGCTTCTTTAAGAATTTTAAGTCTTGTTGGTTATTTTTTAAGAAATGGGGAGTCTATGTCTTGAGTGAAATAGTACTAGCCTTCGTATCAGGATAGTATCCGCTAGTCTTTCTGCCCACTAAATTTAATTTTTTATAAAGAATTTTCCTTTAATTCTTAGAAAAGGGAAAGCTATCAAGTTGTGGATACAAATATTTAACATTATATTAAATGGAGGTGGTATGTAGTATCTCCGAGGGTTAGAATGGTTGTAAAAGCATTTCACTCACTTTGTCTTTTTATTTGCTTTTGTTTACTTTTTGCAGAGGAGTGAGTTATTGAATAGTCACGCCATCCTCGCACCCACGTTATGAGCAGACCTTTCCCTAGACCAGATTTTTTAAATACTGTATTTTGAAATTCAGTATTTCACCGTATTCTAAAAGTATACCTTAAAAAACTAGCTATCTCCATTCTAGTTCTTGTGGGTATTGAGAAAAAGAAAATAACCCACAGCTGAAAACGTTTGATGGACTAGTTAGGTATATAATTATTTGATTCACCATCTGTTTGCATGGGAATTCATTTTGAATACACCACTGCATAAACGTGCAACTTAAAAAAAAAAGTTTTCTGGACATGTCATCATAGCAGGTGCAAGGAAAGAGGAGAAGCAATACCAATGTTCACCAATCTTCTTTGGAATGGCATCAAGTGGTGCATTATCTGACACTGAAATATTCTCCTTGAGAATCTCTACTTCACAGATCCTTGCGGTATATGGTTTCTGGCTTAATGACTTAGTGCACAGTCAAGCTGAGTGAATGAAACAGCTGTGCCCATATGGAAGATGGCATACCCATGATTGTTCTCATTGATTTTCTTGACTACTTACCTCTTAAAAACGTATTAATCCTAATTGCTGCAAATGATTTTAGAACTCTAAGAAAAATGAGTCTGGAGTCTGCCCTGAGAAGAATTGCATGTAGAGATCAGGTCTCTGTTGGCTGAAGGCTTAAGAAAGCAGATCAGACTATTTTTGCCTGAAGATATCTCACATAAATTCCCCTTTATGTCATTTAGCTATTGATGTGAGAGCTGAAGATTTGCCTTCAGAATAAAGAGGGAATACATTTCTAATTTATCCCAACACAGCAAGAGAAATGGAAACAACAAAGAGGAGAAGATGTGCGTAGCTATTTCAAATGAATCCTGTCTTTAAATCCTGCTACTTTCCTGATACTGATTATTGTCATTAAAAGAAAACAAAATAACAATAAGCATAGTGAAAAAGGAATTCAGAATTCAGAAATTATCATATATTCCTGCTGATAACTATTCAAGTATTTTGCTCAATGTAATAAATAGGATTTAATGATAAGCCCGTTGAAACCTTGGGACAATTCAATATTCATGGTAAAGATATCAGTAAGCTTCATAAGACAGCAGCTTTTAAAACCAAACCAGACTAGTCTTCTTAATAATTTACTGATACAGATAACAAGGAGAATGTGAAATTAAGTTTAAACTATTTTGTTAACAAATCAAAGAAATAAACTTTTTAAAAAGATAACCTTAAACATTATTACAGCTTCCAGTATAGTCTCATGGGCCCAGTGGTGAGATCTTCCCAGTTTAACCACAGGTCCGGTAGATCACGTGATTTGCGCACTCTCGTGTGCTTCATGTATGCACATGCCTGATGCACACTGTGCAAGCATGCACAGTTTGAAGAAATTTTCATGTCTGGGTTTCTTTGGAGGAGTAACACAGCTGATTCATGTGGCAATCTGCTCTGCCGTGTGAATCAGCTGAGAAGATAAAGGTAGCAAAATAGTGCTGGTGGGTGGGTGGGCCCAACTGATCATCAGGATGAACAGGTCGCTCCCAGCTAATCGTTGGAGCTATTCATGCTCATGGCATTACTGGGTTGTCTTTTAACACTTGGGGCAGCAGAAGTCAAGGAACAAAACTTCTCAGAAAGTTGCAAAACCCTGTTCATATAAATTTCAGAGCATTTCTGATTTCAAACAGCCTTTGCA